>CM054184.1:52089575-52767700 GCA_028829895.1 Sinotaia quadrata | reverse complement strand
ATTATTATCATTTTTTCACGACTACAGTTGACTATCGGTTATGAGCCAAGGGCTGGGAATCTTACCAAGATTCTGAGAGATACAAGGATTCAGCACTTCTTAGTTCTGCTTTTAGCAGTGGGGCAAGTTTGTGTTGTCCAGGCACTTTATTCAGATATCCTTCCAGTTCAGGTGTTATTTTCCCCAAATATCCTATCACCACAGGTATTACTTCTGCTTTTACATTCCTCAGTCTCTGGATTTCTAATCTGAGATCCTGATATTTTTCTATTTTTTCTCTCTTTTGTTTTTATGTTTCTATTACTTAGAACAGCAACATTGATGATTGTTATTGATTGTCATGAGGGGGGTCTCGTTTGGCCGCTCTGAGGTAAAATAAACGTCTGATGTGTGTGCTTTGAACTTCACTTCACTTCACTTCACTTCACTTCACTCTGTTTTCTTGATGTTGCAGTATTCCTAGATATTTATATCCTTTCTCAATGGAAACATCTTCGATTTTTCCGAGGTCAAATTTTAGGCCTTCGTTGCTTTTCTTGCCTTTTTAATTTGACAGTGGAGTATTTACACAGGCATACTATGGTTACGTTAACTTGACATTGTAATGGCCTATTTACACAGGCATACTATGGTTACGTTAACTTGACATTGTAATGGACTATTTACACAGGCATACTATGGTTACGTTAACTTGACATTGTAATGGACTATTTACACAGGCATACTATGGTTACGTTAACTTGACATTGTAATGGCCTATTTACACAGGCATACTATGGTTACGTTAACTTGACTTGTAATGGACTATTTACAAAGATATACAATGAATACATTAATTTGATCTGGGCCTGTGTTTTCAGGCATAAATAAATAAGGTCATATGATGTTTATTTTTTTGTCCAGTCAAACAAAATACTGGATAAAGATGGCACTTGATTATTTTTTCCAGGCGTACAAGGAATGGGTCAAAAAGAACGGAGCAGAAAACATTATGACAGGCGGCAAACTGACGTCAGAGCAAATTTTCTTTGTCTCCTACGCGCAGGTTAGTAACCGATAGCATGTATAAATAATATATTATAATGAGAAATCAAATAATTAAACAAATAGTTTTCGTTGGGATCCACTTCTGATTCACAATGCTGGTCCGTCTTTGATGCGAGTGCTAGAAACGTTTTCTCTCTTCAACAATATGAAGACAATCATAGACAATCACAAAATATTTCCGTAGATGGAAAACTTCTTACCAAAAGAGAAGACAAATCCGTCTTCTAATCTATATTTAGCAAGCCTCCATCTACACACTGTCTCTTCAACATAAGGTTATCAAAGTGTGTATGATGGTTTATAAATCTAACAACATATTTATTAAATCAACTATCAAATATACAAAAAATGAATATAATCAAAAGAGTTTTGACATTTCCATCACTGCACAACAAAGTTCATTAACACTCGACAACCATTCAGACATAAGCATTCCATTAACATGTATATGTATTCGGGTTTATGGGTGCCATATCATCACAGAAATGAGAGTGGAAATGTAGAGAAATGATTAAAGTCAATGTACATAACCTTTTCAATGATGGCGGCTGTTTCTGGTACATATTCACAATCACTCGGTTTGCAACAAGTCAATGTCTTTCTTATTTAGGCGACAGTCTAACGTGCCCTTTATAGACACGTTATACAACTGTTATAGAATCTTTGATGAGTTCAGAAAGCACATCATAAGAGAATCAGGACATAACATGCACTATTAAAAACACATAAAGTGGAGTGTTCTAGAATCTTCGTGTGTATGAGGAATGTTCAAAATAATATTCGTGGATTCTCGAGACCAAACTTAAGCCATCATTTCTGCATATTGGTTCTTGAATTGAATTCACAGGAATCAACTTACAGCAGCACGTTTTACTGATACATTTGAAAATAATGCTGGACTTGCACACTAACATGATCAAGTGGAGCACAGTAGTCAATGTTGCCTTAAGCAAAAGGAAGAAAATGGCCTGCTTCTCTGCAAAAGTCAAAGGCAGCACTAAATTTCAGGCATATTTCACCTCTAAACCCCTATGTCTCTTACAAGCGTTCTCAACTTACAAATCCTCCAACAATTTTATTAGCCTGATTCACAGGCAGCATAGAAAATATAGCATTGATTACATTTCGCAAGTATGATGTACAACTTAATCAAATTAATCAACGTAAAATAATAGTTCAATTACATAAGCATTCTCTAATTAAAATCATAGATCACTATCAAATATGTACGAACTATTTCTAAGTTCATTCTTTCTTTATCGGTCAGTTAACTTACCATAAGCTAACAATCACCTTTATGACCACACTCAAGTTATGTTCAAATTCAAAGTGATTAGAATAGAGTACTTCTTCAACAAAGAAAGACTTGGTCCATTCCCATTGGTTGAGGTTGTTATAAACAGTGGGAGACAATTTATCAGAAAACTACTCATCCAGATGGAATTGGTTTGGATTGATTTAGATATTTATAGCCTATTCTCCAAATGAGTTGTTTAATTCCAACTTTGACACTTACAAAATATACCATCATTAGGAATGTTCAAGGTCGAGTCACTTTGAAAGTTTAACAATTTGTATAACAATGAAGTTTAGAAATAGAGATAGGTGAATATACTCCGCCACGTAATATATATATCTCTTACATCTCAACCAAGTATTGATAAAAATTATGTTCTGCACTAATACAGTAATAAAAGGCTTGGTTTGCAGGTTCGACAAGCTAGCAATCTTAAGAATTCAAAATCCTTATATAATAAATGTATGTTTCTTGTAATATACAGTGATGCTAAAAAAGTTCTGTTTTTGCAGACTAATTGCTACAACCACAGACCTTATGATGGATCATTTCCTGAAACTGATGAAGTCACGTGAGTTGTATCTATTGGCTTAATAAAGTGTCGCGAATTATCTTGGAGTAATTGTATAATAATGTATTTATATCCAGTTTTTGCTACTTAAAGGTATAACACATCTACAATGTGCCCTTGCAAAACACGAGTTTTACTGATTATAAATATATGCATCAGTACCACTACTCCGATAATCTGGATGATGCTATCAGTCAATTTGACTCACTGCTCCTATTCAGTAATAGACTGAGAAATAGATATAAAATAGATCTATAAATAAACAAATAGAGAACTCGACGTTAAAGTAAGAGCATCACTACAATTGATGACAAACAAAAACGAATTTTTGCGACACTAACAGATTTTATAACCAAATTTGATAAGGAAAAGGTTAACATTATTCAAAACCAAAATACATTCTTAATCTGTCTTTGAAGGGACTTCAACTACTCATTGCATGCGTCTAGTGCATGTAATTTAGCTCCGGAACTCAGCGTGCATATTGTCGTCATCCCACATTAGTGAGTTAACTATGGAAAAAAGCAACACGAGTATGATACACAACACAACACTCCTTATGGACAACATAGAAACACTGGTATGATTCTCAACACTTCATGTGGACAACTTAACAACAGTCGTATGACTCCCAACACGATAGCAACACTCGTATGACTCTCAACGCAATATTTCATGTAAACAACATGGCAACACTCGTATGACTCTCAACGCAATATTTCATGTAAACAACATGGCAACACTCGTATGACTCTCAACGCAATATTTCATGTAAACAACATGGCAACACTCGTATGACTCATAACAACACTTCATGTGGACAACATAGCAACACTCCTATGACTCATAACAACACTTCATGTGGACAACATGGCAACACTCGTATGACTCACAACACAACGTTTCATGTGCACAACATGACTCCACCCACCTCTACCTTGAATATCTTTATTAACCAATCGAATTCAAGAATATACCTAGAACTCTCTAATATTTATGACCTTCTCACATCTCGTGACAACACACATGCACCTACCCATAAACACGTTCAGACTAAAAGTTAGATAACCACATAATGAGGTCCTCGTCAGAAATGAAACGTGAATTTAATCATTTTTAACATCACTATATCTGTAGTGATGACTGTATATCACTTAGATGCCATCTAGCGGTCTCACACAACAATATTTATAATCCTACTCGCCTCTAAGCCCTCAATGTCTCACACAACAATATGTATAATCCTACTTGCCTCTAAGCCCTCAATGTCTCACACAACAATATGTATAATCCTACTCGCCTCTAAGCCCTCAATGTCTCACACAACAATATGTATAATCCTACTTGCCATTAAGCCCTCAATGTCTCACACAACACACACAACAATATTTATAATCCTACTCGCCTCTAAGCCCTAAATGTCTCACACAACAATATTTATAATCCTACTCGCCTCTAAGCCCTAATGTCTCACACAACAATATTTATAATCCTACTCGCCTCTAAGCCCTCAATGTTTCACACAACAATAGTTATAATCTTACTCGCCGTTAACCCTCAATGTCTCACACAACAATATTTATAATCCTACTCGCCTCTAAGCCCTCAATGTCTCACACAACAATAGTTATAATCTTACTCGCCGTTAACCCCTCAATGTCGCACACAACAATAGTTATAATCCTACTCGCCGCTAACCACACAACAACCACCCATTTGACCAAATCAACGTAGTTTTGTGTCCAACAATGGACTTCACATTACAAATAAACTTTATCGTGGCATTCGTAATTATAAAAATGACAAACAACATGTCATCTTAATATTATAGATTAAAATTGAAAATTTATGTTAAAGAGATGTGGAAAAAATACCCACATAATGCACTGACTCATACAGGAATTGTGCATGACTGTTTTACAAACAGTGCCCACATAATGCGTACATTAGTATTCAGAATCAATTCAGATTAAGGTAAATCACATTTCATACGGCGCTACAGTAGAAGGATTTAAATGTAGCAATACACAAAACAGAGCAATGACATGCACAAGAAAGACCAATGACAGACACAAAACAAACCGATGACAGCCATGAAACTGACAGACGAAACAAACAATAGATGACAGATAAAAAGTCAAAAAAAAAGACATATAATGCAACAGTGGCTATACAGCTGTTCAGTGGTCTGACATCAAACTACTGAACAGACGACACTCAACGGACAAACTTTATGACCTGGACAGACGATAGTCAAAAGAAAGAAGCATAGACACTGGACAAATGATACTTAGTGAATGTAGACTAAAACAATGAACAGACAATAACAGATACCTTGGAAGAAGCTGACGAACAGCGTTTGAGTGAAATGATACAACAGTGGGAGGTACACAGGTTAGAGGACATAAAACAAAAAAGTTATATACGACAGACGACATAATACATTGTGTTTTTATTAACGCACACGTTGACTAGTCATTTATAATGCCAGGATGTAACACATTCTATTGCTTAACATTCTATTCCTTAATATGTATATTGCGTCACAAGTTTTTTTTTTCTCTGAGATTTTTCAACTGATTTAGAATAATTTTGCACTGCTAAATTTGAAAATGACATCCGTTTTTTTTTTTTAATAAAGGCGGGTTTTTGATCTAATTTGATTTTTAAAAATCCGATCTTATACTGTTATAGCTAAATAGTTTAAATTTTGTAACATTATTAGGCAATTTTCGCTAATATTTCTCTTCCTAAATAGGTTTTTTAAAATTAAAACAAATTCATTTAAATTTTAAAAAATCGTTTTCTAACACAATTCATTTATTAAATGTTACAAAAGTTGATTAGTGTTCATTGAATAGTAGACATTGATAACGGTAAATATATATAAATTCATATTAGGTCATCATTGTTCAAAATTCAGGGCATGAACTTCCGTCCCTTCGAACTTCTAGAATACTCAGCAGTATGAATGTCTCTCTTTAGAGTCCAACAGTAATCAGCCATCATGACTGCATCCCAGCGTCCCTGATAGCTGGTCTCCTTCTCTTTCATATCTCTCCCCTTGCTCGTCGCTCATTGATCCCAGATTTTTAGGAAACTGATCCATATGTGAGAATAAGTAATGCATTTTGATGGATGCTCATGTTGCATCCAAGGTTTTGAAAGCAGTCAGCATATTGGCAACAAGCTTTGCATATTTCCTGGTCTTATTGTTGCCAAGAAACAAATACAATACACATGTCTTGTGTGTTGCGACCAGAATGAAAGCCTTCCACGCTTCCAGTTCCACTTCATTCATTGAGTTTTGAAACTCTGGATCTCTGATTAGCTTACGGAGTTGTGGACCATCAAAAATGCCAGCTTTCAACTTCTCAATGGTCAACCTTGGAAAAGCATGGCACAAATAAGCGAAACAGCCACCATCCTTGTCCAGAGCTTTGGTGAACTGTTTGATTAAGCCAAGCTAAATGTGCAGTGGTGGGAAAAGTATCATGTCTCTGTCCACCAGAGGGTTGTTTATGAGGTTCTTTGCTTTGCAAGGTACCAATTCCTCCCGTACAGGCCAATCCTGCTTCTTGTAATGCTGTGCTTTGTCCCTACTATCCCACATGCACAGAAAGCATGGGTACTTGGTGAATCCAGACTGTTGTCCCAACAAAAAGTTTACAATCTTCAGGTCAACACAAAATAGCCATCAGTGCTCATGTTGATCATAACGAATTTTCTCCAGCACGTACTTCACCGCTTCGTACCTCTCCTTCAGTGTAGTCGAGTGAGCTAGAGGTACAGAGTCAAACTGGTTACCATTGTGTAGCAGAACACATTTCAGTGATCGCTTGCTGCTATCAATGAACAATCTCCAATCTTCAGGTTTATACTGTGGCACTCTAAGCTTGTGCAGAATCTGTGCAATATCTTTACCATACACCATGTCCTTCTCTGTAGAGGAAAAAACTTAAATACTCTTGATGTCTGTTCCGGTAGAAGGTGATGCGAACACTGTCAGAAAGGACTTTTTTCCCCTCAATCTTGATGCCAACAGTTCAGCAGATGACTTTGACAAGCTGAGATCACAAACTAGATCATTTAGCTCCTTTTGCGTAAAAGGATTTGGAATATCATCATCAAGAACCACTAGTTTTTCTTCTTCATATTCTTCAACACTAGAGAAATCTTCTTCACTAATGTCGGTAAGTTCTCCAGGGACAGGTACTGGAATTTCATCACACTGAGCTACTGGACGACGTGCTGATTCAAGATCAGGATACTTAAGGCTGCTCTGGTTTTTCTGTTAATGCCAATCAAATGAATAGCGCAGAAGTAGCAGTCAGTGACGTGGTTTGTCGGTTCCCTCCAAACCATAGGAATTTCAAACTTCAGACAACTCTTCTTACCCTTGGTCCAACGACACAGATTCTCGGTGCACGTCTTGCATACAATGTGTGGCGCCAAAACTTTATCCTGATCACCAAGTTTTATACCAAAATAAGCATGGTAAGCACGCTTTATAAAACCTGTTGCTGTATTCCTGTTAGGAACAATGGTGTATTCGCCGCAGATGTAACAAAATACATCGGGTTTATTTTTGTAATGTATTCTGGTCGATTCCATTTCATTACCTAAAGAAGAAAAATATCATTTATATCAATTATTCAAAAATTAGCTTATGTAACCTCTTCATAATTATGTAAACAAATTATAATTTGTTTATTTAAAGAAATAAGAAAGAATTTTACATTATATAAATAGAAAATACCCTTACATATATATATATATAATGTGGCAATAGATCAAAAGTTGATCAAAAAAAGATTAAAACGTTGACCCGATTGAACAAAACCGATGTCATTTTTGGATCCAGCACAATAAAACTGTCATAAATCCGTCAAAAAATCTTAGACAGCAAATTTGATGTTGCCAAGTGTAATGATCACAGCTAAACCATAAACTAGTACACACATTCAGCCATTTTATGAGTTTTTATAAAGCGTATTTATTGTACGAATTATCATAATGCGTATTCATTGTACGTGTTACGTTATAAAAGACGTTCAGTCATTCTATGTTAGCCTATGGATGATGATTATGATGACGGCGACGACAATGATGATGATGGTGATGGTGATGATGATGATGATGATGATGATGATGATGATGATGATGATGATGATGATGATGATGATGATGATGATGATGCCTTTTACATTACTACTGTTGATTCTCGTTTGTGAAACAAGACAGAAATCTTACCCAGATTCTTTGAGATCCAAGGTTTTAGGGAGGATTTTGGCACTTTCTAGGAGTGCTGCTTTTAGTAGTGTGGCGAGTCTATTGTTTCCAGAGAGTTTATAGAGATCGCCTTCCAACTGTGATGCTGTGTTCCTCAAGACACTTATTACTACAGGTATAATTTCTGCTTTTACATTTCACAGATAGTAGTAGTAGTTGTTGTTGTATAAGTAGTATTTTCTTTCTTACTTTAAGGGTTACAGAGATATGAGAGTGGTTTCCCTTGTTTCAGGATGAACGTTGCACTTGCACAGGTTCCAGAGTTCCAGCAAGCATTCAACTGTCCAGCCAACTCGAAAATGGTGACAGCCAGACGTTGCAAACTTTACTGAGCATGAAACAGTTAGATACGTTACTTAGTCCGGTATTCTGAATCTCATCTGTGTTGTATGATGGGAATTGTTTCAAAATTTTTTTCAATAAAGTTTAAATTTTAATTCATGATTTTATGATGATACGTTATTTGCAATTTCTTTGATATTATGATAAAGTGTGTGTGTGTGTGTGTGTGTGTGTGTGTGTGTGTGTGTGTGTGTGTGTGTGTGTGTGTGTGTGTGCATGCCTATGTATCTGCAAGAGTTATTTTTCTCTGTCTGTTGTTGCATTGTGTCAAGGTTAATTTTCCTATGTTTTCACTCTTAATATCAGTAACAATTATTTATGGATAGTATGACAAATATTGTCGTTATTACCTCGTATTTCATTTCTTAACATAAACATTCGAGTATATTTTTCCTTTGTTATGAATGCTAAACCTTATCGATTCTCTGCACGATAAGAGCAATGTTAATGGAAGCCATTGTAGATAGTCTCAACTTACAATTTCCTGCAATGGTATTAATTTTCATGGTACATGCACACAGCACAATAAATACAGCATATCAAAACAATGTCAAGTATCTAACACACTATATGTGAGCAGCTTAGTTCAAACATTTGTAGAAATAATAGTCTACTCACATAATACATATTATTAAACACAAGTATAACCTATCAAAAGCAAAATGCATGAAATATTTCTAAGTCCATTCTCTCTCAACCATTCAGTTCTCACCATCAAGCTAATGGCCATCTTTCAAGACTGGACTTTTTTGCCATTCAAATTCAAGTGATCAGTGAATAAAATTGTCTACAGCAGATAAACTTTTTTATCTCAACCCATTGGCTGGTCTCGTTCTCGTAAATCATAACCATTGGATAATAGAAAGTACTCACCCAGTTGTGACGGTTTGAATTATATCAGCAGTTTGTAGCATATTTTCAACTCTGGTGTTTACTTCAAACTGACACTTTCAAAAATACCATTATAAGGAGTGCCCAAGGTCGGGTTACTCTTATTATTTAACAATTTATATAACAATTAAATTTTAAAATAGAGCGAGGCAAATTTACTCCCTCACACCCTCTTTTAAAAGAAAAGAAAGGAAAAACAAATTGCGATTATTAATTATAAAGAAAAAATATGAAGAAAATATTTTTGCCAGAAGTAAAATAATGTCGAAGGCATGTATGTTCTTCTGTAAATATCTGTCACTGAAGAACAAGTTATTTTTTAAATTTTAAATTGAGGTGTTAAGCATTTCATATCTAGTATAATCAACAAGGATTATTATTTGTGTGTGTGCATCATACATTTGTATATATGAAATTTTGCCTTTGTGACTGTTTTTCGACTATTGTGTGACTAATTTTTAAAACTTAATTAGAAAACCTACTTTGTGTTAAATTTCAGCTTCTGTATTCTACTGTTTAAAATATATAAAATGTTTGTTTGTTTGTTTTATTTGTTAACGATAATGCTTTTATATTAATAAGAGAAGAGTTTGCTGTAGTGATTGGAGGGGATATTTTCATAATTGTACACCAGACACCTAGTACGCCTAAGTATGAGGTGTTGTAGTGATTGGAGGGGATATTTTCGTAATTATACACCAGACACCTAGTACGCCTAAGTATGGTATGAGGTGTTGTAGTGATTGGAGGGGATATTTTCGTAATTGTACACCAGACACCTAGTACGCCTAAGTATGGTATGAGGTGTTGTAGTGATTGGAGGGGATATTTTCGTAATTGTACACCAGACACCTAGTACGCCTAAGTATGGTATGAGGTGTGTGACGATCAAAACTATGTGGGCAACAGTGCAGCTGAACTGCGCACGAACTGACCTTTGCAAATCAGTTCACAAAGTCAATATGTATGTGTCGAAAACCCGGATGTGGAACCATTGTGGAACCATTGAAATGTAAACTTTCTTCTCATCTGCCATATAGATCGTGATAGACATAGCAAAATTAAATTAATTAATATGGGAAATTAAATGGTTCGTCTTAAAAACGTCACGTTTACCTTGAGACTAAAATACATTTTCATTTAACATGCCTCAGTGCCTACAGCACACTGGTCACAGGTGAATAAACATCTTCGCAAAATGGAATTTGCTTCATTCTGAAAAGATTAAATACGGTCACGTGTTATATGAGGACATTAGCTTATTTTCGTTCAACGTGCAAGCTAACTTTTAAAAATGCCTTAAATACTTGAAAATTTCAGAGATATCTGATCTGAGTCAGTCAGGTAATGCTATATTCTAAAAATAAATTCGTATTATTTTCTTATATTTTGTTATCAGTTGGCTGACGTGACCTTCTTAACCTTTAAAATTCAATGTTTACTCGGCAAGCAGCAATGATAAAACTTGTTTTGTTTAACACTAAACTGCGTCTTTCAAAACTAAATTCAACACTAGGTTGTGTCTTTCAAAATTAAATTGAATCTTTCAGCACTAAGTTGTAACTTTTTACACTAAATTGTATCTTTTAACACTAAGTTGCAGCTTTTCACACTAAGCTGTACCTTTTAACACTAACTTGTATTTTTCATCAATAAATTGTATCTTTTAATACTAAGTTGTATTTATCAGCATTACGTTATATATTTTAACACTAAGTTGTGTGTATCAGCATTAAGTTGTGTCTTTTAGCACTAAATTCTATCTTTTAACACTAAATTATATTTCTCAGGACTAAATTGTATCTTTTAAAACTAAGTTGTATATTTTAACACTAAGTTGTATATTTCAGGACTGAGTTGTAACGTTTAACACTAAGTTGTAACTTTAAACACTAAGTTGTAACGTTTAACACTAAGTTGTAACTTTTAACACTAATTTGTATATTTTAATACTAAGTTGTAACTTTTAACACTAAATTGTATCTTTTTACACTAAACTGTATTTTTCAGGACTAAATTGTAACTTTTAAACCTAAGTTGAACCTTTTTAAGCTAAGTTGTAGCTTTCAACACTAAATTGTTATCTTTCAAAATTATATTTCAGCAAAAGTTGTATCTTTAAACACTAAATTATATCTTTAAACACTGCGTAGTATTTTTCATTACTAAGTTGGATCTTGCAACACTAAGTTGTAATTGCCATCACTAAATTGTATCTTTCAACAATAAGTTACATTTTTCCAAACTAAGTTGTATGATTCAACACTTATTTTTATCTTTCAATAATAATTTTAATCTTTCACCTCAGATTGTTTCATTCAATACTTAATTTTATGTTGCAAATTAAAAATTCATTATTTTTCTCTCAAAATTAATGCTTCCTTTCAACACTTTCTTATCTTTAATCTTTCGACACTAATATTTATTGACAAATAATATTTTAAACCAATCTATTAGACCCATTTAATATCAAAGGAAATATGATATAGTGAAATAAATGACATTTTTGCTGGATTTATAATGGTGTGTGTTTTTAATTTTTGACTTATTACAACTGGATCTGAGATTTTCTTGCTGTAATAGCAAAGATTAATAGATCCAAAGTAAGTAATACTTATTGGTCAAAACCTGACCACACCCTAATCAGCTGTTCTTACTCCGCCGATATCACTGACTGAGGAGAAACAAAATAAAAAGCAATAAGAAAATATAGACATTAATGCTTTTCTTGTTTGATTTTTCATTTTCCATCATAATGTATAAAATTGCAGTAACTTTTAGCTTTGTCATGCAACCCACCACCTCTCAGCCACTAAATACTCTCCCCCACTGTCCCTCACTGAACTATAACCGCGTGTGTGAACAGAAAGTCACAACTGATTTTCACTTGATTTATATAAGGTTTTGTAATTTATCACAGAGACGCCATTATTAAAGATTATTTATAGATATAATGGATCATCTGACTTTATCAGTGCCCCCAAAAATACAAGTATGAAATTTCATTGTTTAATGTAACACAGGCAGGCCAACTTTGTATCAGTAGAAAACAGAAATCAAATTAAAGACAGGTTTCTTTGTATTTTGTACAGCAAACAGGCACAAATTTGCTTGATGTAGTAAAAACAGGTTTCTGTGTATTCTGTACAGCAGACAGGTGCAGATTTGTTTGATGGGTGATAGAAATCAATCTAAAGACAGGTTTCTATGTATTATGTACAGCTGACAGGTGCAGATTTGTTTGATGGGTGATAGAAACAATTGAAGACAGGTTATAGTGTCTCATGTACAGCATACAGGCACAAATATGTTTGACGGTAGACTAAAGACAGGTTTTCTCAACATAATTATTGACATACTAAGCATATTAAGCTTTCTAAAATAAACTGCATTTATTTAACATTCCGTGTGTATATAAAATCCCCATGCGATTATGATAAGTATATTTTATATTCTAACATATACGCGTAGTCAACCCCCCACCTCCACAAAAAGAAAAAATACTACTTTTATCACTCACCCTTGACTGCTACTAAGCTGTACTAAATATAAATCTGTGAACTTATCCTTCGTTCTAAGGTGAAGGACATAAATATAGGCCATGTTTTTCCTTGTTGGGAGAGTTGTTTTCTGGAATGTTGTTTTGCTAATTCAGCCGGCACAGAAATATTTTATTTTGTCAGAGTGATACATTTGTAACACGTTAATACGGTCAGAGTGATACATTTATAACACGTTAATACGGTCAGAGTGATACATTTGTAACACGTTAATACGGTCAGAGTGATACATTTGTAACACGTTAATACGGTCAGAGTGATACATTTGTAACACGTTAATACGGTCAGAGTGATACATTTGTAACACGTTAATACGGTCAGAGTGATACATTTATAACATGTTAATATGGTCAGAGTGATACATGTATAATACGTTAATACGGTTCTGTCTACAGGTAACTATGAAATATCTTTTAAATTAATATTTACAATTTATGAAATTAATATAAAGTCTGATTTTTTCCAACTGCAAAGGAAAACAAATATATTTATTTTACATTTTTCCTTTTCTAAAATAGCAATGCATGCCTTCTTCAAAGACGGACAATAAGTAGTCATGTAAAACAATATGTCTGAAGGATGAAAAGGCTAGTTCGTGTATATTTATTAATTAACCGGTAATAATTGTATTATTGTAAAACAATATGTGTGAAGGATGAAAAGGCTAGTTCGTGTATATTTATTAATTAATTAACCGGTAATAATTGTATTATTGTAATATGTCTGAAGGATGAAAAGGCTAGTTCGTGTATATTAATTAATTAACCGGTAGTAATTGTATTATTGTAAAAGAATTATTCAACTGTTTGATGTTAAAGACAATCTCATTTTGCCAACAAGATTCAATGGAAATTTAATGTAATGACACAGTTGAAAATATTTCCGATTTAATCATTTGCATAGAACTTAGAAAAGTGGCCGAAGTGACGTATACCTAACAGAAAACAGTGGCTGATGTGACGTAGCGCTTTAGAAGCTCATACGTCTCGCTAAGTTAAATATGTAATTATTCCCAGATCAACAAACTTGTCACGCCTCGTGTCAGATGTATAAACAGGATCTCGATATTTAATCGGGAAATTCCGATATTAGTACAATTTTACATGATCAAGTCACTTCACAAACATACGCAGTTACAGTCAGTATTGATCCACTTTGCCATAAATAACGACTCGATGGACTGCTACGCAGATTGATACTTTTTTCAATTAGAACAGTCGACTTTTAATTCTTACTGTGGCATTATATATATATATATGTTAATATTCGCGAGGTACTTTAATAGGATATTTATGTATTGTAAACCTGAGTTTGGTTTGTATTTCAGACATACAAACACCGAGCTCTGTATAGAGGTCAGTGACCACAGGCAGAAATGACGTCACAACACAATATGACCTTATGGCGGGAATGTATTCGGTCGTGGTATCCTGATTATGAAACCAAGACATATTTCGTCCCACCAGTGGTCATCACCAGGATACCATTTGACGAGGTCACAGTGGCCGGACAGACTGTTCTCGTGCCGCATCTTAATCCTTCCCGAGCCTGTGCCGTATCACTAAGTTCTACACCGGTCAAAGTTCAAAGTGTTCAAGACAGCGACACACGGGACGATATGGCACTACAGCGAGTGTTACTTTACTTAAGGGAATTGGTTAGTGAGAAGAATGAGCCAATGTTCGTCATTTCACAAGTACAGTTTTCTAATTACCTGGGCAAGCCCTGTTATGCGGCAGCTGCCAAATATTTCTCACGACCAAAAAATCTTGCTAAACATCTTAGAAGAGGTGCTTTTGACATTCTCGTCATCCATCGTCACTATGGAATAATCACCGGGGAGATAAAGTCAGTACTGTCAAACCAACAAGAACTCCAGCTATCACAATCAGACGTAGACCGTGTGGTCACTGACAAATTAAGAAATGCAATCAAAAATCTGAATAAATCTGAAGCCATTCTACGTGAGATAACCAAAGACCTTGACCCCAAACTTGCCATCCATAAACTTCTCATCCTGCCTTACGTCACTTCTGACGTCCTGATAAGAGTGGTTTCAAATGATGAACAGTTAAAGCAGGTAAGATAATAAGTAATAAATATTAATATTGACGTCACTAACTGAAATATTCGATCTCGTCCGATAATTTTAAGACGTTTATCGTCTTGTACATTACGTACCTATTTGAAAAACTGTAAAATTTAAAATATAGAATTTTTGTGACATTAACTTTAATAAAGAACAACACCAGCGGGTCCGTGTGGAGAAGGGAGGGGGGGAGCGGCAGAACAGCTGCCCAATAGGGGCGTGATTACATTATTGTAAGTAAAACTAAATAAAATAAAAATAAAAAGTAAGGACACAAAAAGTAGGTAAAAAATGTATGCTTTAATTTGACATCTTTCTCTATGTCCATCAGGACCTGGTCACGTGTCTCCATGTTGTAAACTTTGAACAAGCCCTCCAGAGCTGCCTCTTAGCTGGAAATCTTTCTATTGGGACAGAAACAGGCAATGATCAACAACAGACATGGTTGTCAACTTTTGGTGCAAGCAACAGCACAAATATGACTGGAGATATCTATTTAGATCTCTTGGCCAGGTGTGTATTATACACTATTGTATAGAAATAATCCTTTCTCTTGGCCAGGTGTGTATTATACACTATTGTATAGAAATAATCCTTTCTGTACTGTCCTCTGATATACATGGTAATAATCAGTTTCTTCCGGGATGAACTTTTGTAAATTTACTTAGTTTGGTTTCTTTATTCTTTTAATGAGTATTAAACAATGTTTGCACTTGCTAAATTTATCATTGAAACGGTTGTGTGGCATGGTGTACAATGCGTATTTACAAGGCTTGGGATGAGAATAAGTACACCACCAAGCATCAACGAAGGAGGAGGTTAAAAATAGGGGGGTTACACTAAAGGAAATTATTCTAATCTATATATATTTGAGTTTTTATTTTTTTATTTTGTTAACATCTAACACTCTGATTTCAGGTTTTGTGGCCCCGCCACGACTGTCTCCGTCTATTGTCCAACGTCTTCGCGCATTGAGATACGAACTGAAGGACAGGGTGTGGCAATGACAGGTAAGAGAATGACGTCACTGGTGTTGACCCCGGAGCAGATTAGCCTTTTGACCAGAGCTCCGACTAAAGTCTGGCTGACCGGTCCTCCAGGCGTGGGCAAGTCCGTGATGTTAGTACTGATGGCCTTGACATGGTTGAGACAGGGTCATGGCATTCATCTCGTCAGTGTTCAGATAGAAAGTTTGGCAGCGACACGCATGATCAAGCATGTGATACAGGTGTCAATGTGCAACGACCCCACAACACCATCAGTAGTGGGCAGTGTCCACCTCCATGAGTACAACTTTTATTACAAAAGGAATGATGTTGATAAAGCCATCAACACACTGACGGCGATAAGACGAAATCATGGACCATACATTATATGTGATGAATTTTGGACCGTTGAGAGGTATGTTCTACAAGATGTATGTTCTACAAATAATTCTACCTAAATAATACAATCTGTACACGATGTAGAATCTACAACGTGTACAGATTGTATTATTTAGGTAGAATTATTTGTTTAGATTATCATTGGAGGAAAATGTAAATACATTTACACATGTTAATGAATTACGTCACGAGTTGCTGATCCCCCCCCCCCTCTCCCGTCAGTTTTTGATAGTCATACAGAGTTCTGACTTTGGTAAGAGGCATCAATGTGTCATTGAGATTATAAGGTATGAAGCATTAAAGACAAAGTTAAATTAAATCTAGGTCAGCCAAGGATAAGAATAAATCCGTTGGAAATGAGCTATTCACATTCTTAGAATCATGATTGCAAACTTTAAATTTTCAGAGATTTGTAGAAATGCATTTATTTCGGTATTGAAAGAGTATTTCTTAAAGAACTAGAGCTCCCATTCATTTGCTAGACTGACCTATCACCATAACAACATAACATTTGACGTCACGATGTGGATCTAAAATCGCATGCACTCTCCAACATACTGTCTTGCAGTAAACGCGTAGTTTGAAAAATAAAACATGGTTTTAAACATTGAAGTGCACAAGGTTGGACAAATAACGGACGAACTATAAACAATATATATATATATATATATAAAGCAATTACAAAACTGTAGGCCTACTTAAAATGTTTTCATCATTCATATAAAAGTAATACGCAAATCATTTTAATAATACTACTAGTTAGAAATATGTCTATAAACTTAACGATGACTACAAACATATAATAAGCCTATGTAGTACCCTACTATATTAGAGAAACAATTTACCAGACATGGTCTTCATACGTCATTGTTTCCTCTATATCTACCACATTATTATAAATTATATGTGAATTACTAAAGGTTGAACTTCCGCTGTCATCAGTATGAATAGGATCAAACATAGGATCAAACATACTTGTACCAGAGAAAATTACATTGGCGGCCATCTGACCCCTTGCCTGACGTCACTTCTACCTGCTATTACCCCAAGGACTTGGGATTGTGTTTCTTAATAACGGGGCAAATATCGTTAACAGCCTTTTTGACATAGATTCTATTTCACTTGGTCTTTTAATGTGTCATTTTGTGTGATTATCTCCCCCTGCGTACTGTGGTAAGTGCTTGATAAAATGAATCTGTCTTCTTTTATCTTAACAGTCGCATTGTTCTTTATCACCGGTTTGTCACCGAGCTGTGCACGCGCCTTCCCAACATCTGTCTGTGGGCGGCATCCCCACGGTATGACCAGAGACCAGTAGAACTACAGGAAGAACGATTGACCACCCCGTTAAGGTGTCCACCTGCTGTGTTGAGTGAAGTACAAAAGGGAGTTAACTTGGCAAGTGATCAAGTCTACCCATACACTACGACCGTCTTGGCGACGCCCTGTGATGGACCAAACCTTATCCACTTGAGCCATCATGGACTCGAACACACTGGCCACTGGCCACTGGAGTGCGCTAAGTGCGGGCAGTCAATCGCCAGCATTCTACAACGACTGGGAGTTGGGATGATGAGTAAGTGTGACCGTTAAATGACCATCCTACAGTCATGTTGTCATCATCATTATTACCAACGAAACCAAACAACCGCATTTATTACTGTCTTTATTTTCTTAGAAAACGTTTCTTTAGATGGATGGATTGAATGATGTATGTATAAATGACGTCACTGAAAGAGAAACGTGTAGCTTACATTACACCCATACTGTGCTTGTTTCATGCAGGTTCTGATGTCAACGGCAACATCAGTCCTGACACCACGGACTACACCAAAACAGAGAATGGTAGCAAAACAACCACCTGTCCATCTCTCCAGTATCGTGACGTCTTTGTGTTGACCGGAAATCTTGACCTGCGAGATGACGTCAAAGACGAGATGGGGCGTGCGACGTCACGAGCGAACGGCGTGGTGCGCGGTCTCCGTGTTGCTGGCGTACCTGTGCGTGTGATAAGGAAGGGGTATGGGGCAAAAGATGTGTATGACACAGCAGTGACACAGAGTGACGTGGTGACTGTGACATTCTATGGAGACGTGTCAGGTTTAGAACGGAAGGTAGTGGTATGGCTGCCAGGCAGAATTGCTGGGTTTGATGATGAATTTACTTATGAAGAAATTGACGTTTTCGACAGGTTACAAGCTTTGTCTCGCTGCACTGCACAACTAGTGGTGGTCGACGTGCCATCTGATCGCCATATCGCTGTGCAGACGACCAAGAGTAGACGACACTGTTGTGTGTCGTGAATGTTGTCCGTCAATTAACTGTTAATATAAAAGGTCAAAGGTCCTTCGCCGTTTAGTGAATTTGAACGCACGACGGTCAGCAGTTGTTGCCAGTGAACGCGAGCATGCATCGGTCAGTTGTCGTCACCTTTTGTGTAGTGTTACCTGCAAAAGTGAACACACACGGTTGTCATTCAGTGAATGGTGAGTTCACATGATTGTCATTCAGTGAATGGTGAACATACGCGCTAGTCAGGTATCTTTCAGTAGTGTGAACACTTTGAATCAGGCGTTACAGAACATTTGTACAAATTTAACTTTATATTAATACAAATATCGATGTACTTATATTTCATTCGTGTTTTATTTTTGTTACCTGCTGATTGCATTGGACAGTCGAGTATTGTCTTCTTAAGTAAAACGCCAAAACTGTGAAGTCGTGCGCAGTGAAACGTCATTTGCTTGCGTCATTGTTACGTACGTTAACATTTAAAAATAATTTCTTTGACGGAGTTATGTACCTCATTTTATGTTATTTCTCAATTGATAATAAATAAAAAGTCTCTTTGAGTATTAAAAATCTTTAGTATAAGCCTCATTCTCAATAAATTAGGGGGTCTATAGTCTTCTATATTGGCTGACTCATATAATACATATCTGTCAATATAATAATACGAAGCGTTGTGTACAAAGATATAGTGTAAGAAAATTAATACTATATGGATTTAGTATATAAAATATCATATATTTCACCTAAAACGTTATCATCAATTCTGTACTATTATTATTATCGTTTTCACGATTTCTGTTGACTGTTATCAAACCAAGGTCTCGGAATTTTACCAAGATTCTGGGAGATCCAACGTTTTACGGAAGATGTGAACACTTCCGAGGAGCGCTTTTAGCAGTGAAGCAATTTTGTGTTGTCCAGGTGCTTTATTCAGAAAGCCTTATAATTTAGGTGCTTTTAGCAGTGAACCAATTTTGTGTTGTCCAGGTGCTTTATTCAGAAAGCCTTATAATTTAGGTGCTATGTTCATGTTTTATAGTAGTAATAGTAGTAGTAATGGTAGTAGTAGTATTGGTAGTAGTAGTAGTAGTGGTAGTAGTAGTAGTAGTGGTAGCGGTTTTTTCCCACGACTTTTCTTGACTGTCAGTTACGAACTAAGGTCTCAGAATCTTACCATGATTCTGATAAATCCAATGTTTTACTGAGGATGTAAGCACTTCCCAGGAGCGCTGCTTTTAGTAGTGTTAAATTATAATTATTATTTTTACGAAAAATTTCTATAAAACATCGTTAAGTAAACCCTTATTTGATTTGCTTTTGTTAAATGCAACTTTTAATAAGCATTGATCCCAAATACACTTTCAATCTTTCGGTAACTAATATTTTAGAATATGCTTACACATTTTAATATTTATATAGTTATATTTTTTCATCAGTAATATGTTGACGAAAGCTGTTCAAAAGAGCAAGTATTGTAACTGTTTTCTACAGTATATATAATGTATTTTAGATGTTCATTTTGCTCTAGCTTCTTTGTAATGTTTAGCATTGTAGCAAACTTGATTTTATAGTGTTTGGTGTTTGGCTATGATAACAGTTTTGTAATGTATGACTACTTATAAAACGCATTCTATAATTTAATAATTTTGATTTTTATTCTTTATATTTTTTTTCTCTGGTACAAAAATGCAACTTGATCAATTAATAGTCTTCACCATTCAAATACTTTGAACATTCGTTACAGGAATGTTTATTTCTAGACAGCTGAACATTTCAATCCAGAAAATAGTTGTCAATGTGCATAATCTTTTTTAAGAGTTGGTTTATTTCTAAATAATCGACCATTGTGATAAAAAGAATAATTCCCATTGTGCACATTTTTTAAAACAAGTTTATTTTTAGATACTGGAATGTATGTCAAAACCAGATTGTTGCCTCTTATTACTGAAGACAAATACAACACAGATCATTCTTTGACAACCTTACTTATTGCTGTATTTGTCTTTTATTATAATTTTGTGATTATTTGAATTGATTCCGTTAATTTATTTTATATTCTGGTAATAACTTGAATAGTTTGTTAGATCTTGGAGTTAATAACATTCTACTGTGTTTTAGAATTTAGTGTCATGCTGACTGACTAATACACATAAAGTTATAATATGTACACATTAAAAAATTCTTGAATTAATGTTATTGTGTACATATGTGCGGGGTGGTGGTGAGAAATTGCTGATGGTCATTAAGGCCGACAATGGAGATTAGGGCTGAAGAAAGGGCTTAAACTAGAAACTAGTTTTTGTAGAAAAGTAAGATGTAATTTAGATAGATGTCAGTCATACACGAAACACAGAAAGACAAGTGAAACACATGAACTAGTTATGAAGAAATTTATGAAATATTATTTTGCTGGATTTTAAAAAGGAATGATAGACTTAGATTTGTATGCACTTTGTGAGTCGTGTGCTATATTTAGATTTGCTGTGTGTTCCTTTACTGTTTCCGTCCTTATTTCCGTTTATACATACAACATTTATAATAAAATAAAAGATGGCTGTCTAAAAGAAACCTGTCTGTGATGTTGTAGTAAATTCATCTTCATCAAGTATCTCATCACATCACCATCAAGAGGTATACCAGTCATTATTTACACACACACAAACATTTAATGCATCTTTGACGTTTTATATACATTAATACGTCTATGACATCTGATATACATTAATACATCTTTGATGTCTTATATATTTAAAACATCTATGACGTACGGTGTACATTAATTGATCTGTAATGTCTGGTGATAACTAATATACCTGCGATAACTGTTGTACGTTATTACATCTATGACATATGGTGTACATTTATATATCTGTGACAGGTGTTTTTAATATTCTTAATATTAAGAAGTGCCTTTTGATAGTGAGAGTTATATTATCCCCCATATACAGTACAATACACCTCTATATGCGGACTGGGTCTATTGTAGGGTGATCTCCATACAATCCCATACCCAATGCTAATCATCGTATTACAAGTTTACTGAGAGTTAACATTGATCTGACATATCACCTATAAACTCATAATGGACTACACACAATCAAAGGTTGTCTTTAATATCTGATTTCCTAATCATTATGTAATACCTTCACCACATGAATGAGTTTTTCCCAGATATATTACCAGGAAATATTTACTGAATAATAAATTAAATAGAATTTTATTTAACAATAAAAATTTATCAAACACACTAAACAACATTTTGCACTGATTCAAACATAAAATATAGATGTCAAAAACACACAAAATCAAAAGTCAATAATATTCAACTTTCTGTCCTTACTTAAAGATGATATTTCAGTTTTGACGGCCAAATAAATAATGTACTGTTCTTGAGACCTTGAAGATTTCATTTCACTGAACAATAATATAATCCTGCACCTAGGTAAATTCTGTTAATATTGAAAACCAACACATATTAACATCACAAAAGGATAACATCAAACAATATTACTGCAATATGATTAATATTGTCAATGTTAAAAACCAAAACATCACAAAAGGATAACACCAAACAATATTACTGCAATATGGTTAATATTGTCAATATTGAAAACCAACTTATATTAACATCACAAAAGGATAACATATAATTAAATAGGTACATAACAATAATTTCGTAGAATTGACTCCCCTTTGCTGCACTGCAAGGAGTAAAAATTACATCGGAGATGATAGTCTGAGCTGCCTGCTCATGACGTGTCTTCCTTACGTCACAATGGATCGTGAAACCAGGCAGGCACAGTGATGGAGCTTCAAGAACCAAGCAAGGCCACAGAATGAAAGGGAAACTAACAAGACGGAAAGAGATGGGAAGTTAAATTGCTCCTGCCTCCTGAAACCTACAGTTCTGTCTTGTACGGATCTGGTCAAACTCATGTCATTTATCAGTCCCTTAAAACAACTTATCAGATTATCCTAAGAAGCACAGGATCTTATTATTCCAATTCAGTAGATTAACATTACGTCATAATTGTAAGTCAATGAAACCCCACTACACACTTTTATTTACAAATCGTATATACAAAAATAGTTACTAAATTAACAAGTGCAGTGTTTTTACAAAATTGGGAGTGAAGTTTGTCTGTATCATTAGAATATGGTACTCAGTTGTTAATTCACTGGGAGTGAAATTGTGTGCATCATTGGCATAGGATACTTGGCTGTTAATTCACTGGAAGTGAAATTGTAATATTTGGGATAAGATACTTGGCTGTTAATTCACTGGGAGTGAAATTGTATTATTTGGGATAAGATAGATACTTGGCAGTTAATTCACTGGGAGTGAAATTGTATTATTTGGGATAAGATAGATACTTGGCAGTTAATTCACTGGGAGTGAAATTGTATTATTTGGGATAAGATACTTGGCTGTTAATTCACTGGGGGTGAAATTGTATTTTTGGGATAAGATACTTGGCAGTTAATTCACTGGGAGTGAAGTTTGTGTATATCTTTGGAATTCTATAACCAACCATTTAATTAACTGGGATTTAATTTTAGTAGGGTAGGCTATATCTGTGCACACAGAACCAGAGCTGTCTGGATTATGTCCCTTTCTCCACACCTGAGAAGCCAAGACCTGGTGAGTTAAGAATACTTATTTTGCTTGTGTATTAAGTGGATTGGTTATAATAATTATCTGAATATTCTCAGGACAGATGGTTCATAACATTCCTTTCTATATTTTGTATGTTGAAAGCAGTGACGATGAGTATGAATATTTCTTCATTTAATTATTTCAGCTAAAACAAAATAAAAGTCATACCTACCACCTTTTCAACATTTCAGTGCACCAAATATTTTCATTTCATTTTTGCAACAGATGTACATTTTCCCTACTCCATACTAATCCTTTCATTTATTCTTTAAAATACAAACATTACTTGAAAATATACTGAAACAACAGTAAATTCCATAGTAAACAAAACATGTGCAAAAAATAATTTTAGAAAATATGGATGAACTTCACAGTTAAATTACTCAGAAACATTTTAACTTACCCTTTCGTTTAAATGAGATAGTATTTTATCCAAGACATCCTTTGAAAATTCTGATCCCTTGATTTTTAATTACGCATTATTAATTAACAATAATGATAATCATATCATTACGGGAGTAATATGATTTTAATATTCTTATATTGCCGTTGCTCAAATCAAACTTAATTACCATCTAACTGAAGATTATTTAATAAATATAAAATAAAATATACCTGAAAATGATCAATCACATTTATCTGAGAGACACAAATTAATGCTAAAAGTGAGTCTTTTCAAATTAATGGGAAAATATAGAAAAGTTTTTTTTTAATTAACTGACGCAAAATTTATTTATAGCCTACAACTTAGTCACACTTTAAATTTAATTAGAATTATCAAATAATTTTATGTAGGAGAGGAATGACAATTATTCTTTGAAACATATGGCAAATTGCCAATAATATCACTCTTATTCAAACCTTATTCAGCAGATTTTATATATCCTGCAGGTTTAATTTGGAATGTTCAAGTCTTAATTAAATATTTTCAATATCACTCTTATGAGAACGCATTTTAATTCTAATTCGTCCCTGTTTTATTAAGCCAATAGGAAAATTTAACGTCTATAAACGTTATTTTACATTTTAAGAAAATGAAATGTTGAAAGTGATTGTGGGCTCTTTTATGAGTCGATAATTGTTTAAATTGCAAAGTACGAATTAAATTTTAACTAGCCAGATTTAAAATAATGTATTTTATGTACATGAATTGTTTTCTGTGGTCAGTTACTTCGTTAAAGTACTGTCCATTCCTTGACTGCTAGTGAGAAATCACACTTCGACTAGATATAAAATAGTAGCGTTCTTTAAAAAGTGCTAGCGACATCTTCATGGAGTAAACAAATTTCAAAACAGCTTAAGATATCCTTTATTTTTTAATGTAATACATTCACAGAGAGAGAGAGATATATAGGTAGATAGATAGATAGATAGATAGATAGATAGATAGATAGATAGATAGATAGATAGATAGATAGATAGATAGATAGATAGATAGATAGATAGATAGATAGATAGATAGATAGATAGATAGATAGATAGATAGATAGATAGATAGATAGATAGATAGATAGATAGATAGATAGATAGATAGATAGATAGATAGATAGATAGATAGATAGATAGATAGATAGATAGATAGATAGATAGATAGATAGATAGATAGATAGATAGATAGAAAATCTATGTATATGAAACTTTTCACTTATGAAACAAGACAATGTAAAACGCGAGAGCAAGAATATTACTGACAAAACAACGTCAGTTTTAACCCGTTGGCCATCACTGTTTTTGCTAGTGATAATGGAATGGGTCAGTGTACTAAAATATAAAAAATACTTACTTATAAAGTGATTTTTAAAAATTCAAAATACTCTGTAGTATAGAAATGTGTTAAGGAATTTAAAAAGTAACTGATTGGTTGTTTTGAATGAAAAGTGTAACAGTGAAGTGTCATTTACTTGCGTCTTTATGTACTTCAAGAATAACACTTAGTAATATTCATTGTTGCAGAGTTATGTTCTTGTAATTTGGTTATTTCTCCATTGAAAACAATTAAGAAGTATTTGTACAGAGTTTCTTTGAATATGAAAAATCTTTGATACAAGCTTCATTGCCATAAATTGGGGGGGGGGGGGCATAAAGCTAATTGTTGTAATATTCTACACACACACACACACATACACACACACACACACACTTGCTTGACTGTCTATGGTACTCCGGCTGTACTACAAAACGGGTCACTATTTATCTATTTATAGTATGACGTCACAGTTGCTAAAGAAGATGATGCAAGGCAGTAAGATGCAATCAGTAGATTACTATAATAAAACGTTTGTGATCTGAATATAACCATTTAGATGCACATCAAATATGTTAACACAATATCCTTTGTGTTCACTTTCACAAGTAACATTACACCAATGCGTTCAGCATCGCTAGTAATGGCTACTAATCAACGTGTGTTCACATTCACCATTAAGTTCAGTGACCGTGGGGCACGTTGACCACCACCAACTGTGCGGTGCAGCGAGACATAGCTTGTAATCTTTGAAAAACATCAATTTCTTCATAAGTGAAATCGCCATCATATCCTGGATTTCTTCCTGGTAGGCATACCACCACTTTCCGCTCTAAACCTGACACAGTTCCATAGTATGTCACAGTTACCACGTTACTCTGTGTCACCGCCGTGTCACACACATCACTTGACTCATGTCCCTTTCTTATCACACGCACAGGTACGCCAGCAGCACGAAGACCGCGCACCACGCCATTAGCTGGTGACGTCACATGCCTGGTCTTGTCCTTGACGTCATCTCGTAGGTCAAGACTTCCGGTCAACACAAAGACGTCATGATACTGGAGAGATTGACATGGGGTTGTTTTGCTAACATTCTCAGTTTTGGTGGGGGGTTTCGCAGTTGTAGCAGTCGTGGTGACAGGACTGATGTTGCTGTCGATGACTGAGCCTGCAAGAAACATCAACGTCATGGATGTGATGTAAGCTACACGTTTCTCTTTCATTCACATCATTCACATCAACGTCATGGATGTGATGTAAGCTACACGTTTCTCTTTCATTCACATCATTCACATCAACGTCATGGATGTGATGTAAGCTACACGTTTCTCTTTCATTCACATCATTCACATCAACGTCATGGATGTGATGTAAGCTACACGTTTCTCTTTCATTCACATCATTCACATCAACGTCATGGATGTGATGTAAGCTACACGTTTCTCTTTCATTCACATCATTCACATCAACGTCATGGATGTGATGTAAGCTACACGTTTCTCTTTCATTCACATCATTCACATCAACGTCATGGATGTGATGTAAGCTACACGTTTCTCTTTCATTCACATCATTCACATCAACGTCATGGATGTGATGTAAGCTACACGTTTCTCTTTCATTCACATCATTCACATCAACGTCATGGATGTGATGTAAGCTACACTTTTCTCTTTCATTCACATCATTCACATCAACGTCATGGATGTGATGTAAGCTACACTTTTCTCTTTCATTCACATCATTCACATCAACGTCATGGATGTGATGTAAGCTACACTTTTCTCTTTCATTCACATCATTCACATCAACGTCATGGATGTGATGTAAGCTACACGTTTCTCTTTCATTCACATCATTCACATCAACGTCATGGATGTGATGTAAGCTACACGTTTCTCTTTCATTCACATCATTCACATCAATTCATCCGTCTACAGAAGCGTTTACTTACAATATGTTTTAGTAAATGTGTGTGCGTGTGGGTGGAGGTAGGATGATTTTGGTGATAATGATGATGACAACATGGACTGTCATTGCAAAGGTCACACTTACCCGTCACGCCGAGTCCCAGTCGCTGTAGAATGCCGGCGATTGACTGCCCACACTTGACGCATTCCAGTGGCCAGCGTCCAGTGTGTCCGGGTCCCTGGTGACTCAAGTAGATAACACTTGGTCCGTCACAGGGCGTGACGAGGGCGGTTGTCATGTACGGGTAAACTTGATCACTTGCCAAGTTAACTCCCTTTTGTACTTCACTCAATATAGCAGGTGGACACCTTAACGGGGTGGTCAATCGTTCTTCCTGTAGTTCTACTGGTCTCTGATCATACCGTGGGGATGCTGCCCACAGACAGATGTTGGGAAGGCGCGTGCACAGATGGGTGATAAACCGGTGATAAAGAGCAATGTGACTGTTAAAATAAAAGAAGACAGATTCGTTATAACAAGAACTTACCACACTGTACAAGGGAGATAATTATAAACAACAATGCTTTAATGTTTCTTTCCAAAGTCAGAACTCTGTGTGACGTCAATAAATGGCGGAAGAATACACGTCATGATGTCATGTTCCATTGGAACTCGTACGTAGGTAAATGCATTTACTTTGTTCTTCAGATAATCTAAACTAATAATTACCACAGTGCCATACCTGTACCTTTTGTACAACATACCTCTTAACAGCCCAAAACTCATCACATATGACGTATGGTCCATGATTCCGTCTTGTCGCCGTCAGTGTGTTGATGGCTTTCTTAATATCAGTCTTTTTGTAATAAAAGTTGTACTCATGGAGGTGAACACTGCCCACCACTGATGGTGTGGTGGGATCATTGCACATTGACACCTGTATCACATGTTTGATCATACGCGTCGCTGCCAAACTTTCCATCTGAACACTGAGGAGATGAACGCTACTACCCTGCCTCAACCATGTCAAGGCCATCAGTACCAACATCACGGACTTGCCCACGCCTGGAGGACCGGTCAGCCAGACTTTAGTCGGAGCTCTGGTCAACAGGCTGATCTGTTCCGGGGTTAACACCAGTGACGTCATTCTCTCACCTGTCATTGCCACACCCTGTCCTTCAGTCCGTATCTCAATGCGCGAAGACAAACAATAGACAGAGACTGTCGTGGCGGGGCCGCAAAACCTTAAATCAAGGTGTCAAGTGTTATCGATAAAAAATAAAACCGTCAAATATATACTATACAGATTGCAGACATTTTCTTGAGTGCAAAGAGAAAACATATTTTCAACCTCCTTCCCCGTTCTCCACAGGCCCTATAAATAAGTATTTTACACCAAACAACGTATCCATTTTAGAAATAATTTTAGTACGTGCAACATTGTTAAATACTTATAAAATATATAGAAACCCAAATATTAAATTTACAAAAACTCATACAGGAGAAACACTTGCTTAATTGCTATGTAGGAGAAAATACAAAAGGGATTTTTACTATACAATAGGGTGTGATAAGGTTGCTTTGTCTCACCCGTATAGGTAATGATAAGGTTGCTTTGTATCACCCGTATAGGTAATGATAAGGTTGCTTTGTCTCACCCGTATAGGTAATGATAAGGTTGCTTTGTCTCACCCGTATAGGTAATGATAAGGTTGCTTTGTATCATCTCTCTCCCGTACAGGTAAAAGTTCTTGATGTACACGGAACGCTATACGTTTTGACACATCTGTTTATGACTTGCTTACTTTATCTCGTATATAGTACTTGGCTTTACTCCCGTTTTTCGGGCGCAAAATTCACACACACACACACACACACACACACACACACACACACACACACACACACACACACACACACACAAATATAAACACACTATCCAACCAAAGAAATGTTTCCATCTCCTCTTTAAATTAAATCAATAGGTACTCGTAAAATTTTGGTTTATCTTCTCTCTTGTAAAATCATATTTTACTGATTCAGCCATTTGTTACTTACTTGGAAACTATATTTGACAATTGCCAATTGTGGCAGAGAAAATTTGCCTCTCCCTATTTTTAAATTTAATTGTTTTATAAATTGTTAAATTGTCAGAGTAACCTGACCTTGAGCACTCCTTATGACGGTATTTTTTAAAGTGTCAGAGTTGAAGTAAACAACCCGAGTTGAGAATATGCTAGAAATTGCTGATGTAATGCAAACCATCACAACTGGGTGAGTAGTTTTTATTATCCAATGGTTATGATTTTCAAGCCAATGGGCTGAGATCTAAACGTTTACCTAATGTAGAAAAATATATTTGATTTGAAGTGGCAAAGAAGTCCGGTGTTGAAAGGCAGCAGTTAGCTTGATGGTGATTGGTTGAGAGAGAATGGACGAAATATTTCATAAATTTTACTATTGATATGTTATATTTGTGTTTTAATAAGATGTATTATGTGAATAAACTATTATTTCTACAAATGTTTGAACTACGCTGTTCGTATATTGTGTACTAATCACTTGACATTGTTTGGATATGATGTATTTATTATGCTGTATACATGTTTCGGGCTAATAAATACCATTGCAGGAAATTGTAAGTTGAGACTCGAATGTAAGAATGATTTGAGTTATATAGTGACAACTGGAAACTTAGCATTGCTCCTTGATTATATTTTTCAGAACAAGCAGCCTTTTCTACTTCCATTGTGTGATTTGATTCTGCTGATTTACTGGTTGTAAACTGCTATGACCAACCATGGTAGAGGTGGGGAGCAGTGTTTAAGTGTGGAAAATTAACTCCATTTCATTGATGTATGGAAGCAATGTATGCTCACCTCATTGTTCAATTCTAATATAAGGAAGTTACTAGAATTGTTGTAATTGTTATTCTGCATGAGGGAGCTGGTACAGTAGAGAAAATGCCTAGGTTGTCTTCAAGTGAACAGCAGATTGTCAGTGATTTCAATGTGAGTGGAGAAAGACAGTGTAGATGTGGGCCATAAACTTTGATACTGTTGCAAAAGTGCACAGAGGGACAGCACTTAATTCATATCATGTAAAGACTATTATTGCTTATTTCTAATAACTCCATTTATGTTCTCTGATAAGAACTATGCTGTGTTTTGTATAGATGCTATTGTTGAATTCTATTTTAGGCATAAGACTGTGAATTATGGAAATTATTCAAACGTGATTTAGTGGAAATAATTGATGTCAAGTAATCTATTTCATTGTATTTGTCCTATGTATGTTTGATTGTTGATTTAATATATTTATTGTTAAATTTATTGACCTTCTTGTGCATATTGATAACCTTATGTTGGAGAAGAAAGTTGATGAATGGGGCTTGAGAAATATAGATTAAGGACGAATTTGTCTTCTTTAGTAAGTAGGTTTACACCTCCAGAATATTGTGTGATGGTAAATGTTTATCTTTAATGTTCTAGAAGAGAGGAAAAATTTACAGTGCCTGTATATCAACCAGGTGAGAGAGACGAGTGGTGTCTGCTGGAGGATCATTAGTAAAAATAAATTAGGATTCTCATCACTTGTAATTACTTTTGTATGATTAATTAATAATAATCGTTAATAATTCATAATTAACTAAGTGGCATTGACGTCATACCATTAAAACGAAATGTTTTCTAACAATAAATTAATTCGTAATACGCACCTGGCCAAGAGATCTAAATATAGATCTGTAGTCATATTTATGCTGTTGCAGGCACCAAACGTTGACAACCATGTCTGTTTTTTATCATTGACCGTTTCTGTCCCAGTAGAAGAAAGACTTTCAGCTAGTAGGCAGAACGGGAGGGCTTGCTCAAAATCTACTGCCTGGAGACACGTGACCAGGTCCTGATGGAGAGGAAGATGTCAATTAAAATCTACATTTTACTTACTACTTGTGTACTTATTTTTAATTTATTATTAGTTTATTTAGTTTTACATCCAATTAACGTATCTACGTTTTGTGCCTGTTCACTTTCCAGTCCCCTTACCTGCATACATATTTAACATTGTATCTACCAATCAATTTACCTACATAATACTTAACATTGTATCTATCAACCACTTTACCTAAATATACACTTGACATTGTTTCCACCAACCAGTTTACCTACATAATGCTTAATATTATATCTACCTACCAATTTACTTACATAATACATAACATTATATCTACCAATCAATTTACCTACATGATACTTAACGCTGAATCTAAAAACCTACATACATTTTTACATTGTATCTACCAATCAATTTACCTACGTGATACTTAACATTGTATCTACCAATCAATTTACCTACATGATACTTAACATTGTATCTACCAATCAATTTACATACATACATACTTAATACTGTATCTACCAATCTATTTACCTACCTACATATTTAACATTGTATCTACCAATCAATTTACCTACATACATACTTAACATTGTATCTACCAATCAATTTACCTACATGATACTTAACATTGTATCTACCAATCAATTTACTTACATGATACTTAACATTGTATCTACCAATCAATTTGCATACATACATACTTAATACTGTATCTACCAATCTATTTACCTACCTACATATTTAACATTGTATCTACCAATCAATTTACCTACATACATACTTAACATTGTATCTACCAATCAATTCACCTACAGATTAACTTAGTTCTATATCTTCTTACTTACCGTGAAGCCAATGCCACCTATTTAATGGATATGATCATTATTAATTAACTAATCGTCCAAAATTAATTGCAAGTGATGAGAATCTTAATTTTATTTATTAATGATCCTCCAGCAAACACCCACGTCTTTGGCAGATATGCGGGTACTGTAAACGTTTTCTCTCTTACTCAAAATTAAAGACAAACATTTACCGGGTGGAAAAAGTCTTACTAAAGGAGAAGAGAAATTCGTCTTTAAAGCGAGCTCCCATCCACCCACTTTCTTCTCCAACATAAAGTTATCAATATGCGTAAGAAGTTCAATAAATTTAACAATAAATTTATTAAATCAACAAACTCAAACTTACATATGACAAATACAATGAAAAAATAATACTTGATATTATTAAATATTATTAATATTTCCACTAAACAAGTTCGAATAATTTCTATATTTCAGTCTTATATCTGTCAACCTGTATTTGTGTCCGTGTTTGTTTATAGCAATGTCTGTGTTTGTGTGCTTGTTTGTGTGTATATGTGTGTGTGTTGTTTATTTCTATAATCTGGCCTTACATTTATAGAACAAATGACAAGATCTAGCATACTTCTGAAGATGATGGAGGCAGTAAAATATTTTACAGGAGGAAGAAAAAATAATCCGACTAAAAAGAATATAGATTTAAATGGAAACAGAAAATTTTGAAGAAATAAGGATTAAATTAAAACTGTCACTTTAAACCTATATGTAAAGTCTCAATTTTCTTTATTGGGCAGCTGTCCCTGCAACTTCTATCTTTCCCACAAACCCGTGGTGTCGTTCTTTCAAAAGTGAAGACACAAAATAATTCTTTATTTCAAAATTTAAAGAGCTCTTATGAATAGCTGTCATTGAAATAGATGCACAAAGTACATGTGATGAACTTCTTAATTACTGGAAGAGATTTTATATTTCATTCAGTGACGTCAATATTAATATTTAATACTTATTATCATACCTGTTTTAATTGTTCGTCATTTGAAACCACCCTTCTCAGGACGTCAGCAGTGACGTAAGGCAGAATGAGAAGTTTACAGATGTTAAGGTTGGGTTCAAGGTCTTTGGTTATCTCGCGTAGAGTGGCTTTAGATTTATTCAGTTGTTTGATTGCATTTCTTAATTTGTCAGTGACCACTCGATCTACGTCGGGTTGTGATAGCTGGAGTTCTTGTTGGTTTGACAGAACTGACTTTATCTCCCCGGTGATTATTCCATAGTGACGATGGATGACGAGAATGTCAAAAGCACCTCTTCTAAGATGTTTAGCAAGATTCTTTGGTCGTGAGAAATGTTTGGCAGCTGCCGCATAATAGGGCTTGCCCAGGTAATTAGAAAACTGTAATTGTGAAATGACGAACATTGGCTCATTCTTCTCACTGACCAGTTCTCTTAAGTAAAGCAACACTCGCTGTAGTGCCATATCGTCCCGTGTGTCGCTGTCTTGAAAAATTTTAACTTTGACTTCTTTAGAACTGGGTGGAAGGGCACTGGCTTGGTCAGGATTACATTGCGGCACAAAAACAGTCTGTCCGGCCACTGCGACCTCGTCAAATGGTATCCTGGTGATGACCACTGGCGGGACGAAATATGTCTTGGTTTCATAATCAGGATACCACGCACGAATACAATCCTGCCATACGGCCATGTTGTGTTGTGACGCCATTTCTGCCTGTGCCAGCTGAATCCTATGTACAACTCGGTGCTTGTTCTTACTGAAACACAAACCAAACTCAGGTTTGAGAATAGGCCTTCTTATATATCCTTTTAATGTGCCTCGCGATTATTATAATTTTCATACCTATATTGTCATGTGTAAGAATTACTGTTCTATTTGAAAAAATATATATCTTATATAATTATCGCAGAAGTCAGTCGAGTGATTATTTATGGCCAAGTGAATCGTTGCTGACCGTGTCTTCGTAAATTTGTGAAGTGACTTTGATTATGCAAAACTGTATTAGGCCTAATATCGGAATTTTCCGATTAATGTCTCGATCCTGTTCATACATGTAAAACGAGGCGTGACTAGCCTGTTGATCTGGGAATAATTGTGTTTTACTTAGTGAGGCGTGACTAGCCTGTTGATCTGGGAATAATTATGTTTTACTTATGAGATGTATGAACTACTCAAGCGCTTTTTTCATTTCTGCCACAGATCTCAGTTTTATGTGCGTCATTTCTGCCACTATTAGTGTTATGTCCATCAAATCGGCCACTGTTTTCAGTGTTGAGTCATTTCGGCCACTGTTCTTTGAGTGATGTGCATCACTTCGGCCACTGTTCTCAATCTTAAGATCTGAAAATTTTCATTCGGTTTCAACAGATGCTCCTTTCTAATTTTGAGACCTATGTGTGAAATCAGAAATATTTTAATTGTATATATTTGCATTGAATCTTATTGGCCAAATGAGACACTCTTTAACAACAAACAGTTGAAAATATTTTGGCAGTTATACAATTATTACGGGTTATTAATTAACATACAAAGAACTTACTTTATTTATGCTTATTTGAAGAAGGCATGCATTACTATTTTAGGAAAGGAAATATATAACAAAACATTGTTTTCCAATAATTCTGTGCATTTGGATAAAAATCATACTTTATATTAATTTCGTAAATTGTAAATATTAATTTCAAAAATAATAATTCATATTTACCACTGTACAGAGCCGTATCATTGTCACCCTGACAAATTAAATAGGTCTGTGCCGGTTGAATTAGCAAAACAACATTCCTGGAAAAAACTCTCCCAACAGGTGTCAACAGCGATTTCTATCTGTATGTCCTTAACTTTATAACGAGGGATAAGTTCAGAGAGTTATATTTAGTACAGCATTAGTAGCAGTCACGGTTGAATGAAAAAAGTCGTGGGGCTGGTTCGTAAGCTTGCCTACCCCCTGATTAGTTAAATACTTGATTAAACGTATTCTCATTCTTACTCTTTCCCTTGCACACACATACAAACACACATCCCCCAAATACCCCACACTTTCTTTTCCACTTCTTCAAGTTCGAATGAGTACATTTTATGTCACAACAGGAATATATGACGTCACCTTGAGTCATTGACAAAAATTTCTGTATAAACCAACTCAGTCAAGCAAAGTATTCAGTTTTTAAACCAACTCAGTCAAGCGAAACATTCAGTGTATAAATCAACTTAGTCAAGCGAAACAGTGTATAAATCAACTCGGCCAAGCGAAATATTCACCAAAAAGAAATAAAATTAAAACTAGAACTAGAGTAATTTTACTTTAAATCATTTGCTTAATTACTTAAGTCACAAACAGAAAATGGTTTAGGGTGTCAAAAAATATGGATAATGAAAACGGGTTTTAAGTACACCCCGTTCAACACAAACAAAATTCAAAACCCCAGACAAATCGAAGCATAATTTCTTTTTAAATCCTGCCGCCTGTGGCCTTTAACGATAGGTGTTCAAAGAGCCAACAAAAATCCAATGGTATACTAGAACCTACTAGTTGCACGCGCTAAATAGGTCTACGTCCTTAAACTTTCAACAAGTAAGCTAAAGAGAAATACAAGAAGAAAAAAAAGGACCTATACTTAGTCAGTTTGCCAAGGTTACAGTCAGAAATGTTTTTCTTTGTTAAAATTAAGCCCAGCGTAACGTATCCCTCAAAGCAAAGTAATTGGTTTCCTCAAAGATGACATTTACTAGGAAACATTCAATAATGTAAGATGTAATGTCGCGAAAAGCGATATTTACTATACGGGGTACATAGCAATATGTTTTTTTTAACTGTATAGGAGGAATAATCATGTAAATTTTATTTATGTATTATTATTTACAAGTCAAATGTGTTTCTACCAGAAACTTAGGATGTCTTGTGAGCATAAAGAAGGATAAGTGGAACTTTTCTCAACAATTTTACCGTGGAGGAACCCTTGAAAAGGAAAACCCTGCACAAATATGTCTATATCTATGAGGCTTGATTTTTTTCGAACGCGATCTGTCGTAGAACCCCTAGCGACCTCTCATGGAACCCCAATTTAGAACCTTGCCTTTATAGGCTATTATAAGACCTTTATAGCGCACGATGGCATGTGGTCAGTGTGGCGTATGTATGGAGGGAGAGATAAGAAGGATAGTTGATAGTTCGATTATTTCCCCTTTCACTACCAGACTTCTTACGACCACACACGGTAAGACAAATGTCTTCACGAACATTCTATTAAAACATATATAAAACCTATTCTGCCGCATCCGCGCACAATAAAACAAGGTAACGTATCAATGTAATATTTTCCAAGATTACCTAGTGTGAAATCATCTACCAACATGGAAGCATGCTGTGGATGTATTGCTTTAATACTGTATTATTAATTTTGGTTGAAAAATAGTATAACAATAGTATAACAGAGAGGATACTACCTCGAGGCACATCAACATCCCAGGTATAAATATAAGAAACTATTATTCCCACGTGGATCTCTAAATGGCAAGCAGGTAAACTGTGTTCATTAAATGAGGGAGATGATACTTGATTCCAGGGTTAGAAAGATCTTGTAAGGTTCCAATTCTTTTTTATTATGTGTCACGTGTCTTCTCTAGGTAAACCAGATAGCTACTACATGCTCGTTTCTACATTGATCTCCATCTCCAGCTATGCATGAACAATAAACCGAAATGTGTCAAACAAAGGATTTTACATTTTCCAGTCTCTAAAGAGCTTGAATGCGTTTCTGTAGGCTGCGGATTCTCCACACAGACCCAGATCTAAACGGTGAATTAGGCAACCATTGAGGTCGTACACGAAACTAAATATCTCGGAATAAAGGAATGAATGTAGTTTTGGGGTGGATTCATGTAAGGAGAAATTACAAGGCAGATGACAACAAAACAGATCATGATGACTGATAACCTGTAAGATACATATACTATTCTGGTAATCCATCTTGTCTTTCTGATTATGTTACCCTTATCTGAGAAGATTGGGATGACCGAATTCACAGTCCATTGCACTCTATCTACCCAATTCTTTCTGATATATCTATGAAACTATATAATTCATGATGTGAAAATATGCTCCTATATTGCCTTGAAATAGGCCATACCTATCTAACAAATTTGACTTAGGGTAGAAGATGTTTAAAAATGTCAGTTATGTTGGAACCCCTTGTTGGTTGTGCATATACATTGTCATGGAGTACATTTGTCTATCCCTAAACTTAATAATTATATATTTGTTGCCAATGTTAACATGACCCGACTTTGGGCTCTCCTTATGATGATTTTTTTGCAAGTTTCAGAGTTGGAGTAAAATAAATCAGGTTAGAATATTGAAATTGCTGATACACTCTAAACCAGCTCCAAGTGGATGCGTAGTTTTTCTTAGTAATAGTCTCACACTTGTTCATAACAACTTCATCCAATTGGGATGCACCAAAAGTTATTCTGTTGAAGAAAATTCCATATTCTAATCATTTTGATTTTGAAGAAACTCAAGTCCAGTCATAAAGACAATCCTTACCTTATGAAATGGGTACACTTTATTCTCTTGATGGTTTTGTAACCTTATATCTTCTTCAGACTAAAGTGACTACTGTTCTGTAATGGTGTGTGCATCCACCATTATCATTAAACTTCTCAGTAAACATGTTCCTCTAAGTTGATTCCTGTGAATTCCATTTGAGAGCCAATACTGTGGAAACTGAGGCTTGAGTTTGGTTTCAAGAATTCATGAAAGTTTCTTGAACATTCCTCATGGTGTGCTGAGCAGAGCACACGAAGTTCTGGAACACTCCTCATAATGTGCTTTGATATGGAATGTAAAATTCTGGACGATTTTTCACGTGTGCTTTATAAGTGCATGGAAGATGTTGGAACAGTTGTAATGTGCATAGGAGGGGAGAAGTGAACCATCATCTAATAAAGAAGACAGTGAATTTTTGCAAACCACATGATTCTGAACACGTGCTAGTGATATTCACCATCATTGAAAAGGTTATGTACATTGACTATAATTATCTGTCCAAAACTCCACTCTCATTTCTATGATGAATTATATCTCTGAACTTGATTATATGTATGTGTTACTTTGCTAGGATAAAGTGAATGAGTGTGTAACGTTTAATCAGACATTGTTCTGAAGTTATGTAAATGTCAACGCTCTTTTGATTATATTTATATGTTGTATATTTGATTGTTGATTTAATAAATTTATTGTTAAATTTATTAACCTTCTTGCATATGTATTAAAACTTATGTTTGAGTAATAGTGTGTGTGTGGTGTCGTTAAATATATATATATAAGACGGGATTTTATTACTCCTTTAGTAAGAAGTTTCCACTATAGAAACATTATGCGACAGTAAAACGTCTATCTTATTATTCTGTGAAGAATATAATCCGCCAAGTGAGAGTCATGTTGGTCATGGGAGAATTTTTAATAATTATAAATTAAGATTCTTGATCACTTGTAATTATTCATGTGTTATATATTAATTAATAAATAATAACCTTCGAGAGAAGGGTGCCCAGAAGTGTCATATGCTTATACACTAAATTTATTCTTTCATAAGATACAAATATTGTATCGCTCCTTCCATGAAATATTCTTGTTATTATATCAGAGATAATATGTTTAATTTTATTAAGGATTCAAAACTGTTTTTAAAAAGACTTTAGGCAATATTACATGCTTCACAATTTGACACGTTAAGTGTGGTTCAGAATTTGCTGTTTCTTTATCTTTCATTAAATGTATTTCCAATAAAACTTTCTGGATGACGTTATGTGCAATCCCAGAATTATTTTAATTGCTCTTATCTCACTTCTTTTATAATCTTTTAATGATCTATACTTTCCTACAGTCTTTGTTTTGATTTTTACATCTACCTGAATTTTTATCACGGTCCTCTAAACTATCTCGCCTTAAGTTAATCTATGCGGTTGACAGGCATATAAATAAAAACTTTATTTTATTATACTTTTGTATCTATCTGATGAGGACAAGTTTTACTTTACAGCCATTTCGTACACTTTGATAAGTATAAAGTGATATGCTTTAACATTTTTGCAACTTATTTCATTTTATCACATCCTTAAAAGTAAATAATCTTTCAAAGTGAAACTTTTGTGTACTTTGGAAATGTTTACAAACAATCCAGATCAATCTTTTTTTAAATAGTGCGATTTCGAGAGGGTCGTTCATAATTTAGTGCAAATAGCTTAGACTTTTAAAGTTATAATGATTTCTTTCTTTACTCTTAATTATAGTTGAGTGTTTACACATATGCATAACAAATGTGTGTATACAATCAGTAGTTGAATGTAATGAAGTAAATATAAATTCATCAAAATTCCTATAAATATAGATTTAAATTTATTTTAATATTCCGTGACGTCTGTTTCAAAATGTTTTCACATTCAAAAGTAGCACCACATCAACGCATTCACTTTGAAAACTAAAGATTAGTGTTCACTTTCGCTGGTAACAACTGAAATATTATCTGATGTACAACAGCGGCATCGTCATTTTCTTGTCTGCAGAATGACACGAATATCTTCATCAGACACGGGGAACGTCGACCACTACCAGCTGTGAAGTGCAGCGAGACGTGGCGTGAAAATTGCAATTCACCTCAATTAGTTCATCAGTTCTATCATCATCAACAACTGGAATTTTGCCTGGCAGCCATACCACCACCTTCCGCTCTAAACCATACATATATACATAGTGTGCCACAGTCACCACGTCACTCTGTCTCACTGCCGTGTCATACAGATCTGCTGACTCATGTCCCTTTCTTATCACACGCACAGGTATGCCAGCTGCACGAAGACCGCGCACCACGCCGTTAGCTGGTGACGTCACACGCCCCTCCTCGTCCATGACATCATCATGTACATCTAAACTCCGGGTCAACACAAAGACGTCACGATATTGGAGAGGTGGACAGGCGATTGTTTTGTCAATATTCGCGGTATTGATACTTCTATTAACGGTCGTGGTGACAGTACCAATGTTGTCGTTGACAACTGAGTCTGCATGAAAGAACGACCCAATTAAAATTAACAAATCAATCTTTACTTTCATTCGCATCGTTCATACATCAGTTTATACATCAGTCATCATCTACAAAAACTTTTAATTACGCCATACAGTCGTTAAATGTTGTGTGCGTGGTGTTGACAATAATGATGACGCGACTGTCGGAAGGTCATTGAAAGTTCATACTTACCCGTCACGCCAAGTCGCAGTCGTTGTAGAATGTCGGCGATTGACTTCCCGCATTCGACGCACTCCAGTGGCCAGCTTCCAGCGTGTTCGGGTCCCTGGTGACTCAAGTGGATAACGTTTGGTCCGTCACAGGGCGTGACCACGGTGGTCGTCGTGTACGAGTGAACTGCATTATTTTTCTGGTTGACTGCCTTTTGTACTTCACTCAGCACTACGGGTGGACACCTTAGAGGGATGGTCATTCGTTCTTCCTGTAGTTCTGCTGGTCTCTGGTCATGGAATGGTGAGGCCGCCCACAGATAGACGTTGGGGCAGCGCGAGCATAATTCGGTGACAAACCGGTGATTACGGACAATACGACTGTTAAGAAAAACAGCTCATTTATAACAACTTTGTCCACAGCGGAGATAATCACACACAAACACACACACACACACCGCCTCATTGTTTCTTGTCATATTCAAAACTGTGTTAATAAATGACGGAAGAATGCATGTAATAACGTCATGCTTTATAACAAGCACACAATGGGTATCGACATTTTAAGTCATTCATATAAATGTATTTAAATCAAAACTACCTCGGTTCCACACCTGTACATATTGTTACAACATACCTGACATTAGCGAAAAACTCATCACATATGACGCGTGGTCCATGACTTCCTTTTGCCGCTGTCAGTGTATAGATGGCTTTATCAACATCAGTCTCTTTGTTATTAAAGTGGTATTCATGGAGGTGGACACTGCCCACTGCTGATGGTGTGGTGTTATCGTCGCGTATTGACACCTGTATCACGTGGTTTATCATGAGTGTCGCTGCCAAGCTTGGACTCCAAACACTGACGAGATAAACGTCGTGACCCTGCCTCAGCCATGTCAAGGCCATCAATACTAACATCACGGATTTACCCACACCTGGAGGACCGGTCAGCAAGACTTTAGATGGAGCTCTGATCAACAGACTGATCTGCTCCGGGGTTAATACCAGAGACATCATTCTCTCACCCGTGACGGCCACACCCTGTCCTTCAGTTCGTATTTCCATGCGCGGGGATGTTGGACAATAGACGGACACAGTCGTAGCGGGGCCGCAAAATCTGGAATCAGAGTGTCACGTTGTTAACGAAAACAAAAACAAACAACCAATAATGTTTCACAATTGCAACACAATGAGACTTTTTCGAGTGTAAAAACAGCCCACAAATTTTTCAATAATTTTCAACCTCCTCCCATCTTGATTAAAGGAGTACCTTTTATTCCTACCCATGTCCCCGTAAAAACGTTTTAATTGTTCCTCCCAATTGTTCTTCTTGTGATAATTTTAGAAGCCTAAAATAGTTTTCAAAATATACTTGCTACTGACATTTGTAATTACTAAGTAGATGAGCACGATGAGAAATTATTTCCAGGCAAGAGAGTTTGTGAGAAGATTGTTTTGTCTCAACTCTCTATAGTATATTTTAAAATACTTAATGAACTAGATGAAACATTATACATATTAACACATCTTCTGTTTATCTATTTATTTCATATGTACTGCTTGGTGTTACTTCCCTTCTGCTCAAAATCCACCTGCACTCACACACACACACAACCCTTCCATGAAAAACGTAAAATGTTTCACTCCCCAACCCTCCTCTGCACAAATAATCAATCTATATACATATTTTTTGCTGTTATTCTCCTTTCTATTCTTTAAAATCTAATTTACTGATCAAGCCATTTGCTATCTCTTGGAAACTATACTCAAAATATGTTATAAAAGCAAAATGGTTACTTATAAAAAACTTATCCAATACACACCTTGCCAAGAGATCTAAATATACATCTGACGTCATGTTATTCTCACGCTTAAAAGCACCTATCGTTGACCACCAGATCTGTTGTTCAATGGCCTTTTGTATTCCACTAGAAACAATATTTTCGGCTAGCAGGCAACACTTGAGCGCTTGCTCAAAGTCTACAGTCCCGAGACACGTGACCAGGTCCTAATGGAGGAAGGATGCATAATTAAAGTTATCAGTGACTTTATATATGTGCAACTAATTTATTTATTTTTACGTACAATTAATGCTTCTATTTACTTACCTAACAATTTCATTACCTAATATTATACGTTTTATCTACTCAGGTACAACGTTCACTGGTCACTTCATGATTTTCAAAAGTGGGCCATGGTAGAACAGGGGAATCTCCGGACAATGAGAACACGTTGATATTATCGCGCACTTACAATACATTTACAAAAAATTCCTGACAGTTATAGTACGTGGGCACGGAGACTACCATCAGAAGGAAAGCGTTAAGTAAATTCACACTTACAAACACTCACTCACAAAAGCACATGACAGTAACAAGCAAACGTCCAGTACAGGTGAACAAATAGGAAATAATCAAATAAATGCATTGTTACATGTCCAGTTTTTATTTAAAGACCCTGCTTAGGAATTTTACAGAACTTTAATTTAATTAGATAAATTAATTTCTCCTCTTTCCTTAAACAGACTGGTTGCTCAAATTATCTTTCGTCTCATATGAAAATGCGACTTTGTAGTACAGACAAACAGATTCACGAACAGACAACTTGTGTACAATAGCCGGCTTGAAAACCGTTAACACTCTCTTAAATCTTTATGCATTCAAAATGTTACATTTAGCTCAGTCGATCCCCCATCCAAACCACAATTAGGTCTATATGCATAAAAATTACTACGAAAGAGGTATTAACAATAAAGAATTTAATAGTTAATAATTAACAATAACAATCAATTACGAAGACACAACTTCAGATCTAAACTAAGGCAAGTTCAATCTGCTTGAAAGTTAATGTTCGAGAAAGTTATTTTTTTGCCAGCACATTCGATGGATTCAGAGTTCGGGTTATTTACTTATCTCTCTTAGGAGTCTTGATTGAACACGTGGTCTAAGGTCAGTTCGATCCTTCCACATATCAAGCGATGCTTGCACTGTACGATCCGTAGTTTCCAATAACTTGTCATCTCTCGACTCTTACACTAGGGTTTCGTCACGGCAGAACATCAGCAACAATGGCGGCACGGAATTGTAACGTCATCCGTCCAAGGTTGAATAAAGGAACGCGCACCCAACGTGATGCGAAGGTGGCAATAATACGTAGAACGTATTATAAGGCAGAGAAGAACCCTATCTGAAATAAGAGTGTGGTTTCTATGAGTGATTTGCGTTTACATTCGCAAATCATCCAAGCACGTGACTGATACAATGCTCTTAATTTTAAATCTTCATCTATCGTGTCTTTTACAATATATTTATATTCATAAAAGATACAATATAATTCACATGTGTGTTATTTTTAACATTACATGAACGTATGAATTTCCAAACATTTACCTCATCAAAAATGGAATTCACACAAGGAGAACAAAATATAATTCAAATCAATTATGAGTGCTTTACAATTAACAATGAAATTACATGCAAGAGAATCATTTGAATTACATAGAAATTCGAAATGTGCACAGACGTTCTGCGGCACAAGAGAATTAAGGTTTATACAAATTAAAGTCAAAAGGTTACAATTAATTTATATACAATGAAATCTTTAGGCTTTAGTCATTCTATCGAATCACATATGCTCGGAGGAAAATTGTAATAATTTGCACAAATACATACATAAATTCATATACAAAAATACAAATAGTAAAATGCAATATCATTGTAAGAAGTAGACGTGTTACCTTCTTAAAGTAGAATTACTGCACAAGACACGGGTTCCTATGTTCCTTCCCGACTCAGCAAGATATTCGGCGACTAAGGTGCTCGAGAGCTGGTTGAGTGTTGGCCGGTTTGCGTTATGAGTAAAGAATATTACCACGTCAAGAGTATTTATTGTAGTGCATGAATGCATCACGTGATTAGATCACGAAGTATGTTTGTTGATCCGAACTTTCTTGACTGTTGTCTAAAGTTACATAACAAGGGATGAACTCGCTGTTGTTTTTTCCTCATGCTGGTGCACGATGGGAGGGTTCTAACAAAGGAATTCAATTAGAATATGATATTCGAGTTTCGGATGTGGGTCAGAAGTTCGTGACACAGAATTCGGTCAGAAGTCTGTCACATGCTGTTACGTTTCCAGTATTTATTTAAAGACCCTGCTTAGAATAATTAAAAGACTTTAAATATAATTAATTCTTCCTCTCATATTCTACGCAGACTGGTTGCTCAATTTATTATCTGACTAATTAAAAGTGCGTCTCGTAGTTCAGACGGCAAATTTACAGACTAATAAACTGCGAACTTTTAGCTAGATTTGAAAACAGTTAAATCCCTCTAAATTAATATGCACTCGTCATCAATCTTTCTGCTCATCCGCCCCCATTCAAATCTAAGAATTAATCTAATTGGTCTATTGTGCATAGAAATCAACTACTAAGAGGTATTAACAAAGAAAATAAGATTTAATAAAGTTTAACAAATTAACAATAAATCGAATGCAACGCGAATAGTCTTCACTCTGTCTTTACGCGCCTATGCCTGATTTTTGTCAATCTAAATTGCCAGAAAAGTGTTCCTTTGAGATCTGTACACTTGATCTTGCACTTAGCTCTATTCTTGTATCCTTGGTCTCAACACTCAGTCATGCTGATTCGTTCCCTCAGTCCCCCTTTAACGACACACGTGGTGCATAAGGAATGATGTCCCCTTGTTAGTGGCTAGGAACTGGAATTTTTGCAGCATGGCCCTCAGAGTGGATTTCGACACGCTTACACCAATAAGCTAAGGCAGGTGAGGCATGGGTGAACATGAACCATGAGCCGACCTGTGGATGCAACGTGTTTGGATATAATTCTCAACCTAACAGGTCCTACCTAGGCATGGCTCAATTAAATGCGCTGAACAAGGAGTTTCGACCTCGCGTCGCTTACAATTAAATTTTAGAAAAAATATAATCGTCTCACATGTGTTCCATTTAACAGTCATGACGTATGAAGCAATAAAATAGATACAACGTTAAATTAATGTTCATACAAGGGGTAATTCAAGCCGACAGAGCGCTTCACAATTTACAATTAAAATTACACGCAATAATTGAATTACATGAAGAATTCATATCGAGCGCAGCATTCTGGCTCTTAGTGAATTAAAACAATATAAATTAAAGTACAGAAATGGAAAAATGGTTACAATAAATTTATATTCCGTAACATATAGGTTTTCAGCTATTTCTCTGAACCATGCTCAAGTGTATATGGAAATCATATAATACATAGCACAAATACATACTTAAACAATACATAGGCAAATACTATTAAATAAAATGATACCTTTGAGAGAAGTCGAAGGGTACCTTGATTCTCTATGGCGCCGGCTGCCTCTCACGACCCGAGTAAGCTGATGGAATTAGCTAAAATGTGCTCGAAGTGAGGGACAGGAAGCGTGTGGGTACATATATAGAAAGGTATATTGCGTATCACGTGACTGTTCGCAAAGCATGTGGTTGGTTCGAGAACTGGACAATGGTCCTAAAGTTACATAACATCTTGACCTGTTCTAGAAGCGCCTAGAAAAAGGAAGCTTTGAACAAAGGGCCAAGGGTTTCAAATATTCGAATTTGAAGTAAACAAGGCAAGTGGGTCACGAAGTCGGACAATTTTATCAGACTGTGACACCCCCTTGCTTTTGAGGCGTTTATCTTGCCAAAGATAAAATGCCTCCTACAAATTATGTATGATAAAATGTAGAAGTCCACAATGAAGAAAAATTTACACAAAAAAAATTTCGACATTCCTAGAAATAAAGTGTGCAACTATATTTCATATTTACAGGAAGGAATCCGTAGGGTTCAGTTAATTGATTAAACAACATTCTATCAGTACCGGCACTTGATGGCATCAAGCACGACTCATGTAATCTGCGCCAACATTCAAAGACCCTTTGATGTAATGAATATTTGCGTCATACTGTGTCAGAAACAAAGACCAACGCATTAAACGGCTGTTCGTAAATTGCGCCTGTCCGAGAAAGGCCAACGGCTGGTGATCGCACTCAATGACAAAGGTTTTTCCGTACAAATAGTTTTCGAACTTTTTTATGGCCCAAACTATTGCAAGACATTCCTTTTCACTGGTGGAATATTTCTGTTCAGTAGTTGTGAGTTTACGGCTTGCATATGCAACTGGGTGTTTGGTGTCATTGTGTTCTTGTAATAACACTGCTCCTAATCCTGTGTTGCTAGCATCAGTCCTTAACAAGAATGGTTTTGTCAGATCTGGCAGTTTAACAACTAAATCTGAAGTCAGTCTAGATTTCAGTGTGTCAAAAGCGTTTTGGCATGCATCAGTCCACACTACTTTTGTAGGCATATTCTTACGTGTCAAGTCAGTCAGAGGACATGCAATGGCACTAAAATCTGGTACGAATTTTCTGTAGTAGTTAGCAAGACCAAGAAAACTTCTAACTTGTGTTTTTGTTAGCGGTTGTGAAGTGTCCTTAAGTTGTGCTATCTTAGCTTCACTTGGCGACATAGTTCCATGACTCAACTTGTGTCCCAAGAAGTCTAAGGAGAATTGTGCTATTTCACACTTCGTAGGGCGGGCAGTGAGGTTGGCTTGCTTTAATCTGGCTAGCACATCTCGTAAGAGTGTTAAGTGCTCCTCCCATGTCTGGGTGCCTAGAATTAAATCATCCATGAAGTTCTCAACTCCACGTCCGTACAGTGGTTCTAACAATGACCGCATCATTTTAGAAAAAATGCTTGGAGCGTTTGAAACTCCGAAAGGCATAACTTTCCATGTGTAGTTTCCTACTGGTGTAGTGAAAGCTAGTATGTGTCGATCAGTGTCCTTGACCTTGATTTGCCAAAAACCGCGTGACAAATCTATTTTGGTATAGTAATGAGCGTTAGCTAGCTTAGTGAAGATGAGATCCGGATCAGGAAGAGGTTCGGCACAAAACTCTGTCACTTGATTGAGTTTGCGGTAGTCTACGCAAAAACGGAACGAGTTATCACGTTTTTTAATCAACACGATGGGTGATCCGTAGGCACTGTCAGTCTTCTCTATGACCCCTAGATCTAGCATAGTCTTAATCTCACGTCTAACGTCATCTATCTTAGCGTGTGGCAACGGATACGGCTTCAAACGTATCGGTTTGTTGTCAGTCAGCTTCAGTGAAAATTCTATTAAGTCTGTCAACCCTGGTTTGTCTGTCAGAGTAGATGAGAACTCATTAAGCAATTCATTCACTTCTTTTTTCTGTCTTTCTGTCAAGGCTTCATTTACCCTAACGTCTTTGACAGTTTCGTCCGTCTGTAGAGGACAGTTTGGTAAAGTACCAGTGACGCAATCAGTATCCCCCTCGTCTTCTGTAACTATCGTCGCTACGACAAAATCAGCTTGAGTGGTTTGATCCTCACGGCTTATGTACTTTTTGAGTAGGTTAACATGAAAGATTTTCTCTCTCTTTCCTGTCTGCACCTTATAGTTCAGTCCCCCTAGCTTGGCGGTAACTACAAAGGGCCCCTTCCATTTCATCTGAAGTTTGTTATGTGCTTCAGGAAGCAACAGTAACACTTTGTCGTTAACTTCAAATTCTCTAGGTTTGGTGTGCTTATTGTAATATTCTGCCTGTCTAGACTGAGCTATTGTCAGGTTTTCCCGTGCTATCTTGCCTATAGTTTCAAGACGGTTTCTTAAGTCAGTGACGTATGTGTAAGTTGTTTTAACTTCGTCATCTGTCTTTTCATCAGTCCAAAGTGCCTTCAAAATCATCATCGGTCCGCGTACAGTACGTCCGTAAAGTAGCTCAAATGGTGAAAACCCGGTGGAAGATTGTGGCACCTCCCTATATGCAAATAGTAGGGCAGGGATGTATCTGTCCCAGTCTTTCGGTTTATCAGTGGCGAGCTTTTTAAGTGCTGTTTTTAATGTCCCATTGTATTTTTCAATCAGACCATTTGCCTGGGGGTGGTATGGTGTGCAAGTAAGATGTTTGATGGAAAGTAAGCGATTTACTTCCTTCATTACGTTGCCTATGAATTGACTCCCCTGATCTGTCAAAATTTCAGTAGGAATTCCAACACGACTCCAAAGACCGAAAAGGGCTTCGGCGACAGTTTCAGTATCAATATTTTTCAATGGTACTGCGTCGGCGAATCTTGTTGCGTAATCAATAGTGGTCAGCACGTATCGATTACCTCTCGTTGATGTGGGTATTATAGGCCCAATCAAATCCAATGCTACGCGCTTGTAGGGTTCACTGATCAGTTCAGGCTCTCCTAACGGTGCGGGTCTGATTGAATTTTTAGACTGTGTTCTCTGGCATGTGTCGCAACTTAACACGAATCTACGGATATCGGCAATGATGTCCGGCCAATAAAACTCACTTGTAATACGACTAGTTGTTTTTTGTACACCCATGTGCGCACCAAAAAGACTCTCATGACCTAATCGTAATACGTCATTTCGTTTGGTTTGTGGAACGACTAATTGTTTCCGAAATTCGTCTCCCACTTTCGAATAGCGGTACAATAAACCCTTTTTCAGAATAATGCACGCTTTCTTATTCGAATCGTCAGTGTTGACGTCACTAACAAGTACAGCTTGTCTGCGTAACTTGTCTAGTGTTTCGTCCTCAGCTTGTAATATTTTAATCTCGCTAACTGTTGCTTTATCTACGGCTGGTGCGGCAGACATCGGTGCAGTTACAGATTTGTCTTTACTACTCGCTGCTCTGGTTACAGCGTTAACCAGTGGTGGTTCAGTTGAAGTTTGTTTTTTGCACGGCAAAACATACTTGCAACCAAGGATCACGTCATGCGGTGAGTTTTCCATAACTGCCGCTTTGACTGTTCCTTCTACAAAGTCTGAAACAATCGAGACTTCAGCTACTGGTAAAATGTCTTGTTCGCCGTTTGCAAAGGTGACAGAGATTGTCTCCCCTGTGTAGTCGGTACGGTTAACTAATGATGCATTTACAATAGCGTCTAGCTCACACCCTGTATCAAGCAAAGCGATTGTATCGTGACCGTTTGCCTGTACTGGTGTTCGATTCGACTTTTCTGTTTTAGGTGTATGACTTTCTACTGCGTAAACCTTAGCTGTTTTCTTTTCAGGACATGTTCGTGAAAAATGGCCACTATCACCACAAGTGTAACATGCAAGATTCTTTTTATCTTTCTGTTTGTCGGACTTGTTTTTAGTGTCGGGTTTAGATGTTTTATCATCACGCTCATTATGTGCCTTCCCGTCATTTTTCTTATCCTTTCGAGTCTGCGGTTCGTTCGGTCGAGACTTGTTGTTCGCGTGTGCGTTCGAGAATTGAGAATGTGCGTCATCAAAGCGATCGGCGGCGTTGCCTATCTCCTCTAGCGTAGATTTTTCCCTTATTGCTAAGTGAATCAGTAGATCTGATTTGTATGACCCGAGAATATGGTCTTTTACCATTTCATCCCTAAGACCTGCGTACGTCTGTGGAGTTTCGGCTAGATCTATCCATCTTTGGAACAAGTCAGCTACGCGTCGTATGTACTGTGCGTGCGTCTCTGAACTGGCTTTAGTGGCCTGTTTAAACTTACGTCGGTATGTATCTGCTGTGAGTTTGTAACGTTTCAATAATGCTGCCTTGACTGTGTCGTAATTATCTGACTCAGAATCGCTAAGCTTATTGAACTCGTTTTTCGCACTGCCCTGCAATAACCCCGATAAATTTATCGCCCAATGTTCCGCTGGAATGTTTGTTGCTCTGGCTAACTTTTCAAACGTTTTTAAATACGCGTCTATTTGATCTTTGTTCTCATCAAATGGGACCATATTTATCTTTGGAATGATATTTTCAATTCTACTGTGATTATTTCCATCGCTAGAACGCGAATCACCACTGCTTCTGCGATCACGGTTTGGATTGGTAACTTCTAGTTTCTTTACTTCCCATTCTAACCGTTTTATTTCCGCGTCTGCCGCGATGCGTTTGGCTTCTGTATCCGCTGCGATGCGTTTTGCTTCTGTGTCCGCTGCGATGCGTTTAGCCTCGGTTTCAGCTAGTCTTTCAGCCTCTAACTTCTTAGCTTCGCGGGCAGCTAACCGTTCTTCCCTTTCTATCTCTTGTCTCTCCTTTTCCGCTTTCTCTAGCTCAGTTTTAATGTAGCTAGTCAGTTCGTCACCCTGATATCCTATCATGATACCGGTTTCTTTCAGGTCTTCGAGAACCTGTTTGCGATCCATTTTACTGTCTTAGCGCGCTGGCTACAATAACAATGTATCTCGTGAATTGTGTGTTTTAACCGTCGGCGATAACTCCGCTTATCCCGAAAATAACTTTTAGGCTACAACCTTACAAAAATTATTTAATTTACTCAGAACACCTTCCGAAATAAATTGCGCGTTAACTCTTACACGTTTCACCTGCTTGTCACAGTGTCCGCTGTTCCAAGACTTTCGTAATGTCACGGCTCCTACCATACAACATTACACATTATATCTAGCACCCTAAATATAATAGTCCGAAGTCTGTTACTACCGATAACTCTCCTAGCTGGCGGTATAACCTTCGACTCCTCACAATGAAGTACTCAGTAACACAATACTAAATAAATCATTCAATAGCTAACATGACATATTTAACTACGCTTAAATATATCAACATTAACTAACATGCACGCTACTCTGCAAAAGAATACATGCACATGTCACAACAAAAGCAAGAAAATCAGTGATACAAAAATCAAAAGAACAATTGGCAATTTCTTTTCGTTCGTTCGTTTCTAGGTTTATGATACGCCCTATGTATAAAAATGTTACAAGTTACAATTTAATACATATCAATCCCGCGACGACCCACACTTGTTACGTTTCCAGTATTTATTTAAAGACCCTGCTTAGAATAATTAAAAGACTTTAAATATAATTAATTCTTCCTCTCATATTCTACGCAGACTGGTTGCTCAATTTATTATCTGACTAATTAAAAGTGCGTCTCGTAGTTCAGACGGCAAATTTACAGACTAATAAACTGCGAACTTTTAGCTAGATTTGAAAACAGTTAAATCCCTCTAAATTAATATGCACTCGTCATCAATCTTTCTGCTCATCCGCCCCCATTCAAATCTAAGAATTAATCTAATTGGTCTATTGTGCATAGAAATCAACTACTAAGAGGTATTAACAAAGAAAATAAGATTTAATAAAGTTTAACAAATTAACAATAAATCGAATGCAACGCGAATAGTCTTCACTCTGTCTTTACGCGCCTATGCCTGATTTTTGTCAATCTAAATTGCCAGAAAAGTGTTCCTTTGAGATCTGTACACTTGATCTTGCACTTAGCTCTATTCTTGTATCCTTGGTCTCAACACTCAGTCATGCTGATTCGTTCCCTCAGTCCCCCTTTAACGACACACGTGGTGCATAAGGAATGATGTCCCCTTGTTAGTGGCTAGGAACTGGAATTTTTGCAGCATGGCCCTCAGAGTGGATTTCGACACGCTTACACCAATAAGCTAAGGCAGGTGAGGCATGGGTGAACATGAACCATGAGCCGACCTGTGGATGCAACGTGTTTGGATATAATTCTCAACCTAACAGGTCCTACCTAGGCATGGCTCAATTAAATGCGCTGAACAAGGAGTTTCGACCTCGCGTCGCTTACAATTAAATTTTAGAAAAAATATAATCGTCTCACATGTGTTCCATTTAACAGTCATGACGTATGAAGCAATAAAATAGATACAACGTTAAATTAATGTTCATACAAGGGGTAATTCAAGCCGACAGAGCGCTTCACAATTTACAATTAAAATTACACGCAATAATTGAATTACATGAAGAATTCATATCGAGCGCAGCATTCTGGCTCTTAGTGAATTAAAACAATATAAATTAAAGTACAGAAATGGAAAAATGGTTACAATAAATTTATATTCCGTAACATATAGGTTTTCAGCTATTTCTCTGAACCATGCTCAAGTGTATATGGAAATCATATAATACATAGCACAAATACATACTTAAACAATACATAGGCAAATACTATTAAATAAAATGATACCTTTGAGAGAAGTCGAAGGGTACCTTGATTCTCTATGGCGCCGGCTGCCTCTCACGACCCGAGTAAGCTGATGGAATTAGCTAAAATGTGCTCGAAGTGAGGGACAGGAAGCGTGTGGGTACATATATAGAAAGGTATATTGCGTATCACGTGACTGTTCGCAAAGCATGTGGTTGGTTCGAGAACTGGACAATGGTCCTAAAGTTACATAACATCTTGACCTGTTCTAGAAGCGCCTAGAAAAAGGAAGCTTTGAACAAAGGGCCAAGGGTTTCAAATATTCGAATTTGAAGTAAACAAGGCAAGTGGGTCACGAAGTCGGACAATTTTATCAGACTGTGACACATGCATATACAAAATTATCATATCTAATTTACAGATAAGCTGTGCAATATATGGTAAACAAGGAGCATAAGGAAAAAAGACATTTTAATAAATGGGATTAATATAGTTACATATATAAGTACAAAACAAATGTAAATTCCATATTAGTTACATATATTTTACAACTACAACTATAATCCTGTTCACAAAATTTTCAGTACAACAGCAAAATAACAAAGAATTAATAACATCAGAATATATAACAACGTGCTTATGTCATTTCAGTTTCATTAAGATTTGTTTTAATGGTTTTCATGTAAGCATCAAGAAATTCTTTCTTCTTATTCTTCCCTCAACATTCATATAATATTTGATATGTGACACCAATTAATAAAATATTTTACAATTATTGATGTGACTTCAAAATTAATAAAATCTTTTATAATAATTGATCTGTGACTTCAAAATTAATTTTTAAAAATCTTTTACAATAACTGATCTGTGACTTTAAAATCGATAATATCTTTTACAGTAATTAGAAATCGATCTGTGACTTGGAAGTTAATCAAATCTTTCAAATAATTTACCTGTGACTTCAAAATTAATAAAATCTTTACTTTATTGATCTGTGACTTGCAAATTAATAAAATCTGTTACAATAATTGAACTGTGAGTTGGAAATGAATAGAATCTTTTACAGTAATAGATTTGTGATTTGGAAATAAATTAAATCTTAGGAGAACCAAACAAACAAAATCTTGGCTGCATAAAAACGTCATTGATATCATGATGTGTGCAGACTTTCACTTAGTTTGTGCATGTTGTTTTGGTTCCGTTACCTGCCTTACACTCCAGAGTTCAAATCAATCAAAATTTAGGGGAGCGCTCATGACCTTGGCCGATTTCTCACCTACCCCAGAGCATGCATGGGTCTTTTCGTCTTACGACACTCTCTGCCCACTCTGACTTGGCGTCCTCGCTATATTCTGGGATCTCAGCTACAAGACACCCATTGCTTAATATCGGATAATTTTACTCTGAAAAATCCTGGCATTGCATACATAGTCCTACTTAATTAAGATATTAGCATGGTGTAAACATTCATAAGTAATTAAGTGACTAGCAATAGGTAAATATTCATAATATGACGGGTATATTTTAATATAAGCACATAAAAAAAAGTATCGAGGTTAAATATTCATGTAGAGGTAAGTACTGTAATAAATATTTCTTTAGATGAAGTAACTGTTTTAGTGCTTGTTATAATCTACAAATGGGTGCACAAATTTTAATCAGACTAAGTAAAAGTCTAAATATAAGTGTGAACAGGTTTCAAGTTATCAATTATCTACAGCTGTCAGATAGTTATAATAAAAGACAAAGGTAAGTCAGAAAAAAAATATAGTCTGAAAAAAATATTTTATTTTCTTCTTCACTTGGATGATTGCAGGTTTCATATTTGAAGACAAACACATTCTTATTAATTTTATCAGAATGCAGAAGCACAAGATGACAAACGTCTTAGTTACTGAAAGAGATCATTACAAAACGTATCATTCAGTGTTTGGTGCTGACGTCACATATATGAAAATGATTAGTATTATTAATTAATATTTCATAACTAATTACAAGTGACAATAATCTTAATTTTATTTTATTAATGATCCTCCAGCTGACACCACTTATCTTTCTTATTTGGCGAATATACAGATGCTGTTAATGTTTTCTCTATTCCACAGCATAAAATATAAAAATTCATGGTCACATAATCGTACCATAGGTGGTACCATAGAAAAATTTTACTAAAGAAGAAGACAAATCCGTCTTTAGTCTATATTTAGCAAGGCCCCATCCGTCCACTTTCTTCTCCAACATAAAGTTATCAATATGCTTAAGAAGGTCAATAAATTTAACAATAAATTTATTAAATCAACAACTAAATATACATATGACAAATACAATAAAAATAGATTATTTGACATCAATATTCCATCAACCCACATTCAGATAATTTTACAATCTATCATAAATACAATTGAACAATAGAGTAAATACAAATTACAGGATAGTTTTATCAGAGGACAGAAATGGAGTTATTAGAGATAAGTAATAATAGTATTATATAACCTGATTCAGCACAATCTTAACAGTCCTTCACGTACATTGCCACAATGTCACAATTTATAGTTCAGTTCAATTTCATCAGCTCCCTATGCATCACTCACACGTTAAAAACATTGTTCCATTACTTAAAATTAAACTGGGCACTTCTTTTTGCCATGCCAACTCTTTCAAAACAGAACAATAAATGTAGTGATGTCCAAAATTTCTCTACACTAGAAACTGTTCGGGCAATCAACAAATCTTGTCACCACACATCAGAAGAGTGAAGTGTTTTACACTTATACGCCATTCCCACCTTTGTCAAGGTCAGTCATAGTGGTTTACAAACAATAAACCAGGAGGTTTACATAGCACATGAAAATAGGCCACTGGAAAGTATTTGTTCACTGCTAAATATAATTAAGGAGCATACCTAAGTTTCCAATTAATCATTTTATAACCCCATTCTATCTTACATTCCATTCTCAACTTACAATTTCCTGCAACAATATTTATTAGTCAGATACCTGCACACGGCAAAATAAATACAGCATATCCAACAATGTCAAGTTTCTATCGTATTACATGTGAGCAACTTACTTCAAACATTTGTAGAAATAAAGTCAACTCACATAGTACATCTCTACATAAAACACGAGTATATCATATCAATATTGAAAATGCATGAAATATTTCCAAGTCCATTCTCTCTCAACCAGTCAGTTTAGCTCATCCCCAAACTGACAGCAGACTTTCAACACTAGCCTTCTTTGCCACTTCATATTCAAAGTGATTAGACAGTAGATTTCTCTCAGCAAATAACTTTTTAATCTCAGACCATTGGCTGGTCTCATTCTCGTAAATCATAACCATTGGATAATAAAACTACTCACTAGTTTGCAATGCATCAGCAAGTCTAGAATATTCTTGCCTCGAGCGTTTACTTCAACTAAGACTTTTTCAAACATACCATCATAAGGAGTGTCCAAGGTCGGGTTACTCTGACAATTTAACAATTTAAATTTTAAAATAAGGAAAGACAAATTAACTCTGTCACAGTATGGCCTCATATTAATATTAATTACTTATTACCTACAGTCTTACCTGTTTTAACTGTTCGTCACTTGAAACCACCCGTATCAGGTTGTCAGCAGTGACATAAGGCAGAATAAGAAGTTTATGAATGGCAAGGTTGGGTTCAAGGTCTTTGGTTATCTCCCGTAGAACGATTTCGGATTTATTCAGTTGTTTGATTGCCTTTCTTACTCTGTCAATGATCGCTCGGTCTACGTCTGGTTGTGGTAGCTTGACTTGTTGGTTTGACTGAACTGACTTTATCTCTCCTGTTATTATTCCATAGTGACGATGGATGATGAGAATGTCAAAGTCACCTCTTCTATTATCTTTTGAAAGATTCTGTGGTCGTAAGAACTGTGTGGCAGCCGCCGCGTAGCAAGGTTCTCCCAGGTAACTAGAAAACTGTAAATGTGAAATGACGAACATTGGTTCATTCTGTTCGTTTGCCAATTCTCGCAAGCAGAGCAACACTTGCCGTAATGCCACATCTTCTCGTGAATCACTGGTTTGAACACGTTGACTTCTGAACTCTGTAGAACTGAGTTGAATGCCACAGGTGTGGGCAGGATTACACTGCGGCACGAGAACAGACTGTCCTGCCACTGTGACCACATCGAAATGTATTCTGGTGATGGCCACTGGAGGGACGAAATACGTCTTTGCTTCATAATCTGGATACCACTTACTAATACAGTCCCGCCATAGGTCCATGTTGTGTTTGTGTTGTAAAGTCATTGTATCTTCAGTCCGGCTGACAAACTCATGTAAGACAACTGATACGACTGAAATTTCTTTTCACTGTAACTCTGCAGTTAATAAAATTTTCTATGGATCAAACATCTGTCGATTTTCTAGCACACATTTTACTTACAGACAATAGGTTCGCTACTGGCTGTTCCTGACTGAACCAGTAGCTAATAGAGAGTCCATACATAAAGCAGTATGGTTCACGAGGCGTTTTGTTGTTCTGTGCAATGTTGCGTTTCCTATAGCGGGGTGTATGAGGTCCTAAAGAACTGTGTGTCCCTTAACTCAATATACTTAGTTTTAGGTTTTACAATTTAGACGTTGTCTATAAATAATTTCCCACGGGGTGGAGAAAGTGAAGCGCTGTGATAAGGGAATTTCCCAGACAACCGTGATGTAACACATTATCATTGAGCGTTGTGTAAGTGAAAACTGTGTGCACACATTTTGTGAGTATTGTATTAATTTGGAGTGTGTATTAGAGTATTAAGTGTCAGAATATTTTAGTGTTACTTGTCAGAATATTTGAGTATTATGTGTCAGCATTATCTGTGCGTTTGAAAATTAAGTGAATTAATTAATATTTTGCGTTAGAGCATGTATGTGTGTTTGTTTGTGTCACCAATGAGACAACATTTCTTGTAAGCATTTGACAAGCATTTTACCTACATGTGAATTTAAATACTTTATGACGATTTGACATACTTAAACTGACTTAGCTATTTAAAATAACTTCACTACTTTGTGCACGTTTGGTATGAATACTTGAAGAATGTGATATAATGTTTCACCTGCTTGTGACGCTTGTCTGATATTTCAGGTGCTTTCCAATCCAAAACGAATAAAGTTTAGAGCATTTAAAATTTGATAATTAAAATAATTCTCTCTCTTCCCACCCCACCCCCTCTCTCCAGCTTCGACAGACATGTTTCTTTCTGAAAACAAGTTCAGCGACTTGTCGAAAAAGCAGTTTGAAACTCGAGAAGTTTTACAATTCAAAGTCCCGCACAGACAGTTTGGCCGGAGACACATTGTCACTGATGTTCGAAACCAGGTGGCACCCCGCAATCCTCGTCAAAGCACTGCACTAAGGCAAAAAAAATGACACGCCCATACCAACATAAAATAATCCATTACACGCTGACATCCTGGTACAAATAATCTGAAATCCAGTTCACTGGACGAGTTTAAATAGACACACAAAATAGGTCTTTAAGCTCCTCATATTAAGTATTGCAACACGTGACCTAGATACAATAATAACACACACAGACGCACATATACACATTTACACACTAATGTATCACTTTACATAATACCACGATGCATTATGCTCACACAACGCAATTATTACAAATATCACACTGTTCCATGTCATAAACATAAACTGCTACGCACCGAAATAAAAATCTCACTGTCTTATTGACGTCATGTGAAAAAACACGGCCTGGCAGGTACTTTTACCGCCCGGCAACAATTTTCTAGAACTTTCTTCAACAAAGTAACTTTTAGTCTATTCCCATTGGGTGAAATTGTTATGAACAAGTGTGAGACTATTAGTCCAAAAACTACTCATTCGCTTGTAAGTGGTTTGGATTACTTCAGCAAGTTCTGGCATATTCTTTACTTGAGTTGTTATTTTAACTCAGGTACTAACAAAAATATCATTATGCATTGTACGTGAAGGTTATGTCACGTTGACATTTAATAAATTATATAATAATTATGTTTAGAAATCAGGACAGGCAAATTTACCCCATCACTAAATCACTCACCACAAACACATTTACCAATAATATATAACTCACCACAAACTCATTCATAAAATATATCACTCATCACAAGCTAACAATAATAATAATAATAATAATAATAATATGGTCTTGAGAATTCAGGAAAGTTTCTTTGATAGTGCATGTGAAGATATGGATGATTCTCCATGGTGTGCTTGTGAGTGTATCAAAGATTTCGGAACAGTTATGCAATGTGCCTTGAAGGGGTACATTGGACCATCATCTAATAAGAAAGACGGGGACTTGTAAACTGAATAATTGTGAACACGCTCTAGTGACAGCTGCCATCATTGAAAACATGTACGTTAACAATAATTTTCTCTCAAACTCCACTCCCATCTATATGATGAAACCATATCTGTGAACTTGACTATATACATATGTTAATTTGACTGTGGATGTCAATGCTATGATAAACTGAATAAGTGTCTGATGTTTAATCAAACATGGTTGTGAAGTGATGTAAATGTCAATGTTCTTTTGATTCATATTCAAATGTTGTATAATACATTGTTGAATTAATAAATTTATTGTTAAATTTATTAACATTCTTGTACAAATATTAAAACCTTGTGTTGGAGTAATAGTGGGTGGATGGCGACTCATTAAATATAAAGAATATACGGATTTTTATTACTCCTTTAAAAAGAAATTTCACCTGTCAGAACACTATGTGACATTAAAACCTCTATTGTATTACTGTGTAATTAGACTTTTATGACATCCTTAAAATCCGCTAAGTGAGAGACATGATGGTCTTGTGGGAGAATTATTAATAAGTATAAATGAAGATTAAGACCCACCCACTGCCAGTCTTCTCGGACCAAGCAAAACATTAGCACATGTAGAGGCAGAGTTTTATTGGCCAGGTATGACCGAGGACATTCCTCATTACTGTCAGTCATGTTATAACTGTCAGCAAGTGAACAGGAAAATGGAACATCCCATTCCATTAGGGGAAACCCCAATTATCAACATTCATTTTAGGCATGTAACCTTCAATCTTACTGAAGAATTTGTGTCCTCATCAGGTCGACATCACAGGTGGATTCTCACCATCATTGATTATGCAGTTGCTCTTAGTTCTATAAAAACCATATCGATAGCAAATGCACTGTTCACCATTTTCTTGCGTGTAGGATTTCCAGAAGAAATTTTGTCAGATAGAGGAACTCAATTCATGAGCGAGTTAATGAAAGAGATTAACCAACTTTTGAGGATAAAGCAGTTTAGAACTACTCCTTACCATCGTATGTGTAACGGTTTAGTTGAAAATCTAAACGGTACTAAGTAAATGAAGTAATGGTGCAGAAAGATCTCGTTTGGGATGTGTATTTGCCAGCACTTTTGTTTGATTTGCTTGAAGTACTACAAGATTCAACACCTTTCTCACCTTTGAACTCTTGTACAACAGTACCGTTAGGAGGCCCGAGAATATTATGAGAATAGTGGACAAAGAGGAGACTAACAGAATCCATGAAAAGTACATACCAGAAAGTGATAGAACTTGCTAACCATATTTCATGTCAAATAGCAGCCGAAATTCTACAGTGACTACTATTCTCTACTGGATGATAATGGTGGGTGTATCCAACATAATCATCGAACTTAAACACTAATGGTTAGTATTTAATATTAGTGTTATTAAACGCTAGAAGTAGTGGCTAGTATCTAATATTAGTGTTGTTAAACGCTAGAAGTAGTGGCTAGTATCTAATATTAGTGTTGTTAAACGCTAGAAGTAGTGGCTAGTATCTAATATTAGTGTTGTTAAACGCTAGAACTAGTGGCTAGTATCTAATATTAGTGTTGTTAAACGCTAGAACTAGTGGCTAGTATCTAATATTAGTGTTGTTAAACGCTAGAACTAGTGGCTAGTATCTAATATTAGTGTTGTTAAACGCTATAACTAGTGGCTAGTAATATTAGCAACACTAATATTAGTGTTGTTAAACGCTAGAAATAGTGGCTAGTATCTAATATTAGTGTTGTTAAACGCTATAAGTAGTGGCTAGTATCTAATATTAGTGTTGTTAAACGCTAGAAGTAGTGGCTAGTATCTACATATTAGTGTTGTTAAACGCTAGAAGTAGTGTAAATGGTGTGTCGCCCACCTTGTCATGATTTTACTAAGTTCATAAAGGTCAAGATATCTTAAATCATAATAGTATTAAAATGTAATAATAATGATCTAAATTATAATACTATTTCAAACCTTTTATTTTTTAAAATGATCTCTTAATGTTCTAAGTTTAATTAATACTTCTTCAGTCACTACCTACAAACTCTGGCGTCAAATGTATGGCTTAAGAATAAAGTAACCAATGTGCAATTTAACCATCCCTTCCCGCCAGAACACCCACCCTCCACCTCGATCACAAGTGCAAGGTGGTGGGAGGTCCTACTGAGTCATTCCTGATCAGATAACATCTGATGACGAAATGATCAACGCAAGCTCCAGTGGTGACGTAAAACTGCTATCGAAACACACACAAATGCCAGCCCCAGCCACACCAACATTACTGGAAATGAAACAGCAGACAAGGGAGCTAAATACGGAAGCAAACAAGGCAAACACTACCCACACCAATACACACATCAGAAATACACACACAAATCAAAAGCATATACAAAAGAAAGACCCCCACCCCACCCCCTCCAACTCACAAACATAAACCATAATAGAGCAATATACAGATTGAGATACAACAACACAAGATATACACACAAAATAAACAACGAAACAAAAACATGCAAGCATTGCATAACGGACAACACAATCGAACACTTCCTACTCCAATGCAACAAATACACGGAAGAAAGGAAATTCCTCAAATATACAACAGACCTATTAAACTTACCATTCACCACCCAAGCACTCCTATACCCCAAACAACAGACCTATTAAACTTACCATTCACCACCCAAGCACTCCTATACCCCAAACAACAGACCTATTAAACTTACCATTTACCACCCAAGCACTGCTATACCCCAAACAACAGACCTATTAAACTTACCATTCACCACCCAAACACTCCTATACCCCAAACAACAGACCTATTAAACTTACCATTCACCACCCAAGCACTCCTATACCCCAAACAACAGACCTATTAAACTTACCATTCACCACCCAAGCACTCCTATACCCCAAAGAACACAATCAAAGCCACGTTCACCTAGCACTTATCACCTTTCTCCTAGAAACACTCACATTCCACTTACTATAATAAAATTTTTTAAAATATTTTAAAAAATCCCACACACGATAACACGCACAAACACAAATCTCAAACTCGCTGGTCCAATGCAAGCGGTACACACATCAACACACACAAGGCGGCTCTGAAGAAAACCTAAGAGGGGAAAAAAAAACCCACCACAAAATAGCACGCGCACAAACACACAGTCAGACATGGAGACACACAACACAACGCACGAACACCACACCCCACCCTCCTTGAATACAAGAGATAGGAGGAAGGCCCCACAGGAATCTACCAAGAACTGAAAACATCCAAAAAGATGAAAAGTTCTAACGCAATCCCTGTGGGCGCACTGTTAGCGGAACTACTACTACTACTACACACAAATGCGCAGAAGAATATTTAAAATTTGTAAAGAAAACTTTACACAAGTACATCTAGATAGTGGATGCAATTGCACTAACTTCTGTTTCGTTCAGTGACATAAAAGTCACATTTCTTATGTGTAAATATGGGTTTATCTGTATATTGTACTAATTTCTGTATGGGTTTATCTGTATATTGTATTAATTTCTGTATGTGTTTGTCTGCATATTCATGTGTGATCAATAAACATTCTTGCTAAGAAATGGTGAGACTTAAATATAGACTGATAGGGTAGGCTCACTTAACCCTAGGTAATGCAAACACTTAACCTTAGGTATCGTATTGCTCTGTCACAATGGGTTTATGTTCAGTCAGGCGAAGTGTTCACAATCCCTGGCAAAATGAATGCAGTTCAAAACCTAGGTATGCATGGTGTCAGTACACGCATTGAGCTAGCGGCAATCCTGAACAAAGGGGACACATCAAGGCCAAACAGAAAACAGGCATCAGTAAACAAGCTGGCGACAGTAGTAATTACGACAATACCTAAAAAATATAGACAAGTTGTACTTCAAACTCTACAAATGTGTGACACGAATAACATTCCAGAAAAATATGCACATGCTAATATATTGCCGTAAAGAATAACATACATATTAAAAGCACACATTTTGGATATTAAATAACTGGTTATGTCTGCATACATAATAAACGCATACATGCTGAATATTAAAGAACTGGTTATGCCTGCAATGAACATAAACATTTGGATGTAAAATGTTAGTAAATGACTGATGCATCTTGTAAACAGCAGCTGTTTTCCGCACAGCCAGTCAGAGTTGTTACAGTTAGTTAAAATACGCCGTTGCTTTCTATTACTTTGGTGGCTTTGGTATACGATGGCGGTTACATCTTGCTACATATTAGTGTTGTGAATTTTGTTACTTGTATAATTTTATGCAACAATGTCACATATATGTTGAGCAGTTATATTATTTACTGGAAATGTTTACTATAACTATATATGGCACATAAATATACTTATGTACTGGCAGATGTACCTAACGTTGCCCGAGTGAAAACACAACTGAATTTTAATAGCCTTTGTCATTTAAAAAGAAGATTTGTTTAATTAGTTCTGTATATTTTTGACAAATCTGTCATCGAGGCTAATTCAATTATATATAAATATGTTCACATTAAATGTAGCTACAATACTCTCCATTTAGCTGACTGACTTAGATACTGTATTGAGTAAATTTATCATGTGTTTATTTGATTCCCTTCTATATTACTGTGCGACGTCATCTCGTTGACGATGTGTTGAGTAAAAATTTCGTTTATATAAAACCCGAAGCGCACATGGCAGATAATGGTAGTTTTATTGTGCTGCGTAACTATGTCGTACATAAACTCCTTTTGAAAAGTCCTCTAGCGAAATGACTGGCAATCCAACACCAACGTTCCTTCAGTGCGCGGCCGCGCAGCTCAACAGAAAATGCCGAGCTGCAGTTTCAAAATTCCGCGCACAAGTTTTGGTAACAAGCTCAAATTACCTCGCAGTTCCGCGCACACAGGAAAAATATTAGAGGGAACGTTAAATCTCTCTCCTTTACTTCCAGAAACATGTTTTGCTTGACTAGAACTCACCCGGGTTAAACACTGAAATGTCCTTTATGAAAAGTCCTCGCAGAGCATCAGCAGACCTTGCAAAGGGGATACCACTGCACGAAATGAAATGCATTCTTCTTGAGTTATCTTTCTTGAATTAAAAAAAAAAAAGAAATCGTTCTGAGAATAGTGTCCTGTCACCAATGCAAATCCATATATACATGAGATGCTGGGCTTAAAATGAGAATTCTTAGGTTTTTATAGCAAACAAACAGACGTTAAATTGTACATATACAGATGTAATTAACAACAGAAAATTACTATAATTTTATATCTACAAGTACTGTTAGATCCAAGTTTATAACTGAACTGCTTGGTAGAAGTGTTAAAACCTCAAGTTAAATTGTTAATTGTAACAGATGTGACCCGCTAGTGCAATCTCAATACATTGGCAATATCAACTGCATGCAAGTAAAATCTGAAAATCCACTCCGTACTAAAAAACTTGAACTCCAGACAGTAAACAGTAAACATTCTTATTGACAAAATCATCACAACCTATAAACTCTCATTATATTACAAGACAAGACAACCAGAATGTGTCAAGTCAACTTCTAAACCTAACTCTCATTATATTACAAGACAATACAACCAGAATGTGTCACGTCAACTTCAAAACCTAGAAACTCTCATTATATTACAATACAACCAGAATGTGTCAACTTCAAAATCTAGAAACTCTCATTATATTACAAGACAATACAACCAGAATGTGTCAAGTCAACTTCAAATCCAAGAAACTCTCATTACATTACAAGACAATACAACCAGAATGTGTCAACTTCAAAATCTAGAAACTCTCATTATATTACAAGACAATACAACCAGAATGTGTCAAGTCAACTTCTAAACCTACTAACTCTCATTACATTACAGGACAAGACAACCAGAATGTGTCAGGTCAACGTCAGAACCTAGAAAATCTCATTATATTACAAGACAATACAACCAGAATGTGTCAAGTCAATTTCATAACCTACTAACTCTCATTATATTACAAGATATTACAACAGAAATATAAAGTCAACTTCAAAACCTACTAACTCTTATTATATTATAAGACATTACAACAGAAATATCAAATTCAACTTCCTAACAGTTCATTGTTTAGTCTTTCCACTTTAGAAACATAAGGTAAAAAAAGAAATTAGTACTAATGGAGTAAGAAAAAGAGATAATCATAGATTCATATTGATGAAAGAATGCAAACTCAGGAAGGAATTCTTTTATTTTTCCTTTGTGTCATGAATTCCCTTGATTCCTTCTTTCACCTTCCCAACAGACATCACACGCCTGTTCACATTCTTGTAGATCAGGCGATATTCAAATCTGAAAACCGGTAAGCAGACAGTTGTCCAGAGTTAGTGACATGCTCACGGATGACGGGATCTAGCGTCATCACCTGGGTTGGCTGTAGAGACCTTTTGTCTTGTCTTGGTAGACAATATGCTTCTGTAGTAGACAATAGTCCCTTGGTGCAGGTTCAGTCTTCTTGCCGGAGGCAACCTAGCCACGTAGAAAATAAGAAGCATTGCATGTGCTGTTAAAAAAGTAGAATTGCACCATGTGAATAGCCATATCAGTGTTTACGTTTTTATTCTCTCTCTCTCTCTCTCTCTCTCTCTCTCTCTCTCTCACACACACACACACACACACACACACACACACATTCTCTTTCTCTTTTTCTTTCTCTCTCTTTCTCTCCATCTCTCTATTTCTCTCTTTCTCTTTATTTCTTTCTCTCTCTCAAGCATTCTTTCTCTCTCTCACTGTTTCTCTCTCTTTCTCTGTCTCTCTCTCTGTCTCTCTCTCTCTCTCTGTCTCTCTCTCTCTCTCTCTCTCTGAGACACTGTGAAGATATATAAAAAAACAAATTATGTATTCTTGATAACTTTTTTTCGTATTATTAACTGTTTCTTTTATATACGGGTTTTTCCCCAACCTTGCGTACCCATTGAGAAACTTCCGTTGAGGGTTAGAGTTTAGGCCAGAAATAGTTGTTTACGCATTCAGGAAAAGTAAGTTAGAACACAGGTGAAGGTCACACCCAAAACCAGATACTAACTACCCATGTATGATCATTTGCTTACCGGGCGATGACTTAGTGCTAAGATGTTAGTTGACCTTCATTTTATTGATAAAACTACCTGAAAGGGTTGGCCCGTGTTAGACGCCAGCAGTGCACCTGACCTACAGGGGTAAAATAGAGATGTTGCATCCACCATTATGACCATGCCAAAAAAATCTGAGTGGTAATACGCTTGATTTTCTCTAATCAACTTCTTTCTTGTTGAAATGATTCTATGTATTTTGTATTGTAAATGTGTGTAGAATATTCTTGTGAATTTTAATGCTACTGATGTTAATACACTTTTCTTATAAGTGGTGTAGCGATATTACACTTGTAATAGTGGAGAGAAATACCACGTGTATGTAGTTGTATTACCATATTGATTAATTGTTATCACGGGAGAATTAACACACACTGCATAGATCACTAGCTAAATTGTATTATGAGTGTCACAGGGAATGAAGAACAAAAATTATATTTTATTTCATTTTAAAAAACCGCTAACAAAACTAGTTGAAGTAACCCGAGTTTTGTTATTTTTCATATGTAGCATGTAACTTCCAGTAACGGTCACCTAAGATCTCTTTAGTAGACAGACGTTCGTGACGCAGTGTGTTATTATATCATATTAAATATATATATTAGTTTGTGAAAGGTATGTATATTGAACAATTGGGACAACTATGCATTACTGGTCACATGTTGTTTACGAGAGAAAAGGCCAGTGCGCATTAGAATTGACCACAGAAAAGCATGCCGCACGGACAGCACTAAATATCCAAGGCAAAATCGAGTCACACGGCATAGCTTCTGGAAGTTTCTGGAAACCTTCAGTGAAGCTATATAAGAGGCAAAAGGAAGATTTTACTCTCAATGTTGAAAACGTCGATTCGTCTGAAGCCAGTCTAACTTCATGTATGAATTATCTCATGTACAGAGATTTCATAAAGGAAAGCTGCAAAAATCTCTTTCCATCCGTTTTCCATCCATCTGATGCCATATATTGAGTAACGAGGCAAAATTACTCAGTATAATTTTTGGCAAAGTGGAAAGTTCACTGTCAAGAAAAACCGATGTATGCAACACTGGTTGTATGCAGTTAACAACACGAGGGACCAATTTGTTCTCCCCCCTGTCTGAGTTTGGTTTGACAAGTCTATCCCGCAATTGAGAGGCTAGCACCGAGATAGTCTCACAGACATCCGGATTTCTACACTCAATGTAATGCGACGACACATCCCACTGGACGACTTCATCCGATAATGCTAAACGTCATTGGGGTGTCCGTTTCCACGACAACCAAGAAACAACGACAGTTATCGAGGCTGACAACAGTCAGCTAAATTTCAGATTTCTCCCCAGTGATAATCTGAAAGTGGTGCCTAGATTCTGCAAAAATCTTCACCTGTTAATGCGATGACGCAATTGCGTCCTGGTCTTCGCTTTGAAGTGCCCCTTATAAGTGACGTGTGAGATTACGTCATCTCCTTGGAACTCTGACATTAATAGTGAGTAATAATTAGCACGGCTAACGCGCACATACTTAACTCTAGGACTCTAAGAAAATGAACACTATTATATCGTTTGTGAAATACGAACTTTAATGTTAAAAGTAATGCTTATTTTATATGTGAACTATTGTTAAAGCGGCCCCATTTGCCGCATAAGAATTGTGCAATTAATCTTTATTTTATATTGTGAATTTCATCATTTTCATCTCCCCTTATTTCCCACAGAGTGTATGACATTGGAAAGTTGAATGAATGATTAATCACTGTGCGAAAGAGTAGTGCCCCTTTTAAATCGGGAAATAAATATCCTGATTTAACCATCTTTCAACTCTCTTGTTATTCATAGTTTTTGAGAGGGACGAAAGAATTTGTATTAGTATTGTTTTGCACCGTTCGTCTGTTCGTCCATTTATTCACATTCATGATACTCACTCTCAACACACACCGCCAATAAAACGTTCCTTGGCATGACATAAATAAACTGGGCCCCACCCAAACATCAATGGTGTATGTCATGTGTGTCTATGTAACAACCTGACGCGACGTAGTACTGGCATATGTCATACGGGCTTTTCTTGGAGGTGCACCGGAGCAGGCCAAAAATAGACTTCACCCCTTGCATCTCTAACTTCAGCTTGGGTCGGCTTGTAACGAGCCTCCCAGTTTGTGACAATGAGCAAATATAGTGTAATGAAAGAAATATATCTTGGAAAGGTTTTATACATTTGAATTTCCCTGCAATGTAAAGTAGGAATTATTGAGATTGTAAAGAGTGATTATCGCTGCTGCCACAAAGCCCTATAATCGCTATCACCACACAAAGCTCTAATATAAATAACTATGTATTTTCAGCCGAGTGGAAATCCAACCTTGCTAAAAAGTGTGAAGTTCAGAACAATTTGCTAAGTAAGCCAGCGTCCATGCTGAGTCCTTATCACAGCCCTGCTTGAACCATGAGGGACTGCCAAGGTTGTCATGTGATGTCAGCGTGCGTCAGGCAACAACAACAATACTGTGTTCCATTGGACAGTAATAGAAAGTTAAGTCCAAGAACAATCAGAAATAGATTCTTAAGATGTGGACAGTAAATTGACTTACCGGATTGCGCGATATCACTCTGTTATTCATGGAAATCGAATTGTTCATTTTCTTGTTTCAAATTTAATTTTATTGTTAATTCTCTTATTGTTATCTCACCATGTTATTACATAAGTGTTTGTAATCGACCATTTTTTGCTAACTGGGGGCTGAGCATAAATAAGGAGTAAAGAATTATAAATATCAATCTATAAATAAAGGGGAGATAACATTGTTAGCAAAGAAGTCAACTAACTTATCTGACTGAATAAGCAGGCTCAGATTGTGGCATTTGAAGGGGAGATAAGTTAGGCAAGTCCTGCTGTCGCTAATGTTAGGGATCATCTAATAAACTAATATTGATAATTAGTGCCTAAATTAGGACAGGGTCATTAAATGAATACTGGACATGTGACAGACACACTCATATTAAAATAATACTTGCGAAATCATAATAAGTTTCATTACTAAGGCATAAAATAAATCATTTCAATTACACATTAGAAAAATAATTAATTAATGATATCTCAGAATTTCAATCCCAATGAAATTATGTCGAAATTTACTATGCTCATTACCTCAAGATCCCCAAATGCAGGACTACCAATGAATATTCCATACACGGGACAAGATGGTCATGATTTTACCAAATTTCTACTTCCTATTGGTATACAGTGTGCAACTAAACTGGTTGGAGTTGTGACTGCTTAATTCAAAAATTACAAGTCAAAGATCAAATAAAGCATGACCCTAAGCAATATTCCTTTTGTCTCAGGTACAAATGTAGAGTTATAGCATGTTACAGTAGTTTTATGGCACTGGAACTTACAACATGATGCTATGAAGTTGAAGGGGACAGTAAAAACCTACAGGCAAAATTAATTTTGAACATGACTGTCAGGTCCTCTCTGGAAAACTAAATGGATACCCATTGGGTTTTCTAAAACTCTGTGGCACTTTATGAGTCAGACCAGTGTTGCTTCTCTCCCTCTTCATGCACACTCACACACACACACACACACACACACACACACACACACACACACACACACACACACACACACACACACACACACACACAACACACAACACACACACACACACACACACACACACACACACACACAAATGAACAACACATGCTCAAATAAATAACAGTAGAAATGGATTGCCTCTTAGTCATCACGTCAGTCAATCCTTAGGTTCATAATACACCCATCTTTCATACCTGTTATATAAACAAAATAGTTCATAAAGAAACAAATTTTGATGATTTATTTATAGAATATAATTAATAAAAATAATTCCATTATTTATGGTTATTTTTCACAATCAAATATATGCAGTCATTTTTAACAAATATTTTCTGATTTAAATCCATTTTTTTTATATTATATCTCTTAAGCAAAGTATTTTTTAAATTACTGTTCTATTTTTTAGTGCATTTTTTCAAAAATATATATTATTTGCAATCAAGTGAGTTAAAAATGTTTAAAAAGATATTTTCTACTTTTAAGTGGAGTCTTTACATAAAATTAAGTCTACTTTTAAGTGCAGTGTTTACAAAAGCAATGTCTGCTTTTAACTGCATTTAAAGTAGAGTCTTTAAAACAATTTTGGCTACTTTTAAGAACAGCCTTTGAAAAAATATTATCTGTTGTCCTTTAAAAATATATTGTCTTCTTGTAAGGTCTGTTTAGTTTATATAAAAATGGACTATTAAATAGAGTTCTTGTCTTCAGAAATTTGTTTTTGTGTCTGTTGTTATCTTTTTCTTTCTTTTAGTCTTCGATAATTTTATATTACACTTATACTAATATAATATTTGTATAAAATGAGATACCAGTCACAAACTGGATAAGGGAGATTACTATAGTTATAACTGAGCCTAGTGACTGATTACCTCCCTTGCTTTCAAAAAAAAGTCAGTTAAGTTTGGTATGTCCCATGAATCTCAAATTTAAAACCTCATCAGTTTCCACACACAATTCTACATGGCAAGTTCTAGTGCGTGAGTGGTGCCACAACTGCAGTTATAGTGTTCCAAGATTTTAAAGATGAATGCAGCCATTTCAAGGGTACAGATATTTTTCATGAATTCAGCCATTTCAAGGATACAGATATTTTTCAATGAAGCAGTTCGTATGTGTGTGTGTATGTGTCTCTGTGTGTGTGTGTGTGTGTGTGTGTGTGTGTGTGTGTGTGTGTGTGTGTGTGTGTGTGTGTGTGTGTGTGTGTGTAGTTCCGCGAACACAGGAAAATTATTAAAGGGAACGTTGTCTGTGTGTCTTCAAATGACAGACGATGGAGGTAGTTGAAATGTTTCATGAATACGTGGTCTGCCCTGAACATAACAAGGGATGGTTATGATCTGCCCCTGTGGAGTACTAAAGCATTAAATTATTAATGTTGATATCAATTGTACCGGGTTTTCTTTCAGATATTAAGTAAAGTTAAAGAAAAGTTTAAAACATTGAGGTCCTATAAAACAATGAAGGGTGAATGGCAAAAAGACAAAGCTTCAATGGCCATCTTTTTTTAAATTAACTGTCGTGTTTAACTGTCAACTGCTGTTAATTTTGTAGTTTCTAATATATTACTGTTATTTTTACTGTAATGTTTAACTAGGCGTTGCTGACTGTACCGTGGTGGTTAACTAGTGAGGTGATTGTACCGTGGTGTTTAACTAGTGAGGTGATTGTACCGTGGTGTTTAACTAGTGAGGTAATTGTACCGTGGTGTTTAACTAGTGAGGTGATTGTACCGTGGTGGTTAACTAGTGAGGTGATTGTACCGTGGTGTTTAACTAGTGAGGTGACTGTACCGTGGTGTTTTAATACTAGAGGTTTGATGTTATATACAATCAGAATTTAAAATATCTGAAATTGTAATTTCTCTGTTTAAGTCCAGTGTAAATTATGGATAAACGGCCATGTTCGGTTTGATGCGTATTGGAATTTGATGTGGATTGGCAATTTTATGTGCATTGGCAATTTTATGTGGATTGGCAGTTTGAATTGTAAGATAGTACTAGCAGTTTGAGGTGTACTAACAGTCTGAGGTGTACTGGCAGTTTGAATTATACTGGCAGTTTGATTTGTACTGGCAGTTTGATTTGTACTGGCAGTTTGAATTATACTGGCAGTTTGACTTGTACTGGCAGTTTGACTTGTACTGGCAGTTTCTTGCTGTTGTATGATGGGGAATTTTCCTATATATTTACATAAATTTTCATTGTTGCATTTAAATTGAATTATTGTAATTTGAATGATGTGTGTGTCTTGCATCATGTGTGTGTGTGTGTCTTGCATCATGTGTGTGTGTGTGTCTTGCATCATGTTGGTTTAGAAGTGAGGTCCTGAATGAATGAGTCGTTCATGGTGGTATATTTATTGACCAGTGTTTGATGTTTGCATCAGAGAGGTGATCGAGTGTTTGTTAAGTTGCGTGGTCAATGGCCAATAAGCTAGCTAGAGATTATTTTGCAGCGTGTGTGTGTGTGTGTTTTGGTATGCAATGGGAGTGTTGTCAGTTAGGTCAGAGTGTGCGTTTAGAAGCTAAGTAATTGGTCAGATCGAAAGCGTATTTAATAGATGCAGTTGTGATTCCAAGGGTGATAAAAGAGCGATAGCGAAATTCTATCTTCACTCGTTTCTGAAATTGTCTTTGGGTGGCAACTGGAATTCCCTCCCGACATACCAGGTTGTACATGCAGATCAAACCCTGGCTGAAATAGGTAAAACGTCTTTGTATTGTATGAATGGTTAGGTCTTATTAAGATGTTATATGTTATATTTTATGTTAACATTTCTTTCTTTCAGAGGCTTATGCCAAACTTAGTATTTATTAATAGAGCAATTGACTGGACACTTAGACTTTGCAATTGTGTTTCAGGATTTTTCTTTTGGGCTGCTGTGTTTTCGGCTGCTTGTTTTGTAGCTGTCTGTTTTGTAGCTGTATGCCTTGGTGGCTGGTTGCGTATTGACTGACTCTGTTTTTGATTTTGTCCCTGGCTTGACTGGGATGTTCTGATTTATTACCGAGGACTGTGTCATATTCAAGTCTACCATACTGTGACGTCATTCCAGGGCATAAGCTAAGTCCAGATCAAAAAGTGACTCCAGTGTAGCAAAATTGCGTCGATGACTTTGTTACTTATAATTTTTATCTTGTTAACTTTTTCTTATTAAATTTCTTGTTATACACGTATTTGTTAGTGAAGTAATTTCTATGTTTGTTTGTAGTCCGAAGTGATAATCTAATGATGACGTCTTGTCCTCTGTTCGTCTATTTATAATCGTCATATATATTTATTCTTAAACATTGATTCTCAGCGAGATCTGAGTGGGGGCCGGAGCCAAACTTGGCGGCGTAACAGTGTATCAGCGTAAAAATTGCAGATCTGCCTATCTAACCAGTGACCCATACATTCCACCGGCACTTGTATCATAACTAATTACTAATTACACATATTTGATATAATTCATTATTACTAAGTCACCCCAGGGTACAGTGGCGACACTTACAGAAGCACTCGTACTCGAACAGGACTTAAGAAATTGGTGACGCATGATTTAAGAGAAGAGCACCCATCTCGACAAACTGTGATGTCAAAAAACAGAGCGCCCATCTCGAAAGACTGTGATGTCAAAGAGCAGAGCACCCATCTTGACAGACTGTAAACAGTTTTGTAGTCGGTTTAGACCTTCAACTTGTCCTTACCTGACCTCTGGCAATATTGGCACTTTATGTGTAAATTTAGTAAACGGCAGCACTACAGATCCTGAATGGTTTTTTGTCAGTCGCAGACTGGACGTCAAGACCGAATACTCTCCTGAAAGTGTCCTTATCTATTAAGTGGGCCGGACAGGTGTTTTAAAGAATTGTACATCACATTTTCCAATCCCTGAATTAATGAGTAGAAAAATTATACTGTATTCTCTGTGTGTGTGTGTGTGTGTGTGTGTGTGTGTGTGTGTGTGTGTGTGTGCGTGCGTGTGTGCGCGCGCATTGTATATCTGTATACATACAGAAGATTTATATATAATCCCGCGGACTAACAACAAAATGGCACGAAATATGTGCAAAACGTCACGTATTGAATTAGTAAAGCAAAGACACGGATCACAAATCTCGTTTACTTCACTACGGGGTGTTAAGCTCCAATTGTGGCAAATCGAAATGCAAACCTATATTAGGCACACTGCGTACACGTACTGCCGACATTAGTTCGTGTTGTCGTGAATTATCACGACATCCGCAAAATGATAGCGTCACAAATCATGAGTGCAGTCGAGTTTTAGTTCTTCAGTGAATCTGTGTGTGTGTGTGTGTGTGTGTGTGTGTGTGTGTGTGTGTGTGTGTGTGTGTGTGTGTGTGTGTTTAGTAAACAAATTGTTCAGTATAGACACATTTGTAAACAGTTTGAGTATTTTCAGTAAATTCAGTACTATTTTATAACCGCTTCATGTACCGGATTTGAACATATTATTTTTTTAAATCCCAGCGAGTGTTGTTTGGGTCACTAACTTGTAATTACTGTTTTTAGGGACAGGGTTTGTGTACGAAGTAAGACAGATGGTGCTGCAGAAGTTAAGACAAAACACTGAGGTTCTATCCCTGTTCGCAGTGATATCTTACTGGTACTCTTTAACTATTTCAAGTGGATGTGGGGTTATTTTCTATAGATTTTATTGCACTAAAAAGTCGGAAAGAGATGGCATTTGCCGTTCCTCAAACAAAACTGCAAACCAAAAAATCCACCAAGCACTCAGTGAAAAATATTTTGCACGCCCATTATAAATCTCTCTTACAGTTCATAAATTTCTCTCTCGGGTTTGTGCCAGTCTGCGCACACAAGGAAATTTGAAAGGGACGTGAAGCCCAAATAAAACATATCATTAACATTAACTGTAAAGATTATCAAACAATAATAAATAATGTTTAAAAGGAGGTAAATACCAAGCAATAATAAATACTATTTAAAGGGAGGTGATATCAAACAATAGCAAATACTATTTGTGAGAGAGCAGAGTTGTCTGTCTCTGTTTTTTTAATTAAATATTATATTACTTTTTTAATGTCAGCGTGACATGACCTTCGGGTACTTTGTGTTTTGTAAGTACCAGTGTTAAAATAACAACTCATGAAGATAATGTGCTGTTACTTGCTGATGTAATCTAAACTGGTCTTTTATGGATGAGTTGTTTTTATTATCCAAAGTTTCATATTTACAAAGAATGAGACTAGCCAATGGGCTGAGATCGAAGTTTACCTGCTGAAATAATTCTTTTTTCTAATCACTTTGAATCTGGTGTGGCTGCAGTCCAGTCTTGAAATGTAGACATTAGCTAACTGGCAAAAAGCAGACTTTCTAGAATTTCAGGGATTGCTGAAATTTCAGATTTTCTTCCTGGCTCCAAGTTTGTTGATTTATAAACCATTTCTATCATGCTAGATTCAAGTAGTCTCTACCCTGTGTGTAAGTGTAAGGATACACTGCATTCTGTTGATGTATGACGGCAAAGTATGCTCAACTATATCATGGAATTTCTGGTACAAGGAAGTTTCTGGAAATTGCTACATTGTTGTTCTGCTTGAGGGAACTAATACAGCAAAAGAGTGTCCAGATTACTCTCTAGAGAGAGACAGAGACAGAGAGAGAGAGAGAGACAGAGAGAGAGAGACAGAGAGAGAGAGGCAGAGAGAGAGAGAGACAGAGAGAGAGAGCAGTGGAACACACTGTGCTAGAGAAGCATGTGAAGAATTGAAAATCTTAGTGTGAACAATAAACTTGTAACATTGTTCAGAAGTGCATGACAAGGTTAATTACAAACTATTTTCGCTTATCTTTCTCTCTGTAACTCCATTTCTGTTCTATGATAAGAATGATCCTGTGATTTATATATGATACTAATCTGACTGACAAAGTGTGTTAGGACATTGTCACAAAACGGGATGGCTCGTTACAAGCCGACCCGAGCTGAAGTTAGAGATGCAAGGGGTGAAGTCTATTTTTGGCCTGCTCCGGTGCACCTCCAAGAAAAGCCCGTGACGTGTGCCAGTACTACGTCGCGTCAAGTTGTTACATAGACACACATGACACACACCATTGATGTTTGGGTGGGGCCCAATTTATTAGTGTCATGCCAAGGAACGTTTTATTGGCGGTGTGTGTTGTGAGTGTGTATCATATATGTGAATAAATGGACGAACAGACGAACGGTGCAAAACAATAGTACAAATTCTTTCGTCCCTCTCAAAAATTATGAATAACAAGAGAGTTGAAAGATGTTTAAATCAGGTTATTTATTTCCCGATTTAAAAGGGGCACTACTCTTTCGCACAGTGATTAATCATTCATTCAACTTTCCAATGTCATACACTCTGTGGGAAATAAGGGGAGATGAAAATGATGAAATTCAAAATATAAAATATAAAATAATTACACAATTCTTATGCGGCAAATGGGGCCGCTTTAACAATAGTTCACATGTAAAATAAGCATTACTTTTAACATTAAAGTTCTTATTTTGCAAACGATATAATAGTGTTCATTTTCTTCGAGTTCTAGAGTTAAGTATGTGCGCGTTAGCCGTGCTAATGATTACTCACTATTAATGTCAGAGTTCCAAGGAGATGACGTAAGCTCACACGTCACTTATAAGCGGCACTTCAAAGTGAAGATAGGACGCAATTGAGGCGTCGCATTACAGGTGAAGATTCTGCAGAATCTAGGCACCACTTTCAGATTATCACTGGGGAGAAATCTGAAATTTAGCTGACTGTTGTCAGCCTCGATAATTATCGTTGTACCGGTTGTCGTGGAAACGGACACCCCAACGACGTTTAGCATTATCGGGTGGAGTCGTCCAGTGGGATGTGTCGTCGCATTACATTGAGTGTAGAAATCCGGATATCTGTCTCCGGCGCTAGCCTCTCAATTGGCGGGATAGACTGCCAAACGAACTCAGACAGGGGGAAGAACAAATTGGTCCCTCGTGTCGTTAACTGCATACAACCAGCGTCGCATACATTGGGTTTTCTTTGACAGCGAACTTTCCACTTTGCCAACAATTATACTGAGTAATTTTGCCTCGTCACTCAATATATGGCATCAGACGGATGGAAAACGGATCAAAAGAGATTATTGCAGCTTTCCTTTATGAAATCTCTGTACATGAGATAATTCATACGTGAAGTTAGACTGGCTTCAGACGAATCGACGTTTTCAACATTGAGAGTAAAGTCTTCATTTTGCCTCTTATATAGCTTTACTGAAGGTCTCCAGAACTTTCCAGAAGCTCTGCCGTGTGACATGATTTTTGCCTTGGATATATAGTGGTAATCGTGATGCACGCTTTTCTGTGGTCAATTCTAATGCGCACTGGCCATTTCTCTCGTCAACAACACGTGACTCGTAGTGCGCAGTTGTCCCAATCATTTAATATACATATCCTTCATAAACTAATACATATATTCAATATGATAATTAACACACACTGCGTCACGAACGTCTGTCTACTAAAGAGATCTTAGGTGACCGATACTGGAATTTCACATGATAATATGAAAATAATAACAAAACTCGGGTTACTTCAATTAGTTTTGTTAGCGGTTTTTTAAAATGAAATAAAATATAATTTCTGTCCCTCATTTCCTGTGACAACCCCCTTCTTAAAATTGATTGGAGCTCACAGAGTGGAAATCAAATAGGAACAAAAAAATTTTATTTCACACGATAGTCCCCACAGGAATTTTATGCGCATCTGTGGAGAGACTATCCTCTCTCTTGTTTATATCGCGGTTATGGCATGCCGGGATAATGCATCGGCACCCGAATTTTCTCTGCCCGCGATGTGTTCGACAACGAAGCTATACTCCTGTAGCAGGAGTGTCCATCTTGTTAGCCTAGCGTTATCATACATGCTAGTGCGCAGATATGTCAGCGGCTTATGATCGCACTGCAGGATGAATGGTTTAGAATACAGATATGCACTAAATTTCTTGAGTGCCCATACGATTGCTAAGCACTCTTTTTCGATCGTAGAGTACCGTGTCTCACGATCTAACAGTTTCTTGGACGCGTATGCTACCGGTAGGTATTCGTCATCTGTCTCTTGGAGAAGTATGGCACCGAGGCCTTCGTCTGATGCGTCGGTCCTGACAATAAATCTCTTGTCAAAGTCTGGTAACTGTAGGACGGGTTTACTGGTCAAGATGTCCTTCACTTTTTCGAGGGCGGTGCTACACTCTGCCGTCCATCGTATTTTCGTGGGTTGTTTGTTCCCAGTTAAGTCCGTCAGTGGTTTAAGAAGCGTACTGAAGTTTGGGACAAATTTTCGGTAGTACCCCACTAGTCCCAAAACTGCCCTGACCTGTTTCTTTGTAGTCGGTAAGGTCATGTCACGAATGGCTGCAGTTAAGTCTAGATTTGGGCCTATTTGTCCGTCACTTATGATATGGCCAAGAAACTCAATCTCCCGAAAGCCCGCGCGTACTTTGGAAGGTTTCACGGTCAATTTATGGCGCTCGAGAATGTCAAGTAGACCACCCACTGAGGATAAATGTTGGTCCCATGTTCCTGTTGCTACCAGTATGTCATCAAAGAAATTCAATGCGTCAACGCTCTCTAACGGTAATTTTCGCATGAAGCGCGCGAATGTTGCGGGTGCGTTCGCTAGTCCGAACGGTAGTCGGCAAAACTGAAATAAGCCTAGCGGGGTTGGGAATGCTGTTTTTGGTCTGTCGTCAATAGCAACTGACAGTTGCCAGTACCCTTTGCACATGTCAAACTTCGAAAAGTAATGTGCCTTAGTTAGTTTTGCGAATAATTCGTCCTGATTTGGAATGGGTTCCGCATCGAATTCAGTTATCTCATTTAACTGTCTGTAGTCCACACAAAAACGAAGCGTACCGTCTTTCTTTTTAACTAAGACGACCGGTGATGAATATGGGGAGATTGACTGTTCAATCACGCCCTGTTTTTGCATTTCACGCACCTGTTCTGCTATGTACTTTGTGCTCTCATATTTCTGTGGGTACTGTTTTAAGCGTATCGGTTTGTCACTTAAAAGTTTGATGCGGTGTTCAACCAAATCTGAGTGGCCCGGTTGGTCGGTGAATATGCGCGCGTGTCTGTGTAAGAGCTTTGACATTGCGTCGCGCTGTTCGACAGTTAAGTTTGAGTCAATCTCGACTTGATCGACTGTAACTGCGGAGTTAGGCTGGGTTTCGGCGGACATCATGTCTGTCCTGAAATTGGAGTCTTCCAATTGTATCAGTGCGACATTCACGTTTTGTATCTGTTCGTCGCTGCGTTCATAGTAACGCTTGAGCATATTTATGTGATAGATTTTCTGCTTATTTCCTATCTGTATGCTGTAGTCGTTCTGCTTCACACGCTTAATAACGCGGTAGGGTCCACGCCAGTGCATTTGCATGCGGTTGTTATGCGTGGGCCGCAAGAGTAACACGAGCTGACCTGGTTCGAGGTCACGTTCCACAGCCGTACGGTCAAAATTTCGCTTGTATCGGGGTTGTTTTTCGCGAATGTTTTCCTGTGCTAAGTGACATGTCTCGGTCAGACGTTGACGTAGTTCGGCTACGTACGTGTGAACATCTTTACCATCGGTCACAGTGTCTCCCTTGACCCATGTTTCTTTTATTAGTTTAAGGGGACCACGAGGTTGCCTGCCGTATAGTAGTTGGAATGGTGAATAGCCCGTACTCTCTTGTGGGAGTTCGCGATACGCGAAGAGTAATGGTGCTAGAAAACGTGGCCACTGGTCGGGTTGTTCCGAGGCCATTTTAATTAACATTTTCTTTATTGTACCGTTGAAACGTTCAACGGCACCATTAGACTGAGCGTGATATGGTGATGAGAACAACTGTTTACACGCCAGTAGACGCATTGTTTCAGCCATCATTGCTGAGGTGAATTGAGTGCCCTGGTCACTCAATATTTCTCGAGGTACACCAGTACGAGAAAATACGTCTATTAAAGCGTCTGCGACTTCGATCGCTGTGATGCCCTTTAATGCGACTGCTTCTGGATATCGTGTTGCAAAATCCACGATTGTTAGGATATAGCGATATCCTCCTTCGGCCGCGGGAATGATTGGGCCAATAATGTCTACTGCGACTTTTAGGAATGGTTCCTCTACTGTTGGTACTATCTCGAGGGGAACTCGACTGACACGCCCTCGGTCAATATGTTGTTGACACTGCGTACATGTACGAACGTACGAGCGAACATCCCTACTCAGGCCTGGCCAAAAAAAATCCTCGCGAATCCGTTGTTCAGTGCGACGCGCGCCCTGATGTCCGGACATGATTGAGTCGTGTGCAAAGCTAAGAATCAGCGGTCTGAGTGGTTTAGGGGTAAATAGACACGTGGTGCTTCTAGTATCATTTTCCTTAAAGTCGGTGCGCCGAAACGCTAGTCCGTCCTTCAGGAAATACGTAATTGTCGCGTACTTGCTGGACGTAATAGTGTTTTTCCGTGCCAGCTTTAGCATTGAGGACAAGCTTTTGTCCTCCTGCTGCAGGTGACTGAGTTGACTTGGGGTCAACTGCGGAAATGTATTCTCGACTATCTTTAGAGCTGGGGGTCCTTGTTTACTACGTTCCCGTTGTGCTCTAGTGGTTACGGGGAGAACAGGATAGATGTCATCAGTGTGTGCGTCACACTGTCCGGGCGATAGTATGAATCCGAACTGCATGTCTCTTATCACTGCGGCGGTGACTGTACCGGAAAATACGGGTGACGTAACATGTACAGTGGCTCTTGGACATGTACTAAGGTGTCCCATAACACATCGAATGCGGACACTACCTCTTAGATACTGTTCTGGGCGTACAAGTTTAGCATTTATGCAGCTTATGGACGCGCCTGTATCGACCAGTATTTTGACTCTTTGTCCGTTTACTGTAGCCTGTTGGGTCTTTAGAGTTGCACCTGTTTCAGTGCATACCTTTACATCACGTGGACTGGGTCAGTTCGGAGAACTATGCCCCTTCCCTTTGCAAGTGTAACATGTCATAGGCGGGGAGTCACGTGTGTGACGTCGTACGTCTTGCGACTTAGTGTATGTCCGTTGTACCGGTTCGGGTTTTTCCGATTTCGTCATTGGTCGGTTCAATTTCGGTGTATACTTCTGCCGATTTGTAGGAGGAGGGCGTGGTGCACTCCTCGTAATTACCGGATCAGGGTAATCATTATACGTGTCTGCTAACTTCAACATATCACAGAAGTTAGTCGGGGGATTTCGCTGCAAATATGTCGTCATTGCAGGCGGAGCAATATGGAGAAATTGATCTCTTAATATCAAATCAAATAGGCCCTCATATGTCTTCTGGATATCTGTCAAATCAATCCATCTATCAAGATAATGGCGTAACCGGGTACCGAAGGCTTGCATGGTGTCATTAGCTTTGGGTATGGCCCTCCTAAACATTTTTCGAAAGCCTTCTGCTGTACATTGAAAAGTACGCATCAAACCCGTTTTGAGATCTGCATAAGTAATAGCGGGATCGCGCGTTAGATCAGTAAATGCGCGCGAGCTTTCACCTTGGAGTATTTGACCGAGTTGTTGTTTCTTTTCAATGTCAGTGTAATTAAAGTTGGCAATGAAACTGTCAAAGCGTGTCAAAAACTCGTCAATCGTCTCGACTTCAGGGTTAAAGAAAGCTAGCCGTGTACGGGGTTTATTTAATTCGGCCTGTTGCTTAGCAGTCCCATCTAACAACTTCTCTCTAGCTGTTACCTCTTGCTTAGCTAATTCAAGCTGTTCCTGATGTGCTCTAGCTTTTAACTTAAGCTTTTTCTCTTCTACTTCCTGCCTTTTATCTTCTAAATCCCTAGCTGACTGAATCTTTAATAACTCTATTTCTCTCATATCTTGGATTTCTTTCTCTTTAAAATCTCTCGCCTCTTTCGCTCTTTTTTCCTCTAGCTCTCTCAAAGTTTGCATCTCTAGCTGTTTAGCTAACTGTCTCTTATCTTCTAGCTCTATAGCCTCTTTCGATCTTTTTTCCTCTAGCTCTCTCAGGTCTTTCATCTCTAGCTGTTTAGCTAACTGTCTCTTATCTTCTAGCTCTATAGCCTCTTTCGATCTTTTTTCCTCTAGCTCTCTCGCCTCTTTCGATCTTTTTTCCTCTAGCTCTCTCAAAGTTTGCATCTCTAAATCCTTAGCTACCTGTCTCTTTTCTTCTAGCTCATTTTTCTTATCCTCTAGCTCTCTCGCCTCTTTCGCCTCATTTTCTTTCGCAACATACCATTTAGCTATCTCCTCATCCACGTATTTCTTTAACTCGGCTTTCTCATACCCGAATTCTCTGCCCATAGCCATGAGTTCTTTCTTTATGTTTACTAGCTCGGCCATTTTTAAAATTGCTAGTTATCACGAGTATGGATAAAGTGACTTAGAATATTCGCGGGATTTTGACCTCTGTCGGTCACAAGTGGTGCAACGGTGTGCGTATGAACACCAGCCACCACGTGATTAGGATTATGACAAACACGAATAAAAGAGATCCTAATCGCAAAGTTGCCAAGTTAGCAAAACAACAGTTGCTAATGTAGCGTACAAAATATCGATCTATGTACGTCTAAACACGAGTCGGTACGCGTTAACGATAATAGCGTAAAGATTATAAAACTTATTTCAACACAATAATAAGTCTTATCAAAATCCAGTTCACCTAAGTCTCAATAGCAAAGCCCTAACATGCAATAAACAATGCATATGGTGATGAGATAGAAAAGCAGGAAAGAGATGACACTTTCTTACAACAACACAATTTACCTTGTCAGATCACGGTCAGTGGTCACCAGATGTCACAAAACGGGATGGCTCGTTACAAGCCGACCCGAGCTGAAGTTAGAGATGCAAGGGGTGAAGTCTATTTTTGGCCTGCTCCGGTGCACCTCCAAGAAAAGCCCGTGACGTGTGCCAGTACTACGTCGCGTCAAGTTGTTACATAGACACACATGACACACACCATTGATGTTTGGGTGGGGCCCAATTTATTAGTGTCATGCCAAGGAACGTTTTATTGGCGGTGTGTGTTGTGAGTGTGTATCATAAATGTGAATAAATGGACGAACAGACGAACGGTGCAAAACAATAGTACAAATTCTTTCGTCCCTCTCAAAAATTATGAATAACAAGAGAGTTGAAAGATGTTTAAATCAGGTTATTTATTTCCCGATTTAAAAGGGGCACTACTCTTTCGCACAGTGATTAATCATTCATTCAACTTTCCAATGTCATACACTCTGTGGGAAATAAGGGGAGATGAAAATGATGAAATTCAAAATATAAAATATAAAATAATTACACAATTCTTATGCGGCAAATGGGGCCGCTTTAACAATAGTTCACATGTAAAATAAGCATTACTTTTAACATTAAAGTTCTTATTTTGCAAACGATATAATAGTGTTCATTTTCTTCGAGTTCTAGAGTTAAGTATGTGCGCGTTAGCCGTGCTAATGATTACTCACTATTAATGTCAGAGTTCCAAGGAGATGACGTAAGCTCACACGTCACTTAAGATAGGACGCAATTGAGGCGTCGCATTACAGGTGAAGATTCTGCAGAATCTAGGCACCACTTTCAGATTATCACTGGGGAGAAATCTGAAATTTAGCTGACTGTTGTCAGCCTCGATAATTATCGTTGTACCGGTTGTCGTGGAAACGGACACCCCAACGACGTTTAGCATTATCGGGTGGAGTCGTCCAGTGGGATGTGTCGTCGCATTACATTGAGTGTAGAAATCCGGATATCTGTCTCCGGCGCTAGCCTCTCAATTGGCGGGATAGACTGCCAAACGAACTCAGACAGGGGGAAGAACAAATTGGTCCCTCGTGTCGTTAACTGCATACAACCAGCGTCGCATACATTGGGTTTTCTTTGACAGCGAACTTTCCACTTTGCCAACAATTATACTGAGTAATTTTGCCTCGTCACTCAATATATGGCATCAGACGGATGGAAAACGGATGGAAAGAGATTATTGCAGCTTTCCTTTATGAAATCTCTGTACATGAGATAATTCATACGTGAAGTTAGACTGGCTTCAGACGAATCGACGTTTTCAACATTGAGAGTAAAGTCTTCATTTTGCCTCTTATATAGCTTTACTGAAGGTCTCCAGAACTTTCCAGAAGCTCTGCCGTGTGACATGATTTTTGCCTTGGATATATAGTGGTAATCGTGATGCACGCTTTTCTGTGGTCAATTCTAATGCGCACTGGCCATTTCTCTCGTCAACAACACGTGACTCGTAGTGCGCAGTTGTCCCAATCATTTAATATACATATCCTTCATAAACTAATACATATATTCAATATGATAATTAACACACACTGTGTCACGAACGTCTGTCTACTAAAGAGATCTTAGGTGACCGATACTGGAATTTCACATGATAATATGAAAATAATAACAAAACTCGGGTTACTTCAATTAGTTTTGTTAGCGGTTTTTTTAAAATGAAATAAAATATAATTTCTGTCCCTCATTTCCTGTGACAGACATTAAGACTGTATAGTATTGAAATTATTTTAATGTGGTTTCATAGAAATATTGATGTCAAATAATCTTTTCCTTGTATTTGTTAAATGTATATTTGATTTGTTGATTTAATAAATTTATTGTTATATTTATTGACGGAGGGCGGTTGGGGGGAGCGCCAAACTAGGTGCGACCTGTTTCACCCCCATCCGCTAGCCCTCCTGCCCTCCACCACAGACGCACCACGAGGCTGTGGGGATCCCTCAGAAGCAGCCCAAGACCGAGAACATCGTGAAGATGAAAGATCTATTACGGTTTCTGGGGTGAGTGTGAGCGAAACACTTAACTCATTACCTTACGGTTTCGGTGATCTCCCTTACTCTGCATTTCTTATCAGACAACTCTTCCGGGTGCACTCAAACTGTTTGCTAAAAAATTCCTTTCATTGAACACTTATCACGATTCCTTATTACGCGTGCACGAGCTAGCACCACGCTGGCATGACAGACCTCCCGCGCGAAAGGGAAAGTACTCTGCGAGAAAGGGGAAGCATTGAGCAAGGAAAGGAAAGCCCCATGCGTGGTAATGTTAAAAACTAAAGACGTCTGCTATCGATAAGAAAGTGCTCGTATCAAAATTAGTATTGCATTTCGGTAACTGATTACTGACATTAAGATTGTCTCTCGCAGATTTTGTGAAGTGATAGTTGATAGAACCACGTCAGACCTAGCCGTTTATTTTGCCCTTACCTGACTGAAACGGTTTGAAAATGTGTCAGTGTGAATCACATTCAGCATACTCCTTATTTGTATAGTTGGGTGGTGGTTTTTAATCGTGGTGTTAAATGATGGTCATAAGGAGTGCTGGTCAATGGTCGTGACATTATAGTGGCCATAATGAAGGGTCTGAATTAGATATATAGTTGTGACGGGTTGTGACTTTGATAGTCATGTGGTGGATTAAATGCATATTGTTCATTTTTACTGTCACCTGGGTTTAACAATCAGGAACAAAAGTCACGTTGAATCGTGATATTATTCTGCACTATCTGTCAGTCACAAAAAAAGGGTATGTGACAGAAACAATACCGCCTGTAGTTTTGGCAGTAGTGATGTTTGCTTAGTCTTGACTTTGATTCGATGGTAGTCATGACTATGATTTGATAGCATATGTCTGCTTGGTTTTGACTTTTACTTTACAGCAGTGATGCCTGCTTGGTCTTGACTCTGATTTGACGGGTCGTGATTTGATTTGATAGTGGTGATGTTTGATTGGTCGTGACTTTGATTTCAAATTACTGATGTTTGATTAGTCGTAACTTTAGACAGTTTAATGGTTTGTGACTTTAGATAGTGTAGTGATGTTTAATTAATCGTAACTTTAGACAGTGTAGTGATTTGACTGGTCCTTGACTCTAGACAGACATATATATATATATATACAAGTGTAGATAATTTGTATCATAACTAACTGCTTAAGTGCTAATATTCATATCATTCATTATCACAAAGTCACCCAGAGTATAGCGGTGACACACACACCTTCAGACATTCACGTGAACACATATCTAGGGGGGGGGGGGATTTAACCGGATTTAAGGATGGTCAGGCCAAGCGGGTACTTGACAATGCGGAAGTAAGTGCCGACCGCTGACTTTTAAGAGGTTAGCCAGAACTGTATTTAAATCTACAAGCACTTGTACTTTATCTCAATCGGAGGCCTGTTGGGCGTCAAATTGCCTGCTGGCAAGTTTACGTGCCGGGAGTCCATAGAACATAGATCATTATTGTAGATCTACTGCAGAGTGTACAACTATAAGTACACACTGAGCAGACAGTAGATATAAACACACACACACACACACACACACACACACACAAAACATACAGATCTAGTGGCACACTCCAGATCTGAACAGGTAGATGTACTGCAAAACATACTTTAGAACTATATATGCACATAAATCAGGCTACATGCCTGTATGTACACGTAGAACCGTGAAGGCATATACCAGATCTATAAATGTACCATAGGCCATATATTGCCTGCATCCAGAACTATATTATTATTTGCCTACAAAAGGACTGTTGATCTACAGAAGAACATATATTGCCTGTGCATAGAACTATACACATAGATTGTAGACCTATTGCAAGCAATGAATTGCTTGTATATACTAAACTAATTCCTCGAAGCATCATACACACGCATCGGGAATAAAGTTCAGCTGCATGACATACTTTGCCTATATAAAAAAATTTTTACTTGTTCGTAGATCAGTGTAGAGATCCCTAATGCATGTTTGAATTTTTTCAATGGACGTAGAACAGAAATTTAGATCTACTTAGGTTTATCGTCATGTCAGTGTTGAAACGTGTATTGGATAAAAATTATTTTGTCTGAATATAAAGTCAACTAGCCTTGGAGAATAATTTATTTCCATAATAATCTATTTAGATTGATGAGGATTTTATAGGTGTAATTTGATTAATTATATATATTACCTAAATAGATCAGCTCTTATGTGTAATTGGGTTAACAATACTGACTAGTATACACCAGTGTCTATGTGTAATTTTGTTGATAATATTATCTAGAAATGACCAGTATCTTTGTGTAATTGAGTTAAAAATATTATCTAGTTAAGAACTGACAGTGTTTTTTTGTATTTGAGTTAATAATATTAACTAGTATTGACTAGTGTTTATGTTTAGTTGGGTTAATAATATTATCTAGTAATGACCAGTGTTTATGTGTATTTAGGTTAATAAAAATATAGGCCAATAAAAATATAGGCCAATGTTTATGTGTAATTGAGTTAATAATACTGTCTAGATCTCAATCTGGTTTCATCTGTACATCTTGTGTTGATATTGTCCAAATATTCCTAGATTTGATTTTCTAAGGAGTTGATCTAGGCCAGTATTGTCTACATTTAAAAACATTGTTTATCAACTTATATTTATAGACACTCTCTTTTAAAGATATCAGTGTGTCTGATATAAATACATTGTCATTCAAATTGCATTATATTGTTCACATACATAAATTAATTATTGCTCGATTACTTGCATTATGTTATTAATACGTACACAAACACACACACACACACACACACACACACACACACACACACACACACAACTCACACTGTCCGGTTAAAGACATCATTGTGTCTGTGTATAGAACAATGTCAGTCCACTTGCATTATATTGTTCAGATATAAAATTTCATAGGTCTAATGGCATTAGTCTACAAATATTTTTGCACTGCCGGTTACATTCAGTGTCTATATTTAGAATTATACTACTGCTGTATATTTACTTGGAAAGATATCGTGTTCACATACCGAGCTTTTTCAATAAATGTATTGATAACAGAGCAGAATTGTAGATCTATTTTTGGTATTTATGGTCTAAAAATAGGTCACTCTAGTTGGTAATTGGTTGTGTTGGAGACGTAGGGCGTGCTGTTTTATCTGAATGGTTCGAATCCACCCAGAGGAAGTGCATATAAGTGACACTTCACTGCCCATTAAGTCGTTGTTCAGTCGGGTGGGACGACAGGGAGGTTGAGTGTGCTGACAAGCGTTTATGCAAGATGAAGCTATCGAACAAACATGACATTAAAACCTTTCATTTAATATTTTCTATGCAGTCTCTCCCTAAACTTTTGTACAGTCAGCAAACGCAGTGAAATCATAAAGAAATGATCGTGTGCAGGTCTTGTGTGAATAGAAATGAAGGCTGCTAGATGACGTGCATTGTTTTATAAGAATTTTAGTCCTCTGTGTGTGTGTGTGTGTGTGTGTGTGTGTGTGTGTGTGTGTGTGTGTGTGTGTGTGTGTGTGTGTGTGATGTTGATGTTGATGTTGGTAAATTGATTACTGTTTTGTTAGCGCTGACAGTATCTGACTGTTGTCGTTAAAAACTTAACTGATGTCGTCAACAACTTGACTGATGTCGGTAACAGCTAGTGACTGATTATGGCAACAACTTGTGGTACTGATGTCGGTAACAATTTGTGGGACTGATGTCGGTAACAATTTGTGGGACTGATGTCTGTAACAACTTGTGGGACTGATGTCGGTAACAATTTGTGGGACTGATGTCTGTAACAACTTGTGGGACTGATGTCTGTAACAACTTGTGGGACTGATGTCTGTAATAACTTGTGGGACTGATGTCTGTAACAACTTGTGGACTGATGTCGGTAATAACTTGTTTGACTGATATTTGTAACAACTTGTATGACATGTCGGTAATAACTTGTGTGACTGATGTCGGTAATAGCTTGTGGGACTGATTCTGTAACAACTTGTATGACTGATGTCTGTAACAACTTGTGTGACTGATGTCGGTAACAACTTGTATGACTGATGTCGGTATCAACTTGTGGGACTGATGTCGGCAGTAAATTGTAATGACCTATGTTAGTAATGTGCATTTTGTGGTGAGAATTAAAACTCTCAAATCGATATTTCAAAAATCTCATCAAACCAGCTGAAAGAGAAAATGAAATATCAACCATAAAATTAACTAACAACTCTCAAATTTAAGTATTTTTGTCGTCAACGTTTTCACTCATAAGCAGAGACGGACTAAAAGACGATTCAATATTTGTTAGAATTAACTTCAAGACTCCCAACATTCAGGATCCGTCAAGAATTCTTGTCCCAGAATCAAAGACTGAAAATTTTGACACTGAGTTTGCTGTTTAAAAAATAGGCTGGAAATTAATATCGAAGTTAAAAGACTTTTTAAAAAATAATTCTTACTTTTTTCCATATGCATATTAGCAAGAGACAGGTAACAAACAACACAACATAAATATACCTGCACGTGTAATTTTTAAAATGTCTCTTCGTTTGGATTTGAACTTTTAATTATTTATGTGCTTCGAATTTCGGCCGTCATCTTTCTTTTTCTTTTCAGAAGAGTGGCTAGTAAATGTTTAATTGAATACTGACATACATCATTACTCACAGAGGCCGTCATCTTTCTTTTTCTTTTCAGAAGAGTGGCCAGTAAATGTTTAATTGAATACTGACATACATCATTACTCACAGAGGCCGTTGACCTAATTAAACATTTTAAGTCTATTCACGTTTGTTATTGATAATGGTGTTGATGATATTATTGATGTTGTAAGTGATTTTGATGGGGCCGTTATTTATAGTTAGGTTGGTAATCCATGGGAAGTGCATTGTCCAGTAGTAGCCTGTCAATGCACTTGTGATATTATACTGTGTGTCTCTGAAATATGTGATTGTGATGATAACATATGTGAATTGATTTCTCAATATTGCATTCATACATTTGCGATGGTGTATGTGTGTCTCCGAAATATGTGATTGTGTTTGATTTCTCAATATTGCATTCATACATTTGCGATGGTGTATGTGTGTCTCTGAAATATGTGATTGTGTTTGATTTCTCAATATTGCATTCATACATTTGCGATGGTGTATGTGTGTCTCTGAAATTTGTGATTGTGTTGATAACATATGTGAATTGATTTCTTAATATTGCATTCATACATTTGCGATGGTGTATGTGTGTCTTTGAAATTTGTGATCCTGTTGATAATTAATATATGTGAATTTGATTTGTTAGTATTGCATTCATACATTCATAATGGTGCTTTGTAAATATGTGATTGTGTCTCGTGTGTGAATGCAGTTGTTAATAACGCCTACATAAACATGTATATATAATAGTTTGAAAATGTGCGATTGTGCTGTTAATATGTGTAGTAGAGTTGTCAATAATAAATGTTTGTCTTGTTGATGATGCATGTGCCTCTTGGTGGTAATGTGTCTTGTTGGTAATATACATGTCTTCCGTTTTTTGTGGGGAGTAAATTTGCTCTCCCTATTTTTTAAACTTATTTGTTATATAAACAGTTAAACTGTCGAAGTGACCCAACCTTGGGCACTCCTTATGATGATAGTTTTGTAAGTATCAGAGTTGGAGTAAACAACTCGAGTGGAGAATATGGCTAGAAATTGCTGATGTAATGCAAACCAGTTCCAACTGGATGAGTAGTTTTTATTATCCAATGATTAAGATTTACGAGAGTGAGACCAGTAATTGGGCTGAGATCAAAATGTTGACATGCTGTGGACAGTTCTGTTGTATGATCATTTATATTTGATGTGGCAAGAAGTCCGGTCGTGAAAGGGGGCTGTTAGCTTACTGGGATAAAGCAGCCTTTCTGTGTATTATTTTAATCTCCTGGTTTTCTGATTATAAACTGCTACATCGTGGTAGATGTGGAGAGCCTCTTTTGCAGTGTGAAAGTGTGAGAATACACTACACTCCATTGATGTATTGTGGCAAGGTATGCTGACTACATTAAGGAAATTATGATACAGGGAAGTTACTAGAAATTGCTTCAAATGTTGCAAAGGAGCTGACACGGCAAGAAAAGTGCCCACTTAGCTTTGAGAGGATAGCAGTGTATCAGTGTTTTCAACCTGAGGAGAGAAACAGTGAAGTTGATGTAGACAATAACTTGTGAATTTGTTGCAAATCACTGCTAAAGACTTAGCTTAAACCAGGTTACTTAGAAACTATTATTATCGCTTATCTCTAATAACTCCATTTCTGTTCTCTGATAAGAACTCTCCTATGATTTGTATTGACACTAATCTATAGAACTGTAATTTATGATATAAGACTATGTAGTATAAAAATTATCCAAACAGGGTTTTGTGGAATATTCATGTGAATAATCATTTTCATTGTATTTGTTATATGTATATTTGATTGTTGATTTAATAATTTTTTGTTAATTTTATTCACCTTCTTACACGTATAGATAACCATATGTTAGAGAAGAAAAATGGTGGATGGTGTTCACTAAATATAGATTAAAGACGGATTTCTCTTCTCCATTAGTAAGAAGTTTTCCACCTACGGAAATATTGTGTGATGTAAATGTTTATCTTTAATGTTGTGGAAGAGAGAAAACTTTTACAGCACCCGCATATCTGCCAAGTGAAAGAGACGAGTGATGTCTTCTGGAGAATTATTAATAACATCAATTAAGATTCTCATCACTTGTAATTAGTTATGGATATTAATTAACTGATGGCGTCACAGTTGGTAATGTATTTTACTGGTAATATGTGTATCTCTTGTTGGTAGTATGTGTGTCTTCTTGGGAATATGCGTGTCTTTTGGTGATAATATTTGAAATGCTGATAATGAGTTGGTATTGTGTATATCTTGAGGTAATGTGTCTTTCTGGTAATCTTCGTGTCTCTTGGTGGTAATCTATTTATTGGTAATATAGGTATCTTTTGTTAGTAATAGGTATGTTTCTTTGAAGGTAATATTTGTATTTTATTGGGGGGTGTGTGTGTGTGTGTGTGTGTGTGTGTGTGTGTGTGTGTGTGTGTGTGTGTGTGTGTGTGTGTGTGTGTGTGTGTGTGTGTGTGTCTTTGGTAATATATGTCTCTTTCTGGTAATATGGTTTTCTTGATAGCAATATATGTGTGCTACTGGTAATGTGTTTTGTTCGTAATATGTTTTTCTTGTTGGTAATATGTGTGTGCTGTTTGTAATGTGTGTATGCTGTTTGTATTATGTGTGTCCATTTGTAAATATGTGTCTTGTTGGTAATGTGTGTGCATTTATTTAAAATTAAGTAATTTGTTGGCAAAACTCTTGATGGTGCAGGTAATAAAATTGTTTAATTGTGTAGACGTTACTAGAAATAAAACTGTTTAATTGTGTAGACGTTACTAGAAATAAAACTGTTTAATTGTGTAGACGTTACTAGAAATAGAATTGTTTAATTGTGTAGACGTTATTAGTAATAAAATTGTTTAAATGTGTAGACGTTATTAGTAATAAAATTGTTTAATTGTGTAGACGTTATTAGTAATAAAATTGTTTAATTGTGTAGACGTTATTAGTAATAAAATTGTTTAAATGTGTAGACGTTATTAGTAATAAAATTGTTTAATTGTGTACACGTTACTAGTAATAAAATTGTTTAATTGTGTAGACGTTATTAGTAATAAAATTGTTTAATTGTGTAGACGTTATTAGTAATAGAATTGTTTAATTGTGTAGACGTTACTTGTAATAATAATGTTCATAAAATGGTGTCGACAACAAAAATATAATCCAAAATGTAAACGTTGTGAATATTATGTCATGTCGAATTGTTTGCAAGTTCAGATTGTGCTGTTGGTAATTAATGATTGTGATAATACTGGTAATGAATGTGATAATATTGGTATTGAATGTGATAATATTTTTATTGAATGTGATAATATTGGTATTGAATGTGAAAGGTAGTAATGGGAAGGGGAGCGCTTTCAGCTTACGCCGATTTCGCGCAGGAATGTGATAATACTGATAATGATTTGACGATATTGGTATTGGTATTTGAATGTTGTTTGTAACGTGTGTCATTAGGTGCTGGTATGTGTACTTCTGTGATTAGGTTGTTGTTAATGTCAGTTAATATATATGATTACTGACTATAACATATTTTTAACTTAAATATTCATCTAACTACTTATGGTAAAATGCCTCCAGATTTGTTTTGATTTTAAATATTCCTTTACTTATTTATTTCAATGATGAATATTTTTTATTTCTGATTACTTCACACTCTGCGAAGATCCAATACGGCTGCATGCAAACCTCCACAGGTCGGTATAAATCCAATCCAAAGTCGAGCACCGTTGTTGCTACTTTTGGCAGATATTCCTTGCTCTTGTGCCAAGTCTTCTTTGTTACAGTCTTATCTCCATTTGTGACCTGTCTGGTCAAAATATGCCAAGATTTCAATTAACAAGCGACTGTATGGTACAGCACTGTTCGGCTGAGAGGTTTTAAACATTTCTATATACTGTCTCCTTATCTCTACATCTATCTATCTATCTATCTATCTATCTATCTATCTATCTGTCTGTCTGTCTGTCTGTCTGTCTGTCTGTCTGTCTGTCTGTCTATCTCTTAGTCTTGTCGACCGTTGGAGCACCACTGATGACCTGACAACCAGTTTCTACCATAACATTCTGTCCTGCTAATCTTACTGTATTGCTCAGTTTCAGTCCTGTCCACTCTTTCCTTTCCTCCTCTCCTTCGCTCTCCTTGCATGAGGAAGTTGTCAGCGTTGTCATTGGTGGGGTGTTGAGTATGTCTTCTTTAGATTATTTTTTATATCATTACACTGGTATTCAATCCATGTCTCCTTTGCCTTTTTCATACTTTTCTTGATAATTATAATCTGGTTGATTTCCCTGTATTTTTTTTTGTTGTTGTTCCTTCTACTTCTGATTTCTTCTTCTTTAGCTCTTGATGCTTGTCACACAGATCAAGGATGTCAGATGTAACCCAAGGTTTCTTTGCTCGTCTTTGTTTGCTAAGGATCTCATTGGCTGTTTGGATCACTGTGGTGTTAAATATGTCAATCAATGTGTCTGTCTGTGTTCTCTGCACTAAGAAGTAACAGTGGTACAAATGTCCCTCCTATCTTTGCTTGGAAGGTTTCCGATACCTCTGGGTCTTTTAGCTTGTCAAGGTTGAACTTGATTCTTGTGGGCCTTGCTTGTTGACAGTAGTCAGAGGGTCATCATCATTATGTACACGTCTTCTTAATTCGGTGCTCGATATTGGATTGGATTTACTCCGACCTATGGAGGTTTGCGTGCAGCCGTAATGGAGCTTTACACAGTGTGACGTAAACACAAAATAATCCCTATGGGTCAAAAGACAGTAAATTTCTAAGCGTCGAGTCTGTTCGTAGCCGATTGGCTGGTTATTTTATTTATATGGTCAGTGGATGTGCACATCAGCGAGTCTTTTTCCACTGACAAACTTATCGTGTGAACTTGACTTAAGCTTTTCCTCTAAACTTAATAGAAAATATTTCTCAGCAGTTATGAGAGGGAAGAAGAAAGAGATTTAAAATAATCAAAAGTCAATAAGTCATTACTGATGCTATCTGACCTCTCCCAAGTGTACAGTCCTGGTCTCCAAACCTAAGTACCTGTCTGATCTCACACTTACACACTTTTGTCTCCAGCCCTATACCTGTCTGATCTCACAAACGTATACTTTTGTCTCCAGTCTTATACCTATCTGATCTCACAAACGTACACTTTTGTCTTCAGCTCTAAAATCCTGTCTGATCTCACACACGTATGCACTTTTGTCTCCAGCCTTATACATGTCTGATCTCACAAACGTATACTTTTATCTCCAGCCCTAAAATCCTGTTTAATCTTACACGCGTATGCTCTTTTGTCTCCAACCCTAAAACACCTATTGGTCTCACATGTGTCCATTTCAACATTCGAAAAGCAAATTAAATGTCATATGGTCAACGTTCCTTTGATTACAGGATCCATCTACCTGGAATTCGCCATCTTTTGAGCTGAGATACAAAGGAACTATGGTCATGTCCAAGAAGATTCTCAAATACATCTCTTTCATCAGTACAAGTAACACTGTCTCATATCTTTCATCAGTACAAGTGATACTATCTCTTCTTTTCATCAGTAAAATTAAAACTGTCTCTTCTTTTTCATCAGTACACTTCTCTTCTTTTTCCTCAGTAGAAGTAAAACTGTCCCTTCTACGTCACTGGTCGTTCTAGGTGTACATGAGTAAATTCAATTTTTAAAAGTTTCTCTCGTGTAAATTTAGCTGTATGCTATATATTGTGAGTTTGCATTTTTTTTTCATTGATTTTTTATTATATTAACTTAATTTTCCTGCGTGCTTGGATTTTTATGTAATTATTGGAAAGTACTTGAAACTTTTATAAGGTTAAGTACTCTATAAAATCTTTATTTTGATTGAAAATTTGATCGGGATATTAACATAAATATAGGTACCGTAAGTAGAAATATATGTACTGTAAATGCAAGTACAGAACGTTAAACAATTAAAGCATACAAATTTATTTGGCGGTTTTAAAAATCTAACATTAAGAAAAGAAAAATAGTCTAATAAACTAAATATATTAATTATGCCATTCAATATAATTATATATTTAACTTTTAAATGATATTTTTCATACTGTAAGTGACCCGGGTTTCATTATCGGAGAATAATTACTTCGCACTTGGATGTTGGTTTTTGCACAACTTTGAGGAGCGGAACAAAAGTGTTGAGGTTTGGGACAACCTAGTTTTTCAGGAAGTAATGATAAGAGCGGAACAAAGTGGTGAGGTTTGGGACAACCTAGTTTTTCAGGAAGTTACGATAAGAGTCGAAGGATTTGAGAACTGTCGGTCAGCTAGAAATGAGTACTGACAGGCACATAATTCACAGGCTATAAACAGAAATGGCTTAGAATGGATTGCTTGTGATAAAAAATCTACTGCGGCTCCTGTGGGAAAGAACGAAAGAAAGAAAACGACTGCCTGGCATAATGAAGGTTATATGTGAAAAGGGTTAAATTGCTTCAGGCGTAATGAAGGCCATAAATAGAAAGGAGTGAGAGTGGAGACTGGACAAGGCGGCTTCGCCCACCCCCACCCCCACCGACGGAGGGCGGTTGAGGGTGTGCGCCAAACTTGTGCAACCTGTTTCACCCCTTTCCGCCAGCCCTCCTGCCCTTCACCTTAGACGCACCGCGAGGCTGTGGGGATCCCCCAGGAGCAGACCAAGACCGAGAACGTCGTAAAGATGAAAGGTCTAGTGCGGCTTCTGGGGGGGGGGGGGGGTGAGCCTGGCAGTGGAGACTGGACTGCCAGGCGTAATGAAGGCTGTACGCTCAAGAATTTGCTCAGCTAACCAACACAAATGGTGAACAGACCAATAAAATGTCGAAAACAACAAGCAGCACATTACTGTAACATTTTACAAGCACACATGAAACAAATACAATTGCTTGTAACAACAATTTTACGACCAAAGTTCTGCATTGGCTATCATGAATGACGTAATGTCAGCTAAAAACTGAAAACATATCTAGCGTTGTGCGCTGAAACAAGCTCATTTTAAAAAGTTTGAAACAACTAATTAAATTATCACTCTGTAAATATAAGTGAATATTGAAACAATCTAATTAAACTATTCCAATGTAAATGTAAGTGAAAATTTAAAACAATCTAATTAAACTATTCCAATGTAAATGTAAGTGAAAATTTAAAACAAGCTAGTTAAACTATTCCAATGTGAAAATAAGCGAAAATTTGAAACAAACTAATTAAACTAACCTAATGCGAATGTAAGGGAAAATTTAAAACAGGCTAATTAAACTATCCCAATGTGAATGTAAGTGAAAATTTAAAACAGGCTAATTAAACTATCCCAATGTGAATGTAAGTGAAAATTTAAAACAGGCTAATTAAACTGTCCCAATGAAATTTTGAAACTAGCTCGAGGAAAATAAAATACATTCTCTTCTGTGTTCAATATAGCCGTCTAATTTTCAAGTAGGCCCGGGGTGTGTGGGTTAAGAATTCACTATAGATGTAGAGAAATCTTGGCGTACAAGAAAGAAGTTAACTCACTTAAAGCACCTCGGTTATCTGTTTTAACTATTTCAAGTCCGTCTGAAACTAATACATGTACTGTAGGTTGCAACACAGTAAATAATAATGATAACTGTCATTGACATTCAAATCCGGATCCAGAATTAAAAAGGGATAAAAAAAAAAATAAATCAAGCATGAAAATAATGATTATTCTCACTTGTACATATAGTTACTTATTATAGTTGAAGCCTTATCTCCAATGTGCGTTTGTACTACTCTATACCTCAAATATAATAATAATACTCTATACCTCAAAGCACAAATATCTTGACGAAACATTAAAGAATAGTGGAAATATTAATAGCCATAAATCTATGACAATATATAAGCATAGAATTTTGCAGATTGAAATAGTACTTCTAGGAGCTTCACTGCATGGATGAACATGCGCATCGCTTTACAGGAACAGTTAACGATGTGGTAGTGGTCTCTCATTCAAATGAGTGAATACTGGACGGAGTCACGATTCGAGACAAAAATAACTACTTTTTCTTCAGAGAGGGTAGGACGCTAGCAAGGAAATAATATATGTACTGCTTTTTAAGCCGGATATCAGACTACATATAACTCCTTAGGAACACGACCATCAATTAAGGTGACATTAATTTGTGTTAAATAAAGCTAATACGGATATGTTTGGGTTTTTTCATCTGAAAATCGCAGGTCCAGAGATAAGGCTAGAAAAGGGAAACATTACAACGATCGATGTACCGCTTTAAGGTGTTTATTGCAACGTTGTCACGAGTGAAAGTTTTGTCAAGCAATGTACAGGCACGCCCACTTTCAAGATTCGTCACGTGGTTAAACAACTGATATTCATACGCATTGCCTCACTTCACTAACTCAAAACATTCCATTTGGCACAATGCATTTTGCACAAATTTATGCATTTAGATACTCTGGAGTACTTATTTTAGCTATGATCATAATGTGAAACTTGATTTATATTTGGGATTATATTTTTTAAGTAACAGGATACAAAATAAGGAGTGTAGTGTACACGTGTCCCTTTTGGTATTTAGTTGACACGGTATACAGAGCGCGGTGATGTAAAGTTTAATTTTTGAACACTCTTTCAGTCTTTGAGATCACATACAGGGATCGTGTTAGCAGCATCTACTCAGAATCATAGTAAAGATTCTCCATCTAACTGATGAGGTAATTAACCATTTTTCGCTCACTTGTCTTATTTGCAAGAATGTTAAGAAGTTTGTTTATGAAGAGCGTCTGCCACTTCTGTCGTCTGCATAGACCGTAAGCAGTCTGTCTTGATAGTTCACAATGCTTTTGCTCTTTCAGAATCTTTATCTGTTTTGTGAATATTTACATTTCACAAAATAATTTTGTTTCAATGTATATGTGTATATATACATATAAATTATGTTTATGCATATATTTATAATAGAGAGAGTGTGAGATTGGGATGGGGGAGTAATCATTAATACAGTAATCTGAGTGCAATATATTCTTATTAATCTTAATCTTAATGACCATTTAAAATTATCCAAGACAAAATAACCAGGAAGTATATGAATGTCAATCATATGTTACTGTATTAATTTTAGCGTGTTATATTTGTGCTTTTAAAGATATGAGATGTTTATGGAAGATTTAGATTTGCTCTATCGTAGTCTATGTCATTACTCATTGTCATTTGATTTAGCAAATTAAAATTAGTGTTAGCCTTCTGAACGAAACAAAATTTTTCAACTGCAATACAATACTTATTTTAGCATTTAATTCCCCAAATGATATTGTTTATACATTTTTCTTCTTATAAACATAATGTCTCAATAGACTTATAATAGAACAGTAATTTATTTTGTCAACTGATCATCAAATATAATCAGTATATAAGATTTAAAAAATAACTATTTTTTATTCAGAGGGTTAATTAATGCACTGGCAAGGAACGAAATATATATTTTAAAATAAATTTATAAGTCATTAATTATATACTAATATTAATAATCCAAAATAAAATTGCTTCTAAATTAATTTATTGGTAACTCTTAATTATAAATGTTTATATAGTGGTTTAATCTTCTCTCATTTATGGTACAGTCCTACACATGGACTAATCTGTTGATACTCTCAGCAAGATGTAAACAAACAGGCATGGAAAGATGTGAACAAACAAGCATTGGCAAAATGCGAACAAACAGGCATTGGCAAGATGTGAAAAGAAAATCAAGATGTAAACAAACATGCATTGGCAAGATGTCAATAACAGACTTAGGCAAGATGTGAGCAAAAAGACATATGCAAGACTTAAACAAACTGACATAGACAAAGGTGTAAACAAACAGATATAGACAAGATGTGAACAAAAAGACATATAGTGATATTCAAGACTTAAACTAACTGACATAAGCAAAACTGTATGTAACCAAGATGTGAACAGATAGATATAGGCATTAAATGTTTATTATTGGTACTTGTCAGTATGTCTGTCTGGGCTATTATCATATTAATTGTAAAATTGTTCTAATTAATTTATGGACTTATTATGTATTATGAAATGTTAAGGCTGAATGATTGTTTAACCAAAAAGAAAATAAATACCAACTCAGGTATTTCAACAAAGCCATATGAAGTTGTTATGTTAATAATTGCTGTGTACCTTTCCTTTTCAGCTATCCCTAACATAAACTTGTTATTTCATTGAGAAATGAATCATCAAGTATACACTTCTAATCTGTTATTTTTTTAAAATATTTTTTCCCCACTTGATAACATGATATCTTGAATGGTTTAGATTGTCTCAGTTATTGAAACATTCCAAACATAAAATATTATTTGTACTTTCTTTGTTCCTGAGAAATGGAATAGTATAACTAGTTCTCTCATCTAATCTTTGATTTTAACATTAGCTGGCAGCCATGCAGATACATAAATATTTGTCCATCAGTATGCATAAACATTTTGCTGTTTGTCTGATTGTCATTTATAACTGTCCTGAAGACTGTCAAGCTGAAGCATTGACAATTGTAGTCATTGTTGTTCTTTTTGTTTTGTAATTTGTTTACTCACTGAATGTTCTGAATTATTGTTAATCTATAGTGAATCATTTTTTTGTTTGTTAAAATAGCCTTTTGTCAAAGATTTAGGTGGATACAATACTTAGGTTGGCTTTTTTGTTCGTTATTGGGATTTTTTAATGTTTATTGTTTATTGAGTTAAAAACATCTTCATTTATTTTGTTGTTGCAGTATAACTAGGAAATTTATAATTATATATAATTAGTTATGGTTCACAAAGTAATATTGAAGATCAGAAAAAGTAGTATAAACTGATGTAATCATAGTGACTCTGTGTGTGTGTGTTTTGTGTGTGTGTGTGTGTGTGTGTTTGTGTGTGTGTGTGTGTGTGTGTGTGTTTATGCATTCTTAAGCATTTCTATGTGTGGGAGCATATTTGCATGTAGGTGTGAAAGAGATATAATGATAACAAAATATAGTCTTTGTGTTTAACTTTAAGAAACATTGTAACTGTATGAGTTTCTGGGGAGAGCAGGAGACATAGGAAGGGAGGAAAAGGAACAGGGTCATAAATGAGAGACTGAAAGTGAAACATGGGAGGTTCACTCCCAGTTACAACAAACAACATTTCTGTTGGAATGAGGATTTCACCAACTACCTCCCCACACCTTGCCTGGTACACAGGAGATAACCACACAACAGTTTAGCCCAAACCCACCAGGGCAAATAGCTACACGTCTGGTCTTCAATCTGCCTGCCTGCCATCAGGTGTTAGGCTTAAGGGCTAAAGTCTGAAAGTTAAATATTTACTAATTTAGAGAATTTTCAGAGATTTGAGGCCATAACGGCATAAGACTAATATTTTATTTCTGAGGAAAATGGGATCCTACAGAGTGAATTTTGTAAAATTTTATACCACTTTTTTCGTCTTTTTGTTTTTTATTGTTCTGAAATACTGTTGCCTTGTTGGCTCCAAGATTTACTTCATTTTTTAAAGAGAATGCTAACTTATTCTTTTTCATTGTTATTAAAAAGTGAGGGGCAAGGTAATTTTATTATTATTTAATCTTACACTTACACTCATAGCATGTGTTAGTTTGTAACATTATTATTATTTAGTAGTAGTAGTAGTAAAAGCTCACTTTCAAAACCATAAAATGTAGTTTGGGCAGAATTTGAGTTCTGTTGGAGTCTGATTCTAATAACATACATTCTTTTGGTAGGCAGTTAGAATCATTGATGTTTGAAAGAGAAAGGCAGGCAACCCAAATCATCTACTATAGTAAATTCTTCAGGATCTCATATTATTCATATACACTTATTTTTCTTCATGTTAAATTAATTTCAGCTGGATTAGTTTATTTTAGATAAATAGTTTGCTTCATAAATAACTACTATCTGAAATGGAATCTAGTTTTCTTCATGAATAGCTTACTTAGGCCTACTGAATTGATATCAGTTAATGTCATAAATAGCTTACTTACTGAAATGGTATCTAGTTTACTTCATGAATAGCTCACTTACTGAATTGGTATCTAGTTTACTTCATGAATAGCTCACTTACTGAATTGGTATCTAGTTTACTTCATGAATAGTTACTTATTGAGTAGCTATGTACTTTACTTAGAGAATGCCTTGCCAAGTGGTAGATAAAACTGTCAGAAATGGTTTAAGTAAACTGCTTAATAAATAATTCTTTAATTTTAAATAAACATTGATTAATCACTAAAACCTTGGTGAGAAAATAACTTGACTAAAAGACCCAGTAATTTAAATAACTTTATGGTTTTAACAAGTCTTTATCAGTGAATTTCAGGAACTTTTTGGTCATGTCATCATGCATGTTGCCCCCAGTTCTGGATAAACAACCTACACTCACTACCTCCCACCCACCCACCCACCCTATAAGCACATGTTTAAAATGGATAACACTGTGTGAGAGATATATTACAATTTATTTGTCAAAAATATGGTTGCATATTGTGAGATAGAAAACCTGATATCAGGAACTGAAAATTGAAATGTCTTTCAGTAGTGAAAGTAGGTGTGTTTCTTAGAATAGATTTATGACAAGTGGTTAAGGTAACATTTTTCTTTTTTTACAGTAATATTAGTTGTTACTAATGATTTAGGCATTTCTAGATGGCTTTTTATAGATGAGGTTTGGCTGTAGCATTTTATGGTTTCAAATTCAATAGTAGTAGTACTGTTATTAATCAGTAATACTAATAGTTTATGAATGTGTATCCAGGACACTGCATGGTGTAATTGGCACTTATATGATTTCAGATAGTAATTTTAGTATTATATGAACTCTTCAGATGAAGTAGATTGATGATACTGTTGTACAGGGTCATTGTATTAATCTTTAGAAGTGCTTTTAGTTTATCATTTTATGGGATAAAAGTATCCCTGTATCTTTATCTCAGGTGCCTTAAAACCTGGGTGTGCACTTGAGGTGTATGTTGTCTGACCAGTAGTGAAATGCAGTGCATACATGTGTAGTGCTTATGTGCAGCAGTAAATACAGTGAGCATGTGTGTGTGTCGGGGGTGTGTGTGCATGTGACTGTCTTGGCTCTTTTAATTCCACAAGTCTGTTTATAGAACAGTGGTCCCTCTAAGTCTAAATAGTCATTTAGTGGTGACAAGTCTGAAGCACTTTTATGCTTTTTTATATTCACATGTGTGTGTGTGTGTGTGTGTGTGTGTGTGTGTGTGTGTGTGTGTGTGTGTGTGTGTGTGTGTGTGTGTGTGTGTGTGTGTGTGTGTGCGTGTGTGTGTTTGCATGTATATATGTTTGTATTATGTATGTATTTTACAATCACTTGTTTATACATGCATATGTTGTAATGTGTTTTTATAAACAATTGTGTTTTTGTGAATGTTCAAGGGTTATATAAATAATTGGGCAGATGGACAGAAAGACTGAATTATTGATAGGAGCATATATACCTACAAGGAGATAGATGATATTTAGACAGATGGTAATATATAATCTAGACATACAGTATATAGATAGACAATATGTATATGAGAGAGAGACTAACAGACATATATATTGATCACCACTCTGCTGCATCCATTATTCCTTGTACATTTTCATGTACTTTAATAATAGTTACTGTAAAAATTAGTCATTGTTCATTTTAACCATTATATTTTAGTGAAGACACCTTTGTATTATGTCCACATCATATATTGAAAGGTGTTTTTAAAATTTATATTTAGCCATTTGATATACATCTCTTTTGTTAAAATCATAATGCTGAGTACACAGATTGTTTTTAAATTTATATTTAGCCATTTGATTTACATCTCTTTTGTTAAAATCATAATGCTGAGTACACAGATTGTTTTTAAATTTATATTTAGCCATTTGATTTACATCTCTTTTGTTAAAATCATAATGCTGAGTACACAGATTGTTTTTAAATTTATATTTAGCCATTTGATTTACATCTCTTTTGTTAAAATCATAATGCTGAGTACACAGATTGTTTTATTTTCTCGTTTTCTGTTTTCTAATAATTTTTCTTGATTTATAGGTGGTATAGAGTATCTTGAAATGTCCCTTTTTATCATCAAGCAGTTTTAAATTTTATAAAGATATTATTCTTGTTTTCAAACTCTAAATTTTGAACATCAAGGATACAAAGATAGAGAGAAGTAGCTCACAATGATTCATTTTATTGCATTATGCAAATTCCTAATTCGAACTTAGGATTTAGACTACTGCTCTTTGCCTGGAGGTAGTACAGGTATCTGAGTAGAGATCATTTCCCAGTAAACCTGTGCTGCTATCTTCAACCTTAATCAGGATAATGTTACAGGATATTGCCTGGTTTGCCTTCTGTGCCACCCCAGCCCCTTCTCCTCCCTTCACATGTAAACTAGGACATGGGTAAAAAGATAATTTAACAGGAGAGTGTGCCAAATAGCACCCAATTAGTGGGTTACCCCCCTCCCCAATATAAACTAGGACATGGGCACACAGATAATGTCACAGACGAGCTTGCCATATTGCACTAAATTAAGGGTGTTACCATCAGATTGTAAACTATGATGTAGTCAAACATATAATTTAACAGGTGAGTGCCTTGTTTGTACCCTGTCAACATACATATACAGTAGAACACAAGCTCACATATAATTTGACAGGTGATTATGCTCCTAGCACCATATTAGTTATGTTAGTTGTTACCCTCCTCCCAGCCTCTCCACCTCTCTGGACACTATTGGGACTAGAAATTTCAACTTGGGGCTAGAAGTTTAAGTGGTCAAAGCTCTAGGCTCTTGTGCTGAACCCTTAGGGTCATGGGTCTGTTGATTGGTTGACCTTTTTTGATAGCTGGTATTGTCAGATACGGTGGTCTAAGTAAGAATTTAGAGATCTTAGGTTTGGAAACATTAACAAAAGTCTGCAATGTTGTATCAAACATGATAAACACAAGCATCCATAGGATGTAAATGTTCATGTTTCCCTTTCTCTGACTTTAGCACATATATTTGCATTGGCACATACACATATTTACATTGGCACTCACACATATTTACATTAACACACACACATATTTGCACTGGCACACATATATTTTGTGTGCACACATTTACACTAACTTACATGCCCAAACATACCTTACATATATATATATATATATCAGGGGTGCACAAACTTTTTAGGCCAGAAGGCCAAATTTCCAATTGATAGTGCTTGGATGGTTGCCACAGGGATGGCTCAGTAAAAAAAAAAAAACAACACAAATAATGAAATAATGTGCTTTACATTTATAATAATGGTAACATCCAAAAGTCCTCTGGGGGCCGCAGAGAGCCCTTTCTCGGGCTACATGTGGGCCATAGTTTGTGCACCCCTGATATATATAGTTAAATGTTCTATTTAGCTATCTGCCTATCTCATATTAGGTGTCCACTAAGCATGCAGGCCGTGGTTTGTGCACCACTGATATATATAGTTAAATGTTATATATAGCTATCTGCCTATCTCATATTAGGTGTCCACTAAGCATCCACCCACTTAAGAAGAAATTCCTTGACTGTACAGATACATGCATTTACTGAACTGCGAACAGTGACACGCCTAGACATACCTATCTTGTGTGCACAGGTATAGAATAAGAAATCAGCCTCCCACACATCAGCGTGTGACAGAGATGTATTTTCATGTTGCATCTTCTTACCTCATCCACCCATATGTTAGCATGCTATAAAAGTGTCCTGTCTTGTTTGTGTGTGTGTAGTACTGCTAGTAGTAGTACCCATAACTTCTTTATTCCACAGGAAGTGCATGAAAACCTTTCATCTTCTTGATGTTCTCAGTTTTTGAATGATTCCCGTGGAGCCTTTCTCCCTTCTCTTGTATTCAGGGAGGGTAGTTGAAGGTGTATTCTGCTGCTTTCGTTGTGTTTTTTTGTTTTGTTTTGTTTTTTGGGGCTGCTTGTTTCTGTCTTTTTTTTTTGGGGGGGACAGTTGCAGGGTTACAGTCAATTTCCTCATGAGTTGGATTTTTTAATTAGTCATAATAGTGGTTTGCTTTTGCTTTTGGGTTGAGTTTTGTGGGCAGGGTAGTAGAAGATGGGGTAAGTTTGTTGATTGGTGGAAGTGTGCGTTTGTGGTTTTGTGAATTTTGTTTTAAGTATTTTGTGTGGTGAGTTGTATTTTCATGCTCTTTTTTTTTTTTAAAGTTGCAGGACTACAATCAATTTCCCAATGAGTTTGAGACTCTATCAGTACTTTCGACTGAGTTGCAACTGTCTCTCTTTTTTGTTTTAAATTATAAATGGTGAAGTGTGTTTGGGTGAGATATGTGATTAGTGTTGGTGTATGTGATTTTTATGATGTTTTGTTGGATACAGTAGTGATTGCATTGTGAATGGCAGGTGTAGTATGTTTGTTGTTTTACTGATGATTTTTCTTTGTTCCTTATAATTGTTACATTGTAACAGAAAGTGTTCGATTGTGTTGTCCTTTCTACAGTGAGTGCATGATATTGGTTCATGGTTTGGTTTGTGTGTGAATCTTGTGGAGTTGTACCTTAGTCTATAAATTGCTCTATTGTAGGTTATGTTAGGTAATTGGGGTGGGAGTCTTGTGTGTGTTTGTGTGTGTGTGTATTTATTTATTTATATATTTGCTGACCTTAGCCACCCACACATCAGCATGTGACAAAGATGTATTTTCATGTTGTATGTGCACACCCCATCTATCCATATGTCACTATGCTACAGAGGTGTCCTATCTTATTTGTATATACATATTGCAGATCTCAGCCACCCACACAGCTGCATGTTTTAAATGTTATCTGATAATTAATATCTGCTCTGAAATATGCACACAATTGCATTTTCAAAGTCTCTTATCATATGCAAGTATCACCACTCTGTATGCATCATGCTATATCTCATGTTTAGATAATGATTCTGATTGTTCACCTTTTGGACACCTTACTGATTATGCAATTTTTTAGTGTTTCCTTATACGGTACATATTTAATTTTACCTACCTTTCCAAAACTATCATACATTTTGCACTACATCTATCCTATTTCCTATCTTGGTAACAATTTATTAATGTGTTACAATTTAGTAGTGTGTGTGTGTGTGTGTGTGTGTGTGTGTGTGTGTGTGTGTGTGTGTACATATATGCTGAGTGTATTTGAAAAAAGATAATCTCAACTGAAATTTTAATTGTACTCTTTATATTTCAGATTTCCATCTTGTTAGATCCTCATTAAAAGAACATCAGGTGACTACATTTTAGTTAGGTCTTCATCAAAAGTACATCAGTTAACTACAATTATAGTAGTTTTATGTTGAGGTGTCTTGAGTAACTCCTGTGAGGAACACTACCTCCCAGATTTCAATACCTTTCTGAATACTTGTGAGTGACACTACATCTCTGGACTCTACCTGTAAAACTGTTTCTCTGTGCCCCAGCTCACAAACATGGATCTAGAAATGCTGAAGTCGAAAGTCATTGAGGCTGGTCAGGGCCACTTGGTGCGTTTCTGGGAAAATTTGACCGATGTTGAGAAACAGGCATTGACCAAGGACTTAGAAAACATTCATTTTGAAGAAGTCAATGGTTTTTTCAGAGATGCTGAAGAGACTCTTAAGACTGTTGCTGAAAAAATTGACGATCAGATGGAACCATTACCTGCAGGTGTCTATGGCAGTGTCACACGCTCCGATCCAGACAGCTTGAAAGAATATGAGAAATTAGGTTTGTATGGAAAACTCCTGAGTTAGAGATACTTTATATTTGACAGTTGACTCAGGGAAAACGGTTGTCAAAAAAAGTGTTTTAAATGGCATGCTCACAGATTCTATTGAGGTTTATTAAATGTATAAAAATTGTACACATTGCATATGTTTATACTTTAAATAATATATAATAAAATTGATTGTATGTATGCTCCAGTTTGAGCTTGTTGATTTGAAAGAACATAAGAGTTTAGGTACATATGAAATATAATCATTTAGGAATGTTTACATAGCATGTAGTTAAAATTATACACATAGAAATGTGGATTATTTGGCAAAGTCATATATTAAATGCATGATGAATATCAGCAGCTGCTGTACTTTTGTACATAACATAATAAGATTTTCAGTTCCACATTGCTGTCATATGCCTCATGTCTAACAATGCTGTATATCACTTATGACTTTTAGCATTGCTGTAATAACTATCTATATTCTATAGTCTAACAATAACATATATCACTTACAACTTTTAGCATTACTATATCTCTGTCTAACAGTAACATATATCGTTTATGACTTTTAGCATCACTATAATTTATCTCTTTCTAACAATAACAAATATCACTTACGATTTTCAGCATCACTATAATATCTCTCCTAATAATAACATATATCACTTAAGACTTTTAGCATCACTATAATATCTCTCTAATAATAACATATATCACTTAAGACTTTTAGTATCACTATAATATCTCTCTAATAATAACATATATCACTTAAGACTTTTAGCATCACTATAATATATCTGTATCTAAGAATAATATATATATGTATCACTTCTGACTTTCAGCATTACTATTATATCTCTAACAATAACATGTATCACTTATGGCTTTTATCTTTACTGTGATAGACTTTCTAACAGTAACATATATATATCACTTGCAACTTTTAGCATTGCTGTGATATGTTGGTTAGTGATGCTTTAAAATGGTTTCTTATATCAAATTTATATTGTGGCTCTGATAGAAAGCAATGTGGTTTGAGATACCACAAAGATGCTGATTCAGTTTACTAACCAGCATATTTCATTGTGACTTTGACTCTTTTGATCTTATGAACAAGTTACAAAAGTTACAGAATTATAACATTTTCATTTAAGACATTATTTTTATAATAATTTACAATAGTAATTTTTAGGGCTGTTAATGCTTAATTATTTCTTTGACGATTATCTTACAGCTATTAAGATTAAAAAAACAACTAAAACTGTATACCATCTCACCATTAATAACTTTGTTGTTATCATCTACTTTAAAACCAAAATGGTCACGCAATTTACCTTTAACCAGTTTATAATCTTTCATCTTAGAATCGGCCATTTTGGCAGTAAAAAATAGCAATAAAAACTTCTGGTACAACTAAATATCGGCATTGCTTCAGTAAGTATAAAGAAAATTAGTTGAAATTTAATCGTCATGAAATAAATTAATTGCTAAAATTTCTTAGCAAATAGTCGGAAGATTAATCATTAAAATGGGCAGCCCTATTAATTATACAACTTTTTAATTCTTCTTTCATTTAAATGCATGATAAGTATAGTTTTCTTAATTTATAATTCATGACAGAATAGATTTTAAATTTTATACAGCATTAATTTTACCCTGATCCATAACATGGTACAGATTTTATTTTTACCCAAACAAGAATATGTGGTGGTTTGATTTTTAATCTATCTGTAATGAGTGATAAATGTGATTTTCACCTTGTCCATAATGAGTGATAGATATGATTATCACCCTATGTGTAGTGAGTGATAGATATTATTTTCATCCTGTCTGTAATGAGTGATAGATGTGATTATCACCCTTGTGTAGTGAGTGATGGATGTGATTTTCACCCTGTCTGTAATAAGTATAGATGTGATTTTCATCCTGTCTTTAAAAAGTGATGGATGTGATTTTCACCCTGTCTGTAATAAGTATAGATGTGATTTTCATCCTGTCTTTAAAAAGTGATGGATGTGATTTTCACCCTGTCTATAATGAGTGATAGATGTGATTTTCACTCAGACTGACACGTCTGATTTTCATCAAGTCTATTACATATGACATAATTAGTTTCACCTAGTCCAGAATATATGACAGATTTGATTTTCAACCAGCCTATACCATGACAGATGTGATTTTCACCAAATCTATAACTGTGGCCAATTTGATTGTGTAAATATAAGACAGGTTTGATTTTTATCTGGTCTATAACAAGTGACAGGTTTGATTTTTATCTGGTCTATAACAAGTGACAGGTTTAATTTTCACTTGGTTTATAACATGTGGTGGGTTTGATTTTCATCTGATTCTAATATTTGATAGATTTTATTTGCACCCAGTCTGTAACATGTAACATTCAACAGGTTTGATTTTCACCCAGTCTGTAATGTGTCACACATTTTTTATTTTCACCCAGTCTGTAACATATGACCAGTTTCATTTTCACTCAGTCTGTAACTTGTGATAAATTTGCTTTTAACCTGTTCTGTAATAAGTGACAGGTTTGTTTTTCACTAATCTGTAACATGAGACAGGTTTGATTTTCACCCTGTCTATAATAATTAATTTGTAACTGATTTTCACTGGTCTGTAATGTGCGACAGGTTTGACAGAAATTGGCAACAACAAGGTGGCAGTATTATTGCTTGCTGGTGGTCAAGGTACGCGACTGGGTGTGCCATACCCAAAAGGTATGTACAATGTTGGACTACCTTCCGGCAAATCATTGTACCAGCTGCAGGCAGAGAGAATCTTAAAGCTGCAACAACTGGCAGAAACTTTGACAGGAAATGTATGCTGTATACCATGGTAAGTGACTGATATTTAACTTCTTCATTTGCATACATCCCTGTGTACTTTTCAGGGATTTGTTTATTTTTGTTTTACTTTTTAAACCCTATTTACTGTCTTTTCAAAGACTGAGAAAAACTGATAGAATAAAAAAGTTGAGCAGTTATATAAAGTGAGTTCAGCACACTTATTTCCTCTTGAAAACAACCGTCTTATAATAGGCTAGATTCTACAGCTAGTTGTTGACTTATGACCTATGCGACTTATGACTGAACAACTCTATGACTGCGACCTGACTTTGAATATGTACTGTATATCTGACAGTGCATTTGTAAGATGTGACGGTCGGTGTATATATAAAAGAAAAAGTAAATATTTTTTTAAATATAATACTGTCTTTAAAAAAAAAAAGTCTGCAAATTTAATTAACTAGGAAAATGATTTTGAATATTTATACATTTATACTGTGTGTATAGGAAAAATGATATAAAATAAAGGTTAGTCCAACACATCATCAAATTGACTTCCGACTGTTCTGTTGGAACCAATTGTAGTCATAAGCCGACAACTAGCTGTACTCTTAATTTTGATTAAAGTAAATGTTATAGTGAAGGAATTAACATGAGTGGAGAAAATCCTGCGGATACAAATTTTTAGATATGACTGTTTAATTAGTTAATTAATGGATTTATTTTTTATCTAATGAATTTCTCAGTCTGATATTATAATTAACAAATATTTGTTTTTATTACACATCTACTGTTTTACTTAGTATATTATATTATTGTTGTATTTTTTAAACCTTCCTTGATAGGTACATCATGACTAGCGAGCACACAAAGGGGGCAACAGAAACCTTTTTCAGTGGTCACAACTTCTTTGGTTTGCAGAAAGAAAACATAATCCTGTTTGAGCAAGGTTGCCTCCCTTGCTTTACTTTTGAAGGAAAAATCATCTTAGAATCAAAAGGAAGAGTGGCACTTGCCCCAGGTAAGAATCGCAGGTGTGACCTATATGCTTTCCTGCATGCAGTGCATACACACAAATGCGCACACACTCCACACACAAAATATATCTTCATAAATCTTATTTTTATGCTAGTTACTCTGAAATGGGGGTACATGAATTTTTAAATATCAAAATGTGCAATTGACTAGTCTAAGTAATTTCTTATTTTTCACTTTTCATTAGTAAAACTAAATATTACAGAAATGACAACAAAGTAGTTATTCTGTTTTAATGATTGTTTAATTTCCTGAAAAATCAACCTTTAATTTAGAAAGGATGGATGGGTGGGTTAGTGAATATTAGTTTACTGACCAGTTTGAAATTAATTTTATTCTTTCTGGTTTTTTAAAATTTTAAATTCAAGTTGACAGGTTTTAGATAAGTAGATAGACAGACAGTTAGTTTGATAGTTATTTATTGTATTAAATTTGAAACTCACTGAGTCCTGATTATATGATTTAAATTTAACAGTATTTTTGTTATATCATCTGATTATTAAGATATGTTAAATTTAGTCATCATTCTTGTATCACCTGAGCATTCAGAATGTCAGATTTAATATAAATTCATACCATCTGACCATTCATTGTCTCAAATTGAACTAAGATATAATTCTTATACATTCTGATTGTTAAATTCTCAAATTGAACTAACCCATAATTTTTATACATTCTGATCATTAAATCTGTCAAATTGAGCAAAGATATAATTCTTAAAAATTATAATAATTAAATCTGTCAAATTGAGCAAAGATATAATTCTTATATATTCTGATCATTAAATCTGTCTAATCGATCAGTTCTTGTTTCACATGATCCTTCACACTTTGTCAGATGGAGCTATAATTCTTGTATCATCAGATAATTTGGTATGTTAAATTGAACATTGACTCTTATCATCTAATAATTTTTTATGTTGAACTCATTCTTATCATCTGATAATTTGGTATATTAAACTGAACATTGATTCTTATCATCTGATAATTTGGTATGTTAAATTGAACATTGATTCTTAACATCTGATAATTTGGTATGTTAAATTGAACATTGACTCTTATCATCTGATTCAATATACATTATGATAATTTGATATGTTAAATTGAACAGATGGAAATGGCGGCCTTTACCGTGCTCTGCAGGTACAAGGTGTTCTTGAGGACATGTCAAAACGTGGTATTGAGCGCATACATGTTTACTGTGTTGACAACATTCTTGTTAAGATGGCTGATCCAGTATTTATTGGCTTCTGCCTCAGTAAAGGTGCCGAATGTGGAGCTAAGGTCAGTGTTGCTGTATCTCAAGAAGAGTGTTCACTATGAGGCTAAAATGTATTATATCTCAATAAGTGTTCATTATAGAGCTAAGGTGTGTTTATAACTCACTGTGGAGCTAAGGTGTGGGGCTAAGCTGTATGAGTGTTCATTATGGGGCAGGGGTTTATTGTAACATCTCACTAAGTGTTGATATGGAATCAGAGTATATTAACTTTTAGTAAGAGTGTACATTATGAAGGCTAGGTGTATTATAATGTCCAATTAAAAATGTTCAGTATGAGACTGCCATTTCATGATAATAATTGTTCATTATGGAGCGAAAGTATTCTGTGGTGATGTCTCATTAATTTTTCGTGATAATAATTGTTCATTATGGAGCGAAAGTATTCTGTGGTGATGTCTCATTAATTTTTCGTGATAATAATTGTTCATTATGGAGCAAAAGTATTCTGTGGTGATGTCTCATTAATTTTTCGTGATAATAATTGTTCATTATGGAGCAAAAGTATTCTGTGGTGATGTCTCATTAATGAACGTCTTCAGAAACATGCAGTAAATTGGTAGTACTGTATTATTTCTTTTTCAATTTACAGTGTATGCTATTGCTACCAATTTCATTTTGATTTTAGATACTTTTGTCTCTGTTAACATTACTGTATTATCCAATATGTCCATCATCCAAGTATAATTAATATATGGCACTTTTTCATTATCTTGTTATGTAATGTTACAGGTTTATTTCTGAAAATAAATCAGGCTATCTTTAAAATCATTCCAATTTTGAAAAATTGTGCTGTTATACAAGAGTGTTATAAGATCTTTAAATTTACAGGTAGTGGAGAAAACAGTTCCAGAAGAACCAGTGGGAGTTGTTTGTAAAGTGAACGGCCGCTATCAGGTGGTGGAGTACAGTGAAATCACACTGTCCACAGCAAAGAGACGTGCAGCTGATGGACGCCTCACTTTTAGTGCTGGCAACATTTGCAATCATTTCTTCACTCTGAACTTTTTGAAGCATGTATGCAAGTAAGTACTGTACATCAGTCACAGTTTTCCTAAGGGAGCTAATCCATCTGATCATGCTTCTATGCATTATTCACAACTATCTTTTGAAATGTAGCTAATCCATCGAGGATCTATTGAACTAAAATTTCAGTGCCCTTTTGTGTCATCATCTCCCAAAAAGACATACACCTCATAGAATTTTTAAAATTTTGTTGTTGAAGGATAGTGTTCAGGTGTTACAATAACAATTCAGTTAGGTGATTGAAAGCATATATTAAGCATATATTGTTTTAAAAAGAAACTGCCATGTTGATATTATTTTAATGTACTGTTATGTAACCTTTAACTGGAGAGAAAGTCAGATTGTAAATAAGTGTTGTAATACAAAGACCAACCATGTCTGGCACCAGTCTACATAAGAGTGGTTTCATTCTTCCTTGCAGTAAAACACAAGAAAGCCAGTTGAAGCATCACGTTGCCAAAAAGAAAATTCCCTATGTAGACGAAAATGGTGATATGATCAAGCCCTCCTCTCCAAATGGCATCAAAATGGAGAAATTTGTCTTTGATGTTTTCCAGTTTGCCACGTAAGTATCAAGATGAGAGCTTTCCATCAGCTCACTTGTGTAAACCTGCCAGTGATAGAAACTGTTTAATTTGGTGGGGAAGGGGTGTAGAAAAAGCATATTGTTTTGTTTGTTTTTTAAAGAAGTTGTTGGATAGTTTATGTCGTCTTTTGAGAAGTTGTTAGGTAGTTTGTGTTGTATTTTGAGAAGTTGTTAGGTAGTTTATGTCGTCTTTTGAGAAGTTGTTAGATAGTTTGTGTTGTATTTTGAGAAGTTGTTGGATAGTTTGTGTCGTTTTTTGAGAAGTTGTTAGGTAGTTTGTGTTGCTTTTGGAATGGCCAGGGCAATGATGGATTTTAAACATAATTAATTTTAAATGTAAGAAAAAGTAATTGGAGTTAGGGAAGAGAGAAAAAGAAGAATCAATAGGATAGTGGTTTCATTAGAAATGTGTCAGTTTATTGGAATATCACAAATTCATCAGTGAACATTCCATTAAGTCATAAGTTTTATTTTGAAATATTTTTACATACTGTGAATGTGCATGTATGCAGGATCAGAAAGTTCTGATTTATGATTTAAATAATGTGTTACAGTATAGAATACTTTTCAGATATAGACAGAAAATATATGTATATAATAAAGAGATAGAGAATGGTCCATGGTCTTGAGGAAATTTATGCGAAAATTAAATTGTGATATCCAATACTATAAATGTCTTCAAAGACCCTCTGCTTATTATTAAATCAGTGATCTGTATTGTTCACTTTTTTAATGATACAAACATATGTATATACATAAACATGCTAGGGCAAACACACACGCGCACGCATACACATACACACACACATATCAAGCCTGTCAGATGAAATTTTAAGAATTCAATATAAAATTAGTTATTGAAAATTTGAACTACAGAATAAGCAGAAAAATTTAATTTACTAGAGTTTGCTCATTTAACTGATTTCTTAAATAAAATGTTTTGTTTAGAAAAAGATTAACAGTTTTGTGATTTAATCGTGCAGCACACTCCTGTTTTATCAAAATAGCACAAGTTTATAATGGATTTGATGTCATGGAACTAGACAGTATGCATCATGTTTAGATTGCATGTGTTGTGTTCTAATTGCCAGGTTAAATGGTTGAATGTTTGCAAAGTGGATGAGCAGAAAGATTGTAGTAGTAGTTGTGCTCACAGCTGTAATTGAAAGGTGGTGGGTAAAGCATGCCATTTAAACTTGGGGTGTTTGGAGCATTAAACATTTTATTTTCACTTCCCACTGAAAATTAGCTGCATAGTGACCTGCAAACACAAGTTACAGTATGCTTATGATGGTTTGTAAATATAAATTATTCACATGGTGATCTGTAAACACAAGTTACAGTATATGTTGGCCTGTAAAATCAAATTACCTACCTTACTGTCAAGCAGACTTATAAATAAATATTACTTATCAATAGTGTCAAACTGAAATTCTTCATTTGCCTTTAATAAAAATTGCCTTAATTTCAGGCTGACCTGTAAATAGAAATTGCTTTTATTATTGTTGAGCTAACCTGAAAATTCACATAAGTTAAATTATCTTCATGCTGAGCTTTAAATAGAAATTACTCACATTATAATCAGAGTAAGATTCCCCCTTCCCTATCTGCCAGTCAACTGATTAAATAACTGACTTCTAGCAGTTGTAAAGATGGTAAATGTTATTTAAGAGACCAAGAGTTTTAAGCAATAAAGACCAGTGTGGTTGTAGTTTTCCTTTTCTTTCACCATACAACTTGATGAAATACTACATTATAAGAGATACCCATTCATTTATATACACTTAACCAAGGACCCAAGGACCAGCTATATAGAGAGCCCTCCATTAAGGGAGACAGTAGAGCAAACAACATTCCCAGATGGTTGTTGTCCTGGCTACTATATGTCAGTATCTCTTTTGCATGGTACTATGGTTAGATATTTGTGTCCAGTCAGTTATTTTACTTTGTTTGGATCAGTGTTATCAGCCTTTGCCTGCATCTTTTTGTTGAGGTTTTTTGTCTTCTGTTGTCATGTTGCCACAAGGCTTCTTTTCTGTTCTCTTGTTGTCTTAGGGTTTCATTTTCTGTTGTCCAGTTGTCTTGAGGCTTTGTTTTCTAACCTCTTGTAGTCTTAGAGTTTGGGATTTTTTTTAGTTTTCCAGTTGTCTTGAGGTTTTGTTTTCTGTTGCCCTACCATCTTGAGGTCTTATTCTCTTGTTTTGTCTGCCAACAGCACTCAGGTAAGATATTTGGTTGGCTGGTTCCTTTGCTGTTATCCTAGTTTTGATCTTACTTGCATCATGGCTAATTATTTCTCCTTTGACTGAGAGTTAATGAAAACATCCCCACTCATCTTTGCAATGAGCCCATGTGAAGTTTTTGTAAATGTTGGACAAATGCATGTTAAAGTAAATAACTCACAAACCCTTATTATTTGACAATAGTCATGGCAACAAACCAATTAACAAGAACAGTTTCATTCAGGTACCCTCTACAAGCAGACCTTACACGGAGTTTGCTCAGAAATTTCCACTTCTCATGTTATCTTGTTGAAAGAGGGGTGAGAGAATGTTCTTCATTGGTGATATGAGTCTGGTATTGTCCTATTGAGGCTGTAGGATGATAGCATTAGTTTTTGTTGATTTCCAGCCCTGTCATACTTAGGTTGCAGAATGAAAACACTATTTTGTGGAGACTTGCTGCAAAACTGGAGTACTCTTGCAAAATGCACCATTTTAATGTAGAATCTAAGAAATAATGTTCCTGTACCAAGGCTCTGGGTTTGTTGCCTTCTGACATACTGTAGGACACAGGCCACTCTTCATGCATCTCAGCACTTACAACCACTCAGTAGACATATCAATATGTACAGACTTTATTACTCAGGCATCATCAATATGTACAGACTTTGTAGACCACTCAGTAGTATGGCATCATGTACAGCCTTGACAGCCATTCAGTAGGCATGTCATCATGTACAGTCTTTACATCCCACTCTGTAGTGTGTCATCATGTACAATCTTTACATCCCACTCTGTAGTGTGTCATCATGTACAGTCTTTACATCCCACTCTGTAGTGTGTCATCATGTACAATCTTTACATCCCACTCTGTAGTGTGTCATCATGTACAGTCTTTACATCCCACTCTGTAGTGTGGCATCATGTACAGTCTTTACATCCCACTCTGTAGTGTGGCATCATGTACAGTCTTTACATCCCACTCAGTAGTGTATCATCATGTACAGTCTTTAACAACCATTCATTTAGTTTTTGCAACTACTCAGTAGGCAAGGTGTTTTATACAGATTTGGAGTTGTAAGTGATTTCAGCTTGGTAAGCGGTATTTGTGCCCTATACAGAGAAAGCTGAAGACATCATCTTATTGATAAAACTTTTTAACAAAGTGGCTCAGTTTGCCATGACAACCATTGCAACTAGCATTGATGGATTAGTTAAGCTGATTTCAATATTTTTCTTTTCTAAGAATAAACTTCCTGATTCAATTGGTATTTATATCTTCTTCTAAAAAAAGAAAAAAGAAAATAAACAAACAATAAAATGCCTCAGTTACATTCATACAATCATTTTATTTTTATTATATTTTGTCATTTTGCATGTGAATCTATTTTGGTTTTTGTTATTTTACCTTTTTCGTGTTGGTGTTGGGTAAATTTTGCGTAGATTATGAGTATATTAAGTGTGATAATTGCAAAGCACTGAGAGCTTTTAACAAATTAAGTGCTTTATCAAGTTTTCCTTACTGGGGTATATACTATGATTAGTAACTATGCAAGAAATGATTAAAGAATAAAATATTTATTTACTTAACCCTCAGTCACGTAGAATGAAATAGTCCAGGTCATCCTCCTAGAGTTCAAGACATTTGCACTCAAATGTTTTCTTCATGGCTTGAAATCATCATAAGAAATGGAAAATAAACAGACCTTCCAGATAGGGCCACATTCTCTTATGAAGTGGGCATGCATTTCACATATTTTCACTACAAATATTATTAGAAGAATAAAGACAGCATGGGAAAGAGGCAATTTTTAAACAATAAAATGTGATATTCACTGCAATCCTTAAAACAGGTAAAATACACATGCATTCTACCTATTTTCCTGTATATATCCTTCTTACAAAACTGAAGAAATGGGATAAAAATAATGTAAACAATAAAATATGAGATTCCTTGACACCAGAAAGAGAAAATTGCTCTCATTATGTTTAGGCTGGTTCTAATGGAAATTATTCTCTTTATTTTTAGACTGAGTTATAAATAAAACTGTTCATACATTTCAGTCAACCTAAACAACACACAAGTCACTGACATTATGTTCAGGCTGGTCGTAATAGTGATTATTCCCATTATATTTAGACTGACTTGTTGATAAAATTTGTTATAAACTTTACAGCCACGCTGATCTGTAAGCACAAGTTACTCACATTATGTTAAGACTGGCTATAATAAAAATTATTCACATTATTTTTAGACTGACCTATAAATGAAATTGTATATTTATGGTTGAGCTGACCTGTAAATAAAAACTATTCACATTTTGTAAGACCGGCTGTAATGAAAATTATTCACATTATTTTCAGACTGACCTATAAATGAAAATTGTTTACATTATGGTTGAGCTGATCTGTAAATAAAAACTACTCAGATTATGTTCAGACTAGTGTTATTCTTACTACTCACTTTATATTCTGACAATGTAATGGATGTTACATACATTATTTACAGGCTGACCTACAAGAATGGAAATTGATTATATTATGATTGGGCTGACCTGTAAAAAAGGATTGCTTACACATTGTTGTCCAGCTAGGCTATAATATATATACAATTGAAAATTGCTTTTAATGGCTTATAATAATACTAAGTAATACTAAGGTACTGATGTGTGGGTACTTACACAATATAAATTACTATTATTGGCTAATACTAAGATACTAATAAATGACTACTTGTACAGTGGCTTTGCTTTTGGTGATAATACTAACAAATGCTTTTTATTCTGTGTTCTTGTCGTGTATTGTCTGTTTGTTTTGTCTTATGATTATTTATTTACTTTTGTGTGCTCTGTGACTCCATGTTTTATACTGTAACTTGTTTTGATGTTCCTCATATCATTGTACTGCTGGTGTGGGGTGACTAAATTGTCTAATCTTCAAAATTTCTTTTTAATCATTAATTTTCAAATGAAAAAATTACTGTTTCCCTAAAACAAATTCTCTACAATAACTTTATAAATTATGACAATATTTTCATAAATTCCCAATAATTCATTAAATCAATGGTAACTTAAATGGGTGCACACCACTTTGCAAAACCAATGACCAATGACGCCTCCTTATTGGGACGCATCACCTTGCATATCTTATTACCTGATCATATATGGGGGGGTCACTTCTCTCTCCTCCCTTGTTTTGTCCTCTGTTGTGTCCGTGTTGTTTGCGTGAAATGTGATAGGAATTTTGCTGCATGGGAGGTTCTACGAGAGGAGGAGTTCTCTCCCTTGAAGAATGCTGATGGAGCTGCCAAAGACACACCCACAACGTGCCGCCATGATCTCTGTGCTCTGCATATGAGGTACGCCCTCAATGCAGGTGCTTCCTTTGTGCACGAAGATGGTACACCATACCCACACATTCAGAGGTGAGTACATTGTACATGGTCATAATTTTCATCAGTCATTGTTGTAATTATTTAGTACCTGGTCATGAATAATAATTAGGTACTTAAACATAATTTTCATCAATTATTGTTGTAATTATTCAGTACTTAGTCATCATTTTATCAATCAGTGTTGTAATTACTCATTTACTACTTTATATGGATAATTTTTTGCTGGATGTGATTTCTCAGTAAATATCATAATGAAAACGTATTTCACTACTGTCAATAAATGTTAAACAACATCAACCATCTAAAGAGCTTTAGTTAGACCAGTACTACAATTTTTACTGATTTCTTTTTTGTTTGTTTGTTTGCTGGACCAGTACCTATCAGAAGAATAGTTGTTGCCACATATAGGGAATAGATTACAGATAACTCTTGTATCCTCTTGTTCATTAACCCTGGTTTTGCATATCCATGGTGTTATACCACCACTGTCTTCCGTATTTATTTAACATTAATAAGATCATTTCTTAAGAATTATATTTAACTTAAAAGGTACTGACCAAAAAATGCTTCATATGGAAAGAAATTTATTTTGCTGGAAATATGCTCTAACTAGCAAATAACACCAGCTCTGGTTCCAGTATTAAATGCTGTTTGAAAGTATGCACTTGTCTCAAAATAAATTGCTAATATGCCCTCCTTCTAATATTAACATTTCTAGACATTTTATGCACATAGATTAAATTTCCAAAACATTATAATTATGGAATTTACTTATAATGTTATATATGTGTGGCAAAACATATACATCTGCCTTTTAGAATTAACTGTTGTAGACATTTTGCACAATTAATCACAGAATGAACCAAAGTACATCAGCCTTCTAGAATCATCTGCTGTATACCTGTCATGTAATTCACCATGGTTAAAGCCAAAATACAAACAACCTTTTGAGTTATATATTATGTACATACTACAATCATTCTAAGACTGATAGCTTGTGTTGTTCCTTATTGTAGATAATATGCACAAACTTGCATGTTTTGCCATTTATTAATTTTTTTATGTTACTAGTTTCATTTTAGTTTTACCATTTATAGTGTAAATGGTACTTCATTTTTTAATCTTCTTTCCCCCTCACTCTCTCCAAAGCTAACCTCCCTTCACAACCTCCATCCCTTACAAAGATTCATGTATTCATGTTTTTAATTAAATAATATTTAAAATATATGTGTAAATATCACAAGAATATACAAATTTGCAAAGATAACATGGAGGTAAAAATAAAATAATTTACATTGCCTGGCTAAGGTAGCTGGTTTATCAACTTTGCAGTTTAAAGCTTTATCTAAAAAGTATTTTAAAGTCAAATCATTAATGTATTATGCAATAAGGATGATTTATTAATAAATCAGTTTTAGATTTTTTATAAACTGGTCCTAAATTAAATATGTGGCTTATCTTCCTCATTGTATCATAATGATGGTGTGTATTATTATTAATGTTAAAATTTATTTGTTGTCCAAAACAAAACAAAAAAAAAATGTAATATATTAAAGGACTGACATTGCTATTGTAATATATTAAAGGTTTGATATTGCTATTGTTTTTTAGTATATTAAAATTGGCTCATCCTTAATAATTACTATAAGAACTTATACAGTTTTGTGTTCTTCAGACAAAATTGTGTTTTAAATGCAAAGAAATCATACAAATGCATTGTTCTTGTATGTGTACAAAAAACAAGCCACATCAAAGCCATTGTTGTTTTTTAATTTTGTAAAGATATCAGTGTATTGATGTTTCTGTGTAAAAAGATTAGTCACATTAAAGCTGTTGTTGTTTTCAAATTATTTTATAGCTATTAATCAATGTTGTATAATATATATTGTAGCAGATTAAAATTATTGCCATTTTAAATGTAAAGATGTCAAGCACAATAAAACTATGGTTGTTTTAAACATTGTAGCCATGTGATACCATTGTGTTGAAGATGTTGTAAAGGGACTATCCATAAGGAGATTAGTCAGAAGTTTTTGCTGTTTTAAGTGTTTTCCATGGTAACACACTTTGTCCTTCTATTGCATGTGCATGCTGTGTATCACTGTCCATGTCTGCACTAACTTTCACAACTTAATCCCATCACACAGTGACCAGATAAACGGTGAAGGTGATGGGTGAGTACTGCATACTTAATCTTTTTATATGAACGTTTCTTGAGTACTTTGTATCCTTTGCTAAAAGGATGTATACAGTTTCTGCTAGGATAGATAGCATAATCTACTGGAATTTACACTAGTATTACACCCAGTTTGGATAAAAAGCACAATTTACAAAATGTACTGGAAAGCAGAATTCATACTAGCATTGTCAACACAGTTGCATTTAGGACAGACTAGACTCCTGAGATTTACAGAGCTTGTTTAGCAAGTTTTCATAGTATAATAAGAATTTTTAATAGCACTTTAAGCATAGTTTCTCTTAGAATAAAAAAATAATAATCTATAAGGATTTAATAATAAATTCATAATTAATTACATTTATTAAGCATATAACTAATGCCCTACTTAACATTGTACCAGCACTGAACTACATATTTTATGCAAGTCCATTTTAATTTAATTTATAAAAATATGAGGGCTGTTAATATTGTTTTAACCCAAACACACATTTCATATTTACATATTATAATGGTTTAGTTTAAAATAGGTTTTATATTGATGTTGTAATGTATTCACAATGCATGTTTATATTGATGTATAATGTTGTATTCAAAATGCAGGTTTTATAATGTTATTATAATAACAAGTGTTGGTTTTATATTAACATTAATTAGTTAAGTAGTTACAAGTATAGATTTTATATTAATGTTGTAATATTGTAGTTACAAGTGTAGGTTTTATATTGTTGTTATAATATTGTAGTTACAAGTGCAAGTTGATTATTGATGCTATTAAAAATATTTCTTAATTGTATAATACCAAAGTACCAGTTTCATATTGCTATAAGACTGTTAATATTGTCATTTATATAGCCAAAGTACAAGTGACTGTGATGAGAAGCTTTTATGTGAAATATCTCCACTGGTTTCCTATGCCGGAGAGGTGAGTTTGTGTTTTAATGCAAAATTCTCCATGTATTTACTTTTTGCTTTTTTTAGCATATTGAGAAATACAGCAGCTCATGACAGATCTTTATGCAGTAATCAGGCCACAAAAACAGATCAGAGCATCTAGAAGTATTCATCCAATATCACTTGTGAAAATCATTAGTTCTTGTTATTGTTGAAGAATTTAACATCTGAGCAGAGTTGGTAGTCACTTGGACTGAAATATGTAAGTTTGTTTTGTATGGAGTGAGAGATGTACAGTGAGTGAACAATAGTGTATAGGAAGTGGTGTGAGGTATAAGCAGTATGTTGTGAGTTAACTCTACAGTGTGTAAGAAGTAGTGTATATGAGCAGTGCAGACTGAACAATACAAGCTGTGCTTTATGGTGAGCTTGAACAATACATGTGAGCAGACATGTAGGCAAGCTGTGTACAGTCTGAGCAAAAGTGCTGGTGAGCAGCACTGTGTGAGCAAAATGTGATGTGGGCAGTATAGATTGTGTACAAGTAGACTGAATCACCAGTTCAACTTGTGAGCAGTACACTGAGTGTGAACAGTAGTGTTTGTGAACTGTACATGATGTATATGAACATTTGTATGTGTAGTGTGCATATGAGCACTAATATGTGCAGGAAAACAGTTTGTGAGCAGCAATGTCTGAGTAGTTCTCCATGTGTATGACTATGAGTGTATGACTGTGAGCATTATATATGTGTATCACATGCAAATGAACAGTAATATGTGAGTTGTACATATCTGTATAAGTAGTATATGATAAACAATTATATGCAAGTTGTACATATATGTATAAGTAGTATATGATAAACAGTTATATGCAGGTTGTACATATCTGTATAAGTAGTATATGATAAACAGTTATATGAGTTGTACATGTCTGTATAAGTAGTACATATATAATAAACAATTATATGTGAGTTATACAATGTGTGAGGTTATTACACTTAGTGCAATTTGTGTATGAATGTTAATGTGTGAGAAATAGTGTTACATATGAATGTAGGATGTGTATGAACAATAAAATAATGTATGAGCACAACAGTGTGTTTATAAATAAAAAATATGTGAACAGTACAGTGTATGATCAGTACAATGGTTGTTTTATGTGAGCAGTATATTGTGTGTGAACAGTAATGTGTGAGTCGTACAATGGTTATGTGAGCTGTATTTGTGAGCATATGAACAGTATAGAGCAAAGCTTGTCTGGGTTCAGTCTATTGAGATCGTGTTATGTCACATTGCATGGTTATATAGTTACAGTACTAGGCACTTTAAATTTGGTCATTCCACATTACCATAATGGCTTTCAATTTGCTGGTGCCTTGTTACAGAGTTGGCTACTTTCAAATTACTGGTGCCTTGTTACAGAGTTGGCTACTTTCAAATTGCTGGTGCCTTGTTACAGAGTTGGCTACTTTCAAATTGCTGGTGCCTTGTTACAGAGTTGGCTACTTTCAATTTAGTTCCCCGTTACATTTCAGAGTTCTTAAAATTTGTAGATTTAATTTCACAGCAGAGTATATACATGTACTTTAAAGCAAGGTTGTTCCACGTCACTATGCCACATAACTCAGAAATTGGCCTCTTGCAGTCAGTCTTATGTACAGTCTACAAATAATTATTTTTTTAAACAATTTCTTTTTGTCTTGGACTTATTTAGTCAATTTTACTTGTATTTATTTAGACTGGAACATGGTCACATTCACTGTAGATTGGAGTGAATGGCAGATTTTAATTTTGTGTTCCATGGATCTTAAAAACGGAGAGTATAATTCCTTTTATTTTTATTTCAGGGCCTAGCTTACCTGAAAGACCAAAAACTAATTCCACCTGTGATTATAGAGAAGGGGGTGGACATTAAGCAAGGCAAGTCAAAACAGGGTAGTCAGTAAAGTGCACAGCATTAAGTGGCCATTTTGCCCTTTTCTGCTTTTGACCTCTGATGACCATCTTCACACCTGAAAGGATATTCTTTTCTTCATTAATGCACACAATAATTAAGTGTGGATGTTTAACATAAGTTTATATACTGCTGAGCACCTTAGTGCCATTGTTATCTTGTTGAGCTTTGTATGGCAGCTTTTATCTTGTCTTCTACAGCTTCAGACACCAGGAGTCTTGGAATAACTGCCAGAATTAATGTACATATTTTGTCATATAGATAACCATTATCTGTTTTCTTTTGCGAAAATATAAGAATCACAGAGGCAAGTTTTGGGTTGGTTGGTGTAAATAGATTTTAATTTGAATCACTCTTTGTCTGTCTAGGAACGTAATCTCCGTATAAAAATGTTTCAGGGTTAGAAAGGTTTTCTCTGATTGATTTTTTTTTGTTTTTGCTTTTTGTATGTATCTAACTTATACAATGTGTTGGCTAGGGTCCCTTTGTATTGCTTTAGACAGAGCTTTTCTTATTCATGCATAGCTGATTCAGAAATTCTTAATGTATCTTACATTCATTACTCTATTTACTGTATGTATTGTTGATCTTCAAGACAGTTAACAAATTGTCTGATCTCTGCTCATTCATTAGAAAACAGCTGAGAACATTTTAGGTGTTTGCTACAAGTAATGATGGCTGGTTCAAAAAGATTGTCTCAAAGACTTGTTTATTAAGACAATAGTTCCCCTACTATCATTTAAGAGTATCTCAAAGACAGTTGCCTGTGAAGACAATAATCCCTCTTCTTTTGCATTAAGAACTTATAGATTAAGATGATAATTCCCCTTATATCACTAAAGGCATAGGACAGTTTTTAAAGGCGGTAGTTCCCCTTCTGTCACTTAAGGTATAAGACAAATTGTCCAAAGACAGTAGTTCTCTCAAACTAAAAACAGTTTTTATATCATCAGAGGTTTAAGACAATTGTCTCAAGTCAGTAATTCTTCTATTACTTAGATGTAAGACATTTGTCAAACTTAAGATGTAAGATTATTGCCTCAAGACAGTAGTTCACCTTCTATAGCATAAAGCATATGTAAGACAGTGGCTCCCTTTCTATCACTTAGTGATCCAGCATATTTGTTTAATGACAATGTCAGTATTTTCCCTTCTGTCAAATAGTTCCCCTTGTCATTTATAATTATTCTGTAAGATACTTGTTTAAAGACAGTTTCCGTTCTATCAGTATCACTTTGGTGATTCTGGTAAAATACTTGATCAGTTGATAAAAAGACAATAGTCTTCCTTCTGTGATTCCATAAGACAGTTGTTTTAAGACAGTACTCTCCCTTCAGTCATTAAAAAGTGATACTATGACAGCTGTTTAAATATAATAGTTCGCTTTCCATCACTAAAGATTTTTCTGTAAGATAGTTGTCTACAAGACAGTCTTTTACTTAAAATGCATTTGATCACAGTTCATGTATTAGAATGCAAATATATCATAAACATTTCAAGCATATTTAAAACAGTTTCATGTTATAAGTGGAGACAATCAGCTCAATAACTTACATTATATTTCATTGAAATGCTTGCTTTAGAAAAACAGTTGCACTGACAACATTCCAAGAGTCTTCCTACTGATTTGTTTGAAGCAGACAATTAATTAAATCAAAGTGCATATGATCTCTAGTATTATGTGAGAATGTCCCACTAACTAATTTCTGAAATAACTGGATATTTTATTTTAAAAACAGAAAGGCTAAGACTATTTTCAGTTAGTTTTACTTTTACTGATGATAACACCCTTGAACTGACAACCCAAGTTTCATTCCTGTGTATGCTGCAGTGTTAAGAGATCCTTGATGATAATTTTCAACTAACATATTAATGTACATATCAAAATCTGGTTCTGGTTTGCAACGTTAGTTTGACTTTGTTCTAGCAGTAGTCCTTTTATTTTTAAATTATTAGTCATCAGGCAAGTTCTGGTCACTGAAGGCAAGTGTCTCCTCTTACAGCGCTCCCCAGTTGTTGTACCTTTAATTAGGACACATTGATATATATATATATACACACACACATATGAAAAATGTGGATTCAGTACATTATATTTAACATGCCTTAATTTGTTCCCTCAGAATCTACCAAAGTATCTGCTTACTTTTGTCACTAATTGTCTCCCACATTCCTTAAATTTAATGTTTAATAATGTTCATTTAATAATGTTCATTCAGGCATTGCATATGTTACTTTAATTGTACAGCTATTGATTTTTTTTTTTTTAAAGAAATTAAACAACATTAAAAGTCAGACATTATAATGTATATAAACAATAAAACTGAATGCCTCAGCAAGCACATTGCACACGACTTTGTACAGTATTAAAATGCATTTCACCGTACATTGTCTCAGAAAATATAAAATATCCAGGGTTACAACCACAGTCCACTGAATGGATATGGAATGTGAAATATGCACAGTACAACCAGTGAATACTATATGGGATATGCAGTATCCACAGTACAACCAGGGGACATTATATGGGATATGCAATATTCACCATATCAACAGGGAACACTATATGGGATATCAATATCCACAGTACAACCAGAAAAAATTGTTTGCATTTATGTCACTTGAAATATCCACAACTAGTTTCACTGTATGGATGTATCCAATTGTTAAAGCACATCATTATTATTGGTTGGCATAGGTGTACTTAATAATTAACAACTAACCACAGGGTGGTTTGTTACAAAAATCAAAAAGGTGAAAGTGAAACAGCCTACCCTCCTCCAAGAAATAGATCACTATATCACTCTATGAAAACCAGATGGTTGTCTATTCACTTGAATATAGAAAATTATTTTCCACCATTTCACTTTTGGTGTTTGGATCAGAGTACTAATTAAACCTTTGGCTTTTAAATGTAAACCTCATTAGGTGTTGAAAAACATTACAGGGACCAGTTTTGCGCATATTTATTTGGAGATTTATCCACTCTTTTTGATGGATTCTGAATCCAATGCAATTTTTTATTATGTATACGTTTCAGTTTATTTATAAACCTGTGATATATTTTTTTGCAGCACTGTTACTTGGAAATTTAAAATGTGTGTAACTAAAAAAAACAAAAAAGCACAGGATATCTTGTATATTATTAAAGTATTTACTAGACCCTTACAATATGTTTGATAGTTTTGACAGCTAATTTAAATTATAAGTTTTATAAGAGAAACCATGTCAAATTTATTATTATGCAAAAGTATATATTTATTGGCTTTATTACATATTTTACTTTTAATGACTAGTATAATTTTACAATTGACAGTTTTATTTTATTTAGATTTTGATTGATGGGGGAAATAAGAACAAATATAATAATGAGAACAAAAATGTTTTGTGTTTTGTTTTAGAAAGATTGTTTGTTTGGAAATGATTTTAGTTTCAAGGCAGTGGTCTTATATTGAGACAGGCAAGGTCAGAGAATACTTCTAAACTAGGTTCAGTCATAAAGAGATGCACAATTTCTAGGCCTGGGTTCAGCTCTCAAGAGTTACACACCTTAACCTTATTAAACTAGTTTCTCCTCTCAAAAGATGCATTGCTTCTAGACCTGGTTCCAGCTCTCAAGAAATGCCCTACATGCTATAAAGTCATGTTATGAAACTGGATGATGCTGAGGAAGAAGTGTATTATGAAAGTTCCATATACACAGTCATGTAAATTGGTGTCCAAAAATTGTCACAAAGCCTTTGCTAATGAAAAATCTTCAGGATATTTTTGCAGTTAATGACCAAGCCCAGTAGTTATGTGATGCTGATCCCAACTTAAAGGGGGGGTGGGGGGGTGGCATTAATGTCATGCTGCGCTCTTTATTTTACAATCATACAGGAGAGAAGAAAAATAAAAGCACTTCCCTTTAATATAAATGAAACAAAAGAGCTCCTGAAAATTCTAGGGGCTAGAAAATGGCAATTTCAAAATTGTCATGAATTTTAACTTTCCTATGTTGATGAGATAGTCTTAAAAATAAAAACATATGTATTATTTTAATAAGCACCTATTTACATAAATAAATTTTTAAAATATGAATTGTGTTTATATATAAACACATAAAGAAATATATTCCATTTAAATACATTACAAATATATACCTTTTATGACTGCATGGATAGAGAGCTCCATCATAAAGCATGACCTAACTGTACATCTAGCACATTCAAATTTCATAGTGCGATGATCATATAAATGATTCCTTCACTCCAGAATTTAGAAGTAAATTTAACATCAAATTTCTTTTCAATTACTGCTTTGATGTAAACAAATTCTTTTAAAAAAAAACAGATCACAATAACTTGGAAACATGATAATTTTATTAATGTATGTTTCTAATGTAAGATACAAATCAAAATAAAGAGCTACTGATTTAAGAAATTAGTGTTTTTAGTGTCAGGTGCAAGTAGAAGACTGTTTTACTGGCTGAAAAAAAATTAATGTTTAGTGTCAGGTACAAGTACACAGAGTTACTGGTTGGTATAAATTAGCATTTTGAGTGTCTGGTACAAAAAGATATAACAGAGTTACTGGATGGTATAAATTAGCATTTTGAGTGTCTGGTACAAGTAGATACAACAGAGTTGGTATAAATTAATGTTTTGAGTGTCTGGTACAAGAAGATATAACAGAGTTACTGGATGGTATAAATTAGCGTTTTGAGTGTCTGGTACAAGTAGATACAACAGAGTTGGTATAAATTAATGTTTTGAGTGTCTGGTACAAGTAGATATAACAGAGTTATTTGCTGGTATAAATTAGTGTTTTGAGTGTCTGGTACAAGTAAATATAACAGAGTTATTGGCTGGTAATTGGTATAAATAAGAACACCAAATGGTATAGTGACTGATGCAAGTTGATATAAGACTGGCTGAATGGCATAAATTAGTGTTTTTTAGTGTCCTGTACAAGTAAATAGAGTTACTTGATGATATGGTGTTTTAGCATTCAGAACAAGCAAATATAACAGAATTACTGGACAGTATAAACTAGTGGTTTTACTGTCCAGTACAAGTAGATATAACAGTTGCAGGATGATGTCAATTAAGAGCGTTATATGTTTTAACAGCATTATTTATTGGTAGAAAACCAGTACTTGTCAGTATGGATAGTGTATAAAACATTCAAGCATCATACTATTCTGCTAGGAAACTACTTGCTGAACCAAGAATGGGGGGTCCTGAGGTCTATGTGCTGGCCCCACAACAAGTATCAGGGTTTGATCACCATCCAACTAATTATGGTGTTTGGGAGATTTTTTCAATCTATTACAAATACACTACAATAATTTTCTGTCTTCAAATATCTTTGAAGATAGGATATACTTCCATTAAAGTAGGATATACTTCCATTAAAAACAAAATTGTGCATGCGTACACACACACACATACAACAAAACAAACTGAACAATATAATACGAAACAAAATAAAACCACAACAACAAAAATTAAATTTAAGAATTTAATCATGGTGATAAATGAGTAAGAATGAAATTATAATTAAAAAAAAAAACACTAAACTTAGTTTGTACCATGACCTTAAAATGGTTGCTGTATACAAATAAATCAGTAGAACCTGTATCTAGTGCAGCAAATTAACATCTATCTAGTCAAAAACGTTTTGTTCACTTGTCAATATCCATAACAACAAATGTCTGGCTAATTTCTTCTTTATATCAAAATATGTGGCCAGGGTGCAATGCTGGAACAGGAAGGCTAGGGTGCAATGCCAGGGAAAGACGACTCTTACCTTGTCGTCTATCACTGCTGGCGAGGTGCAATGCCAACCTGCCCAGCTTGTGTGCTATGCCACAAATCGAACTATTAAACCAACGAAGTGAAACTCTTACACTCTTAATGAACTGCAGCTCATATAATCCTGGACATGGAAGTGCACATCCAAACAAATATTCTTTCACGCAATTAATACACTTACAATCACCAAACAAGCATCTGCACCTGCATTCTTGCTATGATCACTTCATACATTTGGGTGTAGGAGTGAATGATCTACTTTTTAGCAAATGTAATCTTCATGGCATTAGATGGAGTGATTTTGAACCCTTGCAGTGCATCTTTGGCTGCTCCAGCCTGCATGTCTGTTTCAAACTCAACAAAGGCAATGTCATGACGACCAGGTACTAAACGAACCTCCTTGAATCCAGGGAACCTGGGATAGGTAGTGACAAAAATTAATTTAGTTAAATAATTATATTAAATTAGAAAATAATGCAAAAAAACTAAGAATGAATAAAACTTAACTGCAAAAGTTTGGTACAAATATGACAAAAGGATTACTAATTAAACTAAATCTGTATCTTTTTATACTTTTTTCGGGGTGGGGAAGGGGTGCGGGTTCACTTTTCCAAAAGAAACAGTAAACCTGGTCCAGGACATAAGTTTATTATTAATTTATATTAATAATTTATAATGGAATCTACTTTATCAATTAAAACAAAACTAAATCCTGCGTGTGACAAGCAAATAAATGCCAACAAAACCACCACACACAAGCTTTGTGAATTTCTAATAAAAATCCTTTGATAATTGTTAAAATAATAAACATTATTCCTAAAATAATATAAACAATAAAAGTTATAAATGACCACTGGGCTTTATTTTTCATCATCACTTAGGATGTCAGCTGTATTGATTGCTGAGGGGTGTAGATTTTATGTAATGTTTACACTTACAGCAATGTATAGTATACTACAAGCTGGCCTCAATCAACAAAGTAATCGACTTACAGCAGGTAATCATTTCATACAGTGAAAAAAAGATTCAAGATAAATCATTAAATTAAATTAAATAAAAATACAATCAATATGCTTAGTGAAGAAAAATTTGAGGTAAACTACCTAAATAAAAAATAACTTCAAAGTATAATTATAACAATCAATTTACTGATGGAGAAATAATTTCAGACAAAATTTCTAAAATGAATGATTTCAAACAGATGAAAACAAAGATAACCGAGTGAATATAGCATGGGTTATAAATTAAACTAATTATTACTTCTTGTATATTTCCCTATAATAAAATTAATTTGATGAAGCCATTTGTTGAAAGAAGCAATATACTGTGTACAAAGAGAAAATAAATCTGATATAAACAAAAAAGAAACTAATCAACAATTTACATAAGTGAACAAGTTTAGTGACTGAAAGATAATTCTAAACAATAATAATATTTAATACCAAGTCCAACTGAATGAAAGTGAAAACATACTGATTGAAGAGCATAGATAACATCATCTCATTAGTCTCCTCTGGCAAGTTTGTGATGAAAAGGATCTGGTTAGGAGGCTGTTCTGGGATTGCCGGAGCTGGGAGAGGTGCATTAGGCATTACACCCAGGTTAGGCATGATTGGGGCTGGGACTGGTATTGTGGGTGGAGGGCCTGGAAAAAAACATTCAAGAAGCCAATGTGTGAGAGATAAAGAATAACGTACAGTTTAAAACTTAAGGAAAAGTTTGACATTCATTCTAAAACAATACAGCTATAAAAATTATAAGCATGATGTAAACAACAGGAACTTAATACAAGTTATCTGTCCATGGTAAATATATACATTTATATAAATTATTAATATGCATTTCCACAAACGTGTGCTAAATTAAGTTTACTGATCAGCCAAGCCTCAAGAACACATTTGGTTGTGAAATAGGAAATTAAGTTTGCCCATGGTTGTGAATAAAATAGGATTTTCTAAATTAAGTTTGCCCATGGTTGTGAATGAAATAGGATTTTCTAAATTAAGTTTGCCCGGTACTTTATAAACAGTGATGAGATTTTGAATGTATACTTCAGTTTTAAACATTCTTTATAAGAATTCAAACAATACAAACTAACAACTATTATAATACTCATAGCAATCTCATCTGAGAGGAGATAATTGAGCTGTTATCTTTCCAGTAAGACAGTCAAATTTTTACAATAAAGCCACCCACATTACAACACGCAAAGAACAAATACATTTTTTTCGTGCTACAGCCTTCAAATTTGGTACACATATTGTCTTTGATTTAGATACGAATAATCTGTTGTTAGATTTGGAATATCATGCTTAGTTGTTTTTTTTAAATTAAATTTTTAGACTTTTTTAAAATACCCAAAATATGGGGTTTTTTTAATTGAATAGTTCAAACACTTGCAAATATCTGAAATTATTTTAAATAGCATTTTATTATCCTTGATGCAAAATTAAAAAAGTGAAGTATGTGATTAAAGAAATCTTAAATTAGAAAAAAGTTACTATTTTTTTTTTTTAACTGACTTACCCATCAAAAATCTTAAATTGAATGCAAAATGTTGAATTAAAAAAAAAAAAATAATGCATGCAGGATTTAATCAATATTTGATTTTGTTAACATGTACATAAGGAACAAATAGGCCAAATTAAAACTATGTGGGTTTACTAGATTTGGAGATCCAAGTTTACAAGCAAGCGGCATGGACTGAAAAACATAGTTTTGAGAAAAACGCATTTTAAGTATAATAAAGAATTTGTGTTCAATATTTACTTTTTTTTAAAAATAACTATGCCTTATCCACGGCACAAAGAGTTCCTAACAATCGTTTAGTCCCCCTAATAATCCTGAACCTAGGTACTGCCTTCTCCACTGCACAAGTCTTCAGCATCTTTGACATTTTCTTTTCTGTGATGTCGCTTAGTCTCTCACTCATTTCATTAGCTACCCACCTGCATTACACAATTCTACATCTCCAATCCATTATTCACTTGATTACTCCCCCCCCCCCCAATTCTACATCTCCCTCTCATTGCTCAAATCTGTACCTCTCTCACTTCATTACTCCCCCCCCCCCATTAAACAATTCTGCTTCTCCATCCCATCACTCAAATCTGTACCTCCTTCACATTGATCACTTCATTACTTCCCCCCATTAAACAATTCTGCATCTCCCTCCCATCACTGAAGTCATTACATTGTCCCATCACATTGTTCATCTTTCATGCCATTCCTCCATACCTCTTATAGCTGGAGGCATAACCATCATGGGCTGCACCACTGGTGGAACTGGGTTAGCAGGAGCAGATGCAGGCGCAGCTCTGAGGGAAACAAACAGAAACATTGATCTAGTGATATGGTACAAGTTTAAGTGCAAAAGCTAGTCACAAAACAATAATAGCCATCAAGTTACAATTTTATTTTTGATGTAAATTATAATAGTCTAATGCAAATGTCAGTCAGAGAGAAAGATGAACAATTCAGTGAATTTTTTTTTTTACATTTATACCTGTCACAAACAAATCTGAAAAAGTCAGTAATTTTTGTGTTGTTCTTTAAACAAGAATAAACTGAATTATTATTTGGTATAATGGCCAGTCAAAAGAGAAATATGAATAATTTATTCTTCTTAAAAAATAAGGATAAATTGTATTAGTGCAATGGTCACAAATAAAGATGAATAGATTAATGTCATTTATATTTTTTATTTAGGAATGGAAGACAGTACTGGTGCAAAAGTATAGACTGAATGTTTAAAGAGACGAAACGTTAAAAAATTTTACTTTTAAACGAAGAGACGATTTATGTCACTGTAAAAAAATATAATAATGCATGCAGGCTTTAATCCATCCTTGATTTTGTGAACATGTATATAAGGAACAAATATGCCAAGTTTCAACTATATGGGTTTATGCTCCAGTTTGAAACGAGTGACAACCACCAAAACATCCAGGAACACTTATTGTGTTTTGAAAGATACAATTGGTCAACCAATGATTATTTTAGTATCTTTGGCTGGCAATTTGTTATATGGCACCCACTAGTATTTCACATAATGACCATCACTGACTGACGCCAGTGACCAGCCAACACAGAGTGATTGTATACAAGGCAAGCAGTTTTTTCATCCTGTCACAAATGATCAGAAAATATTGAAATTGAAGACGGAAAATTGTTTCCATAAGAGAAAGAGTGGAAGATCAGAGGTAAGACTAGAAACGTAAGGTAGGAAGGTTTGTAATAAAGGGTGACAAAATAAACAAAATAAAGCTAATAAAAGGCAGAAGAATGAACAACAAAATAATACTAATAAAGGTTAGGATAATTATTAGCAAACTAATGTTAATAAGATTAGGATAATTATTAGCAAACTAATGTTAAAAAAGGAAGGAAGGATAAACAACAATTAAGGCTTGTAAAACTTGGAAGAATGAACAATTAAATTTAAAAAAATGAAGGTTAGGAGAGATAGTCAAATAAAACTAATAAAGGATGGAAGAACAAATGAAGCTAATAAAGGTTTGGAGAATGACAACAAAATAAAACTATGGTTGAGAGAATGAAAAAAACAATAAAGCTAACAAGGTATGGGAGATTAAACAACAAAATAAAGCTAACAAGGGTGAAGAAAAAACAGCAAAATAAAATCTATCTTTACTTCTTTTTCTTCTTTCTTCCTCCCTCCTCATCTGGATCTCTTTTGCGTCGCTCTCCCTCCACATATGTACCTTTCATCTTTGAAATGATATCGGAGTCTTTTTTAGAAAACTGAATTCGCTGTAAGAAAATCAGATTAAGCAAGTTCAAAAAGAATGTAACAATGATAAGTAAAGCCTACTTATTACACACAACTTATCAACCCAAGGATTTATTATCAACAAAAATAATTTATAGTTGAATAACTATAAGTTTTTAAAACTTATATAATAAGTTTTTCAATGCTCAAAAACAATGCATGCAAATTAAGTTTTATTGGGTATGGTTCCATTGACAGGTAAGCTAAGGCCCAAAAGGGCCTCACAAAATGCTCTCATGGGAGAGATAAATAAAATAATTTATGCTGCAGTTTGTTCCTTGGAATCTAAAAGCAAAGTATGGGCACAAGAAGCAGCAGGGATAGAATGAGGACCTACCTGCATACTCGAAAAAATCATTAGAAAACCCTTTTTACAATCATATAATCAAAAGAGTATGCTACCATTAGAGGAAAAAATGACAGCAGGTAAACCGTTAAAATATGACATACTAATTATAATGTGTAAAGAAAAACAAATGTTTCAATAAACAACTAATTTTGTATTATAACTGAAAATTTTATTCTACTCTGAAAGAAACATAAATTTGAAAACTATGCATGCAAAGTTATTTTTGTTTTTTAACATGTACACAGCTAAGTTGTGAGATCAATATCTTTATGTTACTGGTGTTATTACATACTTATGAATTATTTTAGTCTGGTCTGCAAGAAAAAGAAATAGAGAATCTAATTTAATAAAAATTATTAATTTTGAAATTCTGAATCAAGAAAAGGAGAAAACAAAAATGAAAGAAATATACATCGAGAAGTTTTGGAATTGACAGTATGGGCTTTGAAGAGTTTCTGCTTCAACAGGTTTTATTTTTAACAAGTATTTTGACATTAATATACATAATTAATCAACCAACCATGGGTTTGTCGAACATCAAATCTACTGATCTACATCAAAGCCACCAACCATGGGTTTGTCGAACATCAAATCTACTGATCTACATCAAAGCCACCAACTAGGGGTTTATCAAACATCCAATTTACCAATACAAATTCTGTCTTATACACCAAATCTACAACTAGAGGTCTGTCAAACATCCAATCCACTAATGCAAGGTTTATTTCATACACCAAATCTACCAACCATAGGTTTGTCATAGAAAGGAAACCCCTGCATAGAACGTAGGGCATTGGCTGCAGAGTTGATTTCTTTAAAGATGACAAAAGCCTGTCCTCTCATCTTCAAAGTTTTAATAGCAACTATGTCCAGAATCTGACCAAACTGGGAGAAAATGGCATACAGCGACTTCTTCAACTCTGCAAATAAATATGGACACATAGTGAGCTAGAAAAAGAACTGCATCAAAAAATGCCCTACATGTTTCAACATCTCGTGTACTAACTATACAGACAAAACTGATAAGAAAATACATAAAGAAATGCAACATGAACTAAAAGCAACCAATTAAACATTACTTACACTAGCACTTAGATGCTCATGACCTAATACAATAAATTAATACTGGCCCATCACTATGTGCACAATAATATCTATCTACAAAGGAGTTAATAACCCAAGTACGTAATTACTGTAATAAGCTTAAGTTTAATAACCATTTCACATACCATCTTTTTTTATCTTCTCATTTAAGTTGTTGATGTAAATGGTGTGGTTTGGTTGGACAGACATGATTCACGAGAAATAAGTCTGCAAATAAAAATTAGCTTCATCAATAAAACAATTTTATATTCATTATGTTAGTTGATTCAATAGCTCTGATTTTATGATTTACTAATAAGTAATATAAAGGTAAATCAAATCACCTATATTTGGGCATAGCTAAAACAGTAAAAGATACAAAGCCAGTTAAGATGAATCAAGCCACTATACAAAGATTGGTCATCTCACATATAATGCCTATTACAAAAGCCACTAATGAAATCAACATTTATAAAATCAAAAAAAGAGTATGAGCGACCATATTAATTATTAGATACAACTGAAGACAGAAGAGTGACCTTTAGCACTACAAATTACACTTACATGTATAGCATCTTGCTGGTCATTTTATTTTTAATACTAACAGTAATAGGTGAACCATAACTGTGTTATGTATAGTTTCAGGGATGTGACAATTTATCCATTTTTACGTTTTCCCTAAAACACTTGGTTACTGCTCTTTTTTGGTAAAAATTAGTTGAAATGGCCATTTTCACTTTCAGCATCAAATAATTTCTTCACTAGTGTTGCTATGCCTTTGGAAAAAATAGGCATTAACTACATAGCAAATGATTTAATAATATGCATTCTGGATATACTTTGTTCATCAGTTGATTATGCTATCACAGTATCAGCTATGATGCCATGAATATTCCAGTTTGTTACGTTTTGTAAGCAATTTTATGAAACAAAAGCACGTTTTCCGTCGTAATTCATAATAAACTTAAATTTCGATTCTGCATTATGTATGTTTTTTCTTGTTGTCTGTGATTATGTTAATTTAAAATGTTGGATTGTTGATCAGTGTGGTTTATATTTTACTTGTAGAAAGTTGTACTGAACTTGACAAAATGACAAACTGCACATTCGTTACGTCTAAAAAATGTTGATCACAAATTACGACACTAAATTAGTAAATACTAAATAATAAATTGACAATATGAATATCTCAAAAAGTATTATACTATAGCTATCATCATAATTTTTTCTGTACAACCTTATTTCATCAGAACACACATCTTGAGCATAAAACATTTGTACAATATCAAGTAGAAAAAAATGAGTGGGACTACCTACTAGTACTATAGCCAAAGTTAAGAAATGTCTACAAATAATAAATTACACTTACACAGTTACAGTACAAAACTCGCGAGGGTCAGGTATGCATACATTGCTATTTAGCATCATTATTTCTAGTTCTACTAGTGTATGCTGTAACGATATCACTACAACAAAAACTAAAATTAGTAACAGAACTTTGTAAATAATAAACTAAATAGACGAAACCACTTTCCTACAAGTACAAATGAAAAGCCCAACCGATTTACAGGCACCAATGCCGCCGAAGCACTTATGTAGCCAAATAAGATATAACAACTTCATGTTTCCCAATTCAAAGTAAAATTTTAACAATAATCGATATTTTAAAAAAGATGTAGCCAAAAGTATGTAAAAGAAGTATTCAATAGCTAAAAAAAGAACCTAAATTAGTTGTATTACTTACAACTCCACGCGGTACAAAGCATCCACCGGATGTAATATCCCAGAGATCCATTTGAGAATACATCTTTTTACCCAAAACTGGGCTTGTGTGTGTGTGTGTGTGTGTGTGTGTGTGTGTGTGTGTGTGTGTGTGTGTGTGTGTGTGTGTGTGTGTGTGTGTGTGTGTGTGTGTGTGTGCGTGCGTGTGTGTGTGTGCGTGTGTGTGTGTGTGTGTGTGCGTTTATGTGTGGTATGTGTGTGAGAGAGAGATTCGGGTGGGGGTAATTATTTTCAAGCAGCTACTCTATTATTGTGTAGTGTTTTGTTGTCAAAAATCAGTAATCATAGCATTTTATCTTTCTCACATAATTTGAGAGAATTATTTTTAATGTTCAAGAAAGGTATTGATTATTACAATTCATTTACATAGGCCTATGGTTTTTAGCTTGTACATGTACTTGTCTGTTTTCGAAAATTAAAAAATAAAAAATACAGTTGCTCAGATCACCTCAAAACTCTGCACACTTCTCTGTTCTGGCAACCAAATCACGCATTGACTTCATGGCCAAAAGTAATACTCTTTTGCTTGAATACATTCCATTTGTGCTCTTCTTTCTACACTCTTATCATCACCATGCATATCATTTAGAGTGAAATATATGGTTGGTAGTTTTTCATTTCGTCAGCATGCCTATCATAAAAAGTTAAATATATGATCGGTGTAGTTTCTCATTTCGTCAGCATGCCTATCAATCATAAAAACTACAAAATATGGTCAGTGTTCCTCATATCATAAATTGCCTATCATAAAAAAAACAAACTTATATTTCTGTATTGCTTATGCAGTCAATAATACTATCTGCCTGCTAAGATTTGACAAATTAACACATAGACAATAATACAATCTGCTAAGATTGAAAAAAAAAATAGCATACAATTATACAATCCGTCTTCTAAGATTTGACAAATTAATACAAAGAAAATATTAATAAATACCGTCTGTTTGCTAAGTGTAGACTAATTAAATCAAAGACAGTAATACAATCTGCTAAGTGTAGACAAATTAATACACAGATGATAATACAATCAGAAGGTGGAGACAAATTAATACTCTTAAATGAATACAAATTTAATGCATATACAATAATACAATCTGCATGTTTTGCTATGTGTAGACAAATTAATACAGAAAATAATGTCTGCCAAGTTTAAAAAATAATACAATCTGTCTGCTAAGATTAGAAAAATTAGCACACAATGATACAATCTGTCTGCTACAGAGTGTTAGTAAGATTTGACAAATTAATACAAAGATAATAAATAAATACCATCTGTTTGCTAAGTGTAGACAAATTAAATCAAAGACGGAAATACAATATGCTAAGTGTAGACAAATTAATACACAGATGATAATACAATCAGCCAAGTGTAGACAAATTAATACAAAATATAATGTCTGCCAAGTGTAAAAAATTAATACACAGACAATAATACAATCTGCCTGCTAAATGTAGACAAATTAATATAAAGAAAATAAATATTATCTATACAGAAAAAAAAAGGTGGTTATACAACTGGAACCTTTGTTTGAAATAAGAAAATTTTGTATTTTAGTAGAAAGAATTTGACAAATAATTTAGAAAACAAGAAATGCTCTCTTAAAAAAATATTTTACAATTACAATGGATGAATATGAAGCATTTGCTTCTTAATTCATAATGAAGTAAAATTAAATGACTCAAAATTATTCTGTTTACACATTTCTTGCACCTGATCTATTCAGGCATAACGTTTAAATGGAATCTAACTACCAGTTCTGGTAAATCCCTGTTCTTCTAGCACTTCAGTCTTACTATGTATTAATGGGCAGAAACAAGCAAGCTAGTAGTAGGAATGCATATATCCATCAACAATCAGTCAACTACTAAAGGCATTATTTACTATATATGCTTCTGATGACCTCTGAGAATCATGAAGAGGGGCAAAAATAAAGTCTGACAGGCAAACATCAACAATACTCATGGAAATATTTTGCACTCCTTCCACATCGTGCAAAAAGAAAAGCTTGTACCAAATTGTATAGTCACATGCAGTGTCTGGACACATGCACATCAGATTTTCTAAAAGGAAAAATCATTTTTCTCCAGCGATGGGTGGTTAGCATCACACACACACACACACACACACACATACACACACATACCTATCAACTCAAGTGAAACTGTTTCTTCCCATCAGAGCTTTGTTAAAAGTACAGTTTTTGTGCCACGTCATGCCACCAGCTTTGAAATCATGGGTAGGCAGTCTTTATGCAAATGTAAGGCCACTGGCCACATCTATATGGCTGCAGAATTTGCTTACCCTGTCAAGTCAGGAGAGATATACTGGCCAAAGTGTTATCGAAGAAAGACTTTTTTCTTTTAAAATTAAACCTTTTTAAAGCAAAGTTAATCATGTTTCGTTTTAGGCATCATTAAAATTCATTCATCACTGGAGTTTTTGCCTCAAGTGCTGTGAAACTCAAAAGCTTAAATTTGGTATGATGGTTACTAGATGATATATTGTCCAAATGCCATGACTGAAGTAAAAATGAAAACAGACGAAGAAAACCCAATATTTTCTTTTATAGAACACTGCATTTATGCAGACTTTTAAAAAAATTTAAATCCAGATCAAACTTAGTGTACAAAATAAAAGTACACATGTATTTAATTCTATTGCTGTACATAACATTTAAGTATACTGAAGGGAAAAGAAACACTGTTAGTGTTAAGAAATTATTCAGCAAACCTCACTTATTCAGTTATTGTATAGTGCAAATTCCTGTTAAAGTAATGACAGTTCTTTCTGAGAAAGATGTCTATTAAAACAAATAGAAATAGTTTGTTAAAAATAAGATTAAGAGGCATTGCTAATAGTGGAAAAGATGGCACTTATATTGCATTTTCTACACAAAAATGTATAACTTATGTAAATATTTATTTTTTTTAATTTTGTATATGATCTGTGACCCAATCTGTTTTTGCTTGGTTAAATATGTATACTTTTTAAGTGCAGTTTTCTATGAAAGTGCATACATTGAAACATTGCTTTATTTTGTTTATATTCTCTTACCTCTGTGTGTATGTGTTCACCTTTTTAAAATATGATTTTATCCCAACATCTGCCTTTTCATTTTCCTCTTCCCTGTCTCTAAGTCTAAGACACACAGGAGCAAACGGCAATTTTGACTGTTTACTTTCAGAACAGGTTTAAAACTGAAATGTAATATCCCCATTATGAAACTTAGTTTATCCAAAATTTTGAATATTATCAGGAAACATGTTTAATTATTCTATTCCACTTCATTTATTGTTTGGCTATTAAGGTGCATATATATTTAATCAAATTAATGTTCTCTGGTTAAAATTTTGTGCATGTATTGTTTATTTTGCAGTAATTAACACCCTAATTAATATATAATTACACAGATCCTTAATCAGTTATCATTTTAAAAAATAAAGATGTATCAATTAGTAATTTGTCTGAAATGTTCATGTAACTTGTTTATAGAACATATGATAACTCAATGTGTTAGACTAAGGATAACTGTGTTAGCTTTTCTCTTTGATTTTGAAAGTTACTCACCTCATTCGGGCACATTAATTAGGATTGGCATTTGTGTTTTTGCCTTAAATTTATGAATTTTTGCTAGCATATTTAGGTAGGGATTGAATGTGAGAAAAAAATATTAAAGACAAATTCTATAGTCTAAAAATGTATTTATAGCTTTCTTAAGAACCGGCACAATAAACATTGCACAGAGCGTGTAAAATTATGTCACATATCAAGTTATCTGCTGCTATCCACAAACCCTTTTAAGTTTTATCTGCTTAGTATTTAGTATCTTGAACTAAATATATGTATAACTATAGCTCACTGGTGTAGTAAACTGGACAAATGCCGCCCACTTTATTCTTCCAGCAGTTGTGGAGGGAGTTTTAGATAGTAACCTAAATGCATGTTGTTTTTTCAAAGTAGGCCTATATCTTCAGATAGACTAAAAGTCCCCATGGGATTCATTATAATGTTAGAATTAATTGATTAATCTTGTTAATGCTTTAAATAAACTGCTCTTCATTAAAAAATTAAAGACACTATTCTAATATAAAATTTAATGTTTTTTTTAAAATGTTACTAGTACTGATCGTATTATAATATACATATACTAATAACAGACCGAAATCTCTGACAAATTAGTGTTCGGGACACTGGTAATGGTATTTGGTGCATCCACGTTATTTCGGTTCTCAGACTCATTTAAACAAAACAATTCAATTAAGCCAGAAAAATGCATAAACTCTAAATTAAAAAAAATTAGCGCATAGAAATTACTCTCTGTGTCTCACTCTGTTTCTCTCACTCTTTTTTTTTTTTAATTGACAAGTCTCGTCTGGTGCGAGATTATATGCAGACATCTTGTGCACTCTCGGGGAGGAGGGCCCAAGCGAAAATGGTAGATATGTTGTCGCTAATGTTTTGAAATCTGTTTGCAGCAAATTTCTCATTTTTTCATATTTATTTAATCATTTTGAGTACAGTGTTTATTATTTGTATTCGTACTTTGTACTCGTTACGTATATTGATAATGTTTGCTCTTGTAAATTTATAAAGAAGGGGTGTTTTAGTGAAGCTGGAGTCATGTGACATCAACAAATTCAGTATAAATTTAGCCATTGTGCGTTTAATTTGATTAAATAGAATTTTTCATTTATGATTGCTCTTCCTTTGTAAAAATGCAACAACCTAATTTATTTTACTTATGGATTTTTGTAGGGTTTATTTAATGTTATTTTAGTTGTAAAATGAACTGTCTTACTCTTAGATTCAGCTAGTTTTCTGTTTTCCATCTCGTGTTCGCTGTCACCAACGATCTTTCGCTTTCGTATTAAACTATTCCCATATTTGGTTATTACACTTATTATATTTACAGAGTTTCTTTGGGTTTGGCCAAGGCGCTGAAGTAGATATTGTACTAGATGGCCAAGAGACTAGAAAAACCGCAGAAATCAAGACAGAAGATGGCAAAAAAGAGCGTTATTATTTATACTTCGATGGTGAAACAGTCTCAGGCAAGGTTGGTATTGATTATACAGTTGTTGAAATATTATTTGAGTAGATTAATTAGTAAAAGTATTTTAATTTCAAGATTTCTCCTAAGAAATCTTTTTTGTGAATCTTTTATATATAAATAATAATTACTATATCAGTGTATACTGTATTTAGGTAGAACCAGCTATTTTTTCAAAGTTTTTGGAAATGAATGAAATTTACACCATATAACAATCATGGTGAAAGAAGTCAGTTTACAAAAAATGGTTGCATAATCTTTCTTACTTTTTTTTTTACGCAATTTTCAAAATTGGGGAAAAAGTGCTTTTTACGCGTATTTTACAATTTACCATTTTTGCATCACCCTAAAGTAAAAACTGATTATCCAACAGAGCTAAATTTTTGCATACCTCATGTATCCAATGCTGACATGAAGCCTGATTTATTCTGAGGCAATAGCTTTCTTAATTTTTGAGTTATTGATTCTCAAAAATGAGAAAAAACACAAATTGAGCAATGGCACTTTGAGCCAACACTGAAAATGAACCATATTAATGCATTTTTGCTTATTTTGAGTTCCATTTGACTTGTTTAAGTAATTATAATGAAATAACAACTTAAAATTAGCCAACATTTATAGTTAAAATGCACTTATTGATGTCTTATGTTTTAAAATTTATGATTATTTAAAAATAAGGTTAGATGGCTAATTGAAACCTAGTGGCAAGTTGAATAAAAACAATAGTATTATGTATTCTGAAACATGGTCCCTCAAAGTCTTGGCCAATTTTTACAAGTAAAATGAACCCTAACAATAATTTAACCTATTACCAACTCTTAAAAGATACAATGATGGGGTATAGCCTCACAAAAACTAAATAATTAATGCGTATTTGAGGCTGTTGCTATTGGCGCTACCCTTTATGATTAATTAATTTAAATGGCTGTCATTCGTGATCCATCATAACTTAGTTAATAAACCAGTGGGGAAAAACTATCTAGGATCAATGTGTGATCATTGTCTGACAGATATTATTAAACATTGTTAATAAAATTTACAGCAGAAATTATAAATAACGACTGTTTAGAAGGCCTATATTTGTCGACTCGCGCTCACGTCCAAGACGATCTCGAACGCGTTGCCGTCTGTACAGATACGATTTTTTATTTCCGAAACCAGTGGGGAAAAACGATCTAAGATCAATGTGTGATCATTGTCTGACAGATATTATCAAATATTGTTAATAAAATTTACAGCAGAAATGATAAATAACGACTGTTTAGAACTAAGGCCTATACTTGTCGACTCGCGCTCACGTCCATGACGATCTCGAACGCATTGCCGTCTGTACATATACGATCTTTATGTCCGTTAATAAACCAGTGGGGAAAAACGATCTAGGATCAATGTGTGATCATTGTCTGACTGATATTATCAAACATTGTTATTTATTTACAGCAGAAATGATAAATAACGACTGTTTAGAAGGCCTATACTTGTCGACTCGCGCTCACGTCCATGACGATCTCGAACGCATTGCCGTCTGTACATATACGATCTTTATTTCTGTCAAATAGCCTTAAAAGATTATCCAGATAATTAATTAAAATCTTTTTACAACTGCAAGAGTTATAGTTAATTAAACTTAGTGAATTACTTTCGCAGCAGAGAAACAAGCACAGCCGACAACGCCATGGCGATCACGCGCTTCGTTTATGTTAGGCCTATGTTTACTTCGCGCACGCTTGGGTTGCACACTTTCCCGCACTACGGGTTCCGCTACGAAAATGCCACTTTGTCATACTATATACCATTTTAAAGAGGAGATTTTCTACTTTCTTCTGATATAAGAAAAAAATCTATATTTTCAGAAATAACCGTGCAAAAACGTAATTGAAAAATAGGGCTTTTTTCAATCAACTTTTACATACAATAAAAATAAAAATACAGATTCGAAACTAACACGGTTGCATTCTACATTCATTTTTCTTTAGTTTGATATAAGATACATTCTGATAGGACGATCGTAGCGGAACCCGTTTTAGTATTTGCAAGGTATATCAAAACACGATGGTAAAACCGGAGATTGAGATTTTTGCCACGGCCATTGAAACACGCCAACCGTACCTAATTTAATGCGATCGTACACGCTTCCACTCACTCTCTCACAAATAAAAAATACATTAATGAAAAGTTGAAAGATAGTTTTATTCAACAAACTATTTCACAAGCGTGATAAATACGGAACATAAACACAGCGCTTGTGACAAAATGGTAAATTTTTCGGAATTTAGTAGTTGTCCGCTATCGCCATATAGAGGCTGGTTCTACCTACTGTATTAGTGTATGTCTGTAGTGTGAGTAGCATGTTACTCCTCATCATTGTCCTTATCAATTTTTACCATACATCGATTCACTCACTGACTGACTCATACACTTATTATTATATATATATATATATATACACACTTATTATTATTATATATATATATATCTTAATCCTGATCAGTCATTCAATGACAAATTCTAATTATCATTTACTAGATTGTTTCTTAAGGTCTGAGTTATAATAAAATAACGAAAAGTACTGGTCAGCTATAGAGGAACACAGACAAAAATCCTTCAGTATTAAGAGTTGTTCTTTATTTTGGATTGGTGCTTTATAAAATTAATTTTAAATATTGCCGATTAGTTAATATATTTTCAATAAGTTAATCTCATCATGAATCATCGTTTAATCATTTCCACTCTGTATTTCATGTATAGGATTGTTTTTAATATAAGCAGTTTGTCATAACAAATCATCACCCTCTTGCAACCATATTTTAAATGGCCAATATTTAGCTAACCTCGTTAGTGATCAAAATAAAACTTTCTGTGAGCTAAGTGCTCTTTTGTTTTTATTTTAGAATCTAAAATAAAGTAATTTCTTTTCTTTCTTTTTTCCATTTTTTTTTTTTTATTAAATCAGAAGCTGAATTGGTAATGACCTCTTTAAATGCAGGCACTGGTGTTACATTGATTGGTACCATCAAGATAGATAAATATATTTGATATTGTACAAAGAGATATAGTCACATTATTATAAATTATATAATATAGCAGTATTTATTATAAAAAAGAAATTATTGGAATTCTTATATATTTATATAGATCACTTCAGTGATCTGTCAAAGTGTATAAACATTTTACATAATAAAAAAAAATAGAAAATAGATCCAGGTTTGATTAAATATTTCAGACATTCATCAAATGTACACTATGATAGTATAAAATATTTGTTCTCACCTTACTATAGGTTGAGTGTTAGGTCTATATATCCTCAAGTAGGCCTATTACAAGTATTAGAGCAAAGGGGAGGAAAAATAAAGAAGTTTATATACAGGAAGACAGACTAGGTGGAAAGGCCATAGAAAAGGGGAGCTGTTTCAAGGTGTTTTAAATGTAAATATCATATAAGGAAGGAGATCCAAAGTACAAGTATAATTAACGCTTAAACCAGAGCTCAAGGACAGACTAGATAGAAAGCCATGACATCTTGGAACTGTTTAAAGATGTTTTGTGTGTAACCACCCTATAGGGAATTTAGTCAAAAGGATTGGCATAAATGATAGTTAAGCCAGAGTATGAAATATATATGCCTATTGGCATTGCTGTTGACTATGATCATGAATTCAACCAATACTTTCCCAGTAAAGTTGGGAATGGGAGACAGGGGTGCTTATTACTAAGAGCAACTTTTTAAAAAAAAACTTGTTAACAAAGCACATTCATTCTTCTGACTATTCTGTTTTTAGTTAGTATCTTTTGTTTTTTTCCTTTTCACTTTGGATGCTGATCCAATAGTGATGCTGTTGCTTCTGATCAAGTGGTGTGTTTTTTTTAATATGAATATGTGCAGTTTTATGTAAAAAGAATTATGCTACATGTGAAAAAGCACATTTCAAATAATTTTATTACTTTTGACCAAGCAAGATATTAGCTCTCCGAAACACCCACCCTATGAACATCACATACTTCTCTGCAACAATCGTTTGCAGTGTCAGCTACTGGTATCATAGTTTGATATTTTTTCTTTTCCTTTTTTATAAAAATGTTGTGGGATAAATTATCTCTTACAGTACACTATTCCAATAAATGTCATAATATTTTTCTGATTAATTTTTATTTAGTTATTGTTAATTGTGGTGCACGATATGTCTGAAATTTGCTTGTCATTTTTGTATATCATGTTATATGTGGGGTGTTTTTTTTTTTATTGATTTGCATTCGTATCACAGGTCAATATCACTCTGAAAAAGGCTGGCAGTAAACTTGAACACCAGGGAATCAAAATTGAATTCATTGGTCAAATAGGTATGTTAAGATTTGTAGAACATTAGATTGTGAATTCACTAACCAAATAGTTAGATTGATTGGTAGATATCAATTTAATCTGTTACATAAAACAGGATTGTGAAATTAACTAGCCAAATAGATCAATAGATATTAGTTTAATCTTTTACGTAAAGCAGTATTGTGAATTAACTAGCCAGATAGATCAGTAGATTCTAGTTATTCATGTGAAGAACAAGTGATTGTGTTTTACTTTATGTAGTGATGTCAAACATACAGTTATGGATTTATATGATTATGAATTTACTAATCAAATATCCAATTTTTATGAATTAAGTTTTATCAGAACAATGATTTATATAAAAGAAGGTAGTCCCACTCATTTTTTTCTACTTCCTATAGTACAGATATTTTTTGCTCAAAATATGTGTACTGATGAAATAAGTTTGTGTACAAAAAATTGTGATGATAGCAGCAATACGTTTTGAGATATCATTAATTTAGTGTCATTATTTGTGGTCAGAATTTTTTAGACGTACTGAACGTGTGATTTTCCAAGTTTATTACAAGTAAAATATAAACCACACTAAAAAACAGTCCAACAATTCAAATAAACATAGTCACATACAGCAATAAAAAACAGATATAATGCAAAATTTACTTATCAGTTTATTATAAATTGCAAAAGAAAATGGGCTTTTGTTTCATAAAATTGCTTGCAAAACGCAACAAAAAGGAACATTCCTGGCATCATAACATTTACTATTTTTGCATCAAGAGTTATCTTTTCTTTTTAAAATTATCGTTGTAAGAAAACAATTTTTCTAAATAATAAGATTACCATCATGATTAAATTAATTAAGTAAATAAAATAATATATTTAAATACGATCTACGACTTCAAAATATATATTTCAAGGAAATAGCAGTCAAACTTTCATGATAGAGTGACACACCGACTAACCTATTTTCAAACTACAGAAGCGATAGTGATGATAATGTAAAAATTAATAATTCTCCTTTAAAAATAGAGATATATTTACAGTTAAAATAATCACAGAGTACAGTAATAATTATGAAATGCTTACAGAAAGATCTTACTAAAAAGAGGTTTCAATTGTTCATATAAAATGTCCAAAAATATCAGTGGTAGTGTCGACGTGTTTCGCACATGAAGTCATGACTGAAACAGGATGCATACTACGGGTTTTTAATTTAGTGGATCTTGCAAGGGTCACTAATTGAGGACTAAGGCATATCATTAGAAAGATGTTGAAATTCCGCAGAACTTGATATTTTTTTCACTATATTGTGATAAATATTTCTTTTAAAAAATGTATCGTGAACTTTTGAAAATTTATTTGGTTATTCGCAACAAACAAAAGTGAAAAATATATGAGTGTAAAGAGTTATCTGTCCTCTATTTAATGGACCAATCAGTTTTGGGGTTACAAAAACCTGCAGGCTCCACTTTCTTCTTAAAACTTAGTTCCCGAAAACGTAAATTTTACCTTTTCAGCCGTGAGGCACATTTGACCCATTTTTGTTGCAACCCTAAGGCACTTTCATCAAAGTTCATGTGTACTATAATAAAATTCAGAAAAAAAAACAACAAAACAGTTCCAAAGACAAAACATTGATGGTTAGTTGAGGTTTAATGTGAAGAAAACCGCTCTGGAGTAAAGTTTAGCAAATTTGTGTGCATTTGCAAGTTTTTGCCAATAAAGTGGTGGCAGTGGGACTACCTAATAATATGAAATTAGGCCTACTACTTAAATCATAGGTATCATTGGCACAACTTTACTAGGATCGTATGTAGATTAAGGGACACTTTATTAAGATTGTATGTAGATATTATTTGTATTAGGATTGTCTGTAGGTATCGTTGGCACAGTTTGTATTAGCATTGCATGTTTCATTGGCATAGTTCTGTTAGGGTTATTTATGTCATTTTGTTGTTTGTAAGAGTTTAGTTGTTATTTGGCACTATCATAATTATCTCTACTAATTCCCATTGTTTTCCTTATAATTGGGTCATAAATTTTGGAAGTTCTGAAATCTAGAGTTCAGCTTTTGTTCATTTAGTTCAAATTGAGTATATAAGATACATTAACTGCAGTGTTTATGTTGTCAATTTAATGATATGTAGGATTATAGATTCACTAATGAAATTGTCAGGTTACTTCATGAATGCAGTTTTACACCAGTTAACCCCCTTTATTAAAAATTGTTACATAAACCCTAATAAAAATTTATCATTGGAGTTTAAAAACGTCAACAGCTTACTGATATATCACCATAACATTTTAGGGTACTTTTTAAAAGAAGGGTTATACAGTTCAGTCATAAGCCTACCACAGACTTCATTTTCTGTATAGAGTGAACCTTATTTTATTATGGAGACTCCATTATAAAATTTATGCATTCTTCATACACAAACTTACATACATGACATAAAGGATGATGGCTGATAGATTAATTAAATTGCATCTTTAAACAACCAAATTAGCTTTGATAGTGAAATTTAAATTAATCAACAGGCACAGAAAATAAAATTTTAGTTACTGAGAAAATGTTTACCAAACCATTAGGGCCTATTGAGTAATGTGTAATTTTGAAACAAAGTGTATATAAATACTAAAATAGATTAATGATAAATATGTTCATGCGTTAGCAGCTATAAAAGTTTAGACTATAAAAGTTTAATGTTCTTCATTGATGCATATTTTTTTATCTATAAATGTTTAAATGTTGCTACTCTTCAGAACTATTAATGTCACTGTGGGTGATTCCATTTTTATATTTATTTTATCTGTTCACTACTTTCATGACACATTTTTTTCATATGTATTTATTTCTGCTCCTTCAAGAAATGGAAAAAATAACTCCCAGTGATTTCTTAACCAGTGTTTCTTATCTTGTTGACTCTGTACTTACCAAGACATGGTTTGTGGTATTTGTATCACAACATTGGCATGTGTTTATTGTAGCAATTTTTCTTTCAAAATGTTGGTGATGCAACTGACATTAGTCATAATATAAGCAGGTGAAAAGTGTTTAGATTCATTTGATTTCATTTTATTTTAATTATGAAAAATCATAATATTGCTTCTTTTTCAACAGAGCTTTACTATGATCGTGGAAATCACCATGAGTTCACATCTCTTGTGAAAGAATTAGCAAGGCCAGGGGAGCTGACTCACAATGCCAGCTATAATTTTGAGTTTCTACAAGTAGAGAAACCATACGAGTCATACACAGGTGCCAACGTTCGCTTACGGTGTGCTTTGTTTTTCTAACATTTTTATAATGACTATCATCAGAATTTGTTTACATAAAAAAACAACAAAATAAACTAAAAACAAAAAGAATTTCTGTAATATGTTACTAGTATTGATTTGTTTACATAAAAAAACAACAAAATAAACTAAAAACAAAAAGAATTTCTGTAATATGTTACTAGCATTGATTTGTTCCACAAATTAAAACCACAGACTTTAATTTAGGTTTGGCACATATGCGTAGAGCATACATGCTTTCTTCATGGTAGAACAAATCTTTTGCCAGAGTAGAACATACCGATGGCCATAGTAGAGAGATCCCTTTACCATGGTAGCATATACTTGCCCATGGGCATGGTAGATAGAACCACTGATGTTAAAAAAAAAAAAGTGATTCCAAGAGTAAAAAAGCAAACTTTTAGAATTTTTCAGTTGTCTGTTTCTTCTCTCAGATTACTCAAGTTATTGTACAATTTCTTATACCAAATAAAAGTTTTACTTTTCATCTTTTGAGTGTGAAAATATTTATTTAATATTAATTTAATGTTAATATGCATGAAACAATGCATTTTATCTAAAGCAATAAAATGTTTTTCACTAGGTCTTATCATCATAATGTCAGCAAATCTGGGGTACCCTATTCCTGCTGTAATTTTTTTAGGTTAATTGAAGAACTAAGATGAGTAGATTTACTACCGTCTTTAACAAATGGCAACTCTGTTTTATTTTAAAACTTTCCAAATTTTTTATAAATGTAATTATATTTGTTGTAAAGACATATGTTTCATTAATTTGTGTATATGTGTAGGTATAAAACTACACCCACACTCTCAAATGGAGAGAGAAGGGTGTGATTAATGACTTATTGATTATAAATTTATTTCAGTTGTAATTTTTTTATTAATCAGAATTTTGTATCCTTGATCATTCTCATAAGTTTATACTCATTAGACTTGTAGTGCATAAGTTATGACTAGTAAGTAGTTCCCTTAGAAGTGAATGTTAAATTAAATGTACTTACCAAATATAAAACATTATTTCATATTTTATTTATTTAAATTATTATTTTTATTTTCAAATTAAATTATTTTATTTAATTTGGCCAAGTACATCAGTCATTGAAATGAAATTATGGAAAAAAACAATTCTTGCAATACTAATAGATTGAAACTACCTAAAGTAATATTTATTAGTTTTACTGCAAGTATATAGTTTTGATTTTAATGTTATGTGTTTATTAAAGAAATTAAATATTTGCCTCTGAAATAACAAAAGTATTTTTTTAAAATACAAGAATAAATGCTAATCTGACTAAATTTTTACAGACTAAAACTCTTTATAAATTTCATAGTAGAGAGAAATATCAATCAGTGATACAAATTATATTATTTGTAGATCGGTAATATTGCATTACATTTTAAAATTAAACACCAATTTAAACAATAGAAAAGTTACTACAGTAAATGTTGTGGACATAACTGTTCATCAGTGGAAAAGATGAAAATGAATGACAGAAGTACTTATTTAAATGAAAAGTAACAGATTTGTAAACATAATTATTAAATACAGTTTTAGCACACATCCATCAAATCAGTATTATTCAATTATAAAATCATTAAAAAGTAATTTTGTGCATCATTAGAATAAATTGTTATTAATAAAAGTGAATCTTCAGGATAAAATATAATAAAAGATTAGGGCCTTATTGAAATGTTAGCTGGTGTTTTAAAATAAAATACTTCATGATTTTCATGTAGTCATACTTTTATTTAGAGCATCACATTTATAATCAAATTTTACTAGTTGATTGATGGAATGACAAAAGAATTATTGTTAAATTTACCATATTAAACTGACATGTTACATGTGGCAGTATTTGTTTTCCTTTTTTGAAGTTTTATGTTTATTGATTTACAGAATAACTTGTCAAAACAATTAATACTTGATAAATGTTCAGTATCTAAGTAAGTTGTTTATTTATAATATGATTTGATACAGACACATTCTTTTATAAATATGATTTGACCAGATATATTAGTGCAGTATTGAAGTTGTTTACAACTTTCTTACATAGTTTGTTTAATGTCTGAAGGTATTTTCTACGGGTGACAATAGTCAAAAGGTTGACAGACATTGTTAAAGAACAGGACATCATTGTACATACCCTTTCACAATACCCAGATATGAACAACAGCATCAAAATGGAGGTTGGAATTGAGGATTGCCTGCATATAGAGTTTGAGTACAACAAATCCAAGTAAGTTTAAAACGATTGTCTTTTAAGTTACAGTGAAGTAAAATATTTTAATATAACAATTCAGAGTACATTTTTACACCACTTTTAATATTTTTCTTCTGAATACAGTTTCCAAATAAATTTGTTTTAACTGCCTACACAGTATCATACAACAGATTCTGACAATACAGTTTCCAGATAAATTTATTTTTAACTGCCTAAACAGTATCATACAACAGATTTTGATGATACAGTTTCCAGATAATTTTGTTTTTAACTGCCTACACAACACCAGTGCAGCAGATTCTGAAGATATGTTTTAAGATAGTTTTCTTGTAACTGCATGCATTTACATCATTTAATTTTATTACAATTTGTTGCTTCATTTTTTTCAATAAAAAAATAAATAAATTTTTATTCCTGTTTCAAAGTTAATTTTTTTTTACTTACATAAGATAATAGAATTTAAATATAATGAAACTGAGTTGTGAGTATTTTACTGTAAATTTTATAAATTAATTGCCCTTCTTAAATTTGATGTCTAGTTGCTATAAGCAAATGAGTATTTTACATTATACTGATAGGTTATCATTTTATAAAGGATAGTGGGGGGGAAATTTAGATCTAGAAAATATGGGAGCAGAGTGAAAATAATGATTATTTTTAACTGATATAAGTGGGGAAAATATGGAATATGTGAATTTGTGTTTTACTCAGTCACATGAAACTTTATTCGGTTATTTGCAACAAACAAAAGTGAAAAATATATGAGTGTAAAGAGTTATCTGTCCTCTATTTAATGGACCAATCAGTTTTGGGGTTACAAAACACTGCAGGCTCGGCTTCTTAACTCTTTACCGGGCGGATCGCCCAACTTCGCCCGTACATTGTGTAGGGCAGAGCGCCCATAGCAACGATTTCACTTAGAGTTCTTTTTTCTTTACATATTTACATCATATCCAGTCTCTACAGGAAGCATGACGTTTGTACAACGATTTCCGCGCCATTTTGAAACATTTTCATGTGGCAGCATTCATTTTTTCATAAAGTTTTCTTTGTTTTTCGCGTTCGGTGTTTCAAATGGATTTCTTAGTGTCGTCGATCGTTAATGAGAAGTTTAATGGATTGAATTTATCAGATAATGAGGTAAGAGAAGTTTATTTTTGAATTAGATGATAGGATTAGAAGTGACATTAGTGTCAGTAGCGTGCACATGTAGTATCTTTCAAAATTTGGACGAGAGTGCGTCAGATTCTGAGGATATCGAAGAGGAATAGGGGGAATGGGTATCTGGAGACGCACGTGTTTGGAATAATAGTACTTTAGCACTGGAAATATCGGAATTTATAACAGAAATGGGGCCGAATGTGACTGTAACTAATGATAGTACTCAGTTGGCTTTCTTCTATCAGTTTTTCAAAGAAGAAACATTTGACAAGATAGCGGAATAAATGAACAAGTACGCACATCCGAAAATTGCGAAAAAACAAAATGGCGATCCAGGTTGGAAAGAAACTAATGCCACTGAAATTAAGGCTTATTTTGGACTTATGATTTTGATAGGAATTCACAACCTGCCGAAAAAAGAGATGTATAGATCGTCTGACGACAGATTAGTGTTCCTGGCATCAACAAAAAGTGTGTGTACATAGTGTTTGTAGCGGACAATAAATGGACAATATTTTTTTGTGTAAATATATATTTTCATGCATGGATTCAAATTTAACACCCGAAAGTATACTTCAGTTAAGGATATTAATAAAGCAGCTTTCATTTCCTTTCATTTTGCATTTTATTTCATTGAAATATATGCACTAATACCTAAGATATGATGTTTTTACCGACATACCCCTAAATCTCACTGACATCCTGAAAATATTGCATGTTTAGAGCTAAAAAAAGGAAAAACGTCTGCCGAGTAAAGAGTTAAAACTTGGTACCTGAAAACGTGAATTTTACTTTATCGGCCATGAGGCGACATTTAACCCATTTTTGTTGCAACCTAAAGTACTTTCATCAAAGTCTATGGATACTATAATAAAATTCAGAAACAAACAACAAAACGGTTCAAAAGACAAAACATCGATCTTTATTTTCATATTAAAATGGTTAGTTGAGGTTTAATGTGAAGAAACTGCTCTGGAGTAAAGTTTAGCAAATTTGTGTGCGTTTGCGAGTTTTTCATTCTGGATTCCAAGTAAAGGACATATACCACTAAAGATGTAGTTTCAGAAATTAATCACAAACAAGATTTGTGTACACATATGTATCATTTATATGTCAATGGACTGATGTTTGTACAGAATTTATTTTTGCATATTAGATGAGATTGTGTGTATAGTGTTGTCACCGACATCAAAAAGATGCCTGAAAAAAATTATTAAAAAAAAGAAAAATTTGATGTACCAGTATTTTTTCTGTATTTTGTTTGTTTCTACAGTCAGAGATATAGTTTGACTTTTGCCAGATTTTGTCTTTGGTATTGGACAGACATTTTACTTTCGTGTTATGTCAGGACATGTGTTTTGTTTTGGCTTCGATTGGACTATCACCTTAATGAAGTATTATGGCAAGATGTGACTTTGTATGTGTACTTCCTTTCAACAAAAGATACCTTCTTAATTATTAAGTGTTTTGAAAAAATACGCCCTTGTATGTGTTTTGTTTGGTTTCCATTGGACGGACAGCTTTGCAGTGTAATTGTTGTGAAGATCTATATCTGTGCTTGCATATTTTATTTTATCTTTGAAGCTGATATCCAGAAAATTATGTTCAAGATTTCATGTTATATCTCACACTCATCTTAAAATTAGTGTTTGTTAATATATTATAGTTGTGATGTTTGTTATTACTCATTTAAGACCCTGGAAAATCATTGGAAAAACAATGTTTTGGAATGTCATTGAATTTTAAAATAATCAGGGGAAAAAGAGAGAGAATCAGAAAGTGCAGTTTGTATTGCTTATCAAAGTTTTACCTCTTATCTTAACGACAACTCTGATTTGATGCCTTTTTCTTAGCATTTACTGTCTTGAGCTCTGATTGGTTAAACAAATCAACTTCTGAAATGTGCTGCCATTTTTGCATGCACTCTTAGTCATACTGAGTTTTTGAGTGATTTTATTTTTTTTTAAAACTTGGAAATGCATAAATAGTGCCACCAGTAGATGACTACAAAGACTGGATTGCTGATAAAATGACAATGAGTGAAAGTAAGTGTGCTTACATTTCAACATTGTTTACATTTCTGAGTCTGCCTTCAACTTTGTTTTAATATATGAATCAACTATTTTGTGAACCCAAATGGCTACTAAAGTGTAGAGAAATGTTTCTTTAGGTAAGTACTTATTTTATATTTTGTGTCTTAATGTCCTGGAAAATGTATGAAAAGGGCATTAAAAGGCATGGAATTTCAAACTCGCAAGCCTGTATGGACCCTTTATTTATGCATTACTGCTTTGAGGCAGATGTCATTTTATGAATATGATTGTCAGCAAGACTTATTCCTATACATATTACTGTGTTACTGCCATCAGTCAAATGTCATTTTATGGATAGTTTTGTCAAAGAAGATTTATTCCTATACATTTTGTGTGTGTGTGTCTGTTTGTTACTGCCATCAGGCAAATGTCATCAGGCGTGATGTTTGTATGTTACTGCCATCAGTCAAATGTTATTTTATGGATAGTTTTGTCAAACAATATTTATTCCTATACATTTTGTGTGTGCGTTACTGCCATCAGGCAAATGTCATCAGGTGTGATGTTTGTATGTTACTGCCATCAGGCAGATGTCATCAGGTGTGATGTTTGTGTGTTACTGCCATCAGGCAAATGTCATCAGGTGTGATTGTCTGCAAGATTTATTCCTATACATTTGTCTTTGTGTATTACTGCCATTCGGCAGATATCATCTTAAGGATGTGATTGTCGGCAAGATTTACTTCCTTTTGGTCCGGATCAAAATTCGCTACATGGAACTTGCTATTGTCAGGCGAGAGACAACAGGGGCAGGTAATTTCAGCGTACTCATTAATTTGGCAGTCACTACTGAGCTCTAGAGTTGTCTTATTTTGACTTCTGTTCCTTTCTCTCACAATTGCAGCAGAGGATGCATTACGACTCTCTATTCCTATGCAGATAATTGTATTATTATTGATACTGTACTGGCAAAATTAAATAATTAATTGAAAGCAAAACCATATAACAGCAAAGAAAAGAATTTCACATTTTGAATGATTATTGAATTTAACATTTCTCGAGCTCAGTTATACAACTGTTTTGTTTGTTGTGAATTTGGTTTTTATTGGCTAATTGTTCTTCTGATAATTGTGTTGCTTTTGACTGTTTTAGCTGATTTTGCTGTCAATGTGTTTATTGTTCATTATTGTTTGTATTGAGTTTTATTTACTTAAGATATTTACCTGTGTTGATATGCTTTGTATTTTTAAAATCCTGTTATGCTTCATTTTGTTGTTATAGATACTTTAAAACCAAGTTTCTTTTTATTTGCATCACTTTTTTCATTTGCATGTACATTATGTTTGTTTGTGTTGATGTTGTCTTTGACAGATATCACCTGAAAGATGTTATTGTGGGCAAGATATATTTTCTCTTGGTGCGTATAAAAATCAAGCACATGGAACTTCAGATCATAAAACGAGAGACCACTGGAACAGGTATACTCATGATATTTCTGCTCATGTCTTCACTGAATTGAGATCATCTGCATACTACTTGCATATCTGATCTCACCACTTCTAGACCATTCCAATGTTATTTTCACTCCTATTAATATTATCTCACTTCTCTTAGATCATTCCAATATTATTTTCACTCATAATATCTCACTTAGACCATTCCAATGTTATTTTCACTCATAATATTTCACTTCTCTTATGTGACTTCTGCTTTAAGAACAGTTGCTATTTTGCACTTAATCAGACCTCACTATTCTGATGCTGTTTTGTTATACAGCCAAGTAAGCATTACAAAATTAAAATTCTAAGCCAGAATCAATCTCCAAAATACATAAACACTTATCAAGAGCTTTTTCATACACTTTCATTTTACTAGCCTTATCTGTCGCACCCATCAAATTCTGAAAAATTTCATAACATCAGCCACATTCTCATCCTCTTTCTTTCCTGCCTCACATATCAGATACAACAGCAGCACATTAGTGTCTAAGAGTGTTTTAGCATCATTACAAAACACTCTTTGAAAACCCTGTACTGATTTAACTTGGTGCTCAACTTACTTAAATTGATTTCTGGACACCATCAAGGTGAATATCAAACGTTTTATTCCTCATTTTGTCATATGTCTGCATTTTAGTCTGGCATGTCCTGGCTATGCGGTACACTGTGCTGTTGCTGGGAAGGTTTTCCTCTGTAATCTCATTGTTCAATAAATGAGATGCTACAGTCTAAATAATGCTTTTAGCTTTCTTTTCCGATGCCTCTCCCTCTGAACTAAGCTACCAATACATTTCACAACAGAATTTGTAAACAACGCAAGAATACCGAAATAAAATAATATGTTTGTGTTATTGTAAATGCAATGCTTGAAAGAAATAAACATTTCAGACCTGTTTTTCAAATAATGTTTACATATTTAGCATCTACAGTTTGCTTTTTTAAATTATCTATGTTTCACAAGTATTATTTTTTTGTTTTGTTACATCGTAAAAGTATCACTCATGACTAAAATTAAATCAGTATAAAGTCATTCCAAGACTGGCCCTAACTTTCAAATTTTTAGAATGTTCACTTGGAAAATGCCAGTAATCATTCTTTAAAAAAAAATTAAAATATCTTTAAAGAAAAATAATCATAATATTTAATGTTTATAAATAGATCTTACCAATAAGGCGGTTGCAGTTGATCATACACAGCAGAAATTTCAATGTTAGCTACAATACATCTCAGAAATGAAAGCCTTGACTGTGACAGGAAGTGAAATAGGTGCTACAGTGTTTTCAAGTTAGATTGAATTGCATGGATTAATAACTTTGTTCTGTATCATGTTTTTGGAAAGTGCTTGAAATGATTTTAAAAAATAAAAAATATTTTCCCCATGGTTTTCTGATAAATATTTGATCCAAAAAAATTTGTTTTGAACTTTTTACTTTAAAAATTTATTTAGTTATTCTTAACACAGATGTGGATAAAAATATGAGCATATCTGTCAGTATTTTAATTGACCAATCAGAAATCATCTTTTTAATGAACCCATCAGAAATTAGGTTATTAATCCATGCTTAATTCTTTACTAAAGGTACCTGTGACAGTCCCGATGATTAATTTTTGAAGTAACCTAAGGAACTTATTGTCAAAGTTTATGGCTACAGTAATAAAGTTCAGAAGATAAACTACAGTCTTTTGAAAGATATAGTATAGATCTTTAATTTTAAATAAAAATGATTCAGTTTTAATGTGATGAAAACTGCTATGTGGTACATTTTTTTTTAATTTTGTGACAAAAGAGCATTTTTCCCCTGTTAAAAAAACCCAGTGACAAAAGGACTTGCCTAATGTGAGGTAAAATGCACCTTTCCCCCATAGATTTCATTTATTTATATTTTGTATAAATATTTATTGTTTAAAAATTATGCTTTGATCTTAGTGTTATGTATATATTTTTGACTTTTTTTTCTAGCATAATAGACCATACTGACTTATACAAAATATAGGCAGATGTTTATCATCTTTGCTTATGTTAAATTATACATACTTGATACTTCTTTCCAGGATGAGGTTATTTAACACCAGCTTAGCTGTTGTGTTAATGTTGAGTGTACTTTTTCTCTTTTCAGATGTAGAATTTCTCATTTACATTTCTCTTTATACTGACTGTTATGTGTTTTTATTATTTGTAAGTGTTATTTGTTACTATTTATCATTTTATTTTTACCAATAAATGTGAACTTCATAACTTAATTATTGCTAATATAATGAAGATTTTAGTGTATAGTAATTATATTGAAGCAATGTTTATTTTAGTATTAGGTAGAAATTAAATTTCTTTTCATTGGATAGTTACTTTTTGAATTTGTGGGTTTTTTCATAATAATAAGCTTCATATGAGAACATATTATTTTTTTTTAAACTAACAAGCTGCTATTCATAATTTTCTTTAAGTTTAAAACACACTTTCAGTCACATTTTTAAAAATTAAAATGCTTATTATTTGACTCATTTTTTTATTCATGACTTTTTCATAATACTGATTTGTTTAATGTTACACATGAACACACTTTTAAATTTATAATATAAACAGACTACTAATCTAGCTTTTCTTTAAAACACTCAGTAGAATTTTTTAGCTAAAACCTTGTGGCTTTTCTTTAAAACCTTTCAGTAGAATTTTACAAATAAAGCCTTGACTTTTCTTTAAAACACTCAGTAGAATTTTTTAGATAAAACTTGTGGCTTTTCTCTAAAACACTCTGTAGCTTTTGTGAAGGAAACTTTCTGCCATTTTTTATTAAAAACAAAACCCACTCTTTCAATAGTGTTTTCTAAGTAAGGCCTTGTTACTTTTCTTAAAAACACACTTTCAATAGTTTTATAAATAAAGTTTCGTGACTTTTCTTTAAATCACTGTAGTGTTTTATAAATAAAGTTTCGTGACTTTTCTTTAAATCACTCTTTCAGTGGTGTTTTGTAATTGTAAATAAAAATTTGTGGCTTTGAGTCACAATATGCAAAACTTACTCAGAATAACTAACAAACACTTGTCATGTAATTTTTTCAGATGATGATATATTCCTCTTGCATTTTTCAGTTTAGTGTGTGACCTGTAAAGGTACATTTACAGAAATCTGAATCCATTTTAAAGCATATTCAAATAAAAATAAATTCAGAATTTTTCTTTGTTTGACCTAGATTCCTCTTGATCTTGCAACTGTAGTTGTCCAATCTATACATGATTTTGAAGGAAATTTAAGCCTACATTAATATAACAATGATGAAATGTTGACTTAGTCTGTGTTTGTCCTAGATTGCCATCAGTCTGTTTACTGTAATTTTTCTAAACTATAAACATTTTTGAAATCTAAAACTGTAGGGTTGGTATTTTTTTTTTTGTTGATTGAAATCTCTGAAATCTTGAATCTGCATTAGTACAACAATAATGGAATGTTAATGCATCCATGATTGATAATTTTTCTTCATTTAATCTGTTTACTGTAGCTTGTGATCTTTAACCTGTAAATATTTTTATTTTGACATCTAAATCTGCATATATTAAATAGTTAAATAACTCATTTACTTCACTCTCTATCTGTATAATAATAAAATGATTATGTGTATATATATTACATACTACTAAACAAACATGGTATCAAATAATATTATTACAGATAAATATCTTTCTTTACATTTAGATTTCCAATGCATAAAAAAAAAAATTTCAACTCTTTTGTTTCAATTTCCATTCTTAAATTCTATTCCACCAAGTCCATTTTTACGGGAAGTATATCTCAATTTATATCCTGTGTGCATGTGACTCACTTCTTTGTTCTGTTCAAATGTGCCTTTGAAAGGGAAGTAACTATAAATTTAATCAGTATTTGTGATCAACTTTGGTGTTTGGTGAAATATATTAGTAATGTAATTAATATAATTTTCTTCAGTTTTCACTCATTTTTTAAAAATTCATTTTGCTTTAAATCTCAGTCAGAATAAGTCCATTTTACATATGCTAAAACTGTAGTGGTTTGCTTCAGTATGTTTTCATTCTCATTCCTATTTCTGTTTTCACTAGCAGTTTCAAATTTTAATTTCTGCTGTCATCTTCGTCAATTTCAATTCATGTAGTTGCTATTTTAATTGTTTCAGTTTTGATTTGTGTTGTTTCTTTTCTTATGTAATTCACACTGTTTTCCTATATGCTATTGCTGTTCTCGTCTGTTTAATTCACACTGTTTTCTTATTTGCTGTTGCTGTTCTAGTCTGTTTAATTCACACTGTTTTCTTATATGCTGTTGCTGTTCTAGTCTGTTTAATTCACACTGTTTTCTTATATGCTGTTGCTGTTCTAGTCTGTTTAATTCACACTGTTTTTATTCAGTTTTGACTGTTGCTGTTACCTTTATATTGATCTTACATTTTTTCCACTTTTGGTATTGATCTTACATTTTGGTTGTCTTTCTTATTACAGGACCAAATACCTTCAACGAAAATGAGACAATTGCCAAGTATGAAATCATGGATGGTGCACCTGTTCGAGGTATGGGATTTGGGGGGATTTTTACGGAATACTCTTAAAATGTTTCAAAGATATGAGTGATATATAGACAGTAGATTAATTGAATCATCTGTATGAACTGAAGTCAAATTAGCATGGTTTTTGTATACATATTTTTGGTACAACCCAAGGAAAACTTTCTGTGAGCAGACTGCAAAGTTTATCAAATGTTACTGACAGTACAACAATCAAAACATGATTATTTTCTGCAGAATGGAGATTTTACTTTTAATAGAAAATCAACAATAACAGATAATTGGTGAAGATATTGATTTGTTCCATATCATGCAGACATAATCAGCTAATCCATGTCCTATATCAGCACATCTTCTGTGTTCAGGGCCTGGGCAGAATAGGGTTAAGTACTGTGTAAGGTACAGAATAAGTTTAATTACTGTTTAAGATATAGAGCTGAATAGGGTTAATTACTGTCTATGGTAAGGTATAGGGCAGAATATGATTAAGTATTGTATAAGGTACAGAATAGGGTTAATTACTGTCTATGGTAAGGTATTGGGCAGAATATGGTTTAGTAATGCCTAAGGTCAGGGATGAATAGGAATAAGTTTGTTTAAAGTCTGAGCTGAATAGGGTTAAGTTTGGTCTAGGGTCTGGGATGAAGAGGGTTAAATTTGCTGTAAGGCATTACTAAATATAACCATTGGGGGGCATATTTTTGTATGCAACCCTTGTAAGTATATACTCTTAAACAGAAAGAGCAGTAAAAGCAGTAAAATTATTAACCTATATGTTTTAATTCATTATAAAGAGTTCATTTAACTTGCATTGATATGTCTTTGTATTTGTAAACTTGATCTAGGAAGTGTTTTTATTTTCATTCCTTACCTGCAGAGATGCATATTCTTTCTATAATTAGGTAAGACCACTCGCTATATGGAGACTGGAGACAACGTCACTTTTTGACTGAATTCACTCTTTTTCAAAACTGTCTATCTCGGTAATTAAAAGAAAGAAATGGTTGGAAATTGTTTTAACAAATAAAGGAATCTTCCAACGTTAAATATAAGTTTTGTGTGTACATTTGAATGACGTATTTATTACGTTTTGATCGATAAACTCACAGTCGGTAAAGCGTACTAAAGTACCCGTGGCGCGATTTGAAAATGGCTTACCTCCGACATCGTTTTTGGGTATGCTCACATAACGCGCTATCGCTCTTTTGAGAATCAACCAATAAAAATAAATCTTATATCAACGGAAAGCTAAGATAATGACCTTTAACATAAGCATTGGTTGATTTAATTTTTAAAAATTTTTACTGTAGAAAATGATAATCAAAATTATGTGTTGTGTTTGACGCATTATAACTTCGAAACCCATTCTCATCTGTTCGCCTACTTAATACTGTTGAAAAGGTCATCTTTTGCCCTTTAAAATGGTATATAACACGAAATGGAGGTCTCTATAACGGAAGTGCGAATGGCAATGAACGCGGGTAACCCTAATAGTTTTATTCGCGCCCATGCCGAAGTTGACGAGAGATCGCCATCTTGGACCACACGTGTATTAAAATGGATCAACCAGACAACTTTTTGCGTAAATTTTAACAAAAACTATTAAATTTCATCTAAATATTGCTACTGTAAAACGATTATTTATTATTTTTAAGTTACGATTTGTTAGAAAGTTTTATTTTGATCATTAACGAGGTTAGCTAAACATCGGCCATTTAAGTACGGTTGCAAGAGGGTGATGATTTGTTAGGACAAACTGCTTATATTAAAAGCAGTCCTATACAAAAAATACTGGCTGCAAATGATTAAATGATGATTCATGATGAGACTTATTTTTTTAGAAAATATTTTAATTAATCGGCGATATTTTAAATTAATTTTACAAAGCACCAATCCAAAATAAAGAACGACAACTTTTAATGCTGGCGGATTTTTGTCTGTGTTACTGTCTGTAGCTGACCAGTACTTTTCATTATTTTATTATAATTCGGGTTTTAAGAAACAATCTAGTAAATGATGAATGAGAATTTGTTATTGAGTGACCGTTCAAGGTAAAGATATATACTAATATAGTAATAAGTGTATGTGTCAGTGAGTGAGTGAATCGATGTATGGTAAAAATTGAGATCAAGACAAGGATGAGTAACATGCTACACACACTACAGACATACAGTATACACTAATATAGTAGATATATAATAAGTAAAACTATGAAAGACTTTAGCTTTCAATTTTCAAGATATTTTTAGAATGTTAATGTCTTATATTATGAAACAAATAGACACCTATTAAAAATAAAGATACTAATAATTACAATTGCTATTTGAAGGGGACTAAAAAATAAACTGCAAATAGTAACAACTATTGAACATTGTAACAATGTAAAAGTATTTTATTAAACTAAAAGAGTATCACTATCAGTTTTGCTAGCTTTGAACTGTTTTTAAAATTGTGCTGTTCTTAATACATTGTTAATAAATAATGGACAATTAATGAATTATACAACTTTGTCAAATAGTAACAACTGTTGAACTAGCATTGTAACAATGTAAAAGTATTTTATTAAACTAAAAAGAGTATCAGTTTTGCTAGCTTTGAACTGTTTTTAAAATTAATGTGCTGTTCTTAATACTTTGTTAATAATAGAATTAAAATCAAAGCAGCATCTGTTCATAAGTTTATATTTTTTCTTCTGATCATATGTGTACACGAATATGGGTGTATCAAAGTATATTTATGCATATGTGTGAATGTGTCTTATATCCACAAGTGAAAAGACATTAAAATTAAATAAATCAACTAACTAGTTATTGGCAATGCAGTTCATAACAAGCAAAGAAATTGACTGAACAGGATTTACAGGGCTGATATAGGTACACAAATGGATAGTTCATGTTATGACATATGGTGAGCATTATTCAACTTATTCAGTTATTGCTAAATACATGCACATAAGTATGCAAAATATAATTTATGACTTTATTTAGGTTAGAATGATCATGCTGTCAGTTATAGAAATTAGAAATACTGTATTATAATAATAACTGTTTCGTTTGACCTATTTTTCTCTTCAACAAGTGAGCATTATTTGCGAATGTATTGCAAAAAGCTATATTTTTCATATGTTATATTTATTTCTAAATCTATTAAACAAGATTGTCTAAAACTTCACCCTGGAAATGTCTATACTCCAAAGAGCAAGTATACCAAATCTGGATGATGTATATGAAGTAGTTTTTGTTTTACAAGACTCCAAAAGAGACATTCTGTTTTTAACCACTTGCCGTTTGAAATTTTGAACAAAATGCTATTTTGAGAAGACTGTATTTCATTTTCTATGCATCTGTGATCCTTAAAAAAAAATCAGCAGTATAATTGTGTTACAGAGAGTTGACATAGCAAAGATGAACTGTGTATGTTTCATAGTTTTTGTTTTGTGGTCATTTCAAAAGGGGGTTTCGTGAAATCTGAGTTTTTCTGCAATTTACATCAAACTTTGAACTGTCATAACTTTTTTTCTATTAAAGCTAGAGCTCCAAAATTTTGTATGCAAACTTACTTTGAGGTACATAACATAACCTGCAAATATCAGCTTATTTGGCCAGACTTCAAAATTTGAGTGGTCTTACCTACTATAATATTTGTTCGCATCTTTAAAAATGTTGTATGGGTTATAATCAGATGTACCTCTGTGCTGGACTAATGATACACACCATTCTGTAGCATTCATTTACAGATTCAGAGGTTTTATATGGTTTGTAAATGAGATTTACCTGTATACTGAACTAATGATGCACATCATTTCTGTTACATTAATTCACAGCTTCATAGATTTGATGAGTTCATAACGAGATTTACCTATATACTGAACTAAAAATGCACATCATTTCTGTATCATTCACTCTCAGCTTCAAAATTTGATTGGTTTGTAACACGATTTACCTGTATACTAAAGATGCACACCATTTCTATATCATTCATTCACAGTTTCAAAAATTTTATATAGTTTGAACTAAATTTATCTGTCACTCAGGTGAGTCTATTCCCATCCGACTTTTCTTAAGTGGCTATGAGTTAACACCATCAATGCGTGACATCAACAAGAAGTTTTCTGTGCGTTACTACCTCAACCTTGTGCTGGTGGACGAGGAGGAACGACGCTATTTTAAACAACAGGTGAGTTGCTAAACGATTTTATTTTATATATATATATAATTTTAGCATAAAAGATAAAGATACATTGGAACATAAAGTTTAAAAATTGATTTCCAGGCCAATTCCTGTTACAAAAGCGCACAATTAATGTTGTTATTAGAAACAAAAACTATTAATGCTAAATCCATGAGGCAAAGTCTCACATGGCCACGTGACATCATTAGTCAAGAATAGCACAATAGACTAAATAGTGACCAGTACAAGACAAGTACAAGATGGGTGTAAGATAAGTACTTGATGAGTACAAGTTATTAGAAACAAAAAGTTTATAATTCTGCAGTAAAGGTATTAAATATAAAGAAAATTGTATGTTTTTATTTCTTGAAAGATATCGCTTCTTAATCTTCAATGGAAGTGTCATAAAGAAGTTTTGTATGTTTTTATTTCTTGAAAGATATCGCTTCTTAATTTTCAATGGAAATGTCATAAAGAGAAGTTTTGTATGTTTTTATTTCTTGAAAGATATCGCTTCTTAATTTTCAAAGGAAGTGTCATAAAGGGAAGTTTTTTTAGTTTTTGAACTCTGTCTTTCCTCCCTCTGCCATTACCCTTAATTGAGAAAAATGCACCATAACTATCTATCAGTCCAATCTATGTCTATCTTATATCTACCTATGCCCCTTAACTTTAGTGTCCCTCAGTCTGGTCTGTGTCTTTCCATTTATCTCTGTTTCCCTACCTGGCTTGCTGGCAGTCTCATTCTTCCTGATAATAAATGATTACTAAACCACATAAAATTGCATATATCTAAGTGTACAGATAAATGAAGATAATGTTTATATGCCTATGCTAATATAAAGCTACATACGTAATTTTATTATGTGTTATGTGTGTATATGTATTTCTGTGCATGTTTGTGTGTGATATAACATGCATTAATTTTTTTTTAATTGTCCTAATTATTTTTTAATTATATAATTTCTATTTCTTAATTGCTTGCAGGAGATAATCATTTTTCGCAAGGCAGATAAAGCCCGCAAAAATTATCAAGCTGCATATTCACACCACCATCCAGTCAACCCACCTAACATGGCACCACCCAGCGCCACACCTACTAAGGAGGAAGAAGATGAAGAAGAAGAAAAAGAAGAAAAAACAAAGGCTTCTGGAGATAACTGATATAACAGACATCACTGAATGTCCTTAAGTCTCCGGCAATTTGTTGTTGATGACATAGGAGCTCGTTTCCTTGGCTCCATGTCAGCTTGTGACTGAGTTCAGATGTTTGTGCATAAGATGATTGTGCACAGTGCTTGTCTGTGTATGTGTGTGTGTGATTGTGCATGTGCGAACAAGAGAGATAGAGGAAGACTGCACATAAGAGTACATAGTGATAAATATTGCATTGATTGAGTGGTTAATAGTACTGACAGAAGTGATGTGCGAGACTTCAAGCTGCTCAGTCTGGCAGGGTTCAAATTGTGTTTGCTCTAGGTTACCCTGGGCTGTTGGGTGGGTTTTTTTTAAAGTCCTGATCAAATTTTTCTTTCACCATCTGTCTGTTTGTCACTGGTTTGAAAACCTACAAATTTTACGGCCTGCTTAAACTTTTTTCTTTCAGTTTGCTGTATTTGCCTCTGATTTAAAACCTACCACTTGGAAAATTTGTGTCCAATACTAAGAGCCTGTCCCCTTTTATTTATTTTTTTTTTCAACAAAAAATAAATACTAAATAAAAAATAAATAAAAATAAATAAATAAATAAAAATAAATACTTGCACGATTGTATTACTTTTCATTTTTTCCAGTGTTGTCTTAATGAAAAAATAATTTATTGTTCATGACTCTATGTGGCCACATGTGTTTTTAAAATTAGTAGCTATGCAGGTCAACTGGAGCTTGCTTGCTTGCTTGCAAAATTTATAAATATTATTAACCAAAATTCTGTACTTGACAGCTGTCCAAGTATCCTTACTTAGAACAGGGGTTGGCCACCTTTGTGCAAAGACAAATCACTTTCTTATATACAGTTCGTCGTTGGGGCTCTCTTCTGAAAACAAATTTATCAATAAAATGTGCTAGTCAATATTATTAAACCATGATGCTTTTATATGGTTGATCAATGTGTTCCAGCTCAGAATAGAATCAGTTCTTTCTTTACAATTAAACAGAGATTTAAATAATGTCCAATAGGCTGCGCACAATTCTGCAGTGAGCCACAGGTTGCTGACTGAGCCAGAAAAAATGTGTGTATGTAATCCTGAGATGACACTTGATGTTGATTATGTTTTTACAGTGCTCATTGTGTAGAATATACTGAAATTGGTTTTTTGCCCGTAATCCTGCAGCATTTAAGCCTTTGGTCTGTATTGTGTTGAAATTGTTTGTTTGTAATAGAGAACTTGGTTTTTCATTCTTATGTTGTGAATTGTTTAGTCTGTCATGAAATTGTTTTGGGCTCTTAATCCAGCATTGATAGATGACAGTTTTGTTTTTTAGTCTGTATTGTAGTGTAATAAAAAATTTTTTGTCGGCAATCTGGCAGTGATTGTTGACAATTTTAGCCCCATGGTAAGCAGTGTATATTTTGCATTGGCATTTTTACTTTTTTTTTTAAATACCAGTAATTCTGCAGTGATGGTTACTGTTTCCACCCTCATGATACTTAATGTTTATATGGTGTAGAGTTATTTTCTCTTGCTGTCAATGATCCTGTGCATTGTTTAGTTTGTGCTAAAATTATCCTTCATTAATTTTGTTCACCTTACTAGGGCTGTTTGTCTTTCACCACCAGATCTCTTAATGAAGTTAACAGCAAGAAAATGGTGGGGTATTTCTTTGGCTTGGTATCCCTATGTACTGGCAAAATATTCTTATCATAACATTTCTTCTTTTTTTTTTGTTGAAAGGATGAAACAATTCTGAAGTGCTGTGGGTAATTGTATGTGGTGTACATGCCATTTGAGTTGTAAAATATTGTATGTGGTTTGGTATATACACCATTGTAGTTATAAAATTACTAGAAATGTGTCATTAGGTGTGATAAAGTATAATTGTATGTGATTATGACTCAGAAATTTATTACATGTGCTTAGATAGAGACAAAAGGCTTTTTAGATTCTGCAACTTGTTTCAGGGGGCATATCATCTTTATTTTCCCAGCATCTAAAAAATTTTTAACATAAAAATTAGCTTAGTTTGTTCTAGAGCAAAGGCGGGCAAACTTTCCAGCACAACAGCCGCATACACATATTTACATCTTGTCACGGGCCACAAAGTTCATTAAGTAAAATAAATAATATTTGAAATAGCAAAAACAAATTTTTTTTCTAAATAATATCATAATTAATTTTCAGTTGTTAATATTTGAAAACGTAAACTTCAAAAGAAGCACATTTACTTGATAAACAGAGTAACGTAAACAGAGTGAGTGCGATTGATGCAGTTGATCACATTCATTGACCAGTTTGTCAAAATTTGGTGACAAGTTGCTCGTGCTGATCTTTAAACTGAGTGAAGATTTGAATCCGTGAGAAGCAATCTGTTCTTTGACTTGTTGACTTTCATAGTAGAGAAAGTCTGCTCGTGAATGTAGGTTGATAGAATGTGAAACAAGCCAAACAAAATTCTATTGAAATTTCTATGGCTTTTCCCCAATGGGTGTGTATTTGACATCACATGGTTACATTTCTCTCAAAATTTGAAAAAAATTTACACTTGAGAAATTTAAATATCTTGAACGTAGGACTTGTTCCTAGGCCGCATGAAAACCCTTGACAGGCTGCATGCAGCCCACAGGCCATAGTTTGCCCACCCTTGTTCTAGAGTACAGTATTTGTCAAACATTATTTCACTTGCCTGAAAAAATGTGAAGGATCAAACATTTTTCAATAGCTTTATCATGTGCCATGGGTCAAATATTTTAGTAGCTTTATAATAATATATGGGTCAAATATTTTAGTAGCTTTATAATAATCTATGGGTCAAGCATTTCAGTAGCTTTGAAAAATGCAGAACTGGAAATTTGTTACAGATTTGCCCTGGGAGAAAACTTTAAGCTTCCATGGAGAAAACAAAAAAAATGGCAAGAAAAATGTTCCAACTATTTAAGACCTGTCTTATATTAAGTGTATATTATAGTTGTGTGTCAAAACATTCTAACATTCATATAGCAGTACTATATGTTCCCATGGTTATTATTGGTTTTTTTGCTACTACTTTTTGTTGGCAAAATGATGCGACAATCACAGTGCTGATTGGTCAGTCCAAAAAGAAGCTACGAGAAATGACTGCGATATTCACTACTGTCCACAAATTTTACCAGATGTAGGTTGAGTTGTCATTCTTGCTTGTTATCCAGATTTTATTATCCATAAATGTCACAGTAAAATGATAATTATATTTGTTTTTTATAAATGTGCATTGTGTTTTATTTTTATAAATCCCGGTCATTTAAGTGTTATCGTAAATTATTGTGCATTCATTTCAAGCTGTTTTGATTCTCTTCCAGGTTATCGTAGAGATCCATTGCTTAGGTCCACATTCGATCATTGTATTAGTCAATATATTGTTGTTTTTATCTTTTAAAGGAAAACTAAACATTGAATTTATTTTTCTGTTTTATGTTATGTGGGCAAGCAGCTGCTTCTTTGTTGTTCTTTTATTTTCAAAACATCCTGTATTATTGCAAAAAACACATGCATTCTGGTTTGACTAGGAATTATTTTGCTCAGGTAAATACTTCTTTATTTGATACCAAAGTTCTTTTTCCATAACTTATTTAGTATCTTTTTTTTTATTAATGCAAACTGGTGAAGGACACAGCTTTAACGAGATTTCTGTGTCACATCAAATTGTATTTTAAATGCTATATTCCCTTGACAGTAACCTAAAAAGTACAGTGATAGCTGCCCAAAAAGTCAGGTGACAGTAACCTAAAAAGTAGAATGACAGTGACCAAAAAGGTCAGGTGAGTTCATTGTGCTGACAGGATGACAGAAGTTGCTGACTGTAAAATGAACTTGATGTGTTGGTGAGGAATGATACCTCTTGAATGAAAAATTATATTATTATGCTTAATAAGTGTTGGCATAACTTTGACACATAATCAAATATGGGAATGAATGCCTATGTCATGTGACTGAAATGGCACTCCAGAAGTGCAGATATTATGTTAGATCACAGTTTAATTTCTTTAAAAATCAGGTGCAGGCATTATTTGTGAATGTTTTATATAATTACACTGTGCTTTTTAAGAGAACCAGCAACTGATTTTTAATAAACACTAATGGCGAATGTATACATGTGTGTGTGTGTGTTCATGCATATATCTGTGTGTATGTTTGTGTGCTCACCTTTCCCTACACAAACACATACACCAATTTCCTCTTCTTTTTTTTCTGGGGTGTTGGGGGTGACATCCAATTCCTGGCTCTGAACATGTACGAATATTGCAGTAAATTTATAATATGCCAGTAAAACATAATTTCAGTAATTCTTTAGCATACCATGGGTCAAACATTACTTAGTAACTCTGTATGATGCCACATGTGTTTCAAACACTATTTCACTAGTTCTAAAATATGCTCTGGGTCAAACATACTTCTAGAACTATTTAAGTAATTTTTTTTTTTTAATGTGTCCAGAATGTTAAAAATAAAAAAATATTTTTTTTTTTAGCATTGAGAAGTAGACTACAGCACTTGTGAAGAATTGCAAGCAATTCATTTTAATTGGGTTTAAGGAGTTCCTTGCTCTCTACAGTTATAGAAACAATAGTTGTTTTTTTTCTGCAACATCTACCATTTAAAAATTTAGTAACAAATCAAGAAAATTAATACAATGAAGAGTTTAATGAACAGTATATATTTCAAAAGAAATGTTGGCAATGGATTTTATGGAGAAGAAAGAGGCAGTAAGACTAATTTCAGCTTAATGTCTTTGTTTTATCACTTTAATAATGATAGTCAATAGGAGGGAGTGTCTTTTAGAATGTGTATTGCTGGGCCATTCTTGTGTTCTAGCATCTATTGTGTGCCTGCCCTGTGTTTCTGTGTCTAAAACATATCTGTTTCTCTACAATGCATTCATTTGTTTAGAATGTCTGTTTCCCTAGAACGCATTAATGTCTGTAGTATATTTGTTTGTGAGTTCTCAGGGGTTTGTCTAGGTTATGTCCAGAATTAGCCTTTGAAGTCTGAGGACTTGTCTAGGATATATGTTCTTGTGTTTAGAGTTAGTCTTTGAAATATCTAAAGTATATTCGTTTATCTGGAGTATATCTGTGACTTCAAAGGACTTATCTAGCATTTATTTATGTCATTGGGAGGGGTTTGTTCTTGAAAAAGTTGCTTTGCTGTCAATCCCAAATTAATAAATAGAATGAAAAGTTTCTTGTTTTGACTACTGGTGTTGCTATTTTTCTGTCCAAGCCATGCTAGTATATGTTTCTGCTCCTAATAGTGCTTTGTGGTACAATTTTTTTGCTCCTAGTAGTGCTTGGTTTTATAATTCTTTTGCTCCTACTAGTGCTTGGTGTATTGTGGCAAGCCAATTGCTGAGAGAAACATGCTGTTCTTGGTTAGGATGTGGACAAATAGTGGTGATGAGTGAACTGTGTGCTTTTGTCTATGGGGCACAAACCGTTCACAATAGGTCTCCCGTCACTTATTTTCACCTAACTGTTTGCTGCAATTTGAATTGCTGTTGTGGCAATAGGAATTTCACTTAATACCACACATTGAGAACTAGATTAGACTTGTAACTATTCACATTATACAGGCAAGATTATGACTAATGAAAAAATATGTTTATATGGAATATTACCATATAAATAAGATACAAACTGGAAATGTTTATATGGAATATTACCATATCAATAAGATACAAACTGGAAATGTTTATATGGAATATTACCATATAAATAAGATACAAACTGGAAATGTTTATATGGAATATTACCATATAAATAAGATACAAACTGGAAAGTTTAAACTTGTGTTTAGGGAATCTGAGCATATCCTTTTTACAAAATAATGCTTCCACAAGCAAATTTAGTCTCATCCAATTAAGTGTGTAAAATGTTATGACACAAATGGAATTAACTGCCATTTAGTTAGTTTAGAACGTCTTTGTGCAAGAATGATTTTAATACTTTAATTCCAAGTTTAATTTAAAACGATTAATATCTTTTGGTATTGTATACATGTATTTTGAACACTATGTTTATATATGCATGTTGTTCATGTGTGCATGAATGTATGTTTGTGTATGTGTGCATGAATACATACGGTTATTATTGATTGAGCTTAATGCTGTACCAATTTTAGAACACAACAGTGTATAGATGTAGATATCCTTTGTAAATAAATGTTAATGAAGTGTAAGTTTCCATCTGTAGATTTGACTTGTAAATAAAGAAAACATTTGTTTGTGTCTCCATACGGTGTGATAACAACATGACACATTGTTAAGTTATTTCTGTATATCATTGTTGTGTAACCATGCCTTGCCTGCGGCCTAGCTGCCTTGTTTATTAGTGTGACACGATAGTGTATTATGCACCATATTTCCCTCATTCATACAACTCAAATCTTGTGTATTAGTGTGAAACGATATTGTATTATACATCATATTTCTCTCCTTTGTAAAACTGAAATCTGTTAGAGCTGTTTCTTTATTTGAGGGCATTGTGTACACTTCCATATATTTATCAAAACTGTTAAATGTTAGAATAACTGAGTTCACATCTACATTTTCATTTGTGCCACTCTCTCCATCAGTAGCCTGTGGTTTGTATGTATTTACAAGCTATAATATTTTTTTTTAATGAGTATAATGTATTTGCACTAATTCTTTATATACATAATATGTGTCAAGAAACTATACATTTCACTTCAATGGTACAGTGTATTTATCCAAAGTCACACTAAAGTCAGCAACCCTGAATTCAAATGAAGAAAAACATTTAACCAGGGCCCACTAAAGTCGGCAACCCTAAATTTAAGTGAGCAGAAACATTTAACCAGGGCCCACTAAAGTCAGCAACCCTAAATTTAAGTGAGCAGAAACATTTATCCAGGGCCCACTAAAGTCAGCAACCCTAAATTTAAGTGAGCAGAAACATTTAACCAGGGCCCACTAAAGTCAGCAACCCTAAATTTAAGTGAGCAGAAACATTTAACCAGGGCCCACTAAAGTCGGCAACCCTGAATTTAAGTGAGCAGAAAATGAAATATTTAACCAGGGCCCACTAAAGTCAGCAACCCTAAATTTAAGTGAGCAGAAAATGAAATATTTAACCAAGGCCCACTAAAGTCAGCAACCCTGAATTTAAGTGAGCAGAAATATTTAACCAGGGCCCACTGAAGTCAGCAACCCTGAATTTAAGTGAGCAGAAATATTTAACCAGGGCCCACTGAAGTCAGCAACCCTGAATTTAAGTGAGCAGAAAATGAAATATTTAACCAAGGCCCACTAAAGTCAGCAACCCTGAATTTAAATGAACAAAAATGTTTCCTTATCATTTACCCACGACCATCAGGTATTTATTTTGATTCCACAAGACTGAAAGCCCTCTTGATAATAGTGCATATTTTCTTCATCATCACACCTGTGGATTTAGCATTTAGATAACTTGCACTGGTGTCAAAATAAAATTAAAATAAAATTACAGCAATGTGTTGTTTGGCATTGAATGTGTGTGTTAATGGGTATGCTTTCAGTTTACAGTATTTGAATTAAAGTGATGTATTTGGATGAATCATTAATTGCCATTTGTCATTCAGTTAGTTTTCCTTTTTTTTTTTTTGATGAGGGTGGGGAGAAAAAGTACAAATGGTGTGTTTATGTGTTTGTATCTTGTCTTTTTCTTTCTGCAGCTTGATGAATGCACCCAAAAATTCTTTCCTCGTTTATTAATTTTAACCTCATGTAATTCACAAAATTTAAGATTTTAAATTTAAAAATTAAACCCAAACAGATCTAACATATTTTCTCTACCAGTACAGATCTGTTTGGCTTATTTATGTGAATATTATGTTAAGCATGTCTATATATTGTTTGCCTTTTCATACTGTTCTTCATGGTTGTGACTGATGCTTAACAGTGTTCAAAATATCTCTTTCTTAATTTGCCGAAGGAATGCAAGAATATTTGCATACTGTGCTCTTCTGCTAAGATAATCTGCATAAAGTTTGAGATGAGATGTTGAAAATTTCTTTCCTGTATTTGTCTACTTAACTGATATATGCACTTTGAAAGAAGCTGACATCAGTAGATATTATACTATGTTGATTAGTTATATTACTTGTATAATTTTTTTGTTGAAGCAGATGTAGAAAAAAGCCATGGGTACATATTCATATATGAATACATTCACTAATAACATGTATACACATAAGAACACAGACTCATATATGTATACACACTCATTAGAAATCATTATTCATTCATAAAAATACAGATATCTATCATATGTATACACTCATTAGAAACCTGGTTTTTTATACATCGGCACATGTATGCATTCATCATAACACGTCCACACATTTATTTGAAAGCAGAGGTGAATGAAAAATACAGTATGGCACGATGATGACTTTTCCATACTGTTGCCAGAGAAAATGCATATAACCAACTTTACCTGAAGAATGTGAGAATTTCCTTAGAAGCTAATCAAACTATATCAGCTTTAGCAGTAATCAGATCATCCCTTTTTTGTAGAAAGAACAAATGGATCATACTGTTTAATTACCATAATGATTTGCCTACACCTTTTGCAAATTGACCAGTGATTTCTCTGTTGTAAATAAAGAGTTAATGCTTTTGTAAAATATCAGTTTATTTAGACTGTATATATAATGCATGTTGATCCTGACTGATTTAAACTATCTCACTTCAGTAAAGAAAATGAAAACCTGTTTGTCTAAGCACTAGGTTTTTAAACTGTTTTCTCATTTTTAATCTTGTGTTTATCATGTGTTTTTTTTTAATGTTAGTCATTTCTATTCTTCTGCATGCCAGGATTTTCTGTTTTCATTCTTGGATTTTTATTTTTTCTTTATCAGTTTTGTTCAATTGTTTAACATTTTATCTTCTATTTGCCAGATATTACTACTAAGATTACTATTTTCTTTTTTTTTTATCTACTGTTTGTCACTGTATTTTTGTTTACCATTCTAGGCTTATCTTAAGACTAAGAAAACATGTTATGTACTATACTCCCTATACCATTCTTGGCTTGTTATTTAAGGAGAATTAACATATACTACCCTCTAGCAGATTTATTCTTGTTGTAGGAGACTTGGCATATACTACCCTCTAGCAGATGTATTCTTGTCGTCAGATTTGATATAATGCACTATAGCATCCTTATTCTTGGCTTCTTATTTAAGATTGGTCATTTACTGCTATGTTGTATTACTCAGACACTGCAACTAAAAGCAGGATTACATATATAAAAAAAATTATTAAAGCTGTCACACAAAACAGATTGTACTTGGCTTATTAAAAAAATATATATATATATATGATGAAACAACATTGTGTATTCCTGAGACAGAAATGAAAATAGTATTTATTATGTACACTGTACTTGTTATTCTTGAAAAGTTTTAACTATGTGTACTACCAGAATAAAACTGCTTACATTTTGTTTGCAAACTTATAATTTTGTGTCCTGTCAAATTACACTGGTCATTTATATGTGTACTATTAGAATAAAACTGCTTAATTTTGTCCTGAAAACTTATAATTTTGTACCCTTTCAAAAAAATACTGGTCATTTTTGAAGAGATTAATTTTGTCTGTTGTCAAAATGTACTGTTTATTAAATGTCAGGTTCTGAAGTAAGACTTATTCCTTCATTTTCACAATCCATAATTTATCACATTGTCTGTAAATCTGTAATTTTGTGTCCTATCAAAGTACACTGCTTCATACTGATATGCTGTAAAACAGGATAATTATTTCATTTACTTTTGTCCTGCCTTTGAAATAGATGTCTATTTTTTTTTGTTGTTGTAGTTCTTATAATTTATAGAATGGCTGTAGTGAAATAAATTTTAAATATATTTATATATTTTCCCAGTGCTTGATTGATGAAAATTATTTAGACAAATGTCACGTTTATAAACATTAATGTATTTACTAACAAGTAACAAATATGCAGTATATCTCTATAGATAATGGCTATTGTAGTTTCAAGTAGGGCAATTAATGGAATTCTTAATATCTTTTGATCCTAAGGGATGCAGTTTTTCTTCTTTCTTCATTTTTTTTTTATCCTTTCTCTACCAGAACTTGACAGAATTATATTAAATGACATATGACTCTCGGCTCCATTTCAAGGTGGAACAACAGAATGGAAGTAACTGAACAAATATTTGTTATGCTCGTATAGCAGGTTTGTCACCCTTGTTAGACAGGTCTACATTCTTCATGCAATTAATTTTATTGAATGTTAATTTTATGATTTGATGGGCCAAAGTTTAATTTTATAGAATGAATTTTATTGAGATCTTGTTATTTTATGAGAGCTTTCTTCTTTTAATGCAAATACCAGATTAGTGTGTGCTTTCAACATGCTGTAACAATTTCTTTCATGAACTAATAATGTTTTCACCTCTTGACTAATTATCTTTCACTTAAAACTTAAATCCATAATGGTTTCACTTCTTCCTCCTAGAGGTAGGTAATATTTCAGACAAGGCACAATTAGATATGTCAGATCAGATGGTAACTACTAAACTAGACTTTGTCAGCTCTTGACAGTCTCTAGAGGACAAGTAATACGCCACTTTGAGCAGTCACTAATTAGTGGAGAATCCTCAGAAGAAAAAAATAGTTCATGCATTTGTATTTATTTCCATTTAAGTTCTAAAAGACAGTATATAATTTATCTTACATTTTGGAAGGTATGGGTCAGAGAGATTATACATAGCACTAATTTGAAGCCCTTACAGCAAGACTGGTAATATGTGTATGAGTGTAATGTGTATGGAAATCTAATATACTGATTTTCACCCTTTTTTGTGATTTAAACTTTGTAATGATTCATATTTTGAAATTGTAATATTTAACCCATGTCTTCTTTTCCTTTGCAATTTCTTCTTTTAGAAACTCAATTTTTTAATTTTTTTTTTAAAGCAGACAGATATGTACATACACAATAAATTTTGTACATAGAATGAACAGGTGTATTTACACACACACAGAAGTGAACAAATGTATTTACTGCTCACTTAAACTTTGTGTTTTACAGACCTCTTCAGATGTGTAGTAATTCCATAAAACCGTTTTGTGCTAATAAGCATCAGTGTCATGCTATTATTATTGTGAATATTAAATTACATATGAACTGCTTTTGTATTTTGATTTTGTTTCTTTTTTAATAACAAATATGATTGACTCTAACTGTAAAATGTTGTGAGATCAAAATTTAAACACACACACACACACACACGCACGCACACAGACGTGGCACACTGTTATGAAAAAAAATTATGCTTACTAAAAATAATAGACAAAATAAATTAAATGTAGAAGCAAGTTGCAAAACAAAATTTTGTTTGGATTATTCATTGTTCCAAACAGTCTGAATGTAAAAAATAGATATTTTATTTACAATTTGGAAACTCAAACTTTTTATAGCATTCTAGTGTTGTTCTTCATAGCATTTTAAAAAAAATAAATTATTAGGCTAAGAGATTATCTATTGATAAAATCATTAAAGACAATATTTTCATCTACGATGGAAAGCTTCTAAAGATAATGTTTACATTAATAATAATGACCACAATAAAAAAGCATCTAACAAAAAGTGTGTAAACATGATGTTACTTCTATGTAACTGCCTAAAAGTTTTTGAAGAAAATTGTTGCAACAGGACATAACCACTACTTGAGTGCCTAAAAGTTTGTTGTTGTTTTTTAATAAAGTTCTTTAAATATGACATTACAAATGCATAAACATTATATTTATAATTGCCTAACTGCCTAAAAGATTTTTTAAAAGAAAATTACACAAATATGCAGCTACTGCTAGATAACTGCCCAAAAAACTTTTAAGAAAATTGTATAAACACAATGTTACTAGTTTATAACTGTCCACAATTTTTAAGAAAAATGTATAACTGTGACTTTAAATACATAACTGCCTCAAAATTGCTAAAGAAAATGTATAAGTTTTATACAAATACACAATTGCCTTAAAATTAGTTAAATGTAGCTGTTAATTAGCAGTGCTATGAGAATTAGTTAAATTTAGCTACTAATAATATAATTACAACACTATGAGCTCTACTTGGCTAGTAAAAGCCACTTGTAATTTAACTGGCTAGGCAATTGTAGTTGTAGAGAAGAAAGGTCTCAATTAGTCTGATGATGAAATTATAATAGGACATGTGAAAAGGGTCTCAAGTCTTGAAAGATAATTATAATAGACCCAAACAGTATGAAGAGACAATTACAATGGGACAAGAACGTCTCAGGATATTACAGTAAGATTGAACAGTCCTAACAGTTTGACCAAACAATGGGATATGAACAAGGTCTCTTCAGTCTGGCTAGACAATTGCAAAAGAATGTGAATGATCTGACCAAACAGTATGACACAAACAAAGTTTCAACAGCCTGGCTAGACAACTACAACATGAACACTGACCAAACACAATAGGACATAAATAAGGTCTCAGCAGTCTGACTAGACAATTACAATAGGATATGAACATAGTCCTGATTAGAATGGCATGTGAACAAGACTGAACAGTCTGGCTGGACAATAAAACGATATAAGAACAAGGTTTCAGTTTATAATGATTTCTCACTATCTGGCTAGACAATTACAGTAGTGAAAAAACAAGTCTCAACAATCTGGCTAGACAATTACAGTAGTGAAAAAACAAGGTCTCAACTACCTGGCTAGATAATTAGAGTAGTGAAAAAGACAAGGTCTCATCTATCTAACTAGACAATACCTGGGTAGTAAAATTGTTGGCACAGAAATAGGTAGAGTGGGGTGCAAGGGAAACCAACAGAGGCAAGTCAATCACGCGATAGATGAGAGAAGTGTTGTCTCGATTTAGCACACTTCCCCCTCCCCCTCCAGTCACATTTGCATCTCGTTCGTAGATGCCGGCCGTGGCAGCCGCTGTACCTAGATCTAATTATGGACGACTTGGATCACGTAGCTCGCGCTGTTTCCTGTGCTTAACACGTGTAGCATGTTAATAAGACTTCAGTAAACAAATTGTCAGTATTTTAACGTCAATAAATTAAATAATAACATTGTAATAGTTTTAGTTAAGACATCTCTTCACGCTCAAGTGATTGAATAGTGACACGGCAGAATGCAATCTGTGCGATGAAATTCTGTCGGCGAGGGTGATTAAACTTGATTCCCTATTTTTAAATACGTTATTGTTGTTGACATTTTATTTAGTTTTAGTTTAGTTTATGTAATGATTGATCATATTAAAATTAAAGTTTGTGTTTATGTAATGATTGATCATATTAAAATTAAAGTTTGTGTTTATGTAATGATTGATCATATTAAAATTAAAGTTTGTGTCATACATATAAAGATATTAATTAATAGTAAGTCACTAGATGCATACCATTGGCTACTGTGTGAAAAAGAGTGCGCTTGCTTAATGGTTAAGTACCTTTGTGTAGAGATCACCAGTTGCGATGAGATTATGCTAATTTTCAAGCGGGTACCCGGGCAGCATTTTAGAAAAAGATTGACAGCCCTAGTTGTGAAAAAAACAAAGTCTCAACTATCTGGCTAGACAATTGCAATAATGATAAAACAAGGTCTCAACTATCTGGCTAGACAATTGCAATAACGATAAAACAAAGTCTCAACTATTTGGCTAGATAATTATAGTAGTGATAAAACAAGGTCTCAACTATCTGGCTAGATAATTACAGTAGTGGGGGAAAAAACAAGATCTCAAAATAATGTAACTAGATACAATAAAACAAGGTCTCAATGGTCTAGTCAGACAGTTACAATGGAAAAAGGTCTTTATTAATGGTGACTAGACAAATACAATAATAACAGAACAAGGTCTCAAAAGTCTTAATTAATAATTACTATCAAACAAGAACATTATGTTAAAATGTTTTCTTTAAAAATAAATAATTTATTTATTTGGGAATGGAGTTGGTTGGATAATATAAGTGTAAAGAATTTCTTTAAATATAGAAACACAGGAAATCCACTTCGTTATTTTGGTCCCAGAAGGTGGGATGAGTTTGAATCCTTTCCCAGAGATCATCACCAAAAACCAGATGGAGAAAGAAAGAATATTAGTGCATAATCTTATAATATTCTGTTGGATATTTTATTATAAATTGCTGTCAGTCCAGTAAGCTCTGCTTTACAATGTACACTCACACTTTCAAAGTAAAACATACAAGAGCTTGTCAACAGTATAGATTTAATTCTGCACAACATTTGTAATTTGAGAACAAAGTTTCTGTACAAACTAAAAGTATTGCAGACAGGAGTGACTTAACTATGACGATATGGTGTTCACACAAGAAATTGACTGGATGACACAATACACTCAAATCACTGACCACTGCAGTTCTGACCAGGCAGACATTTAGTGACAGAAGAAATGAATGGATCACAAATTAAAAACACAGCCATTCATGTCAATAGAAATGAAACATTTCAATAATGTCATTATGCTTCAAAAAGACATTTTAAAGAAGTTGCCTTGCTGAATCAATATGAATACCAATAATCATTAAAAAATATATTGAATTATGAAGAATAGCTGTTTAATGATTGATTGACATTCATCATCATGGGGAAGATTCCTAAATACGTGTAAAGAAATAGGCAGAAAACACTGAGTAAACGGAAAATATTTGTGTAATCTAGCAACCTGATTAAAGGGAGCTTCAATCCCCAAAAATGCAATAATCATTCAAGAATTAATATTCAGACTTTGTAAATGAATGGCCTCAAAGAATTCAGATGGTTTCAAATTTACACAGCAATGCTCTTTGTGGATACTGCAGCTGGATTTTTGGCAATGACATAAAAAAGGTGAAAATTATTATTTGCATAATAAATAACAATACGATTTTTCCGTCATGTCTGAGCAAGAATACATCATGCAAATAGTTTTGAGCATGAGCAGTAACAAATGTGATCCTTGACATGGAAGAGGCAAATCTATAGTATAGGGACACATGCTACATAGGCAAAAGTTGTCAAAAGTCATTTCTTCTTGTCAGCAAAAAAAGGAAATAACTATTCTGTACTGTTTTACTGACATACTTGTAAGTTTAAGCTAGAAAAGCATGCAGTTGGAGTATTTCTCCTGTGCCATAAAGCACTGAGCTGCCAGTGCCTATCAATAGGGGACTTTGACAAAAATGGTGTCACTGTACAGCAACAACACAAAGATCAATGAGTTAGCCATCAAGTGGGCAACAATCATAAAAGGGAAGTGGACACAAAATGGTTGTCAATCATCAGGAGGACATCAATAAATATGGAGTGGATATCAATCAAACAGGTGAGCTATCAGGACATCCATTAAAAAATGGGAGTGCACAACAAGGTGTCAATCAAACAGGTGAGCTATCGGGGACATCCATTAAAAAATGGGAGTGCACAACAAGGTGTCAATCAAACAGGTGAGCTATCGGGACATCCATTAAAAAATGGGAGTGCACAACAAGGTGTCAATCAAACAGGTGAGCTGTTAGGAGGATCTCAGTAAAAAGGGCAGTGGTTAAAACAGTGCAAATTACAACAGTAGCTATTCAAAAGATAGTAAAATTAATGAATCATGTTCACTTAACATTTGTTATAGTAGCTGTTAGAAATAAGGCATTGCAATTAATATGATTCTTGTTTTAACTTGATGCAGTGTTTAACCAATATATTTTAAACTGTTACAGTAAAAATGCCTGTTGCTATTTTAAATAAGTGATATAAAAATAATTTAAGAATTATATGATGAAATAAATTCTAATGTTTTCTTAATAAGCATCTACTCTAAGTTGGATCTATCATCCTCAGAATTCCTTTCATCAATAAGATTGTGTGATTATACCACAAAAGACTTTAGTGATTAACTAAATAACTGTTTGACATAAATATGAGGTTTACTCATTAATATATTTTATGTAGTAAAATGGAGCTATCCATTTTTATTTTGTACTTGTTTGACCCAATTAGATGAAAAAGATGAAATATTGTCTAATTTCAAATGCAATTAAATAAAATGACTAAATGCAGGGTTTCAGACAGATCAAAATTTGAAAATCAGAAAACAGGAAGTCTGTAAAGAGTACAGCACAACAAAAATCACTATTTTATTTAACTGCTATATTTAAAACCATCACCATTTTATGCCCTTGCACGTCTGACCACTGTCTTTTTTGATCAACACTTTTCTAATAGCTCACTTTTTTAATGTGTTCTTGTCCTTCTAAAGTCCCTTAGGGACAGTTCAAATTTCTCTATATCCAAATAGCTCATGTGAGAATGCATTTGTGTAGTTATTTTTAAACAAATACCCTCTCTCTCCCCTCCCAAAAAATAAATGTTTCTGTCTGGAAAAAAAATAAATGTAAAAGCTGGTTCATGCACTACAACAATGAAGAATCCTCTGAATAAAGAAAAAAATAAATTTCACAATTAAACTGACTTTTTTGTATAGACAAGTGTTAGTACTTCAGCTGTACAAGTATAGTATATACTTGTATATACAGTATATATAACAAAAGCTGTTGAAACACTTCATTTCTATACAACTATCAGTACACATGACAAAGTTTGAATAAGAGCAGAACTGTCAGAATCAATTGAATTATTGTTTGCAAGATTTCTGTTTTAGGCACAGTTACCTAAAGTTACTTTAATGTATGTACATAAAATTATCTATATTGCATTAAAAAATCTCCTCTTAAACAAGATGCAATAAACAAAGAGGCAATTTTTAGACATACTAAATGCTATTTGTGACTTAAGAATGCTATATACAAAGTAACATTAAAACAAAACTTTAATTAATCTATTACTCATGCTGTCATTTCTTGTGATGTCAGCTAACTCTATATTAAACTATTTACTTGTATTTAGTCTCATTTAAAAAGACTGTAAGATTATAGAGAACTACTGGGTGAAAACATGCAAGTCACAACACACATCTGCACTAAAAAGTTACAGCACATAAAAATAATGCTTTCATATTCCAGATTTATATACAGTGGACCCAAGCATAATTACCATAATCTTTTTCATAATGATGATAATCACATAGACTTAATCTCTTTACAGATGTGTATTACACACCAAAAATTAGTTGCTACTCACAGAGCCTTCATTATGTGAAATGATGGTGACCAAATTGCTCATTAAATGTGAAATGATGGTGACCAAATTGCTCATTAAATGTGAAATGATGGTGACCAAATTGCTCATTAAATGTGAAATGATGGTGACCAAATTGCTTATTAAATGTGAAATGATTATGAGCAAGCTTTTCATTATGTATAATGATGCTTAGCAACTATTCATTATCTGAAATTATGTTCGATATACCAGATCCAATATAACAAATGAAAATTATGCTTATTAAAGTCTTCAATGATGCCCACAATGGACACAAATTAATATAAGATAAATATCCAATAATTACCGTACAGAAAAAAATTTGATATGTTTTATAACAAACAAATGTACTCCAGCTAGATGTTTCAATTTTCCACTGAATCTCATTGATTACAGGTCTTCATTAGCAGGAGAAACCATTAATTACATCAACAAGCAGTTTATTAAATTATTTTTTTTGTTGGCAGTAGCTTGCAACAATTTATCTTTATCAAACAACTTGAATAATATACCTGTCAATAATCTTCAGCATTCTGTTTACCATGTTCATGTTCTGTTCAAGACAGACATCTTTTCAAGATGGACTAATCTCCTGATTTGATTATATCTGGCTTCAGAGCTGGAACATTTATACGAAAACCAAAATACTCCCCAAACATTTGTAAAATGATTGAAAATCCATGCAATTTATGAGAAATTCATGTTGCAGATAATGTATCTGCCTTTGTTTTGCTTATCAATCTCTGGTACATATAAATATTGTTCTTTCTTATACAGTAATTTCAAAATAAAATTAAAATTAGTGTATCCTAAAGTACACTGAAGATAATTCTTAATATAATTTTGTTGTCCACCATCACAAATGTTACAGTTTTAGAAATAACAAAATTAATGTTTTCCTTGAAATAACTTGCTTTATATAGATTTGTATTATATTATAAAATCAATATATTACTGCTCTTTTTGACACTTTTAATTTTTTTTCTATGTTTGCTATAGTAAACTTTAGTTTAATTATTTTATTAGTTATGACTTCACATTTAGAATTATCACACTCTAGTGACATACCACACACCAGTGTCACATCACACTCTAGGGAAAAAAATCATCTATTTCAATATTGTATCATATTCTAGTGTTGCACTACACTCTAGTATTATATTACACCAAGGAGCCACATCACACTCCAGTGTCATACCATACTTCTATGTTATATCACATCTTAATGTTATATAACACTCCAATGTCATATCACACACCCATGTCATATACCACTCTAGTGAAAATCATCACATTTCAATATCACAATCTAGTGTCATACCACAATCCGATATTATATCACACCTCAGTGTCATACCAACCCCACCAGTGTTATATAATTTCAATATTTTACACACACACACACACACACACACACACACACACACACCACAGTTATATCGCACTTCAATGTTATATCACACCTCAGTGTCATATCACACTCCATTGTCATAACAAATCCCAGTATCATATCACACTTCAGTGTCATATTACATCCCAGTGCCATGTCAAACTCAAGCAAAATATCATATCACATGCCAGTGCAAAATGTTCAATTGAGTGAATAATAACATCAAATTTTATATCACCATACACTAAATGGTGTGTCAACATACAATCATTGTTGCTTCAAGATACCAAGTAACCACAGCCCAATGCAAAAAATAAATGGCCATATTGCCCAACATCAATCTGTTTATCAACTATAGTTTTGTTGTTGTTTTTTAAAGAGGTTTTAGCTCTTAGTATACGGTCATGAAGTCATGGAGTCATGGTTCTAACAAACAATTCATTGAACATTCTTCACCAACAGGCATTTATTTCAATGTATAATTCTATTGGACAGACTGTATTAATATATATCATGCCCATCCAATGGGGTTATTGCACACATTTAAATACATGTCTGTGAAAAATGCTCAGTTAATTTTAAGTTAAAACCATGAAGGATGATATATAGTAAATATATCAAATCACTTCAAATCACTATACATGTATGTGAAAATAAATTGATAAAGATATTAATTTACTTTATTTAACTATTTTCTTTCATCTCACTTTCAATATTATGGGCAGTGTGGCACACTATTCTATGATGCATGGTGTTTTGTGAGAAACCTTTTGAAGACTTTAATTCTTTAACAAACATGGTTACAGATTTTGCATAAAGATGACTCTTACCCAATACAGAAAATGTTGCTAGTAAACATTAGTCCTCAAGCTGTTCTTGCTGATGTCAGCTATTTTAAAAGTATCTAATAAACACAGCTAGTCCAATCCATAGCTTCTGCTGCAGCTTTATCTAATTCTTGAATGGTATATACAATGTCTTTTAATGACTGTCTTTCAATAAGAGCAAAATGATTCCACCCATCCTGTTAGAACATTGGACATAGTCGTAGATGTAACCAGCATTCACTACACCAGGTCACCAACACGGTGCTCGCAGGCACCAGGTCGCCCACAAAGACCACGAGTCGCCCACAGGCCTTTTCTAAGTCTTCACATTATTAATAATGTATAAAGGCAAACTAGAAGAGTGTATCAAACTGGTAGCCCTTCATATGACTCAGTACTCATCAAGTAGCTCTCAGTATCAAAAAGGTTGGTGACCCCTGCACTACACTATTATAACCAATCTTTTGTTTAGAAATATCAATCATTCATTACATTCTATGAAAACAGTCTTTTTTAGATGTAACAAGTAATCACAAAAACCCTATTATGAACAGTGGGTGCAGTCTGATACACCAAGCATTCACTACTATCTGTTATAATAGTGGGTACAGTCTTGCTTTAAATATAACAGGCATTTAGAATTTGTTATGGTCTGGCGCTTAAGGATATAGTTTCCTTAGTTACATGTTTGTGATCACCAATGTAAATGAAAAAGTATACTACTACAGCAAACTCAGAATACAGAAACAAAGTAATCTTGCAATAGTAAACAAAAAAAATACCCCACCCATTGCTTGTTCACAGTGTGACATCAGTAGCAACAAGTATAACCCCACCCATTGCTTGTTCACAGTGTGACATCAGTAGCAACAAGTACAACCCCACCCATTGCTTGTTTATAGTGTAACGTCAGTAGCAACATGCACTGGAATAGTCTGCTAGTAAAACCAATCAGTATTCCTACTTTTACTTTGTAATATTAAGACATTTTCCCCCAAAACCAATCAGAATTCCTGTAGACATTAATAAGCAATAAAAGCACTATTGGCATCTATGACAATTAAAGGCTGATACAAAATCTGACACCACTGAAAAGAAATTAGCACACCATTTTATACTGTCAATGTTGTTTCTAAATTAGGGATCTGTGCTCTGTTAATATGGCCTGGCAACAGACTGTTCTGAACTACACCAAACTCTGATACTCTCATTGTGTACACAATCACAAAACAGAATCAGTTCAATTATAAGCTTAAAGTTAAACAACAAAATACCTTCCAAACAAATCTTAATACAGTTTATAAGAGTGCAAAATAATTGCCTAGTGCTGCTGTCATGACATCAATCTACTTGCAGTATAGAAAGTGTCAACAAATGTACATCACAAAGCTGACAGAATTCAGTACAGAGTTGTAAATAAAGCAGCAAGAGTTAACAAATCTACATCACAAAACTGACAAAATTCGGTACAGAGTTGTAAATAAAGCAGCAAGAGTTAACAAATCTACATCACAAAACTGACAGAATTCAGTACAGACTTGTAAATAAAGCAGCAAGAGTTAACAAATCTACATCACAAAACCTACAGAATTCAGTACAGAGTTGTAAATAAAGCAGCAAGAGTTAACTAGTATATGACTACTGTAGTCTTGCTTTCCAACCACCCCATCATCTGTACCACTCTTATTACTATAGCCACCAGATTTCTACTACAATAACTATAGTCACCACACTAGAAAAAAGGTATCACTATAATCACTATAGTCATCACACTAGAGAAAGGTATCACTATAATCACTATAGTCATCACACTAGAGAAAGGTATCACTATAATCACTATAGTCACCACACTAGAAAAAAGGTATCACTAAAATCACTATAGTCACCACACTAGAAAAAAGGTATCACTAAAATCACTATAGTCACCACACTAGAAAAAAGGTATCACTATAGTTACCAGTTATCACTAAAATCATTGTACTTACCATACTAGACAAAAGGTATCACTAAAATCATTGTAGTTATGAAATGTGTATATAATATAGATATCCAAGCAAGGATACCATGTCACAAAAAATTCCTATACAATAACAATAAGGAATGGAAATTATAATAAGCAAAAGACATTTCATTGGGCCCCTGACCCATAACAACCATTGGCCAAATGCCTTCGCATTAAAACAAACAACCAATCAGAATGAATTTATACCAAGACAATAACCTTCAGATAATATGGCCAGATATGAATGTGCCTAAAAGCTATCTAAATATAAACCTTTCAGATTATGTAACAAATCTTCCTTTCTATCATGATGGCTCTTGAATATTTTTGAGAGCTAGGTGCCATACCGAAGAGCTTTCAGACATTAAACACATCTAACAGACCTATATGCTAAAAACATTTCTCATTTAAACAAAAATAAAAGTTATGCTTTCAAAAAAAGGAAAATCTTATAGATGAATGAATGCTAATGGTTTAAAGGCATTTACTTTAATAAAATAAATAACAATTGGTCAGCATTTTTAGCTGGGTACCTACCAAAGCGAACATTTTGTGATCAATGATAATTAGTAGCTGTTTAATTCACATTAAACATTTATATAGATGTCCCCAAAGTTAACTTTGTATTAACATATTGTCTATATATTCGGTGTGGTGTTTAGTTTTTAACGTGGTACTATTTTAGGATCTATTCTTAACTGGAAACATTGATTCCCTTTTCAATACAATAAAACATGATATAGAATTAGTCAAGCAACTAACATTATTCATGTCAAATATTTAAGGAGCTCAAACAGTTTGTAAATGTGAAGATGACTAAGTCCAAAGAGCTGGCTTGTAAGTCAAAGAATTTTAAAACTTATAGCGGCCAATGAAGCATAGAAGAATAACGTTTTTAAAATTAAAAAAGAATACTGGTAGCCATACAGGCATAAAGAGTGTGGAGTATATTGCATCCTTTTTTGTCTGGACTACAAGGCTAAATCAGTAAATATATCATACAGTAAATGTGTCATGTATAGATTAGACAGTAAATGTGTCACAACTATAGGTTACACAGTAAAAGTGTCATGACCATAGACTATACATTTTCAATAAACAACCTTGTAAGAAATTCTGCCAATATGAAAGTGTTCATCCAGAATTCAAGATTCTTGTGAACTGACATCCATTATAACGCATGTAACTGCAATTATAATGACAGTCACTCATAATAACTCTCAAAAAAAAAAGGTAATTTGCAGCAATGTCAGAAGTATAGTACAATAAGTCATATATGCTGCCCAAAATCATGCTAAAGATCATATTAAAAAGACTGCTGCAGGCAGAGGAAATCATAGCTGAAGAACAGGCAGGCTTCAGAGCAGGGTGAAGCACAACTGAATAGATTTATAATCTAAGAGTAAGAATGCTGTGTGAGAAGTAACTCCAGCACAAACAAGACCTTTATCATGTCTTTGTAGATTTTAAGAAGGCATTTGACTGGGTGTGACATGCAGCCCTTTGGTCCACCATGAAGCTGTACAACATCAATGCCATCCTGATTAAAGTCATAGAAAGCCTTTACAGTAAGGCCACTAGTGCAGTCTGCTTCAATAGTCAATTAGGAGATTGGTTCAGGAAAATGGTGGGAGTCAGACAAGGCTGCTTACTTTCGCCTATTCTCTTTAACATATTCCTTGAAAGAATCATGACAGATGCTCTGGAAGACCATAAAAGGAACTGTCAGTATTGGAGGCAGAACAATAATGAACTTATGTTTTGCCGATGACATTGATGGCCTTGCAGGAAATGAGGAGGAGCTAGCTCAGTTGGTGAAAAATCTGGACAGGACAGCTACTGCTTTTGATATGGAAATTAGTGGAGTAGACCAAATTGATGACCAACACCACCAGTGGTATTGGCAAGGACATCATGATTGATGATCAGAAACTGGAAATGATTAATAAATTCAAGAACTTAGGAGCCATTGCGACAGACAAGGGATCAAAACCAGAAATATTGTCCAGGATTGCACTGACAATAACAGGAATGGCAAGGCTGAAAATAGTTTGGAAAGACAGAAACATCTGTCAGCTCAAAGATCAGACTGATGCACTCCTTGGTTGTATCTGTGTTTTTATGTGGACCCTCACCAGTGGATCTCGAAAAGAGGATACAAGCTACTGAAATGAGATGCTTTTGAAAGTTGCTTGGCATTTATTATAGAGATCATGTCACAAATGAGGAAATGGGAAACAGAATTAGGCAAGCCATTGGGCCCTATGAAGAACTATTGGCCATTGTGAAAAATGCAAAATGAAATGGTATGGGAATGTCACGAGATTAACAGGGCTTGCCAAGACAATCATGCAAGGTACTATGCAAGGAAGGTGGAGAGGAAGACAGGAAAAGATTGGAGGATAGCATCTCAGAATGGTCAGGACTGAAACTGAGCAATACGGTAAGATTAGCAGAGAACATAATGGAATGGAAGAAATTGGTTGTAGGGTCATCAGTGGTGCCCCAACAGTTGACAAGACTAAGGGATAGATAGAAAAACTGCAATTATTTGCCTGATCAGGTGCAATCTCACTGAGGACCTAGAGAGTTCAGACTTGTAAGCTGCAATTGTTTGATTGGCCACTTACAATCTCACTCAACACTTTTCAGACTTGAGAACTGTAATTTTTCTATTGGTTATGTGAAAACTCATTGAGAAACCAGAAAGAAATGTTCAGACTTGTAAACTGCAATTTTTTTTTTGATTGGCCAGTGCAATCTGAGGACCTGGAGTGTTCAGACTTGTAAATGCAATTGTTTGATTGGCCATATGCAATCTCACTGAGGAACTGGAGAGAAGTTGTCAGATTTAAAAAAAAACAAACCCACTAATAAAAAAAAAGTGCTGAATGAATATTTCAGTCTTTCAATGTTCTGAGCTGTATTTAGTATTTAAATAAACAGATATATGCATGGTTATATATATTTTTACTGGAAATAACACAGAGAAACAAACAAAATGTTTCTTGCAGATATTAAAATAAAAGCCAGACAATAAACATAAAGACAAGAAAACAAAAACACTACTTTGCAAATAAAATAAAACATACATCTTATTCTGCAAATAAAACAAAATAGACAAGAAAACTAAACACTGCTGTGCAAAAAAACCAAAGCAGACAAGAACATAATGACTAATTTACAGATGAAATTAACAGACAACTAAGAAAGACAAAGACTTATTTCATAAATTAAAACCCAGACAAGAAGATATCAAGACATAAAAACACCTTGCAATGAATCAATGAAACAGTCAAACAAGAAGGCATGCAGACTGTTCTGTAGAGGAAGTAAATAAAGAACTAAGAAAATGAGTTCTTCACAGACAAAATAAATACATATTGAAATCATTAAGTCCCTATGTTTACTAGGAAACAGACAGACAGGAAAGCAGATAAAACTACATGTATATTATGGAATGAACAGAGGGCAAGTAAAATGACATGTATATTTCAGTTTGGAACAGACTGACAGACAGGAAGGCAAGTAAAATGACATGTATATTTCAGTTTGGAACAGACAGACAGAAAAGTAAAATGATGTTTATCTGAGTTATAACAGACAGACAGAAAAGCAGATTAAACTATATGTATATTTGAGTTTGGAACAGACAGACACACAGGGAAGTAAAATTACATGTATATTTCAGTTTGGGACAGGAAAGTAAATGACATGTTTATTTGAGTTATAACAGACTAAAAAGTAGGTAAAACTATATACACTGTATATATATATATGTCTGAGTTGGAACAAATATTCATTTATCTCTATGTCTTAATGAAGGAGGCAGTTTGTTGCAGATGCCCGAGTCCTGATAGAAAAAATATAATGCCCATAGGTTTGACTGTATTCACAATATGAAAGTCACATGAAGAGTGTAAACAAGCAAAAGTCAACAATTAAGTTTAACTGGAGCTTTTATGTTTGTGAATATAAGGTAGAAATCATAAAGTAGATTTGTACCATTATAAAGCACCACTCTAATATCAATGGACCAGATTTTCTCTTAAAAAATATTGTCATTTGAATGTTGTGTCAAAGGAAGTAATTTCAAGTATGTACAAATGTCACGTCTTTGGATATTAATGTCGTGAGTATGATTGCATCACTAGGGAAGTTCTGTCACATTTGTAGAAATAGAAGAGAAAATAACTATCTGTTACATCAAACTTTAACCAAGGAAACACTGCTACATTTGAATGTGATACTTTACATTTAGACTGAAACAATGTTACTATTTAATATCTTCACATTGGAGTGTGAGATTTTGTTCAGTGAAATACTGAAGTGAGACTGACTGAAACTTTGTCCAGTGAAATACTTAAGTGAGACTGACTGGAACTTTGTCCAGTGAAATACTTAAGTGAGACTGACTGGAACTTTGTCCAGTGAAATACTATTACACTGAATTGAGATTGTGGACTCTAAAATATTGCTACATTTGATGACAAGTAAATACTGAGATAATACTCTTCTACAAGATTTGACTGCTGAATTTTATCTGGAAATATTAATACATTTGGATGTCTTTGAAGACATCTAGAAAAAACAAAATCCAACCAATCAAAGCAATCATTCATTAAGCAATCTGACACCTATAGCAGAAATATCCCCACATGACCATTAAAAAGTTATTTCCACCATAACCTTAATAACACACACACACATACATGCCCCCCCGTACCAGTATTTCCACCATCAACCTTAAGTGAAACATTCTCACCATTACCATTAACCTGTATTTCTATCATAATCCTAAATTGACACATTCCCACCATGACATTAACAAGTATTTCTACCATGACCCTAAACTGAAACATTCCCACTATTACCATTAACCAGTATTTCCATCATAATCCTAAATTGACACATGCCCACCATGACATTAACCAGTGTTTCCACTCTGAACCTCAAGCATTTCTATTAGGAACATTAACTGCAACATTCCCATCTTTAACTGAAATATTTACAATGAACCTCAAATACTCCCATCCTGACCATTATTTGAAGCATTCCAACTATTAACTGAAGTATTCCAACTATTAACTTAAACATTCCAACTATTAACTGAAGCATTCCAACTATTAACTGAAGTATTCCAACTATTAACTGAAGTATTCCAACTAGTAACTGAAGTATTCCAACTATTAACTGAAGTATTCCAACTAGTAACTGAAGTATTCCAACTATTAACTGAAACATTTCAACTATTAAATGATGTATTTCCAACTATAATGATTAAGCAATCAAACCATATTTAACTTAAATATTTACACTGACCCTTTACCTAAATATTCCCTTTAAATGATTTCCATCAAGACCCTGAAACTAGTGTTCCCACCATGACATTTTCACTCAAGTATTCTGTGTATAACTTATGTACCCTAAATAACTCAAGTATTCTCTGTGACTCACTTAACTATGTACCCCATATAACTCAATTATTCTCTGTGACTCACTTTGGAAAAATATTAGGAGATAGGAAGATAAACTTTAGGGCAAGTTAAATCTATCTTATATAGATAGGTTAATATATGTATCCTGTGTAACTCAAGTATTCTCTATGTACCCTATGTAACTCGAGTGTTCACTTAGACTCATTTAACTATGTATCCTAAGTAACTCAAGTATCATCCGTATGACTCAATTAACTATATACCCAATATAGCTACCTTTTGTAGTACTGTTATTGTACTCAAACTGTACCTCTTACTGGAAGTATTCCATGTCAATTTCATTCTTGGTCAAAACTAAGTCCTACAAATTAATAATATAGGGTTTTAGGGTGTTCAAGTTCAAATTCCTTCTGCAAATACAATATTTTCCTTATAGTTGTAGCTTTCTAATGGTTGTTTTTTTAATTTCCATCTGCATTTCCTTGCACTTGGATTTAATAATCAAATCATTCTTGTCACAATGCAGTATAGTTAGGATATTTAATCTCTGACATGTTTATGACTTCAATTGTTACTGTGACCCAATTGTTTGTTTATTGCATGGATCAAGCCCAGTCTGATTGTATATAATTCAGTCATCAATGTAACAAGTATGATAATAACAATAATATAATGTGTTTTATTACCCTAACATTTGTAGGTGCTTTATGACCAAGAGCTAGTGACAATAAAAATCTCCAACGTCCATGAACGAGGTAGTGAGATTAATTTTCCCAGTCTTCTGCAGCTGAGACTTTTAACTTCCTATAACATATAAAGGCCCAGTATTGAAAATGTAACTAAATATTACTGAGACAGGGCCATCCAGCTCACTATAATGTATAAAAGGGCAATATTTAAAGTGTGTGCCATTACTTTACTGAGACAGGGCCATCCAATTCACTATAATGTATAAAAGGGCAATATTTGAAGTGTCTAACATTACTATTCAGATGAATCTGTTACTTTATGCTGAAAAAGTATGTTCAAGTATTTTTTTAAAATTATTCTAAGAGATAACACTTGCCACTAATATGGCAATTTATGTAGGTCACATGAAAAGTTAGATAAGAATATCAAGTACATAACATGCTAAAATCTTGGTTCACTAACATCTGTGATGGGGTAATTCCTGACAATGTGAAAACATACTGTGCTATATTCATGGATATGTACAAAGGCAAATTACTTAAAAGTTTCATATATATCTACAAACAGATCCTATCAAGAACAATAATTTGCCACTATCATTATTTTTCAAAATATTATCCTAATATTTAGATGCATTTTAAAGAATAGCTATCTGATTAATGAGGATAATTCAGAATTGCTAAGTCAAGATTTAGTACCAAAACTGAGAGTACGTAAAGAGTACGAGATGGCTGGCCACATTACTGGACAGGGATTGTTAAAAAGTTATTCAGCATATATTTGGTCATATTACTGAGCAGAGATTAATAAACTACACAGTAGAAAATTAGCCATATTATTGAGCAGGTTTATATTTGGCCCGTTGCTTCTGACATGGACAAGATATTGAAAAAGAACATGCCTTATTTGGCACAATCCTTCTGGCAGAGACAAGATAATGAAAAAGAACATGCCTTATTTGGCCCAATCCTACTGGTAGAGACAAGATAATGAAAAAGAACATGCCTTATTTGGCCCAATCCTTCTGGCAGAGACAAGATAATGAAAAAGAACATGCAGTGTTTAGCCCAATCCTTCTGGCAGAGACAAGATATTGAAAAAGAACATGCCTTATTTGGTCCAATTCTTCTGGCAGAAACAAGATATTAAAAAAGAATATGCAGTGTTTGGCCTAATTCTTATGACAGTAAAGTTGAAAAAGAATACACTTGACCCACTTTTCTGACAATCAAAATAGTGAAAAAGAACACATTATATCTGGCCCAATTCTTCTGATAGCCAATACAATGAAAAAGAACACACCTTACTTGTCAAGAACACATTGTATCTGGCCCAATTCTTCTGACAGCCAATATAATGAAAAAGAACACACCTTACTTGCCAAGTGGACTTGAAAAAGAATTCACCTCATTTGTGAGGTATACTCTATCTAATTAGCAAAGTCACCATGATAATCAAGGCAGTTTGGTGATGTGGCAGGATTTTATTATGTATTATATTTGCCAAAACTGAATTATTTTTTCCCAATTAATTGAATGACAGAATGGTTTTCTACATGGTTTTCTGACAACTTTAGCAATCCTGACTTTAGGGCAAGTAATACAATAGAAGCTAAATTTAGTTTAGTATTTATGGTAGGATTGTTAGAATAACAAATTTAGGAATAGCTTTAATATTAAATTTAAGCATGATAATAAAACACAAAAAGTTTTCTCTGAGCTGTAAACAACTCAAAGATTACTCTGGCCTATTGCACTGTAAGTGGGGAAAGAAAAGTTAAATACAAGGAAAACAAAGTAAATCATATTTGTCTCAATTGATTTTCACTGTTATTGTTTAATTAATAAAACAAAATTAAATTAGATGTCATCGAAAACAGCATTTCTTAATTTTACATTTGTTACTTTGACAAATGCTACTTATACACCTGGGCCATCTGACAAATAAGTAAATACTCCAATATTATTAAATATTTTCAGTAATTGCAAACTTGTACCATCTAGAGAAATATGGAACAAATATCCATTGTCAGAAACCAGTCCAGTCAAATGTGCACTCTCAACATGACACCAACACTAAAGTCAGTATGAATTTAGGGGTGCATAATTGTAAGGCAGTATTGTACCTGTAAATAAGAAAATACAGTTAATAAACACCATAAAAACAGCACTGAAAATTAATTTATTGACCTATAAACTGTCACAGTTGGACTTGCTATATTTACAGATAGTTTTTGCAATTTTTTTTAGTTTATATCATTAATTTATGGTTTAAATGGCTACAGTTTTCATCATTATTAGAAAAGTACATTTTTATTCTTCAGTTGATGGCCTGTTTGTCATTTTATCTCTGCTCACTTTGCATTATTTAACATTATTTATTCATCAGTTCATCTCTGCTTAGTTTGCATTATTTATTCAACAGTTCATCTCTGCTCAGTTTGCATTATTTAACATCATTTATTCATCAGTTCATCTCTGCTTAGTTTGCATTATTTAACATTATTTATTCATCAGTTCATCTCTGCTCAGTTTGCATTATTTAACATTATTTATTCATCAGTTCATCTCTGCTCAGTTTGCATTATTTAACATTATTTATTCATCAGTTCATCTCTGCTTAGTTTGCATTATTATTTATTCATCAGTTTATCTCTGCTCAGTTTGCATTATTTAACATTATTTATTCATCAGTTCATCTCTGCTCAGTTTGCATTGTTAAAATTCCTTTATTCACTTCATCAGTTTATGGTTTATTTATTCACTATAAGGCTTACTTTTTTCTACTTACCTTGCTCTCTTATCAGCTTATGACTTACAGGAATTTTGTTTATTAGTTAACGATTTAGTTTGTTTACTTCATCCATTTATGGATTATTTAATTTATTGAGTCAGCCTATGACTTCAATGTGTTTACTTCATACATCTAAGGATTATTTAATTTATTGAGTCAGCCTATAACTTCAATGTGTTTACTTCATACATCTAAGGATTATTTAATTTATTGAGTCAGCCTATGACTTCAATGTGTTTACTTCATACATCTAAGGGTTATTTTTCAAAATTTGTGAATTAGTTTATGGCTTAATGGGCTTGCCTCATCATTTTATGGCAAACTTTGCTTCCTTTACAGTTTATGGCTTGCTTTATTTACTTTATGCTATATGACTGTTGGTTTCATCAGTTTAATGTGTTTGCCTCATTTTCAGGTAAATTCTTCTGGTTTCATAGTTGATGGCTCTCATTTACTTCATATTTATGGTTTACTGCGATTATTTCATATATGCATGGCTTACTGCAATTACTTCATATTTATTGCTTACTGTGATTACTTCATATTTATGGCTTACTGTGATTACTTCATATTTATGGCTTACTGTGATTACTTCATATTTAAGGCTTACTGCAATTATTTCATATTTATGGCTTACTGTGATTACTTTATGGCTTAGAGCAATTTCATATTTATGGCTTACTGTGATTACTTCATATTTATGGCTTACTGCAAATACTTCATATTTATAGCTTACTGTCATTACTTCATATTTATGTAGCTCATATAGCTTACTGTTTTTATATCATATGGCTTACCATTTATATCATATTTCTGGTTTACTTTGATTACTTCATATATTTATAGTTACAATTTTTGCTTTATTAGTTATGGCTTACTTTTAAGATTTACTGTATGCTTCATCAGCTTTATGTTTGCCTCATTAGTTACAGTTTATTTTATTCTATTCATTGATAAAGTTGTTTAACCCTTTATCTTTCTGTGTCTGCTTCATCAGTTAATGGTATACTTGATCAGTTTATGAATTGCTTTTACTTTTATCAGTTTGTAACACAATTCATTAGCTTATACATCACTTTACTTCATCAGTTTTCTTGCTTTCTGTCTGCTTCTTCAGATTATGGCATACTTGATCAATTTATAAGTAATTTCATGTCTTCATTGGTTTATATCCTACTTTATCAGTTTATGGCTTAGCCCATCCATTAGTGATATGGTTTACCTGATCAGTTTATGATTTACTTTGTTTTCTTCATTAGTTTATGACTTACCTTCTTTTCTTGTTTCATCAGTGCATGACTAAATCTGTTCATCAGCTCTTGACTTATTTAGTTCGCTTCATCAGTTAAAAATACTAACTTCAACAATTCACAGCTTTGCTTCATTTACAACTTACAGGTCTATTTGATCATTATATAGCTTACTCAGACTTAATTTGCATACTGATCAGAACTTGGCTTACATTATTCATTTGCCTCTTTGGTTTAATGCAGATGCCATATCTTGATTGTTTCATTTTTTAAAAAAAAGCAAAGTGAATGTTTCATGTTTCTCTATGTCGTCACATTATGTCAGGTACAAAATTACATCATAAACCTCTCATGATCTTGGTTGTGATGAAGCATAGGATATTAATTTGTTATTTTGTACAAACAAACAAAAAAAATGTGAATACATAATTTTTTTTTTTAATTAAAACATTGTATTTCAACATTTTACATATATTTGTATTTTATTTGTTTGCTCAGTGTAGAAATTTAAAGATGGCTCACAAGACAGAACAATGTTGTCCAAGTTTATATTAAATATCAGTTTAGTGCTCTACCAATCAAAGTGTCCATGTTTACTTTAAATATCAGTTTAGTGCTCAACCAATCAACCAATCAAAGTATCCATGTTTACTTTAAATATCAGTTTAGTGCTCTACCAATCAACCAATCAAAGTGTCCATGTTTACTTTAAATATCAGTTTAGTGCTCTACCAATCAACCAATCAAAGTGTCCATGTGTTTACTTTAAATATCAGTTTAGTGCTCTACCAATCAAAGTGTCCATGTGTTTACTTTAAATATCAGTTTAGTGCTCAACCAATCAAAGTGTCCATGTTTACTTTAAATATCAGTTTAGTGTTTTACCAATCAATAAGCCCATGATTACCCTTAAGTGTCAGTTTAATAATGCTCTATCAATCAACAGCTATGGTTTCTTTCCATAGCTCAGCAACAACATTTTTCTTTAATAATACCATTACAATAAACATGAGAAAGATGTACAATATTAAATATCTATACCAAAACATCTAAACCTGTAATGCAAATGATATGATTAAATTTTAAGTCTTTTGCGCATTAAAAACCAAATGAAACCATTTGTGTATCAATCAGATAGTAACAGTTATTCTCAGTCTGTCAAGCAGTAGGCAACAATACTTCTCATTATCTTTATGTGCATCAGATTTTTAGACCATAGCAATGAACAATAAATTTACAACTATTGAAACATTTCAATATTTTATGCTAAATTCATGCAAGCTAAACGATAGCTCAATGCCTTCTGAGCTCTTCACTGCCTTGTGATATCAATTCATTTAATAAATTAGAAACATATCTGGAGACAGTTTTGTTTTTTCATGTGCAGAATTCTCCCAAACTTAAAAAGGTGTGTGTGTGTGCATGCACATGGGTGTACTTGCATGTGTGATTCTAACTTTGATTTTCTGTTTACCACATGTACTCAACTATAAACTAGTGTGAGGAAGAAAAATGTTGTTTGCCATCAAGAATTTTTTTGCCCTATAAGGATGTAAATGTAACATGAAAACAAACAAAAAATTATTAACTTCCACACACAACAGATAAAAACAGTCAAGACAGAAAAACTACTAATAACTTTCACACACAAGAGATAAACACATAGTCAATTGAAGTAAGACACAGAAAGTGTATTCCTCTCAACATGTGTACACTCGTTGCATTATTTACAGATACACATAATATTACACATAATATAGACACCTGTGTTTTGGACCTTTATCATGTTCCAGCCAATGTGACAGGTGGAATAATAAATAGAAGCAAATTACTCTCACAAACAAAAATGCTACTGCTAATGGTGATCTTTGGGAGCTTTGGGAGTGATGGTTGTAGCATGTCTTTTTCTTTCTTTAAAATAAAAAGCAAACATAAACTTGTAGCAACCATTCTTTAAAAAAAAAAAAGAAGAGGAAATGCCACTTGTACTACAATAAAAATTAAAAGGTTATAAATTGTACAACACCTAAAATTAGGTATTAGGAAGATGTAATATTAGAATATATATATAAAATATCAGAACAAGTGTCTAGATCATACAGCAATGTGGCTTCAATAACTTTATAAACTTTAAAGGGATGTAACAATCAGAATCCATGATTTTTTCTCATAATTACTGTATGCGAGGTAATGATCAGAATCACGATTCTTTCTCATCTCCAGGAGCTTTGACTCTTAAATAAAAGGAGCGGGGAGAGGAAGGCAATTTTTTAACTTGTCATAAAATGAATGCTTACAACAAGAAGTTATGACGGAGCACTTTTTAACCTGTCATAAAATCATAACTATAAGTATACAACAGATAGATGTCCACATGGATAAGTGTACGCCTGCATAAAAACCTGATATGAACATATACAAGGTGTCATTAAACTTGTCTGAAAGTTATGAGATGACAATGCACACACCAAGATGTTTTTCACTTTGTCTCAAAATCATAATATGCACACATGACAGACATCCTGACAAACATGATACAGGTCCAAGCCACTGTTCACAAGTGTCAAAATAATTTAGTCTAATTAGAAATTCTTTCTATAAAAGAAAAAGCATTTATAATGATATATTTAATCATAACAATAACCAAAAAATAAAACAAAAACAAACAAAAATTAGCAACAAACAAGAGGGGCAGAGAGTACACCAGAAAATATTAATTCAACCTCGTATCAACATTCATCAACAATAAACAATCCAATTTTACACCAACTCATCCAAGCAAACAAGCGGCAACAAACGGCTAAGTCCCGGTATAGACACGTCCGCCAGGTAGGACTGGACCAATGGAACTTGACTGTATCAGCCCTCAGCCCCCTAAACAACTGTAAGCATCAGCATTGGTCACACAGCCACTTAGACTGGGATTGGTAACCATAGGGAAGAGGTTTAGCATCACACTGTGCTGGTCAAGTACAAACCATTCTAGCTAGCAACAGTATACAAAACAACAGCAACAAGTTAAAATAACGTGGGATAAAATAGACTATTTCAACCATTAATACTCTTCACACAAACAAAATGCAAACATACATAAGCATGCACACGGAAAATCACACTGGTGTACAAAGCCAAGTGCCATTTGCACAGATATTTCATTATAACAATTAATGCATTTCAAATTGTACCCAATCATTCATCACAAGCAAATTCTAATTGCAATCCATAACACATTCACAACATGCACAATACACACTGTGTAACAGGTCTGATTACAATAACAACAAGCAGAGACCTCTCCGACTTGCAACCTGTGCCCATTTGATGCATTATTGGACGTTTGTACATAATTATAAGATTAAAAACTTCTAAAGAACAGTCTTTTCATATTCGTTTGATGGGTTAGATTTGATACTTTGAAATAGTCCTAAATTTCGGGAGAGACTTGATCCAAGATGTTACAAGATGCAGAATTAAAAGAAAAATTGTAAACTATTTTTTTTTTTTTTGGGGGGGGGGCAGCAAACACACCACTCTGACTTTTGCTGTAATTGTACTTTGATGAAAGAAAGTAAAAACATAAGAATCCCAAAGACTGTACAGGCGTGCTAAAGAAGTTAAGTAATTATGATTTTAGAAAATATTGCAGGCTAAAAACCAGAGAGGTCTGATAAAGCGGGATTATCAGCAATGAAAAACTTGTGCACGCACACATGCCAACTGTACACATCACTGAAAACAAATATTTATCACTCAAAGTCATTAACAAAGCTTTTAACAACCATCACACTAGGAAATTTTGATCACAAGCAAATTCCACAAAGAATCACCCATTGAACAAATTCCACAAAAAGAATTATCCAATGAACAAATTCTACAAGGAATTAGCTACTGAACAAACTTCACAATTAGCCACTGAACAAATTCAGACGTGGTGATGATCTGTCTGAAAGAAAAAAGTTTGCTCCATTTTCTGGAGAAATGTTAAGTGTTTTATGATAAATTCCAACACATACACTGTGTTTACTGCTGGCCATCTTTACTACTAACTCCATACTTGATTACTTGGTACATAAACACAAGCTCACGGTCTTGAAAGCTCTGAGAGTAAGTACGGTCACTGAACAGCAACAGTGGAACAACTGGTGACTGTACATGTAACTTGCAATTTTGAAAGTACTGAGTAGTAAAATGTACATGTATGACTGATAATGTTTTATTTTCACCACATTCCTCACTTGTGTGCATACATGTATATGTGTGCATGTGCGCCTGTGTGTATGTGTTTCTTGCCAGCTTAGTGGACGGGTCGCAAACAGGACTTGAACCAACGGACAGACATAACAGGAGTGCACTCTACAGCACGCGATTCAGACCTGAATTTTGCAACAACCTACCAATAACTAAATAACCAACCAACTAACCAACAACCATTCAAGAGAGCCCCACATTTACAGTTCACTTGTCTTTACGAGCAGGACATGACAATGGCTGCAAAGGCAGCGCCAACAGACAACAACTTTCTGAGCAAGAAGGATGGGCTATTATGTCACCACATCCTCAATGCCCGACCAGGAGAAGACAACTGCTGGCCAACACAGGAAATGTGCTTCACAGGACACATCATATTGTAACCCATGTCTATTGCAGATTAGTGTGGGGTGGGTATTTTTGTGTGTGTGTGTGTGTGTGTGTGTGTGTGAGTGATCTTTTTTTTTGGCTTGTTTTTAGATGATACAGCAATCTACATACAACAGCAATATATCTGTGTATCACAAACTCAGTTCTCAAGGAATCAAACTAAGGGTTCTTTCTCTTGCACAAAGCTCCTTAAAATACGAGCAATATTCTGTTGATATATTAATAACTTTTTTTTGTCCCCACCAGCTGACAAGTTCAGCTAAGCATTATATAGCAATCCATTCACTGGGTTGATTTGAGCATAAAGCATTTAAATCATCACGCATTTCTTATATCTACCCCATGATCCCCTACTCAAAACTCAAAGTCAATTTAGTCATTACAACACACTTTCAGTGTTGATATGTCAACTTGCTGATAAACTTGATTAAGGTGTGCATTTACCTTGCATGTGTATAGAGACACTGTAAAACACATGTTGCAGCAATAACACTTAACTCTTCATTTTCAAAACCTTGACTCTACTCCTAGCCTTGAACTACAAACAAGCTGCCAAGGTCATCAGCGAAATGGCTGAAATATTCCATCCAATTCAAAACAGTTTTGAACAGTCAGCTTGGCCTAAGGTAATGGCTAACGTGACAGCTGAATGAAGCTGCCACATGTTTTAAAGTCTCTCGCCGGACACAGACTTGACAAGTCATGAGTGCAGCAAGGAAGATGTTACCAACTAACCCCCAACCCCGGACCCCATCCAGCAAGCAAGTTCCCTGTGTCGGTGCAAGTTTTTGTGTTGTGAGTATCACAGCCATGGGCATGGGGGCTCTACTCGCTCTCCTTGGCCCCACTCTTTTCCACAAACTCTGACAATACGTCCCGGAAACGCGCCCACGACCGCTCTGGAATGGTCACAGCTGTGCGAAAGTTATTGCGAACCTGAAATCATACACAACAGCTGTAAATTGTAAGGGTATTATAAAAGTGAGATATTATTATTAAATACCACTGCTAAAAGTATAAATGGTTTACAAATTTCAAGTTTTTAATATACATAAAAGCTATCAATAACATTTTGTGTACCACAGAGCAATCATCAATATTTTTAAAAAGTTACATTTAACATTTGGACTGTCTTCATGAACATAATAATAGTGACACTATTCCCTGCCAATGTATTTGTTTCTAAGCAAACCGCATATTGATATATTTTTGTTTTGTGAGACAATATATGCTATAGAGTATTTTTAAAAACCTTCAGCTGGCTATATCTTTATGAGAATGCATTCCTTTCCACCTGAAGGATATCTGGATTCATACAGAGACCAGGCAGAAGGAGCAAAGTTACACATTACCAGCAGACATTTGCTTTGGGAGAAACATGATGAAAGATCATGAAGTAAGCTTAAGTTTGCAATTACTCTAGCATCTCTTCCGACCTTATAAGAAAATATAATGTAGCTTAAGATCTCTTTCAACTTTATATGAAAATATAAAGCAGCTTAAGATTTCTTCCATCTTTATAAGAAAATATAAGGTTAAGATCTCTTCCAACTTTATAAAAAATATAAGGTAGCTTAAGACATCTTCCAACTTTATAAGAAAATATAGAGCAGCTTATGATCTTTTCCAATTTTATATACAAAAATATAAGATAACTAACAATCTCCGAAGATTGTATAATGAGAGCCATGGATTTTACACATTTGACCATCTGGGTCTCTAAATTTAATTTCAATCATTACAAGATGGAATAATATTTTATTATATTATTTCTGATCATAATAAATATTTGCCTAATCACTGTTTGACTGAAACATATTGATAAATGAGTCAACAATTGAAAATCTTGCAAGCATGAAAGAGCGTTTTGGATTTTAAAATGAGTCTTTTAAGATAAGATTATTATTTTACTGAATTTTTGAATCTGTGAACATTGGAATATGTTCAATTAGCATTGTTTTAAAAGAGTCTAATAAAAAGAAATATGTTCACCTATCATTCAACTTGTGTTGTTTACAGACAATTGCTATATTTGTCATAATAAATTTGTAAATTCCAACCCCTTCATATTAGATAAGAGTACTTTTATTGACAATAATTGTCATCAGATTGACAGTTTGTATTCAAGTTTACAAAATTTGTTTATAGTTCAAAAGTTTGCACATTTTGACACTCCACCTTAGGACAACAGTTAACAATAGCTATATTTTACATTGCAGGCCATGCTACTTTATCGTGCACAAAATTCTAAGTTTCAATGAAATAATTACATTCTGCAGATTTATATTTGGTTACAATGACTACACTCTCATCAAAGGCTCTGTGCAAAGACAGCAGGTGATCGACTATTTTCCAGGCAGTGGAAGAATAGACTGATGGAAGTTTAGTATCACTGCGCTGGGAGATATTGCAGATAGGCAGTACGCGACCATGTGTGGCATGTCACAGTATAACAGCAAGTTTGACCATTAATTAACGTAATGAGAAGAAATGAGAAATGTTAAGAGAAGAAATGAGGAACAAAGCGAGATGCAATGAGAAAACGTAACAAGAGTTGAGAAATAGGCCTAACGAGAAGCATAACGAGAGAGTGAAACAGTAGCAGCAGGAACGGCTGTACTTGGGTTCCAGGGAGCGAACCATGACGTTGACGGTGTTTTGTGTATCTTCAAACACCCACCACCACCCCCAGCATGAGGAGAAAGTGACAATAACTATGTGAGTAGAAAAATACTAACTAGTGTAGGAGTCTCAGAGCACATAAACCTAAAACCTAAAACCAAGGCTTAGGATCTTAATTAAGAATTAAACCTTAAATTAAAAATAAACTTAAACTTAAATCTACATTTATCATGAAGAACCATTTTAAGATTAGTATAAGAAAATGTTGATGTGACTATCATGAAAAGTACTTGCAAGTCAAATGACATTGTTTTTCTTTTGAATTATTGAATTTTGATATAGGAGCAGTGGCTTCAGAACTTTTAAATAAGGACTGTTATTTTATGTTTAAAAATGCTTAGCCTATTTTAGAAGTAGTACTGCAGGAAGAATCTTAAGTTTTGTATTTCTTTTATTTTATTTCATCACTCATCATTCTTTTTCTTCTCTTCTTTTCCTCTACCCCACGGGTGTGAGTTGTGGATGGCTGACTAACCAACATGTGAGAGGAAACCCATAGATCAATAAATTTGAATTTATATTTTGACATTGAGAACTTTTTCTGTCTGTTTTGAAAGAGTGGCTGTGGTAGTTGTTACACGTTGTGTCGTCTGTGCTGTCTACACTTCACCCTTACCTGTATGCAATCACACATGCAAACATGTCGGCAATACGTAACCACATGCAGAATAAAATTTGAGCCAAATAACCATCTTGGTATTCTGTGTGTGGATTTGTAATAATATCTATGCAAGTCCTATGTCAGTATGTGGCATCGACTAGCCACCACCACCCCTTTCTTTGGAGAGAAGGGTACAGATGACAGTAATAATGAATCATTATCAATATTAGCATTTAATTATGATCATTTATTAGAAAGGGCACCTTTTTCGATCAATTAGGAAACCAGTCAAATGTGTGGTCTCAAATAATAGCACAACACATAAGTAACACTGAGGTAGGTGAGATTTTTCAATTTTTAGGGCTTGTTCTTTTGATGGGAATACAGAAAATCTTGAATTGATCATTATTTTTCAAACAAAGAAATTTATGCTCATCCTTTATTTCATAAAGTCATGTCAGGCTACTGATTTTGTTTGTTGCTAAACTGTTAACATTTTTCTGACAGCAGCGTGCCTGAATCTGGTGACTGTATCCAGAAAATCAGACTGATTATTGATCATTCCCAACAGTATGTACCCGCTGAGAATATCTGTGTGGATGAGTTTTTTTATGCTTTGGAAAGGTCATCTAGGTTTCAGACAGTACAAAAAATCTAAAAGTGCACAACTGGAATCAAATCATATGAAATCTGCGTGAGTGCAACAGGTTTGTTTTCGATATCACTATACACACAGGGAAAGACAACACTTTTAACACTTTTAGAACCATTGTTATGGAAATATTATAAACTGTACACAGATTGCTTTTTCACTAGCCCCACCCTAGCATGTACTCTATTGGCAAAGAACACATACATATGTGGAACTGTTATGGGGAACAGAACAGACATGTCAAAGAACTTTCTGGCAATATACTCACTCCAGGACAAATTTCAATTGCCCATAGTGATGGCATTTCTTGTTTTGCATGGCATAACAACTGCCTATTCAAGCATGAGAAAAACAAGTGGTACAAGAAAGTTTTCTTTCACTCTCTTGATATAGCATTGTACAATACATGTGTTGTTTACAAAAAACACCAGGTAAAGTAATTTCATTGCTAGATTTCAGAGGTGCTTTAATTATACAAATATTAGAAAAATATCCTGATGTCAAATCTTCTAAAGGTGGTCAGCATTTTGCTGAATTAACATCTTCTAGGCTGTTGGGCAAACATTTCACTGAAGTTCTTCCTCACCTCGCCAAGGCCCAGGAAAATATGTCGCGTTTGCTCAAGCAAAAAAAATTTATAAATGGACATAGCACCATTGTCCAACATGCAAAATTGCTTTGTGTGTAACCCCCTGCTTTGAAATATTTCATAGACATTCTAAATTCTTTCTTCTAATTCTTCTTTCCGTTTGTCTATTTTCTTCTATGTATTACATCAGCAGTTTCATTGTTTCATAATTGACAACATATATAATTCAGCAACATAATATTTTTCATTTATTTTCTCTCCCTATACCATTTTTACATGCATATATCTTCTTCAGTGTAGGTACATCATTACATACTTCGTAATTTTATTTGTGTATTTTTATTTTCTTCTTTTACTCCAACTGAAATCGAACACATAATCAGTACTTATTATTTTTACCTGACAATTTACCTCTGTAGTCATTGTTATCATACAGACTATCAGAATATACAAAATTTGACTGATATTGATTTTTATTACAAAATTTTGTGCATCTGGATTTGTGCTTCACTGAATTCTACTGGTCTGTGGTATAAAATTTTATTTTATTATTCTAAAAAATATATATAATCTTACCAATGAAGTCAGCTCATATGGAAAAAATGTGTTTCTACATTACTTCAGTTGGATGTGCAAACTTTGTTTAGTGGGGACTGTTGACTGGAATTATAAGAAAAATGTGCGTTGCACTCCTGTGTTGGGATATATGGAAAACACTGTTTCTTAACTTCCACTGGATATTAAATACACTTTCAACTGGAACTGTTACAAAAAAAAGTGTACATTGGACTCCAGTGCTAGGATAAATGGAAAATAAATAGCGTTTTTTATTTCAGTTGGCTGTGTGAAATTATATGTGCATTGGACTCCTGTGCCAATTCTAATTTATTGTACACAATTATAAATCTTCACATCTCCACTCTTATTTGCTAGGGGCTGGCCCTTTTTCTGCGATGACTTGCAACAAGTATACTATAATTAAAATTTATATACAGTCAAACCCACTTATCTTGGCATCGGTTAACTTGCCAACCCTAGTAAGTCAATGTTTTTGAAGTGGAATAGCCAAATTCACTCTTACATCAATTCTTTTATGTCGCCAAACCCTACTATCTCAGGCCTAGAGGTTTGCCAAAAAATGTCAAGATATCTGATGATTGAGATAACCGAAAACCAATGTCGGCAATATATTAATATGTGCTTGAAATTTTTTTATGTGCATGATGTGCGTTAATAAATGAGAATATACATGCATGTGTTTTTGGTGATTTTTTACACAACAGCGTTACTGTGATTTGTTTGAATGAAGCGATTGGCATGCTATAAAAATGTACATACATGTTTGCTAACAACAAAAGACACATGTGCACCAATTTACAGCAGAGATTTACCAGTGTACAATAAAAACCACCGTTGATTCTCGATACAAATCTTTCATTATTGCAAACACAAAGATCGCTCAGAAAATCACAAAAAGTCTATGGGGTATAGTTCGTTTTTACAAAAAGCTAACCAGTGTCAAAATTAAATTTGCGAGTCATTTTGCTCTGACACAGCTCTGAAAAGTATCGTACATGCAGTTACTATAGTTTCTTTACAAAGTCTAAAATGCTTTGTTGCTTTTTGACCCTGGCAGGATTGTGCCTGAAAGGGGAAACAATGCCCTTAAGTTCAAACAGCAGGTTGTTAACAAGCTGTGGCCATTTATCCTTAGTGAGAGGGCGAAGTGGCATCAATAACTAACATTTTCAAAAGCCAGCGATTAGTCACAGGGATTGAGATAACCGATGTTAAGTGGTGATTTTGGCCCCTTTTTTGTGCTCAAGATAATAGGGTTCTGTGACATAAAAGAATCGACATAACCGATGAGAAAATGCTAAGATAAATAGGAAATTTGGCAGTTCCACTTCAAAAATGTCGACATAATGGGGTTGGTGAGTTAACCGAGGTCAAGATAAGTGGGTTCAACCAATGAAACATCCCCAAATCACTTGGACTTTATAAAATTAATCTTCTGGGGATGTCAGGTCATACTTGCCAATGATTGTGATAATCATTAGGGAAGTTCAACAGAGAGGTAAGGGAACATTTTATTATTTATTTATTTTTAAATATTACATAATTTTCAATAATTTAAAATATTTTTATTATATTTAGCATAGGTAGGAATTTAAATTTTAAAAATCCATTTATAATTACAACTGCTTTTCAATTTTTGATAAGCTCACCCATTCAATTATTGCAAAGTGTCAAAAGAACCTGCCAGGATGACGCTAAACATAATTTTGTAACCCGACAGGTAAGAGATTAAAGACCCGATACAAAGACCTTGTACATGCATAATAAGCAACAATATATAATAATTCTTCAAAGACTCACTATTTATAACAAAGAAATTTTGTACATCATGTGGTCAATACAGTGATTAAGTGTTTAAACCTCTCAATATAGACTGCATAAATTATTAGCAAAGAATAATTCTTTGCACAGTGCTATTTTTAGAGAAGAAATCATGTACATCATAAAGGTAGTAGAGGAGTTAAATGTTTAAAGCTTACACAAGTAATTGATATACAATATGTGGTGATACTGATAAGAATTCAGCATACTGACATCGAAGTAATCCTAAAGAGTACATGGACAATAAATGGGTTAAACTCTTGGGGAAAAAACATGCACAAAGTAATCAGCATAAATTATAAAATAACACAAGTTTTCCACATATATGCTATTTATAGCATATTTTGAACAATCTAGCATCATGTACACAGGTTGTCTTCATGCAAAAGGCAATGCTATTTTTTTTCTTTCAGGTAATGAGAGGTGAAAATCACCAAGAGAAGTGTGTTTTTTGACAAAAGAAGTAGTAAATATCATCAAATTATGTGAGAGTTCTGACATAACAAGTGGCAAAAAATCACCGAATAATGTGTTTTGTGATGTAATAAGAGGTAAAAATCACCAAAAGATACAAACGTTCTAAGACGGGCAATTAGTGGCATAAAAGAGATGTAAAAATCCTGTGATGGGTGATTAATGGCAAAAAAGAGATGATTTAAAAGTCCTGTGATGGACAATTAGAGATAAAAAAAAAAAAGGAGATGTAAGTGGCAAAAAAGAGATGATTTAAAAGTCCTGTGATGGACAATTAGAGGCAATAAAAAAAGAGATGTAAACCCTCTAACAGGCAATTAGTGCAAATAAGATGTAAAGGTCCTGTAATGAGTAATTAGTGCAAATAAGATGTAAAGGTCCTGTAATGAGCAATTAGTGCAAATAAGATTTAAAGGTCCTGTAATGAGCAATTAGTGCAAATAAGATGTAAAGGTCCTGTAATGAGCAATTAGTGCAAATAAGATGGAAAGGTCCTGTAATGAGCAATTAGTGCAAATAAAATGTATAAGTCCTGTAATGAGCAATTAGTGCAAATAAAATGTAAAAGTCCTGTAATGGGGGGCAATTAGTAGTAAAACTGATTAAAGGTCTCATGATGGGCAATCAGTAGTAAAAAAGAGAAGACGTAAAGATCTTGTGATAGGCAATTAGTGATAAGAATGAGATTTCACAACAAATGGTAAATGTATTTAGTATGATAGAGGGTAAAAAGTGTTTGAAATAGGACACGTTTATGATTATAAAACAATGCTAAAGATTTTATATGGGCGATGTAATACTATTTTTTCGTGCTTGCGTGCTACCAAAACACAATTTACAAGACGGAACTCCAAAATATTAATGGCAAGAACTCACCTCCGAAATGCGCAAGTACACCCCCCTGCGGTTTGATCCTACATCAAAGTAGAACATCTTGTTTTCCACCCGCATAGAGCGACTCTCTGGTAATTCACTTTGTGGTTCTGCAAAAGACCATGTCCTCACTAAATTGCTACTGCATACAATATAGTGTAATCAAAACTCAAATACCTACTTCTATTGCAAAGTATTTCTTAAATATCTTTACATTTTTGGGGCTCCTCAAGTAATTATTACAACAAACACTAAAAAGAAAGCTATACAATATTGCAAATGAAAAATGCTAAAATCAATTATGGTATACTCAAAATAATTCACACCTCAACAATATAGCTAAGTTATACAGCATATATTCAAACCAAGCATATAAGTAATCTAAATTATTTCATCTAGACATATAGTATTCTAAATTACTCAGCTTCTTGGCAAATTTAAATAATAACTTGGTGAAATATTATTTTTTAAATAAAAAATTGATATAAGAGAAAATGACATCATTAAGTCCAACAGGCCTGATAATATGTACTAAATACACTAGAATGAAACATGATTATACTTACTTTTGTGTTTCTCTTAAGATTAAGGTTTGCAAAGCATAAGACACTAGAATAGACAATGCTTATTTAACTATCTTCCTATACAAAGTCAAGCAAACAATTATCTACAACAAATTATTATATATTCTTTATTAATCATATATATCTAATGGTTTTCCACATGTCTTTCCACTTACAAAATCCATTTATCTTACCACTAATAACTTTCCACTTATTATACAATTGTTCACTTATTTTACATTTATTTTTGCTTCTCTACTGACTTAAAATTTATTTTCATTTTTCCATTATCTTATGATTTTCCAATAACAACTTTCCACTTATTTACGACTTTCCATTACTGTATGACTTCAAATCACATTCTGACAACAAACAACACAAAACATCATCATATTTAATGGTAACCAAACAACACAGAACATTATCACATTTAATGGTAACAAAGAATATCATCACATCTTGATGGTGACAAACACAGAACATCATCACATCTTAATGGTAATAAACATAAAACACAACATTAAATTGGTGACAAACAAAATACTTCTATATTTTAATGACAAACACAGAAAACCACGTTTACTGGTGAACATCATCTTACTAAATGCAAAAAAAGCACAATCACTATCACATTCTAATGGCAACAAAAGCAATACAATCACAATCTATTTCTGACAAAAAGGACATCACATTCTACTTAGGATAAACAAATCACATTTTGTAATAAACAATGATTCACATTCTAGTAGCAACAAAAACAGAACATCATACTGATGGCAAACTTAACTCCACATTGTACTGAAGATAAATACACCACCACATTCTATTGGTGACAAAAAGATTACATTAAAGTGAGGATAAACGAAAACCAAATTCTACTGGTGACAAACAGAATATCATACTCTTGAGGTGATAAACAGCATATTATCACATTCTATTGCTAAACTGAACACTATCACAATCTAATGGCAACAAACACAGATTGCCACATCTGAATGGCAATAAACACAGAATAAATTTACACTCTACTGGCGACAAACAGAAGACACCATTTTATGGCAAACTCAGCTGGTTATCATATTCTAATGGTGACATAAAACTTCATCATAAAAAATAGGTGACAAACAAAATAGTTGTACTGAAAACTAGCTTATATTAATGCATTCTTCTGGTGAGAAATAGACCATTTTGTTGTTTTTATTGGGGGGGACAAACAGAAATATCACATTTTATTGGTGACTTAGAGGAATACATCACATTCCACTGGTGATAAACATGGAACATAAACCACCATCTAATTCTCTTGGTGTCAGAAGTGTGCTACACCCTGTCATTATCTGATTATACAACAAAAATAATATGAAAGTTATTTCGAACACATAAAGTAATTGCATATTATATGTAAAGTAGTAAAAGATGAAAGAACTGTACAAAGTTAATTCATATTAAGTACTTAAACTGAAAATATTTCCTGACAACACTAATATCAAAACACTTTCTGAAAACACAACACCAATATCAAAACACTTTCTGAAAACACAACACTAATATCAAAACACTTTCTGAAAACACAACACCAATATCAAAACACTTTCTGAAAACACAACACCAATATCAAAACACTTTCTGAAAACACAACACCTATGTCACAACACTTTCTCATAGCAAAATGCCAATATCAGAACACTTCCTGATAGCACAATATCAATATCAAAATGCTTCCTGATAACATAACATCAATATCAAAACACTTTCTGATAGCACAACACCAATATAAAAACACTTTCTGATAACACAGCACCAATATCAAGATACATTTTGAAACAACTTGATAGATTAAATGCAACAAAGGGAAAACATACATGCATAGAGCAAACCTAAATTTTATATGACAATACAACAATAATAAAATAACACAATGACAACAATAATAAAATAACACAAAGAAACACAGGGACTTGAAAGCCATTTTAGGAAACCTAAATTCTCTATGACAATACTGCAACAATAATCAAAAGCAGCACAATGAAACACAGGGAAATCAAAGCTATTTCAGCAACATGCACCCTTCAGAAACCTTTCAGAGTTGTCTTAAATTGTTTACAACATGCTCTTTCTAAGAAAAATGAATATGTATCAAATTGCCACATAATTTCAGGCATTCAAATTCTTTTGTTTCCTTGTCCTCCAAACTTCAAATTAAATATACCCAAGATTTAAATTATGTTTCAAACTTCAAATTAAATATACTCAAGACTTAATTATGTTCCAAACTTCAAATTAAGTATACTCAACACTTAAATTATGTTCCAAATTTCTAATTAAATATACTCAAACTATGTTCCAAACTTCTAAATATACTCAAAACTTAAACTATGTTCCAAACTTCTAAATATACTCAAAACTTAAACTATGTTCCAAACTTCTAAATATACTCAAAACTTAAACTAAGTTCCAAACTTCTAAATATACTCAAAACTTAAACTATGTTCCAAACTTCTAAATATACTCAAAACTTAAACTAAGTTTCAAACTTCTAAATATACTCAAAACTTAAACTATGTTCCAAACTTCTAAATATACTCAAAACTTAAACTATGTTCCAAACTTCTAAGTTTACTCAAGACTTAAATTATGTTCCAAACTTCAAATTAAGTATATCCAAGATAATATAAATTATGTCCCAAACTTCTAAGTATACTCAAGTCTTAGATTATGTTTAATTTAATTTAAGACTTCCAAACTAAGTATATTAAATTAAGTATATTCAGGACTGAAATTATGCTCCAAACTTCTAATTAAGTATACCCAAGACTTCAAATTATATCTAAACTTCAAATTAAGTGCATCCAAGAGTTTAAATTGAGTGCACCCAAGACTTCAAATTATGTTTTAAACTTCAAATTAAGTGTACCCAAGACTTTAAATTAAGTGCCTATTTAAATTAAGTGTACCCAAAACTTCAAATTATGTTCTAAACTTTAAATTAAGTGTGCCCATGACTTTAAATTAAGTGCACCCAAAACTTCAAATTATGTTCTAAACTTCAAATTAAGTGTGCCCAAGATTTCAAATTCAGTGTATCCAAGACTTCAAATTATGAATGCTCATGAAATAAACTCAGACCATGAAAATGTGTTGGTTCATTTGTGCACATACTGATATATTACCATATAAGTACAAAACATTTTCTTGTTGACCTTGTGAAATGTAAGCCAGAACTAACATAATGCTGTCAAGCTAACCTTGTGAAATGTAAATGTCTAAAAGCCAGAAGTAATTACATATTATATAAAGAAAATTTTAAAAATATTTTCAAAATAAGCTCAAAACAATTTTTCATGCTAACCATATTCATTATACACGCTTTTATGTTAGTACTGATGTGCATGCGCGCGCATGCATGCAGGCACACACACACACACACACACACACACTCATGCTAGTCATGTTAACTGTATGCATCTTTATGTTAGTACACCTTCAAAAATACACACACACACACATGCAGTTTTCCATGCTAGCCATGTTAATATCTACAGAATACACACACACACACACACAGACTTTTATGCCAATCATGTGGTTTGTTTGAAGTTTAATCAAGAATTTTATGTCAACCATGTGAACTGTACACAAAGATAGAGGGGAAATGCACACACACACACACACACTTTCAGACTGAGTCTAAATTTGTTGGTATAAGTACACCATACAAAATTTAGGAAAAAGCACATAAACAAATTTAAATGCATGGTCTGACTCATGTTAGGTGGGAAAACCAAAAGCCACAAAACACCTACCATCCGTACCTTGATCATCTGTTCCAAACTCATCCAGTAGCTCAGTCAAGGCATCGCGAAACTCAATCATGCCCTGGGCTGGTATAGCAATCTGGGAGCGAGGCCCCCCACGGGGTATGGTTTGTGACACCTGTTCGGAGCATACCACCTGTAAACATTTCTGTAAGTTTCTCACCACAATACGGGGAGTATGATGTAACTAATTCTAAAAGATTTATCTACCCTGGTTACTGACTATATCACCATGACAAGTGATGTTTCTCACCACAAAATGGAAAGTTATGAAATTAAAAATAACAGATTTATCTACCCAAGTTACTGTTTATATCACCATGACAAGTGATGTTTCTCACCACAAAATGGAAAGTTATGAAATTAAAAATAACAGATTTATCTACCCTAGTTACTGTCTATATCACCATGACGAGTGATGTTTCTCACCACAAAATGGAAAATTATGAAATTAAAAATATCAGATTTATCTACCCTAGTAATCACAATAATAGAAAGGGTGAAAAAACAAATGTTATCAGAATAACCACAATTATTGTCAGTGCTATCATGAGTTTCTCATCAAAGCAGGGGGGTGGGGGGTGGCAAAAGAATGAATCTTAAATTTATCTAACCTATTTATTGTCAATGTCATGTGACAGGTGCAGTTTCCAAATATGGGAATTTAAGAAAAATATTTTTAGAAAATGCAGCTGAAGCTACCAGGTTCCAAATTAATGTCAAACACACTATTACTACATGTATTTATATTTCTTATTGTTTGAAATTGTAGTAAGCAGGCATTGCTATAAAGTGATGAAAACATTTCTAGTTTCCATACTGATTAGTATGTAAATATAGCAGCATACATCAGAGTGAGTGTCCATTACTGATTAGTAAGTAATTAAAGCTGCATACATCGTATAGCTTCCATACCGTGCATTCATCATATATAGGAGAAAACCATGAAAGGAAAAAAAAAGGCCAGTGTTAGTTCTTTCACACTAGAACTATGTCAAATAGTGAATGTGCTATTTTCTTTTACTTTTTAAACATAAAAACTTGTAATCCCTTGCACATCACAGAGTAATTAAAATGTCAAAGAATGGATATTAGTGAAATACACAAGGATATGCTTAAAGTTTAATACCTTGCAATTTGCTGATTTGCGACAACATGCAAAATTTGGAATTGTGCTACTGACCTTGTAATCTACAACCTTGCAATGCACCCACAAGATCTATTCTTGCAGATTTACCGCATTACAATTAGCGACAGAGTCTATGCAAAAACATTTATGTCAAAACTATAAAAATGTTCACCCATAAATAACATGTACTTCAAATACTCACTGACATTAGTTAACTTTCCTTAAGGTTAAAAGATCAATTTGAAAAAAAAAATATTAAGGAATAGATATGAAAGATTAATGTACTTTGGAGTTCTTTTCCATGCTCTCATATCTGAGAATGATAGATCAAGATGCTGAAATAAAGTTCTTTCAACTGACTAGAAAAATGTTTCATTCACAATCATTCCAATAAACTAAAATAATTAAACTCGTAATGTACAGTGATGAATTTGGAAAAAAAAAGATAAACATTAAAAAGGAGAGTATGGAAACACTGAACATTGACCATTGTTACCCGTAAGAAGCGGCCCCTCTGATTTTCCTTAAGGTCCAAATAGTAACGGCGATTGTCCTTCACAATGGTCTCACTCTTGAGCTTACCGTCCTCCGGAGGACTTTCTGTGTTGGTGGGCCCTGCAAACAGTGAGCACCCCAGTACTTGATAAACACAACATATAGCTAATACAACATGAGGCTAACACACAGCTAATACAACAAAGGGTTAACACAACATGAGGTAATGCAACATGAAGCTAACATAAGACTAACTGTGACGGTCAGAAATCATCCCTGCCTAATTAAGTCCTAGGTGTTGATAAGTATTTAGTTTTTCACACTCTTTACTGACAGAAGGGGGTAGTTCCGAGTCAGGCAGTTAGAACACCAGCATTACTGACTGACAGGGGACAGTGAAAGTATTTCCACCCAGACCGTTTAAGTGCAATCGAGAATAGTGACTGTCAAACAGTTGAGAGGGTGTTGAGAGAGGGGTGCCCTGGCAATTTCTTTGTAGTATCCCCAGTCGGAAACATTTAGAGCACCGCACAGATGAGAGCAAGTGTAAAAAGGTGTAGTTGAGCAATTCTGGTCAATTGATGTGGGAGTTAATAAATACTCAATCAAGCCTTATTACAAACACTTGCGACAGAATATTCTTGGAGTCCGGTACTAGGCATACCGATAGCCAGTGGTAAGGTGTCTGATTGATAACGTGAGAATGGACTTAAAATAATATTATGTTAAATTTATTGTTCATGCATTTTGATTGACATATGTCAGAATTTTCTTTTAATTCATGAATATGTATAGTTCATGTTAGAAATTATGTATTGATGAATGGAGTATGTAAGAGGGCTAAACAATTCTCTTGCAGATAATATGTAAGTTGAATGATTGGGGAGAGAATGAGAGGTGATGTGGAGAGTTATGAATTTGTATAAGCGCTACGCTCCCAAGTTGTTGCAGTGGGCATGCCTTCAACTTTATTCAGTCTTCAACTTATTCTTCTTCAGTTGTCAGACTTCTTCAGTCTTCAAACTTTTTCATTCCATCTTCATTCGATTATTTTTGCTACAGCTACATTTAGCTGTCAGCCATCTCCGGTCCTGTCTAATCAGTGTAGGCTCTATGACGTGCATTATATCTTGAGAGAGGCTTTGGTAACCTTCAGACCACGGAATCCCAGGGCGGTGAGAGATTGAGACAACTACCGCCATTACTGTTCTAAATTCTAGACGAGCCCATTGTGCTCAACAGACTGTGGAATGAGTTGAAAGGGACAACGGCATTGTGTTGTCGATAAATCTCTTCAGATATCTTCTCTACAATATTGCATCTACAGACCAGGTCAAGACATTAATTTGTATAACTCTAATCTCCTCTCCTCGTTTCAATCTCGTAGTTCTGGTTGTTCCTCAGACAGACATTGTAGAATATCGATTATAATTATCTAAGGTAGAGGTTTTGAAATATTGGACATTTAAATACATGAACTGTATTCAAACTTATACCTGTATTTTTGTGATATAGATATTATTTTATAATAAATCTTTTGTTATATCCTTACGCATGTGCACTGATATATGTCTGGAGTAGTTAGTGGGTGGATGGGGGTTCGGGCGCTATTGTTTGAATGAAGTTAGTCAATGTTGTGAATTTAAGTCTCCTTAAGTACGAAGTCCACCTGCAAATAGAACTTATGGTACTTTTGGTAGCGCTTAATGCTTATAGTGGTATGTGAGTGGTGAATTCACGTTAGGAAGTGAATCCTAAATTTAACCATTGATAAGTGATTATGGTTATTGATGATAAAAGAATTCATAAGTAATAATGCAAATTAGAAATTAACGCAAATTAGCCAGATCACACTAACAAAACATGGGAAAACATAATCTGGGTACAATATATTATTTATTTATATCGTACAGTTTTTGTTTTCAATAAATGACTCAATAATGTTTGATAACTGCAACATTTGGTAAACATATCTGGTAAATAACTTAGAACTGCATATGCATTAAGTGATAAGTGATTAATGTATGATTAGGTAATACAATGAGTCACTACTCCAGCAATCCTTTATTTCACTATGCAACTTTTGTTTGTAATTGTAAAAATGCATGGAAATCTGGTTGCATGATACTTTGTCAATTCTCTAATAATCTTTCAGTAAATACAGTTGGGTCTTGGGTTAAGAACAAGTTCCATTCTTAAGGAAGTTTGCAATTTAAATGTAACTAAGAGTGCTAATGCATTTTATCTTTAAAAAAAAAAAGCCTCAAGCTCATTAATACTGACAATTAAGTAAATACAACAAAATGCTTAATGTAAACAATTCAAACTGTAACAAACAAGAGCGTGAGTTAATATAATAACACAATCTGATTCTACACTTCAGCATCAGCGACCTGTATACATCTTATTTATATGCATCTGAACTAGTCTGCCTCATTCATAAGTACAGTAGCAACATTTGAATGTCACTACAATAAAAGACTGCATTGACAAGTTTGTAATATTTACCTATCCTTCAATAAATAACAAGTTCTGACTAATTCATTAGTTAACATAAAAACAATTGAGCTTGACTCCATCAATTCTTCATTTTATAATTTTTTTGTCTTAAAGGCATTTGAGACGACAGTGACATACTGCTTTATTGATTTTTTACTTAAATTGTTAGTAAATAACAGCTGCTGAATGTTTCCCATTTCCAAAGAGAGAGAGAAAAAAACAATATAACATAGTTAAACCATAGACTCCAAAATTAGATTACCATGTATTACTAACAATAACTGAAAAGCAAATGAAACCTGATAAACCAAATTTTATAAATATCTAAAGAATGTACAATTGCTATTCAAGAAAAAAACAAAAAACATCGGATTTGTTCATTTTAAGTTTGACTTTGAGTACATCTAGATGTCGTAACCATTAAAAAATCTAGTTACAGCAGTCATTTTTAATCAAGCACAGCTAACTCCCTATAAAACCAAACAACACTGAAAATGGATATTCATTTTTGTCACTATATAGCCATATAATTACAAATAATATTTTTAAAATATGAGAATTCATTGAGATCAGGGTTGCCTGAAACAATCCAAAACCTACCAAAACCCATACTTTCTGATTGTCTGACATTGTCATAAGAAATTTATTTCATTCTTCAACTCCTTTGTATGAAGACTGTGGTTTTTCAATCTAAATTTTACAGCAATTTTCATGCTTAACCACCATGAATCCAAACCAATATGTGAAACTGATATTCTGAGGACAAGGATTCATAAAAGTTTGTGAAGAAAACCGCTCTGGAGTAAAGTTTAGCAAATTTGTGTGCATGTAAAGCGGTGGCAGTGGGACTACCTAATCCAAGACTTAGCATTAAAAACATGTTTCTCCAGACATATGGAATAAATTTTTTATGGACAACTTGATTTAATATTGTCAAGTATCATCAGTACAGACCTTATGTGACACAAAGACACTGATTAGGAATGCTAGAGGCATAATGTTCCATAAAATCTTTTAGATGGTCCACTAATCTAGAGATGAAAGTGGAAACTCAAAAATTTCAAAAAAACTTACCTAGGTATAATGCTTTGTAAAACTTGTCAGATAGTTCACTTGCCTAGAAGGTATAATTAATTCTTGGCAAAATCTGTCAGATAATTTTGCAGTTGCCTAAAGAGGCAAACTGCTACATAAAATCTTTTAGTCAGTCCATTTACCTAATATATATTCTTTTAAATAGGTGACTAATCTAGAGTGGCATTATCTAAGTTCACTTAGCTAAAGAGGCATAATGCTCAGTAAATCTGTCAGTTTCACTCACCTAAAGAGGCATATGCTCAGTAAAATATATCAGATAGTTCACTTACCTAAAAAGGCATAATGCTCAGTAAAATCTGTCAGACACTTCACTTATCTATAGTAGCATAATGCAGAGTAAAATCTGTTAGATAGTTCACTTACCTAAAGAGGCATATGCTCAGTAATATATATCAGATAGTTCACTTACCTAAAGAGGCGTAATGCTCAGTAAAATCTGTCAGATAGTCCCGGAATTCTGCAGCAGAGGACATGGCCAGAAGGAGGCGACTTTTCTTTCCACCTGCACCCACCTGGACCAAAAAATAATCATATTTAGAATCATTTCTTTCTACCTATACCCACCTGGACAAAAAAAAATAATTTCTTTCTACCTGTACCTACCTAGACCAAAAAGTAATCATATAATCATTTCTTTCTACCTGTCCCATATTATTCATGTTTAACATTATTTTATATCCAATATAACTTATAAGTGTATACATTCTTTCTTTTACTAAACAATTAAAATAATGCCAACTAAAGCATTCAAATACATGCATTATAATAACTTTTCTTTCCTCCAAAAAAACTGCTGAAATGCCAAGCAAAAATTAACCTACGTCACAATTTTTGGTTCATACAATGAACATGGTGGACATGATGGAAGAGCTTTCAAAATCTCACTTCCTTCATGCAGTTTGTGTAAATACCATAAACAACTTGATGAGGCATACTATTTACATCAAAATATAAGCAATAAAGTCTAAAAATTAACACCACACAAATAAAAGAAATATCTCTACCTTTGAAATAACAACAAAAACATATCACATATTTTTTCAATCTTACATATTAAAAAAAATCCTCCAGATTTTTTAATCCAAAACTTAAGTAAATAAATTATATAAAATATGTAATGTTTTTAATTTGAGAATAGTTTAAACAGCAAATTAATTGTGTTTGACTGTTATCTAATGGTTTTCTCTGATGACTTCTATTTCCCAACAAGCCAGACACAAATGTCTCATAGCCTGCTCACCAATCAATGTATTCTGACAGCAACTTGTTAGAAATTTGAGAATGTAAAAAAATTAACTGGCTGCATTGCAAACTCTATAATATTTGAAAATATGTCCACATATATATTTACTATGCAGTTATAAACAGTCACTTGCCATAAGTGCCTAAACTTTTATTTCTGAACCATGATGTGAATTTTATTATGTCTACACTCTAAATATGAAATCTATTAGCAATAATAAGGAAAATAGAGGAGGGGAATAATAACAGTATAAAAATGGTTCTAAATGTCTTAATATTTTTCTAAATCATTTCAATTTATGGCTCATTGGTAACCATGACTCAAATCCTAAAATTAAAATCTTTATCAACCAGTGTTTATCAGTCAAAACTATATTTTTACTGACAAATAAATTTCATTAGTAAGAAAAAATCTGAAGTAAAAATATAGTTCAATACTGTACTCAACTGCAATCTAAATCACATTATTATGTTCCAATTTGACTTAAATTTTAAAATAATCAGAGCTGTAGAAATTCAAAAGATTTGTATACAAGTATTTTTCAACTTCAAAGTAAAATATTTCACAATTATTTAACAATGAAACATGCTATATTTATTTTTAAGAGGTTGTTCTCTTGTCATACAATTACAAGCCTTTAAAGATCAGAAAGTAGGTACTGGTACGTCTGACATCAGGAAGTAGGCACTAATACTCTAATATCAAGAAGTAGATATTGACACTATTGATTTCAAGAAGTAGGTAGTGATACTAATGACCATAAGGAAGTATGTACTAGTTCTACTGACATCAGGGAAGTAGGTACTGATACTACTGACATCAGGAAGGCAGGTACTTCTGACATCAGGAAGTAGTACTAATACTACTGACATCAGGAAGTAGGCATTGACACTACTGTCATCAGGAAGTAGGTAATGACACTACTGACATCAGGGAGTAGGTAATGACACCACTGACACCAGGAAGTTGGTAATGATACTACAGACATCAGGAAGTAGATAGTTGATACTAGTTACTACTGTCATCAGGAAGTAGGTAATGATACTACTGACATCAGAAAGTAGATACTAACACTGTTGTCATTAGGAAATATACTGACATCAGGAAGTAGATAATGACACTTATCACGAAGTAGAGTTATGATACTACATGTACTGTGATAATATAAAATAAGTATGATACCAATCTCACTGATATCAGAGACAATAGGAAATAAGTACTGATAGCATTGATGATAGGAAGCAAGTTAATTATACTAACAGCAATAAGAAAAACGTACTGATACTGACACTAGGAAGTAGATACTGATACTCCTATACACTGATGATATCAGTAAGTAGGTAGTGATACTGACAATATAAAATTGACACTTATACTACTGTCATCAGGAAATAGATACTGTGAATCTCCTAGAAAGTACTGACATCAGAAAACTGGTAGTGGTACTAACAACAGCAGGAAGTAGATACTGATACTACTGACATCAAACAAGTAGTTACTGATACATTAGATAAAAGATAATAGTTATTGATAATAGAAAATAAATACTAAAAGTAACAGGAAGTAGTATTGACACTAATACTACTGATCTGAGGAGTTAGCTGTATGTAAAATTAAATGGAGGAGACAGATAATTAGCAATGCTGAAAAAAATCATGTAAATCATTATTATAAGTACAGAAATACATTTTCAGCTTATAATAAAGCTTCTTCCAACTATATACTAACATTGAAGTCATCAGGAAGTTAAGTACTGACACTACTGGCCTCTGGAAGAACTAACACTATAGATTTCAGAAAGTCAAGTACTGATGCTACTGACATCAGGAAAAATGGACGGATAGTACTGACACTGCTTCATCAATAAGTACTGATACTACTGACATTAGGAAGTGAGTACTGACATCAGGAAGTGAGTACTGACATCAGAAGTTAAGTACTGACACTGCTATCATCAATAAGTACTACTGATATTACTGACATCAAGAAGTGCATACTAATACTACTGACATCAGGAAGTATGTACTGATATTACTGACATCAGAAAGTAGGTATGGACACTAGTGACATCAGGAAGTACGTACTGATATTACTGACATCAGAAAGTAGGTATGGACACTAGTGACATCAGGAGAAATAAAGTTAGCTCTAAATTCCTGAAGAATTAAGAACTAAATCATTTTTTAGTTGGGAAAAAACTAGCAAAATTAACAACTAGTCAAGCAAGTAGTACTCCAGTCTGGCATTCGTAACTAGTGCTGGTCTTTCACTATGGAAACATTTGTTCAAAAAAAACACAAATGGACACACATATCTATTGTCCCAATTCAAACTAGCTAAAGAGCACAAAGACTGAAAACAAGGGCATTGAGGGATAATTCCTTCTTGACTAATCATGAACAAAATGGTAATGGGGTTCAATTCTTTCTTTCTTGATCAGCCATGTATTTGAGGTCTAATATACAGAATACAAAAGAAGACAAGCTCAACAATCACCCAGCCCTTAAAATGAAAATAACACTATTTGACTATTACGTACACAAATAAAATGTTGGATTGAAAATGAATATCAGCAACAGTTTGTTTGCATATTAGGCAACATGCATTATACTGCTCTTGGCAGTAATTATTAATAATTCCATTTCAAGTAAACCTTTAAAATAAATAATTCTGAACACATGACCAACATTCTAATTACAATGCATAAAAGCAAGATATAAGCACCAATGACCAAATTACATTTGTATTCTGAGAAAATATACTGTGGTAACTTTTGATTTCAGTTTTAAAACTTGATTAATTTAATTAACTTATATGACTTAAATGAATAACTAGAGAAGTTTTGGCATTTAAAATCAATCAATGTGTTAAATGCAGGCCAAAGAGAGGTTATTAATATTCATTTGAAATCAAATAAACTGACAGAAGCAAACTGTGAACAATGAAGTCAAAATATGCCTAGGATAACTTAGGTTCAAATAGTAGAGAGGTGAGCAGGTGGGCATTTAAAATCTAAAGAAAATAAATACATTAAATTTAATAGAATAAATTAATATATTCCTAAATGACGAACCAGGTAATGAGATGAACACCACAATGAAGTAACAACAACACTCCCACTTCCCTGTTGGTCTGTATTTGTAGGCCCAGTGAAGTATATATGGGAATTTAGTTTTTAAAAATGTCTTTATTTGTAGGCCCAGGGAAGTATAGATGAGAATTTAGTTTTTTTTAAATGTCTGGATTTGTAGGCCCAGGGAAGTATACATGGGAATTTAGTTGAAAAAAGAAAAAAACATATTAGTGGAAGAAAAGTAAATTTACTTATTTTCATTAATCAGTCAATGTTGTGACAAAAGTTAAATGATACTGCTCTATATCCAGACATTGCATACATTATGTGCATATCCATCAAAACTATTTGTCAAAATTATGTGGGCACACCTAGCTTTCACACCACTTAGGTCAAATTAAAAGGATGCCACCTAGGTGACAGCTTGTGCTTGTGGTATTCCTACTTTAATACCAAGTGACTGCTACTGGCGCAGTACTAAGTGATATTACTGGCATCTCCAGCTAAGTGACTTTACTGTTATCTCTATTTATGAACTGTTTACTGGTATCCCTATTTTAGTAGTGAAGATCTACTGGTATCCCTATTTAGTACTACTAGGTGACTGCTGTGGACTTTGCAAAAGATAAATTTATGGACAATATGAAGATATGATATCTACCCTACTTTACTGTTATACCAATCTCTGTGGTTGCTGTTGACCTTTTTAGTTTGATAATGATATAAACTGAAGGGTAAAATTAATGGGTGATACCTAGCATATATAACTGCTAGATCAACCCAGTGATCGTTTTAACTTTGATTAAGATAACTTTAAAATACTGGAGTGATATCTATGTGACTGCTATATCTACAAAATAACTGAGAGATTCTGATTTAAATAAATTTAAGGGCTAAATGAAAGGATACATGTAATATCTTTGTGACCTATGCATTTATTAAGTGATTGTTATGGACTCTCATGGAAATAAGTTTATGGGTTAAATGAACAGACAATATCTGCCTTAGAGATTGTACTGAATAATTAACAGTAAATAAATTAAGGGATAAATGAAGGGATGATACCTACCTAAATGACTGTTAAGGGCATTATCAGTTTGCACTTGTTTTGAATGGAATTATTTGTTTATCTTAACAATGTGAAGAAGTCTGCTGAAACTTTCCACTTTCTGCTCTGGTCACAGTGTTACATTGGGGAAAATCTTTCTCCATTCCAGTTTCCAGAGTAAAAAAAAATAAAATAATAACAAAATTAAAAAATTAGCTATGGGCTTACAGTTCTTAAAAGTTTATTGAAGCCTATCAACAATTAATATGTATATATATTTGCACTGATTACCCAGAGTTAAAACTAAACCTAAAATGCACGTGCAATATTTCTTTAATAAAAGTAAAACTAAAAATTTAAATAAAATATACACCTCTAGGATAAAAAAGAAACTGTAAAATATACAATATACACCGCTTTGATAAAACAGTAAATGTAAACACACCAGTAACACCTCTGCTGCTAAAATTAAACTGATAAAAAAAAAAAAAAAGTAAAAGTAAAACTTCTAAGGTAAAATACACAAATAGCTCCTCTGCTAAAAAGGCAAATATACAACACACCAGCAAAGTCTTTTTGCTAAATCTGCAACTGTACAACACACCAGCAAAGTCTCTTTGCTAAATCTGCAACTATACAATACACCAGCATCATCTTTTTTGCTAAAAATATACCAATAATGTAAAATAGACATGAAACATTCTTTCCTAAACCTGCAAATATATACCTCCTTGCTAAATTAAATTATACCTCCTTGCTACATTATTAATAACTTTGCCAGCCCTCTACATGATTTTTGATTCACTAGCCAATCGTTTGTAATATATATATATATGTTTTTTAATATAGTCACCAGTAAGAAATTTCATTGAATTTGGAAAACAAGTGGTACTTAAATACATAAGGGAAAAAGCACCCAATCAAATTGAAAAGATATATTTATTATGTAATATGTAGGTATATTTACTGTTAACTATTATTAATATTTCAAAATTCATCTCCTAGATGAATGAACAATGTACTGAGGGGAAACATATGCTGTATAATACTTTTTAATATACAGTAAAACTCCATTAACCTGGCATTCAGTAGTCCAACCTAGATACAACCTATGAAGTTTGTGACATTTCACAGAGTGGTCTTAATTTGTGAGGAAATTTCTTTGCAAGAGCGAATAAAATGTGGGGAATATGTATAGTTACACAGCTGAGAATGAGGTGTTTTGTTTATGGTAACCAGAACCAGTACCTTCAAGGTCAGAAAACAACATTTCCTATTATGCATGAGCATTGAGAGATTTGGTGAATCATATAAAATAAAGCATGATAAGTACAATGTTAAGCTACAATGAACAATGTTTATACATATAAGTGAGATAGAAAAGGCTCATATGCATCACATTATATGATACTCCAAGTGCGTATAACCACCTATGCAGATTGGGCTTGTAAAACGTGTGTATATAAATACTGCCCAATAATCCGGCATACTTGATAAAATGGCATTGGGCTGGTCCCGATGATGCCAGATTAAAGGAGTTTTACTGTACATGAACTCTAAACCTATGATATATCACTATTTTGTAGCAATTCTATCAATGTGCACACACATACATACAAACTAGTATGCATGTGTATGTGGGTTTTATTATTAGTGACTCTCTTGAACAAGAAATGAGTTTATCATTTGATATGACACTCCCACTATGTTTAGTCTGAGAACCATTTCATTTGCTTCATATAATCTTCTTTTATTATGATGATAGTAGTTTCCAGCTTCCGACAATTTCACTGCTTGGCACACGAGGTGTGCCACTGTTGGTAGAATTGGTGATGATAGTGATGAAATACAGAGTGAGAGAGTGAGTGGTGGACAGAAAAGTGAAGAGTGGTGATGATGAATTGTGCCTGTTGTCCATTGTGCTTATGTCTGGTCAGTAGAGGCATCCATTGGCTTTGTATTCCATAGGCCAATGTTGTTGGTGTTGTAGTCGTCCCCAGTGTTGGAGGGAGTGGGGGTGGGGTGTCTTATAGAGCCCAGGCTAGTAGCACACCCAAGTCTGTACCTAGTATGCACATATGCCCAGGTTGTTCACACCCCTTCATATAATAATAAACATTCACTCTTTTATTTCTTATAATGAATTAATCCATCAGAGTTTACTTTACAATGATACTTTCAAACTTTTTTCTGATCCCAATATAGATTTATTATTCTTCACTAGTAAAATTCATTTCACAATCAAAGACTGTCACTTCATTCGCACAGTTTTTTTTATCATTCACTGATTCAGTCAGTTTTAGTTTTTGTTTTTCTTAAATATTATTATTAAATCTCTGATCAGTCATTTATAATAAATTTTAATAGTCTCTAAAATTGCTTTTAAATTTAAACATCACAAACAGAATTTAGAAAAAACAATTTGATATGATAATAACAACTTTGACAATGTTTTCTTTCTTCACTAAACTGTAGTAATAATAGATTACACTAAATATAGCAAGGCATGATGCAATTCTATATACAAAAGTAAAGTGCATTTCACTGCTTTGAGCAAAATTATTCATAATCAAGAAAACAAAAATATATGTGGTTGCATACCAGTAAGAATAGGAAAGTAAATTATAATGGACTTTCAATGTTACTAACTTAAACACAAAAGAGTAATGTTATGTGAAATTAATGCTATGAGAGTATGGGAATATAGTAAATAAACATAATCTAAATAGTGAGGAAAAAATTGTTAATTAAATAGTAAATATGGATTTACTTATTACCTTAAATTATGAAAATCTGCTTATAATGAATCATTAAAATCTATACTCAACCATAATCACACTAGCATTCACACCAATTTTCATGTTTTGCTATAATTTCCTGATAGGGTTGCAGTGAAACTGTTTTCCTGGTCTGTTTTCTAATATTTACTCTTTTTTTTTTTTAGAAGTCATTGCTAATTATTGAATTAATAAAAATAAGTTTCAGGGAGTTCTTTTCACTATAGAAATTCAGTCAACTATGTATATTAAGGCCAAATGCTCAGTAACAGCATTTTTGATTGACTGAGATAAGCTGTGAGCTCATTTGAGAAGCCTCACAGTAAAAGTTTTGGTGCAAATGTGGTAATGTTGTATGCAGTCTAATGTTTAAATGTATACACAAACATCTATGGAAGTCCAATGTTTTGTGGAATATTGTTGTGCAAAATAATATTATGTGAACCCAACATTATACAAGGGTCCACTGTAGCACAAATCAAAGTGCTATTATGAAACAGCAGTAAAATAAAAAAAATACATTCAATGTTTAATTTCTTTTTGAAAATTATATTGATAAATATAAAAATAACTGATAGACTAGTTAAAAGCTGACAAAGAAAATTAGAATGGTGGTACAGATTTAGCAACCTCTTATTGAGCAGCAGTTTTAATGTTAGTGTAGTCTAGGTCCTATACAAACTACATCAGTACAAGAAATGGATAAGCAAGTGCAAGAACTGTGCAAGATGAACTACTACAGTACAAGAAATGGATAAGCTAGTGCAAGAACTGTACAAGAACTGTTACGTGGAATGGGTGAACTAGTGAAGTCTTGTCCTTGGTGTGACTACACCTCCAGGGGAATTACAAGCTCAGGTGCAATTGTTAACTAAGTTTGAATTACTGTAGTAATTAGTCTCCTTAACTTTGTGCTTAGAAAGTTTATGTGATGTGATGTCAGAGTCACTATTCTTAGTGTGGTGAATGAATCAAAAACTATCATGAAATGTGACTTGTATCTTGATTATTAATTCAGTATGGCTGATGCAGTATGAAATAAACAAAACAAAAAGATTATGATAAGACTTAGTAAATGGAAATGATGAACCAGCACTTAAAGGAAAGTGACAATGCATTTATTCTGCTTGAGGTATTTAACGTGTTTAGCCATCAAACAATGAGGAACAGAAACCCAGCCATTGAATAATAAGGAACGGAAACCAGATAATGGTGAATAATCAAGCTGAAAGATTAAGAATCAGATAGAAAAAATTGTCAATGCAAAATCAAGAATGCAAGCAGTGACATTAAAATTCAAAGTGCTGGAGCTGCACAATGATAAAAGTGGACATTGGTCTTGAAAAATCAGAAAAATTATGTGAACAAAAGCAAAGGAAATTAGCAATCAGTATTTAAGAAGTAAAATCCAGATGTCATGAAATTGATGGAGGATGGTAAACTTCAAAGAAAGAATCTAATTTGTCATTTGCAAGATGCAAATGGACTAGTAGCCTAGTCAAGGAAATTCTTGTCTTGACCAATCAGAGAAATAGTACTTTAGCAAAAGCATGAAACACTTTTCATACAAATAATAATAACTGTAGATGATATCAGAAACATGAAGTGTGAATTCCTTTTTTTTAACCACTAAATAACCAAATATTTAGTGAATGCAAGCGTAAAAAAAATAAAATCAAATAAAAACTAACCAAGCATGACATAAATGTTAATGCTTAACTCTAAGAAACAATAAATGCTTTCTTCAGTTAAATGTTTGAGAACCAGAGGAAATATGCTAAAAATCCCCCCATAATAAATATTTGATAATCAAAGAAAATGTGTGACATTAAATGTTTAAGAACCAGAGCAAAATGACTTATGTATTTAAATATTTGAGAGAAAAAGAAATTATTTAGTGCAATGAAATGTTTGAGAGCTGAAGAAAATGGTTTGTGCAATTATCTTTTACCAAGTAAAAAGAAAAAAGCAATTAAATGTTTGGGAATTGGAGAAAACACTTTGTGGAATTAAATGTCGAGAGCTAAAGAAAATGTTTTATATAATGCCTGAGAGCCAAAGAAATGTGTGCAATGGAATGTTTGAGATCCAACAAAAAATTCTGAAAGCCAATGAAAATGTTTTGTGCAATAAAGTGCTTGAGGGTCAAGGGAAATGTTTAGATCAATGAAATGTTTGCTAACACAGAAATTGTTCTGCTGAAACTGAATACATCCCTTATTGATTAAACTCCTGGTGTGCAAAATCAGAGAGACAATGCAAAATCATCTTTACATTTATGCTGCAAAAGATTGCAAAATATTGATGATTTTTTTTTTTTTAAGGCGGGAGAAGGCTGCATGCTTAAATCAATAAAATTATTGTTAATTTACTTCTACTCCTGTAGATTTCTTACAGCTTAACTTTTCTGAAATTATGCAAGATTACTCCAGAGTTTACACTGCTTACCCATCATTTCATTATCTAAAACATTTTTCAAGAATAAAAAATATGAATATTGAGGGACCAGCGAAAGACTTTAAGGATGATAAACCGAGAAAAGCTTGTGCTCAACTGAGTGACAACATCAATAATGTCATACCTCTGCCACTTTTATAAAGCGGCCACGACGGTTTTGCTTAACATCAAGGTAAAATCGTTTGGACTGAATGTGGAGTGTACGTGTGGCCAATTCCTGTTCCCCAGAACCTGCTAAAAAAAGAAAAAAAGAAAAAGTTCTGAATATCAGTATATATATATATATATATATAAACAAGAAATAGTGGAACTGTTTATACAAGTGTTTTCATAGCACTACTACTACTGGTAGAAATTAAGCAGTAGAAATACTGTTTACACCAATATCTTCATGAGTACTATTTCAGTATTGCAGCAACAGTAAAAAGAGTTTTCACTCAGTACTATTGCTACTTTGCTAGTATTTTGGCAATATTGGCACTGTTTATATAATTATAAGAGATTTCATTATAGTTTTACTGATAGTATTTTGCCAATAGTTTTCATGTAATGCTAGTTGTACTCTTGTACTACAAAAAGTTTTCACAGCTAGACTACTGGTAGGTACTAACTAGATTGTCCCAACCAATTTTTCAAATTTGATTCAGAGTAAAACAAATGTGTTTGCATAATTAGATGATATAAGGTTGCTTACAGAATTCAAAGAGAAAACCTCGTGTAGTTTATGAAATATCATCATTTGAATATACAGGTTAGTCGTCATCATTTACAAGGTGAATAGATGCTCATTTTTGATACATTGTAAAAAATAAAAATCTTCAGTTATGAAATGGCAAAATTAAAATTATAAGAGAAGGGTATATTCTAAATGAAAAAATGCAGAGTTTATTTACTGAATATATATTGTATATTACAAACTGTGCACACAGATCTTCATTACATAAATGCACTTGTAAAGTAGAAAATATATTATAAAGGGCATGTTCTATACATCATAATATTCAAACAAGTGGCTTAAAATGTTTTTTTTCTGAAGTACCAAGGAGTTTTAGCCCATTTTTTTTCCAAAAAGACACTGATCTAAAAAGCCAGTGATATATGAGTTCTCAAACATCACCAAACAAGCAAATTTAACATTCAGAAGGAAGATGACAAAAAAGTTAATACACAAATTGTAAAATGTCATATCCTGGAGCCATATATATTATAAATATGGTTCAAATATTAAATAAAAAAGAGGAATTTGTACTCTATCTAGTGATACAATCATTATTTGCTGACTTAAAAAAATACATGCATATAATTATTATATAATAATTTATTACATATCATTTCAAATTTATAACTGTGGTAAAACTTGTAGAGGTATCTCATTACAATGTGGTAGTTATTTTACGAATATTTTTCTTGAAATTTAACTCATTACAATGTGGTAGTTATTTTACAAATACTTTTCTTGAAATGTAACTCATTACAATGTAATAGTTATTTTACAAATATTTTTCTTGAAATGTAACTCATTACAATGTGGTAGTTATTTTACAAAATACTTTTCTTGAAATGTAACTCATTACCCTTTGGTAGTTATTTTACAAATATTTTTCTTGAAATGTAACTCATTACAATGTGGTAGTTATTTTACAAATATTTTTCTTGAAATGTAACTCATTACTAGGGCTGTCAATTTTTTCTAAAATGCTGCCCGGGTACCCATCAAAATTTTGAACGCTTGAAAATTAGCATAATCTCCATCGCAACTGGTGATCTCTATACAAAGCCTCTTAACCATTAAGCATGGTATGCATCTACTGATCTAGTGACTTACTATTAATTATGATCTTTATATGTACAACACAAACTTTAATTTTAATATTATCAATCATTACATAAACTAAACTAAAACTAAATAAAATAACAACAATAACGTATTTAAAAATAGGGCGTCAAGTTCAATCGCCCTTCGCCGACAGAATTTCATCGTACAGATTGCATTTCACCCTGTCACTATCCAATTGCTTGGCATGACTCCACACAGATGATGTCTTCCCCATATTAAAAATATTACAATGTTATTTAATTTATTGACGTTAAATTACTGATAAGTTTCTTTACATAAGTCTTATAAGTCTTATTAACATGCTACACGTATTAACGAGCACAGGAAAGGGCGCGAGCTATGGTGATCCATGTCATCCATAATTCAATCTAGGTACAGCGGCTGCCACAATTTAGCAAAGGCCGTCTATGAACGGGATGTGAATGTGACCGGAGAGGGGTGGGGAGTGTGCTAAATAGAGACAACCAGTCTCAGTTCTCTCATCTATCGCGTGATTGGCTTGCCTCTGTCAGTTTTCCTTGCACCCCACTATACATTACCCATTTCTGTGCCAACGGCCACGTTATCATGGGTACCCGGTCCACAATTTTATTAACCGCAACGGATACCCAGGATGAGTTTTGATGGGAGAGTTTTCACAAATATTTTCCTTGGTATATAAATAATATACTATCTTATATATAAGTCATTATCTGATAGCTTTTTATTTTCTGAGAGACTTATCTCATTTTAAAAAGAAAAGAAAGCAAAACAACAACAACAAAATTAATTACAACATTTTAACAAAATTATTAATAGTAAGTTTATATATTTATAAACAATTATGGTAAAATTCCATACCATGTAAAAACTAACAAAAGTATTTTTATAAATAAATAACAAGTAAGCATTACTTAGTTCTGACAACAAAGGATGTTCCAAAATTATATTCAAACAATAATTTTATTGGCATATCTATTAGTTATTACAAGTTCTCACTTGTATTGAAAGCTCTCACCACAAATTCATAATTATTCAGTGCATGGATCAGATACTTCTGCTAGTAGCAATGAACTATTTGTGTTACAAAACATTAATAGAACTGTCTTTTACAAACATCAGGACTAGTTGCGTTATAAAACATCATCCAGACTAATTGTGTTATAAAACATAAGTAAGACTATTTGTGTTATAAAACATAAGTAAGACTATTTGTGTTACAAAATATCAAATGGACTATTTGTGTTAAATAGATATTTTTATTGTTCACACCAAGATTGATTTTTCAATAATGTTTAAGGTTTTAGTGATATTGTGTGTTAGTTCAAAAATTAATATAAAAAATTACTTTCAAATTTAAATTATATGAGAAATATTTTTGCAGAGCTCGACTCTCTGGCTTTAAGTTGCAAGTAAATTTACTAGCACTTTAATTGTATGTAACAAAATGTGTCCAGCCTTTCAGTAACTCATTTACCAATAGTATTAGTAAAGTAAAACTGTACAAAATAACAGCTCTTGATCAAGTAAACATATTACTAAAACGCTTTCAATCAGCTTTATTTTCAATATATATTATTCAAAATATTCAAAGTTTAAAAAAACCCACATATGCACAAAAGTTGCAGTTTGAAACTGACTATATTATTAAACCCTTTGAACAGTTAACAACTTAAGCATAATATTATAACCTCTAGTTTGAACTCTTGAAGATGAATGCCATGTTACTTGATGAATACATATATAATCTAAAAAAAGTATTTGACAGTTTAAACGTAAAGATTCACTACTAAAGTACTATGGCAGAATGACCTTACAACTTCAATCCTTTCGGTGCATTAATTTTTTTCAGACTGGTTATAGGACTTCCACTTTCATTAACTACTAAAATTACTAAATCTAGTCTGATAGAATGGTCTTACAACTAAGTTCATTTGATGTTATGTATCAATTTATACTAAAAGTAAAAACTCTTCTGATAAAATGATCTTACTTTGTTCATTTGATGTTATGTAACAATTTATAACAATGTCCAACATGATTGCTGGAATTCTACTTTACTAAAACTCTTCTGACAAAATGATCTTACAACAAAATTCATTTGATGTTTTTTATTGTTATGTATCAATTTATAACTATTACTATGTCCATCATGACTGTAGAAATTCTACTTTACTAAAACTATTCTAACAAAATGATCTTACAGTTACAACTAAGTTCATTTGATGTTAAGTATCAATTTATAACTGTCTATCGTGACTGTAGGAATTCTACTTTACTAAAACTATTCTGACTTTACAACTAAGTTCACTCCAATTGGTGTTATTACTTATAGTTATATATAAACTTTTAACAATGTTCAACACAGTTGCAAAATTCTAAAAGCACTCAACTACTCTAATAAATACTTGACAATTTTCATTAAACATTTAGTTTAGTAGATTTGTAAGAATATATAGTTTTATTTATGTACTACTCTGTTAGTCTTGCAGAAAGACTTAAATTGCAAGGTATTTATTATATGCTATAAAAGTATAAGTATTTATGTAGTGTATAATAACGTATATTATTAAAATTATTGTAGAAATTTTGTCTAGAATATCAAAGACATCTGATGTTACAATTATTAAACTTTGATAACACTAAAAATTTCACAATTACACTTTTATGAACATACTCTAAATAGTCTGACAAAATAAGCTTACAAACTTTTTACTACTCTCAGACTAAAAGCAAAGCCAAATTTTGAACACCTTTTATCTAGCACCATTAAATAAGGAATTACATATGACTTGTATATTTTAATATAGGAATTTAAAATGCAATATGATTTTAGATAACTTGTAATTCAACAATTTTATTTTCCTCATACCTTCTCCTTGCTGGTAGAATTGTTATGTTAAGAAACCTATTCTTCATTGGATTCACAGTTTCTTTTGTCCAAATTATCATAAACATAAAACAATAGTCTTTCTTTATACTATCATTAGCTCTTCCTTATATGACTAGATTCAAGTGACTTTAAAATAAAAAAATCAATTAGTATTGATTTTAACAGTATTGATTTGAACTAACTGAAGATACAAATGCTACATGTGATATGAGTAAAACTTGAATGACAGCAAACAAAATATAACAGGTAATATATCTCTTAACTGATTAACTAAAATAAAAGAGTTGAATGACTGATGATCGGGCCATAGGCAAATTCAGTAAAGAATTTAGGTCAAGTTCACTGATCAATCATCAAGCATGGGCAGTTGAGATGTATAGAAGGGGGAGAGGTGACAGTAAGGATGGGTAAATGTTGACAGAATACGAGACGTTCTTAAATGGACATATGCATTCCAATCAATAATGTGAGATTAATTTGTAAATTGACCCAGCATCTTTCATATATATGTTGCTTATAGACCCACGCATTCTTATGCACTAAACCTGCACCATAAGAAAGGCTGCAATCTGCACAGATGAGAAGGTTTTGCACATTTCCGAGAGTGGTAAATAATTAACTTCTCAGAAATTATTGTTGTATATTACTGATTAGAATGTTGTACAGCATATTTTTATATTTTTACTAATGACTGCTGTATGAAACTGCATATCTCTTTCAGAGAAGGTTATGTTGCGCTCATGATAATTCATTGCCATACGTGCAGATGATGAAATTGAGATAAGAATGTGTTGTGCGCTATGCTTTATTCATCATAAAATTATTTGTAGCAAGTGAGACCAAATAGTAGATTGAGATAACGATTCAATGTGGAGTTTAATGTAAACCAGTCATTGAATAGGGTTGTAACTATTGAAATTACGTAAATGTGGAAATGGAATATTATTGTCATATTCATAAATGCTTCTCCAAGAGAGAACTTTGTAAATTATAAGTTAGCATGTAGCTAACATTTAATGATGTAAAATTGTAAAAATCATCTGTCACCACAAAGCCTTGCAGAGTTGTCCACAATGTAGGCAAGCTTAAGTTCATGCCATAACCTTGCGAGGTCACGACCAAAACAGGACAAACCTTGCAGCGGTAGAAGTAAACAAAAGGTTTTTTTATATAGGCAGCAAGTGAGACAGGCTAATTGTGACCTGTCACCACAAAAAGATACTTAAGTCGGATTTTGGGGGTATTGAGATATATATATCAATAGAAAGAAAATTGAAAGGGCTTTCTGTTGATATAAAAATAAAGAGTGTAGGACAAAATATGGAAAAGTTATGTTTGTTTGAAGTGCACTACTGTCCGGACGGCCATTTTGAGAAAATCGGCCTCAAAGATTGAACACATTTCTGAGAGGTTTTTCCTTAGCAACCATATATTAATCTGCTTCATTTGCAATCAGAGTTGAAGAAGACACAATAGCTAACACTGTAATAACTATAAACAACAAATATATTGTTACATCATTTACAGACAACAGTCTTTTTAAGCCATAACGATTAGAATTTCTGTATGCGAGAATGATTATTGTGGCTCACAGAATATTCTAAAATTAAGGCATAATATTGAATTGATACCTCTTTCTAAATCTGATGCTAGCTCCACTCAATAAATCACAGATTAAAGCTGCATTACTTTCACATTCTTAAAAAAAATATCGTTTAAATAATCCAATAATTATAGCACACCTTTCACTTCAGTGTACAGTCAGTTATCGTCAGCTGTCGTCTGCTTCGTCTTTTTCGTTGTTTGATCACGCGATTCGCTGTCCGTCACTTTCAGATGAAAATCCATCAGCTACATCCTCATTAGCAAAATAATCAGATATCAAATCTTTAATCTGAATGCTTTCTTTTTCTAAAATGTTGCTTTCTTTACATGAATTCAACAAATTAGCGATTCGTTTCTCCATGTTTACATTACGCATTACAGGACGAAACTGTCTCCCTTGTGTGCGTTTCAACCAATCGCGACCGTCTTTTTATGAGAGCATGCTTGGTAACTTATAGCAAGCTTTGATAAACTGTCTGCGGATTGGCTGACGCTTTTCACTTTGTTTACGCCAAGCACAGCCTTATAAAACATTCTGATTAGACATTATAAATAAATAAATAAATAACCAGTGTCGTCAGCATAAAAATAGGCTTTTTCCTGAGCATTCTGATATACAACATGATGAGGTTCAGCCAGGGATACTACCGTCTACGATCGTCAGATTATAGCACTTTTGGGCCATATTTTTCCTTTGAAGTTAGACAGTAGGTCACAAAAAAATAATAATAAAGCTATTTCTAGTTCGAATTAAAGAAAAACACGCTAGTAATTTGTTGTTCGATGGTTTGGGAACACGCTAAAATGAAAATCTCAATTTCACCCATGTAGACCCCCACCTTCGTTTTTGCCGTTTTTCTCGGCTTAGCCTTGCGCGACTTAAGTATCTTTTTGTGGTGACAGGTCACAATTAATCATTTAATGCATCTTTGGTGGATAACAAAGATTACACTGGGGACCAGTATGGTCAGTTTTGCTAATAGAAACAAAGAAACGCTACAAGTAGTGGTGGTCTAGATAAATAACCAGGAACGTGAAAGATTCAACTTATGATGTGATATTAGGTGCAAATATGTGTTGCCTTGTAAAAATTCCAGTACTTGTGATGCTGTGCTCAAGGCAGTGACAAGATCAGGAGATAGGAAGGCTGAGGTCAAACCTATGACTGCCAAACCCGCAGTCGGCAATATAGTGTGCTGAGAAATAAAATGATAGCAAGCTGAGGATGAAATGCTTAATAAATTATGAAAACAGGCCACACCCATCGATGAACACCAGTAAGTTCAAACCTAATAGCGAGCATAGTGATAAAGAGGGGCATCATCTATAGTTACTCGAGGATGGGAGTGGAATTCTGTAAACTGGTAGTACCACAGTCAAAGTGCATCGAGGTGTTACGTCTTGCACACGAAAGGTTGTTGGGTGCACGTGGGGGCACATATGGGGGTGAAAAAAAACCATCGCTCAAGTCACTCATGATTTTTATTGACCAGGGGTGATAGCAGACATAAGAAGATATGTCCTATCTTGTGATCTGTGCCAGAAAACAGCTTAGAAGAATAACCATTGGGCCATTAGGCATACCGCTGTTGATTAGTGAACTATTCAAGTGGGTAGCCATAGATTTAGTTGGGCCTATAATTCCTGCAACCAGTAAGGGTAATGGTTATATATTAATGACTATTGATTACGCAACAAGGTTTGCAGATGTTGTTCCACTGCAGAACATCAAGACTGGAACAGTCACAGAAACAATGTTCGGAATCTGGAGCTGAGTAGGGGTTCCATCAGAAATTCTGACCAAACAGGGGACGCAATTGTTAGGGAATGTAATGGAGGAAGTGAACCAACTGCTAGCAATAGACCACACCTTTCACTTATCATCCCCAAAGTAATGGTCTCATTGAGAAATTGAACATGAGATTGAAAACTGCCCTTAACTTTTTACCTGGCAGACGTTTTTCCTTTTTTAGCTCTGAGTGGGCAAGATTTTTCAGGATGTCAGTGAGATTTAGGGGTACGTCGGTAAAAACATCATATCTTAGGTATTAGTGCATATATTTCAATGAAATAAAATGCAAAATGAAAGGAAATGAAAGCAGCTTTATTAATATTCTTAATTGAAGTATACTTTTGGGTGTTAAATTTGAATCCATGCATGAAAATATATATTTACACAAAAAAATATTGTCCAGTTATTGTCCGCTACAAACACTATGTACACACACTTTGTTGATGCCAGGAACACTAAACTGTCATCAGACGATCAATACATCTCTTTTTTTGGCAGGTTGTGAATTCCTATCAAAATCATAAGTCCAAAATAAGCCTTAATTTCAGCGGCATTAGTTTCCTTCCAACCTGGATCGCCATTTTGTTTTTTCGCAATTTTCAGACGTGCGTACTTGTTCGTTTATTCCGCTATCTTGTCAAATGTTTCTTCTTTGAAAAACTGATAGTGATAGAAGAAAGCCAACTGAGTACTATCATTAGTTACAGTCACATTCGGCACCATTTCTGTTATAAATTCCGATATATTCAGTGCTAAAGTACTACTATCCCAACCATGTGCATCTCCAGATACTCCTCTTCGATATCCTCAGAATCTGACGCACTCTTCTCCAAAATTTGAAAGATACTACATGTGCACGCTACTGACACTAATGTCACTTCTAATCCTATCGTCCAAATCAAAATAAACTTCTCTTACCTCATTATCTGATAAACTGAATCCATTAAACTTTTCATTAATGATCGACAACTCTAAGAAATCCATTTGAAACACCAAACGCGAAAAACAAAGAAAACTTTATGAAAAAATGAATGCTGCCACATGAAAACGATTCAAAATGGCGCGGAAATCGTTGTACAAACGTCATGCTTCCTGTAGACACTGGATATGATGTAAATATGGAAAGGAAAGAGCACTGTAAGAGCACTGGTTGCTATGGGCGGCGTTGGGCGTTCTGCCCTATACGATGTATGGGCGGCGTTGGGCGTTCCACCCAGTAAACAGCTAAGAAGTTAACCGATGAGAAACATCACTAACTGCTATTCGCTTATCGTAATGTGCCGCAAGCTTCAACCGGGTTTTCCCCCTTTGAATTACTGTATGGGTGCACTGTGAGGGGGGCCACTAGCAATGTTGAAGGCAGAAGGGAATGATGAGGAGACGGGCGAAGAAGTGAAGATGACTTACAAGTACATCACAGACTTGCATAACCATCTCAAAACAGTAGGTCGGTTGGCGCGTAGAAACTTAGCCATTGCACAAACTAGACAGGCAGAATACTATGATTGAAAAACTAAACCCCAACAGCTTTAAATAAATGACAAGAGTACTGTTATTGCTCCCAAAAGCACACAATAAACTGCAGATGTGTTGAAGGAGACTCTTTTCCATTACTAAAAAAGTGAGTGGAATGAATTACAAAATTCAGATGGGAAAGAATGAGAAAATCTTCCATGTAAACCTACTAAAGTACTAAGAAAGTATGTGGATCACAAAAATAACTAGAAAACGATGGACTTAACTGTCATGACAGTGATTATAGAAGAAGACTGCAGCAGCAGCCGGCACTGTGCTGAACTGTCCGCTACAGATGAGCGAGACAAGCAGAGACGAAAAATAAATGATGCATTAACAGCTGGAAAGGTACATGAATTGTTGCAGAACTTTGCGTCAACATTGACCAATAAACCAGTGTTGACTGATTTGACTAAATTTTCCCTGAAATTAATAGATGATAAACCAATACAATTAAAACTGCCTGCTGCTCCATGCTAAAGTTGATGATATTAGGAAAGAAGTAAAGACATATACCTAACACCATCAAACTATTGATGGTAACTGCACAAACAGTTATTATGCATATCTAAGCCAAAACAATAAAACTAAAGTGTATAAAAAGTATGTTTTTAATCCAAATTTCAAAAAGTTACCTTTGTACTTCTTTTGTTATTTACCCCAAGAATATGAACACAATGAACACATGTGAATACCACTAATTCCAATCAGGTTTAATCAAAATTTCAGTCAGTCAGATGTGAGCTTAAAATTCTATGCAACATGTAGTCTGTAAAACTGTAATACTGTATATGTGTCAATGTACTCAGACCTTCAACCAATATAAATGTCTAAAGAAATAGTAAAAGAAAAAATCTGATTATAAACTCTCATTATGACTATTGACATAAACACTGAATATTACTAATTAACACAATCTCAAGTAAAGTTCTTGCAAGTAAGTTCATCAAGGAAGGCAAAATATACATACCTCAGGTAAAATTCCTACAAATTAAGTTAATATTTCTTTGTGTTCAAGGTTTATTTCTTAATTTTAAAAGCTATTAACATGACAATTATTAGAATGATTTCATGAAATGCTTTGGTGACCTGAGCGCATTGTAGTCCCTGAGTGGGTATCTGTTACCAATATGAATTCATTTGAAGTTTCTGTAACTATCACTGACTGAACTAATACAGGTCGAAGATTTGTACTCTCTCAAACATTTGTCTGCACCATCATTTTAATTAATATTTAAAGGGATATTCAATTTCATAACAAAACCATATTATCAATACCATATGCATTTTAAAAGTATTTTTAATTTTATGTGGGCCAAGTATTTCTCAAACATCCAAGAATAATATTTTATGCTCCATTTAATAAAACAATAATAAAAACCCTGACAACTACATTAGAAAGATTATTTATTTAGAACTCAGCTCTGATTTTACAATGGTAAACATGGGTGGTGGGTGTGTTTGTAATAATGGTGTTGTTAAGAAAGAAACTAACGAAAACCATGCCGGAAAGCGAGAAGCTAACCTGTGACAACTACTAAATGGCCTTGAGGCAGAATAGCTTTTTAGCCACTCCCATTACTCTAGCATTAGGAGTTCGCTTCACAACTGCTTTAGTTTGATTAAAATGGACGCTTGCAAACAACTAGAAAATAGAAAGTTGTAAATGACAATTAGAAGACTGAAACTGGCATCATCGAAATATCTGACAGCATGACCTTGGAAGGGGAAACACCAGTGGTTGAAAAGATTGCACCAAAACAAACCTGACCTACAAAAAAAAAATTGACAGCTTGCACTTCCGACGATACATACAAACCCCCCCAAACGTGACAATGATAAACGATCATGAGAATTAAATGAATTTACACTGTAACCATGCTGAAAAAAATAATGAATGCTATGATATTTTGATATTCATTCAAATCAGGTGGTTGCAAGGAAGTGATAATTAGGCAGTGGTTGAGCTATGAACTGATGGTTGCTACGCCATGTTGAATTTCTACTGACCATAAGCTCTCAATGCATCTAACACTGGACTACTCTTCCAATGCTTCATATGGCAAAAAAAAACCTGTATATTAGTATAACAATAAAAACAGAACTAAGCACACTCATCTAATAATTCCATTACCTACACAGTTTATGCAGGTTCATGTAATTTTCAAGGAAACTCTGACCCGGTCATTTGAGGAGTGAAACAAGCTTGTTTTTTAACATCGCAGTTATCGATATATACAATTCTACGATTTAAGTTATCTTGCAAATAAATAATAGAACTGATTCTGTGAGAAATAAATAAAAAGATAGTCTTGCCTTGACCCTGCGGCTGTTGCAGCTCGTCACCACTCTCTCGATCCGACATGGTGCAACCCTCCAGAACACAGAACCCTAAGCCTCCTTCTGAACCTCATGAATAATTCATTATGTCACGTACCTTGGCGTGCGTAGTGTAATTTGTTTCTATCGTGTAGAATCGGACGTAATATCTTTGGAGATTAAATTTTTGACGTTATTTTTTCCAGGTTATTTGTGAAAATTTCGCTGAAACAAAACACACAGTTTAGTCGAAGAGTTTTACGCTGTATGGTCTTGATAAACAACAGTGAACATAGGTGTACACAGTTATCTGCCCACATTTCATATATCCCCTCTTCTTATATTTGTATATTAATTTAGTTTTTGCGGAATTGGGTCTTGCATATTTTGTCTTACAAATGCAATTTTATATTGTTCATAGTTCGATTTTTACAGTTTTCATTTACTTTGCTGAATGAATGTGTTAATATGCCGAACAGTGTACACGAATCTAAACGCCTACGCTAACAGGACGTTGATCCATGTGCAGCAAACTCATATCCAGTTGGGATCGACAGGCGGCGGCGCTATAAGCGGGACGCCTTGGTCAGATGGCCGAATAAAGTACCATACATAATAAAAGAATATTTCCAGTAGACAACTTTTTCTGCTATAATCTGGTTATTTCCAGTAGACAAAAATTTTCAGGTATAATCCGGTTGTCTTCCAAATTGTGTGGAAAATGTAATAGCTAATAAAATTATATACAGATCGAGCAAGCAATGTTAAAGAAATCAAAGATATATTGTATATTGGAAAATAAATAGACCGAAGAGAAAAGAACAGAAGGGGGTAGGGGAAACACTTCACTTTGAAGTTCAAAACAACGTCCATTGCTTATTTTAAACTACTGTATTTCATATTCTTACAAGAAGTCAAACAAATGCTAGTTAGACTGTCAGCTGAACAACGTGGTTTGGCATTGGTCTGTGAGTTGACCAGTATACGAAATTATTTAAGTGCGAACATGTATACGACCGATCGATTTGTAAGATCTGAAAAAATAAAACAATAACAGCTGTAACGTTTATACAACCAATACTGCAAAAACGAAAGTTTATTTTTCGCAACTACAATATATTTTGATATCATAATTTTGAAAGCGAAATGCATGAATTATATCAATAAAAGCTTTTAAAATATTCTAAACTATTTTTAAAATGTATAATGCCTGCTAAATCATACTACACTAGTGACAAAATCCAACGTATCGGCATAATAATTATGATATCTAGGGTCACACATTTAAAAAATTTTGCTATAACTTCTTTACCGATTATCGTACCTATTTATATTATTATTAAGCAGTCGATTTCAACAAACATACAAACTTTATAAGTGCAGTGGTGTGGTAATATTCTATAAAAGAATGTAAAATAGTCTGAAAGCTGAGTGTGTGTGTGTGTGGGGGGGGGGGGAATTGTGTGTATTGACTGAGAAATCTGGTCGGCGATTTTTTTCTCTTCGTTAAATGGTTACGATCTTCTTGTTAATTAGATTGCTCCCATAAACAATCTGTTTGCAAATTAGATTGCTTGCATATGATTGGCTACTTTAATCGCGGGGTTCTCTCTCTCTCTCTCTCTCTCTCTCTCTCACACACACACACACAGTCAAGCATTTCAAGCATTCACCACATTGCCACAGAAGTTCTAATATGTGGGTGTTACTTTTTTCTTTATTTGCGCCCATTTTTAGTTTAGTCTTTTCTTTTAAACCAACAACAACTAGAAAATATCCTATTGTTAATTAATTGTTCTTTGCTGAGTTCAGTTCCTTTATTATTTATTAGCACATTAGCTCATACACTGTCGTCCGAGCTTTTATTAACTTGAGGTCTATGTGAGATCAGTGACCATAAGTTGCATAAAGTGATAGGAACTGCTAAAAGGCGATGGTGACTGGACTGGCTGACCCTCGTGTTTTACTTTTAGGCTAGACTCGGTATTGCGACGAAAAGCTTGAACCTTGAAATGAGATGAAAGTCACATGATTAAAGTAGCCAATCAAGTGCATGCAAACCGCTTGTTTACGAGATTGGAGGGAAAAGGTCCGTGGTCGGGTTACATTCCTGCATGCTAAACGATTATTTTATTTTCGAATAAATCAACAATTTTTGAATGTTTTAAAATAATGCAACGTGCGAATCCTTAAAAAGACTATAAATTTCAGTGTAATGCATTGCAAGCGACTTAGGTTGTCATGGTGAGTGAAGTGATTTGCTGGAATAGGCGTAGACTTGATGCAAATTAAATGTCTTGAAATTCTCATAACAAAGACTGTGGGGAGGGGGGAAATATGGCTACTAATTTATGGTAGGGTGGGGGGTTCCATTTTAACTTACATTTATTGACATTTTTTATTTCTAATGTTTGGTAACTCATGGCAAATCACAGTTTTAGAGACTAACATTGATTTCAAGCACATATTCATTGATTTTGCTAAATTTAATAAATATTACTATCAAAGTGATTAAAAAAATATGTTGCCCTTGAATTATACAAACTTAGGTCATGTAAACTGAAAGGTTCAAAAGTAAATACATATACAACTGTTCGAGAGGAAACATAACTCATTTCTTTCCAAAATGACCAAGCGTAGCGTTATGCTTCTTGCCACATCTGATTTTGTCTGTATGTCGTCACAAAAACACATCATTTCAATAAATATATATATTGGCGTGCATAACAATTGAGCGTATGGATCAAAATTGATATGTGTGCATGTAAATGCAGTATATGCATAAATGCGTTCGAAAAGAAATGTTTGACAAACACTAGCAGGAAACTCTTATCACGGTGATTTTGCCTCAACAATACATACACACGTTTACAAATTGCTCGCATGCAAATTATTACACCTTTATAAATTGCTCGCATACAAATTATTACACCTTTATAAATTGCTCATATCCACATTGTACATATACACGTTTACAAATTGCTCGCATACAAATTATTACACCTTTATAAATTGCTCATATCCACATTGTACATATACACGTTTACAAATTGCTCGCATACAAATTATTATACCTTTATAAATTACTCATATCCACATTGTACATATACACGTTTACAAATTGCTCATATACAATCAAATATATGCTCACATTCAAATTATACACATACATATGCACATGTATACAAATCACACACATATCTATAAGTATTTTTTTACAAACTGCTCACACTCAGATTATATACATACATACCTTTAAAAACTGCTCACAAATATCACACTTACATACATAAACACCTTTCAAATTAATCCCATATCAACTGCACATATATACCTATATATATATATACACACACACTCACACACACACACACACACACACACACACACACACACAAAAATTACACACATATATACATATGCACTCATACATTCAAACTGCACACTTAAAAATTAAACATGTACATATATGTGCAACACTCAAAATTATTCCCCCGCCAGTTCTAAAATATAGAACTAATCAAATTTTGTAATATATGTGCATTTTCTGAATTTTATAACCAGGTCTTGTAATATTTTGCATTTGCTGCATATTAGTTGTGGGTATTCGGGGTGCCCTTATCTAATAATTATTGTCTTCCCTCTTTGAACTGTTGTCCTGACCTAGTGTACTGACTTGTGTCTTGTTGAGGTGTGGGTACATAGGCACAGATGGGTTCATGACCCATTGTCAGTCAAGTCTACAAGGGCCATATCAACTGTCTAATGGAAATGGGGAAAACCCACGGAGACGTTTGTAAATGTCTGCATTAATTAATGTCAGATCCAGGTGGGAGATCCAGGATTTCCTATATATTCTGGAACCCAAGTGATCACAGACCATCTGTCTTGTGGCTTGTACTGAACACACAAGCAAACCCACTGTATGATTTCGATAGACCTGGTCTATTTAGCATATGGCAGCACCTGTTAGAGTGAGACTCAAATGATATTTTTCATTTCCGTATCAGGTGATAGTACGATTGGCTTGGTGTTGCAATCCTGGTCTTTTGTGTATGAGGAGTTGGTGCAGTAGTTGTTAAAATTTCTCATTTGGTATCAGGTGATAGTATAGTTGGTTGAAGAAGTAGTTGGTGTTGCAGTCTTGGTCTTTTGGAGTCAATGGTAATTGTGTAAATCTAATTTCTGTATTGGGAGGTTAGTTTTGTGGCATGTAGTTTCCTGTGTCCTGTCTGTATTGTTCTGTCTGTAATGTCCTGTATATATTGTTTTGTTTGTATTGTCCTGTCTATAGTAATGTCCTGTCTATATTATTTTGTCTGTATTGTTCTGTCTATATTGTCCTGTCTGTGTTGTTCTGTCTAGATTGTCCTGTCTGTATTGTCCTGTTTATATTATCCTGTCTGTATTGTCCTGCCTATACTGTTCTGTCTGTATTGTCCTGTCTACTGTCTATAGTGTTCTGTCTGTACTGTCCTGTCTGTAATGTCCTGTCTATACTGTTCTGTCTAGATTGTCCTGTCTATACTGTTCTGTCTATATTGTCCTGTCTGTACTCTCCTATCTTTATTGTCCTGTCTGTAATGTCCTGTCCATATTGTCCTGTCTGTATTATCCTGTCTAAACTGTCCTGTCTATATTGTCCTGTCTGTACTTTCATGTCTATGTTGTCCTGTCAGTAATGTCTTGTCTATATGGTCCTATCTGTACTCTCCTGTCTATATTATCTTGTCCTGTCTATATTATCCTGTCCTGTCTGTATTGTTCTGTCTGTACTTTCATGTCTATGTTGTCCTGTCAGTAATGTCTTGTCTATATGGTCCTATATGTACTCCTGTCTATATTATCCTGTCCTGTCTGATTTGTTCTGTCTGTACTTTCATGTCTATGTTGTCCTGTCAGTAATGTCTTGTCTATATGGTCCTATCTGTACTCTCCTGTCTATATTATCCTGTCCTGTCTATATTATCCTGTCCTGTCTATATTATCCTGTCCTGTCTGTATTGTTCTGTGTCACAGGAGCCAATCGATGCTCATGTATGCTTGTAATAACTCTCTTTATTTAAGTGAATGCTACAAGAGACATGTTTGCTTGTAATAACTCTCTTTATTTAAGTGAATGCTACAAGAGACATGTTTGCTTGTAATAATTCTCTTTATTTAAGTGAATGCTACAAGAGACATGTATGCTTGTAATAACTATCTTTATTTAAGTGAATGCTACAAGAGACATGTTTGCTTGTAATAACTCTCTTTATTTAAGTGAATGCTACAAGGGACATGTTTGCTTGTAATAACTATCTTTATTTAAGTGAATGCTACAAGAGACATGTTTGCTTGTAATAACTCTCTTTATTTAAGTGAATGCTACAAGAGACATGTTTGCTTGTAATAACTCTCTTTATTTAAGTGAATGCTACAAGAGACATGTTTGCTTGTAATAACTCTCTTTATTTAAGTGAATGCTACAAGAGACATGTTTGCTTGTAATAACTATCTTTATTTAAGTGAATGCTACAAGAGACATGTTTGCCATCACGCCAAAATCCATCTAGCCGAAATACAAACCATAAAAACCAAGACAAAACACAAAACGTTTCAAACCACAAAGACGGCAACTATAGACCGGTTAACAGTTACCAGATCACCTACAGCCACCATGGAAACTCAAACTGAACTGAAAACATACGAAAACAAAAGCCAAACGCCAACAATCCGTGACCGAGACTACAACAACTAACACCAACGAAACATGCACACAGACTATGAAGAAGAAACGAAGAAGGCCGCCCAAATGAGTATGAGATCAACAAAGACAAAAGCTGCCAACAACAAAACAGAACAGCACAACATGAATTCCAACGACTACACACTCAGAACAGGCTAGACTACTACCACCAGCAGACTTTCTATGGTGGTTTTACAATGCATACAAACGTCACTACTCACCATCAGACTTTTTATGGTGGTTTTACAATGCATACAAACGTCACTACTCACCATCAGACTTTTTATGGTGGTTTTACAATGCATACAAACGTCACTACTCACCATCAGACTTTTTATGGTGGTTTTACAATGCATACAAACGTCACTACTCACCATCAGACTTTTTATGGTGGTTTTACAATGCATACAAACGTCACTACTCACCATCAGACTTTTTATGGTGGTTTTACAATGCATACAAACGTCACTACTCACCATCAGACTTTTTATGGTGGTTTTACAATGCATACAAACGTCACTACTCACCATCAGACTTTTTATGGTGGTTTTACAATGCATACAAACATCACTACTCACCATCAGACTTTTTATGGTGGTTTTACAATGCATACAAACGTCACTATTCACCAGCTCAACAATACCGCCAACACGGTAACCGATGGCGGCCACAACAATGCGGAAGCCGATGCTGAAAATCACCAAAACAAAATGCTAGGCACATGCCTGGAACCGAGGACAGTTGCAACTCAGACGAAAGTACTGTCAAAGTCTCAGTCTCGTCAGAAATTGCCTGTAGCCTTGCAACTGTCCAAAACGGATAAAATAATAATAATACAAATTTAAAAAAAAAAATTGTTAGCCTAACCACCACCACCACCTGACACTTTACTACTATGTCCCGAGTTTTCTGGTTTGTTCGGTGAAAAAGCAAGAAGGTATGTCTGGAATAGTTATAAGTTTATGTGAAACCAAACTCTTGCTGATGGGTTGCTCGTGTAAATTTTACCATGATTTATTTACCAAGTATTGTAAATTTTACCATAACTTATTTACTAAGTATTGTAAATTTTACCACAACTTATTTACTAAGTATTGTAAATTTTACCAAAGTATTGTAAATTTTACCATAACTTATTTACTAAGTATTGTAAATTCATTTTGTATTTTCACATCATTTTGGTGACGAAAAGCAGACAGGTTTCAAACAGCAATTATGTGGAAAATTCTACCACCAACAAAAGTCAACGCCACACAGACTAAAAAACAGAAAAACAGACAGGTTTTTCTCCAACACCAACTATAATGACTGAAGAGAAGCAAAGCCAGACAACATCAACTGTGAAGGAGGAATAAAAGAATACAGACTACAACTACAACAAAGAATGAAGAAAACAAGAAAAAGAAAGAATTTAAAATCGCCAAAACAGACGATAAAAAAGAAACAAAAGAAAAACTTCTTCAAACGGAAGATTGTACAGACATAACAGCTGAAACTGGGACCGCTCTCCATGAGTATGCTAGGGTGCTTGAGGCCCCACCGCACTCACCATTACCAACAACTTCAGCTTCATCAACGCCAGAAGTCCATACTCCAACAATAAAACGAGATGGAAAGAAAAGACAGCACCCACCACAGCAAATACGAAGACAGCGCCAGCAGCCGCAACAGCAATCACAACAACAGCGGCAACAACAACAACGGCAGTATTATGAGCAGCAGTGGGGTTATTGCAACCACCCCGTTGCGGACATGATCCAACTGCTGCTCGACCATCTTTATTGGCCGCCAGTGCCCATCTTCGACCATCTCAACGGACACCGGGGACAGCCACAACATAGTGACAACGACACCAAGAGTGAGGATGCCAAGAGTTTGAACATCTCTGGCGCACCTACACATTAGGAACAGACTTGATGTGATTTTTGCCTGGGCTCTGTAAGACACCTGCTCCCACATCAGGAGCGATAACAACCACCACCACCACAACTTTAGCCCACAGAATACCGAGCTAAAGTTCATCTTTGCCAGCCAGGCCTGTTTTCAGCATGGCTGCTTGTATGAACATTCTTGTTGTTTCTTGTTGTGTTAGTCCACTGGCTACCTGTGTAATTATTATCCATATTTATCTCTAACAATTAATAATCAGATTAATACAGGTGGACGTGTCACGTGTATATTTTTAGCCGTAAATAGACGACTCTTCTCTAATTTCCACCTTGCGGATCTTCCTGGCACTTTCAGAATATTATTTAAATGGGATGAGGGCTCGCTAAAAATAGATTAACGACGGATTTATCTTCTTTGATAAGAAGTTTTCCACTTAAGGAAATATTGTGACAGTAAATCCTTGTGCAGTTCGAATCTAAATTTGGTTGGACCATCTGTTGCTAAGCTCTTCACAGAAGCAGTTGATTAAAAAATTGCAATCTTTGTTTGCATATTTCTCTATTTTACCACTAAAATAGACGAAATTAAAATCGCATAACAAGAAAAATGTTCACACTCAAAATGTTTCAGAAACAATGCAATTGACTCATTTTCCTTGGAGATATATATACCAATATATTTTCTTGTAGACATAAAACTGTATATTTCCTTGGAGATATATATTTTCTTGTAGACATAAAACTGTATATTTCCTTGGAGATATATATACCTGTATATTTTCTTGTAGACATAAAACTGTATATTTCCTTGGAGATATATATTTTCTTGTAGACATAAAACTGTATATTTCCTTGGAGATATGTATACCTGTATATTTTCTTGTAGACATAAAACTGTATATTTCCTTGGAGATATATATACCAATATATTTTCTTGTAGACATAAAACTGTATATTTCCTTGGAGATATATATTTTCTTGTAGACATAAAACTGTATATTTCCTTATATATACCAGTATATTTTCTTGTAGACATAAAACTGTATATTTCCTTGGAGATATATATACCAGTATATTTTCTTGTAGACATAAAACTGTATATTTCCTTGGAGATATATATACCTGTATATTTTCTTGTAGACATAAAACTGTATATTTCCTTGGAGATATATATACCAGTATATTTTCTTGTAGACATAAAACTGTATATTTCCTTGGATATATATATTTTTTCTTGTAGACATAAAACTGTATATTTCCTTGGATATATATATTTTCTTGTAGACATAAAACTGTATATTTCCTTGAATATATATATTTTCTTGTTGACATAAAACTATAAAAGATATTTATACCTGTATATTTTCTTGTAGACATAAAACTGTGTATTTCCTTGGATATATATGTAATAATTTTTTTCTCTTGTAGACATAAAGCTGTATATTTCCTTGGAGATATATATACCTGTATATCTTCTTGTAGACATAAAACTGTATATTTCCTTGGAGATATATATACCTGTATATTTTCTCATAGACATAAAACTGTATATTTCCTTGGAGATATATATATATACCTGTATATTTTCTTGTAGACATAAAACTGTATATTTCCTTGGAAATATATATAACTGTATATTTTCTTGTAGACATAAAACTGTATATTTCCTTGGATATATATATTTTCTTGTAGACATAAAACTGTATATTTCCTTGGATATATATATTTTCTTGTAGACATAAAACTGTATATTTCCTTGGATATATATATTTTCTTGTAGACAAAAAAACTGTATATTTCCTTGGAGATATATACCTGTCCACAGACAGAACTGTTGTGCGGACCAAATCATGGAAAACAGTTCCCCCCGTTACTAGTGTAATAAAAAGAGCTTAAAAAATCATTGATTGATGAATTCCTATTGTTCTTGCATATATATGTACACAAAAGAACAATGGCAGACACTCTAAAAGCCCAAATATCTCTCAAACTGATCAGCAATTTCTTGAATGTTTGCATTTTTCCGAGGGATGTAATTTGGGAACGAATTGTTAGGCGAATGTTCTGTTTCGAATCTAAAGCTGATACAAACTGTCTCCGATCAACCACTGAATGTCGCCTTTTGTCTCTTGCATTGCTGTCTGTTGAGAATGAGATTGTGCGAACAAAGACATCATTTGAACTCTTATTGCTACAACTCAGGAAAACTTAACTCTTACTTTAAGAAAAGAGATTAACATTGACGTGCTTGTTTTCTTATTACACGCATGCTTCATATACTTGTTCTCAAAAAGCTGTACAAGAAATATTTTACATGTTAAGTTTACAGTTCATCTTTGGTGCAATCCTCATTACGCACATGAAAGAACGCGGTTAAAATTGTTTGAAGGCCCTTAAACTTCCGTAGGCCCTAGGCAAAGAGTTAATAATTCCCTAGATTAAACCAATCCAGAGACATAGACTGTCAGGGGCCTCATATGCCAATGAGAGATTAAGTCAGTTAATGGTTAATATTGATCGGCTCTTTAGACTACCTTGATTCGACGCATACTCTGTGATTCTTTCCAATTTTTGTAATAAACTAATAATTCACAGAACTTAACCAGTAACTTCAGCTCCACACATACTGAATGATAATTATGTTCGAAATTGTAATAAATTCATGAAACAATAGGGTTTAGCCAATAACTTGGACTGTCGCTTTGGCCGACTGACCTTGACTCGCTAACTGTAAGATCGGGTATGGAAGAGATATGACATGATCAGGCGGCGTTTGAGTAGTGTGAAATGAGTAGTGTGGTAAAACGAGCAGTGTGAAATGAGTAGTGTGAAATGCGCTCGAGTACAGTTTACTTCTTTTTACCTGATACCAACCCAACAGTCGATCTAATCACTTTTTACCTCCAGTTCCTCATACCACACTTTTTACCTCCAGTTCCTCATACCAATCCAACATTCGATCTAAGCACTTTTTACCTCCAGTTCCTCATACCAACCCAACATTCGTCTAAGCACTTTTTACCTCCAGTTCCTTTTACCAACCCAACAGTCGATCTAAGCACTTTTTACCTCAGCTCACTGGAAGTGGAGCAGTTTTAAACTCCCTTCGATCGAAAATAGTTAGCGAAACACTGAATGACCCACCCACCCCTCCTGGAAAAAGTGTGTAAACAGTTCTTGTGCCAAAGAGACATGGCCACTTCAGATCGCTTAGCGCAATAAAACAACAGACCACGGAAGAAAAGGGCCCAGAATAAATTACAGAAAATTAGTTTTCTTGATTATATGAGGTTGTTTTTTTTTATAAAAAAAAAAAGGTCTTCCGATTATTTTTGGGACCCCCTCCCCCCCACTGAAATTGGCAAAAGAAGATAAAATGTATTACTATCTAAGCACAGTGTCGCTTGATATAAAACTTCCTCTATTTCCCCCCTTAGCCTCTCCCCACCCCACCCCACCAGTGGAAAGAAAGAGAAAGAAAAGAAATTCCCTTGTCCACTAGAAAAATCTTCGTTTGGTTATTCTCAAATGGTTAGTGTTTAATAGGCTTTCTTCAGTTCATCATGGAAGCTATTAGGCGCATTTATTAACAATGGTACACAATAATTGCCTTTTAACTTTCATATAATCGATATACAATTATAAAAATATATTTATACCTTGTGTTATTTCATAAATTAATTTTAAAATATGATTTTTCTTCTTAATATTAAAAATAGTTTAATACTGGCATAATTAATAGTAATGTTAATCTATCAGTATATCACTATATGATTTTGTGGCTTGTTCGTTTTCTTCAGTCTGTTTACTGAGTCTGATTCTGTAGATTTGATAGATTCAGATAACGAACTAATCAGCTGATAAAGCAATCTCCAAACAATTAATTACTTTTTCAATATATAAATTAAGAATAAAAGTAATTGAAAATTAGTGCAACCACTGAAAAGTGAAATCTAAATCGTAAATGCAAGGGGCGTTCGGATTATCGAAGTGTTTGGATTACAAAGAACTGTATTCCTTATAATAAATGCATTTATAATACTCTCGGTAATTTCTTGTAAGTTGTATTAGCGCTTTTAATTATTGCAATAAAAGATAATAGCATATCTAATTATTTCCATGCAGTTCCCCGAACTAGTAAATTTAATTTTCGTAGCCTACAATTTGTTTTTGCGTTTACTCAATTTGACTAAAGTGTAGTATAAATAATTATGATGATATTTTAGTAGAATTCTTCTGCTGGTTGCTGTAGAAATTGAGTCTAGTTAGTAAATACTCCCATTGTAATTATCTTTGTGCAAATAATTGTAAAGGCCATATGGGTGTGTAGCAAGGATTGAGCTGGTGACAGGCAAGTAGTTTATTGGCAACTGTACATAAAACAGCAGAAGTATTTTACCACAGTAACACCACACTATTTTACAACACATTTATAGTTTAAGTGTCCTGGAGATTTTTTTGTAACATTCTTTTTCAAGTACTTTAATGTAAAAATGCACATATAATCAAAACTTGTAGAATAGTTAATGCATAAATTACAATGACAAATGCAAACAGTACAGCTAGCAGCACATTATTGTTTTGTGCATTACTCATGCCTATAGTTTCAATTTCAATGTACATGTAATCATTTCATGGATTTTATAGGTAACCTGGAAAGTACATTTATTTATTTAATGGTTTTCATAGGTATGTTGAAATGTGTGTATGTTTCTGGTTTTTATAGGGTGGTAGGTTTCTTTATGGTTGGAAATGTACATACAGTAAACTGTTACAACAACCAATCACAAACAAAATATATTAGCAAACAGACCTACAACCATAGCTCAGTGAAAGACATACATTTTACATTTGCACATTGAGTGACATGCATTTTCAGGTAAAGTCTAGATTAGTGTTTGAACTGAACTGAAAATGATATGTATTTATATAATGAACATTTTGTGAAAAATGATGCCATATTTTTATGTAATAATGTAATATACACTCATCATAATATTATTTGACTTGTGTATTGTAGCTGCGTATCGCTGCTCTTAATGAAAGTGAGAGTGAAGAAGAGTGGAAACAACAAGATGGTGGAACTGCAACCAAAGAAGCAGAGGTTCAAGTCATTATATTTGGACAAACATGATTGGTCTAGCAGATTTACTGGGATATATATGTTTTAAACAATTTATGAATTGTACATTGACCTAACACTAACATCAGTATTTTATTGCAGTACTATAATATCTCATATCTTCTGTGTTGTCTAAAAAAATTGTGTGACATAGATTCTTATTTAAGCATGACTTTTTCTCTTAAAAATATTCTTGGTATGAAGTGTTTGTAGATTGGTTGGTATGAAGTGTTTGTAGATTGGTTGGTAATGGTATGAAGTGTTTGTAGATTGGTTGGTATGAAGTGTTTGTAGATTGGTTGGTATGAAGTGTTTTAATTTGGTTATTACTTGTAGTTGTATTATAAAACTCTTTTGATTTGATTTTTACTTGTTTGTAGATTGGTCTGTTTGTAAAACATTCTCAATTGTTGCTTGTAAATGTAAGTTGTAGCTAGAGATTGTTCTGTTCATAAAGCACTTTTGAATTAATGATTTAGTAGAGATTTTTTTGCCAGTAAATAATTTTTAATTTAGTTACCCATTGGTGTATTTATTTTGTAAAACATTTTTAATTTAGTTATAGTTGGATAGATTTATTATGTAAGCAGATTTAATATAACATATATAGATATACTTATTTTATATAGCTTTTTTAATTTAGTGATAAGTGGATGTATTTATCATATAAATGGATGTAACATAGCTACAGATGAAGAAGTTTGTTTATTTATTAAATATAAAATCATAGGAATCTGAAGCATTTGGGATCTATAACCGTGCTTTGGTACTCCAGCGGGCTGGAGATACAAAAGAAGCAGAGCAGCTTTTTAGTGAACTTGTGCAGCATCCCTTCCTCAAACAGGTTAGTGATATTCTTTAGGATCCTTTATTTAGACATTTTAGCAAACCTCTATAGCATCCTTTCCTCAGAACAATGGAATGGAGGAAGTTGGTTGTTGTGTCATCACTGGTGCCCCAACGGTTGACAAGACTAAGGGATAGATAGATGGGTGGGTGGGTGGATGGATGGATAGATGGATTCATTCCTCAGAGAAGTTTGTGAACTATATCACTTTATCAGTATCAATTCCTCAAACTGGTTAGTAGAAATTCTTAATCATCCTTTCCCAGGCAGGCATGCGAATGTTAACTTCCTTCATCCTTCTACAGGTTTGTGGCATTTAATGTCTATTTTTCATGAAAGTTTTTGAATGTTAACATCTATTTTTTTAAAATTTTAAATATAGACTTGTGAACATTACTGTCCTTTTGCTCTGTGCAGTTTTGAAAACATTTTTAAATACAAGTTTGTGAATATTTACATTCTTTCTTTACTATAACTGTTCATATTCTTTATTTTTTGAATGCTGCTATATTATTTTCTCAGATTAATTTTTAAACAGTAACATCCCAAAAAGATAAGTAACCTCATCATTTTTCTCAAACATATGCCTAAACTATAAAACTTTTGTTTTCATTGTTTAGTTTTGTTAACAACTAAGCTTACATTTTTTCAAACCACTTAAGACAACTGGACCTTTTTTTTAAAAAAAGTTTTGCTATTTAGCCTTAATTAAAATATTTAAATTACACTTATTAAGCATACATGTACATTATTCATCATTACACAGATTTCAGACAAATTTATCGGATACTTATAGATCTTAGGAAAAAAAAATCTTTTTGAAAGTATTTTTTAAAATAATAATATTTGTATTATATATATTCTGAATTAAATATCATGTAATAATTTAAATCCTTTCTAAATATATTTATTGGACTAATTTTAATGAATCTTATGGGAAAAAAAAAACTATCTTGTAAATATTTTTAAAATAACAATATTTGTGTAAAACATATCTTGAATTAAGGCTCATGTAATAACTTGAGTAATAATTTTGAGATTTAATTATACAAATAGTTGTTCACTATTATATAAAACAGTTATTTCCAACTTTTGTGAAATCAGGCCCACGAGATGGTTGAATTGGAGACAGAGAAAAGTCACCACCCCGGACTTCCTTTGTTGTATCTTGTACACAAGAACATTGCTGCTGCAGCTGTTGCCCGAGGAGATTTGATGAGTGGTATGAAGTCTTACTTGGAGGTGACTATTTTTTTGTGCTTCACATTTAATTTAATTTTATTTTATTATTTAAAACACTTTATGTGTTTTTCAAAACCGGCTCATAAATTTCTACTGGAACAAGCTGCTCATTCTAGTTGAAATGGATTGCCTCTATGACTCTTGCAAGTATGCCTGTGTAACAGACCTGATATATATTCTCCAGGCTGTGAAGATTGACTCGAGTGAAGTGAATGTTTGGTACAAGATTGGTTGTGTTGCCAAAAAGCTTCACAATTATCCACTGGCAAAACTGGCATTCGAACAGGTGAGATGACTCTTAATTTAAAATAAAAGTGGATGTATATAATTGCAGAGATATGAAAATATAATCTTTCTCATGAGGTAAATAGTAAAATAGGCAAAATGAAGTTGATGTGAATATGAAGGAATAGTTAGACTGACATTAATATGGAGAAGATGGAATGGTTAGACTGACATTAATATGGAGAGGATGGAATGGTTAGACTGACATTAATATGGAGAGGATGGAATGGTTAGACTGACATTAATATGGAGAGGAAGGAATGGTTAGACTGACATTAATATGGAGAGGAAGGAATGGTTAGACTGACACTAATATGGAGAGGAAGGAATGGTTAGACTGACATTAATATGGAGAGGATGGAATGGTTAGACTGACATTAATATGGAGAGGATGGAATGGTTAGACTGATATTAATATGGAGAAGATGGAATGGTTAAACTGACCTTAATATGGAGAGGATGGAATGGTTAGACTGACATTAATATGGAGAGGAAGGAATGGTTAGACTGACATTACTAAAGATGTGAGTTAATATGTACAATGAGATAATACAGATGTGAGGAAATAGGTAGACAGTTATGAGGAACAACATAGCATGACATAAATATAAACATCACTGGTTAGGTGGATTAACATTCATGGATTCGACAGTGGATGTATGGATAAATAAATGCAACTGTATTTGTTAGTTTCATGGACACTGCTCCTTTCAGCTTAGATACAGACCAAAGTCACAAATTTATGTGATTAGTCACACAATGAACAGTTACGCAGGCAGTATATTCCCATACACATTCAGTAATACCTTGACAGATATAGACAGTTCATTGAACAACTGAGTTTGAAGACAGAACTAGTTATTTCAGTAGGTAACACAAGAGTAGATTTAGAACATTGTCTCCATTAGAAAATTAATTATGAAAGACAAAATAATAATTGTAATTGTCACAACAGACTTACTGTTGGTCATCACAAGAGTAGATTTACAGTACTGGTTGCATTAGAAAATTAATATATGAAAGATAAAACAATATTTATAATTGTTACAACAAACATACAGTTAGTCAACACAAGGGTAGATTTAGAGCACTGACTATATTAGAAAATTAATCACAAATGACAAAAGAATATTTATTATTGTCAGAATAGACCTACAATTAATTCTTTTCATAATACTTTAGTAAATGCTTCTGTCAGGTAAAATGTTCTCAGCTCATAATTGAGCACAGGTTGATGAGAGTCACTATGTACACAAGTTTGTGCTTACCTTCCCTATCCGAGTGTAAGGGTGACTTGCAGCACTAGATAAAACATTTAAACTTCTGGAAATGACAATTTTTAGACAAAAGATTGCTATGATGTTTACAAAGTAAATAACAGATTTTTTGTTTTGATAAGGAAATTTACATCAAATGCAGATTTTTGGGAAACCAGGAAAAGTTTATTAAACAAATTTAGAAACATTTAGATAGAAAGAATAGAGAAACATTTATTCCCCCCCCCCCTACACATGCAACAAAATTATTTTCTGTATCTTGAGGTGTGTGGAATAGATAGCTAGACTGAAGGATCTGTATGTTAACTTTCACAGGAAAGCCTGACATGTAGATACTACTCTCAGGGATGACCTGAGATTGAAGACAGTGGAAATATGAAATACATGTGCAGTAGATAAAGAAATACCTAACTCTTTTTAGGGTAGGAATTTCAAGATAATGTTCCTAGCCACCCCACTGTTAGAGAGTTAAGAATTAATAGAGATGAAGAAGTACATGATATAGGGCTGTCACTAGAAAGTTTGAAATTAAATACTACAACAAAGAATTAGAAGAAGCATTTGATGAACTGGTCATCACACTCAACCATGTTAAAGATAGTACAGATAACTTGTAAGGAAAGGTTTGGGATCATTGCCAGGCCCCCCCCAAAAACAAAAATTAAATTGCAACAACAAAGAATTAGAAGAAGCATTTGATGAACTGGTCATCACACTCTACCATGTTAAAGATACTAATGATATAAAAGTCTGACAGGTCAACACAGTAGAACAAAGGACTCAAACAAGTCCCACTAGCACACATGAAAAAGAATTAACATATAAATTATTTAGAAATTTTCACCGAAAACATAAGCCAATTCTTCTCAGATATCAACAAACATGTCCAGAGAAGCATTCTTACAGACACCAACAATAACAAAAGTGAAAGAAAAGTACAAGCCATCCAAAAATTGTAAGCTAGGCGCACCTAAATTTAAAATTGCCATCACTCAAACCAACAAGGCTACTGCCAAAGAAAATAAATCAAACTGAGACCAATAGCTAAAAGGAAAATAAAAAAGAATCTGAAACACAAACAATGTGTCCACCTGAGGAACAATAGAAGAGATGGATATATTTTGGGACAAATATTGACAGCTCCCATAATAAAAGTTTGATGCCTTGTCTTTTAAAACCCTTTTCCTAGAAATCTTAACCTCACCAAATACAATCACTCTTATTCAGTTTTATTTGTGGATCCTACACATACTATCTTCCTAAGCAATGTTGAAATAATTTTTTCCTGGTAGATAATAGATTACCTAACGAAGTAACCAGCCATTTTCTCCCTTTTGCCAGTCATGAAAGAAGGTAACCCTTGTCATTTAAGACCCATTTAGGGCATTACAGATTTTTCTCCAGAGGTCTAAATTACATTGGTCAAATATTTCTTGATTTTTTTTTTTTTTTTGCCATCGCCACATTAGAAATAGTTGCAGTCAGCCATTTGCTTACAATGCACACATTATGTATTACACAGACTTGTAGTTTGGCTATATAGAAATATGGCCTTAAAAAGATATACTAATGATGGATTGGAAAACCTCATGTATCTTTTTTGGATTCAGTAATAGAGATGTGTTTATTTTTTTATCTTCTAGGGCCCCTTAATAGTCGTTCAATCTCTCTTATGCTTTTTCACAATAAGATATTTTTTTCTTGCTTTCTCACATGTGTGTACTTCTTATGCTTATAATCTCTCTCTATTTTTCTATTTGTGATGTTCCTAGAGTTTGTACATCTGATGATATGGATAAAGGAATTTTTCTAAGTAAAACAAGTTCTTCTTGAATGTTTACCAGATGCACATACTCACAGATCCTCTCTCCCATTTTATTTTATTTATTTTGGCTGATTATCTCAATCTTCCATCCTAAAGGGAGATTATTTCATTTCAAGTTTGCTATATGGAAAGTAATTTTATCTCTCCTGGGAACTGATTATTGGTATTGGCTTATGTCTATGAGAACATATTAGTCTCTTGCAGTGTGCATACCTAGTAGATAGTCAGGAAAAACTAAATATCTCTGAAAACATATTACTCTTTTGCAGTATGCATATCTGGTAGATAGTCAGGAAAAACTTGTTTTAATTAGTACCAATCTTTCAGGGCTTGCAGTGCAATGAGAATCATTGGCCATGCCTAGACCAAGTCATCACCATTCTTTACGCCCTGAATGACTACTGGAGTAAGTTGTGTTTTGTTTCAGTATATTATTGGTTTGTTGTAAGTTGTGTTTTGTTTCAGAATATTATTGGTTTGTTGTAAGTTGTTGTGTTTTGTTTCAGTATATTATTGGTTTGTTGTAAGTTGAACAGTTATCGTCACTCTGTATGCTGTGAATGGCAATGGCGTATGTCTTGTTTTGTTATGGTATATTATTTGTTTGGTAAAAGTCACCATTCTCTGTGCCCTGAATGAATTCAACTAGAGTAGTTTGAGATTTTGTTGTCGTATAATATTTTAATTGTTTGCTTATTATTATTGTTGAGCATTTTCATAGTTCTTTATATCCAAAATGGAAAATTTGAGTGAACCGTATGTTATTAGTTTGTTATTAGTTTGTTTACCCTAAATAATCATCACCATGTTTGAATGAATGCTAGAGTATTTTGTAGTTTTGTATTGTCTGTTATTCCTGCTAATCATGTTAAACTGTCATCACCTTGTTGGAATGAAAGCTAGAGTATTTTGTAGTTTTGTTTTTGTTATGTTATATATTACTATACAAGCTAAAAGGTCCGTCACCATGTTGGAATGAAAGCTAGAGTATTTTGTACTGTTGTATTGGTTATGTTATTTGTTACTATATAAGCTCAATAGTCTTCAGCATGTTATACTCCTTGAATGAAAACTAGAGTAACTCTTGCATAAGTGCTCATGTGTGAATTATTATTTTATTTTATATCATTCATCTTGAACAGTCATCATTGTTCATTTATGCCTTGAATTAATGCTGCGATAAATCATGTATATTTGTTTATTATTTTGTCATTTATCAAACACAATTCTTGTTGTAGTTCTCTTTGCCGTGAATAAATACTGCTATATATTGCATATACTTATGCAGGGTTTTCCATTAATTGTGGGTAGCTGCAACTGAAATACACACCATTTAAAGAGAAATCCTTTAAGGAAGATTCCTGCCCAATAGAAATAATGCAAATTAGAGTTAATCTGGACTGGAATGATGTGTACTGTATTTTTTAAAAAATGAAGAAACATTAATTAGATGTGAATAATCTTTTAATACATTATTTAGATGTACAGATCAGCAGAAGTTCACAAATCCATGGAGCCTAACCATTTCATGTTTCTAGAATTTTTAACTTAATTATATTCATTGAAGTATTTTCTCTACTAAATGTTTAGAACTTATGTTCATTGAAGTATTTTCTCTACTAAATGTTTAGAACTTATGTTCATTGAAGTATTTTTCTACTAAATGTTTAGAACTTATGTTCATTGAAGTACTTTTCTACTAAATGTTTTGAACTTAATTATAGCAAATTCAGGTGTTTGAACATCATAGTGTAAAAAAGTAGTCACAGGTTTATTCGTTTGACTTCAACATCTATAAGCTGTTAACATTAATTCACTAACTTTTTAGATTTTTATTAAAATAAAATTTGTTTTTATGTCAGTTATTTCTTATAATAATTTATATCTTTTGTTCACACCTATTTTTGTGTATTTTTTTAATGAAAATTATTTGAAATATGAAATACAGTTGTAACTTTTTTTCAGAAAATGATGCTTGTATCTGAAATATGTGTACACCTGAGTGCACATGTGAAGTAATAATTAATGTTTTTTAAATCATATATTATTACATTCTGTTTTACAGTAAATAAGTTTTATTGCTAACTGTATGTTTTATTTAGCTTGTCATGAAATAATATGTTGAAGTTTTTAAAACTTAAATTCATATAAAAACAGAAACAGCAGACTTATAAAAATATCAGTGGCATTTTATTTCAAAAATAATAAATTAATTAAAAGGTAATTAAAGAAGCTCTTGTTGATAGTTACAAAACAAAATACTTAAAAATACAGAATGGTCCAAAGTAATGCACTGAATAATTCTACAAATAATTTCAATATAATAAAACTTTGTGAGATGTTGCATCTTCGGGTGTCCCTGTCCTGGTTTGCTCTATTGGAACTTAGCTCCCCCCCCCCCACTGTACGCTAGAATAGTGACCACACTGATTGCTCAGTATCGAATCCCCTAAAAAATGAGGTGGGACGTAGAGAAAAGCATTTAATTTTAAAAATACAAATTTATGATTTTTTTCTTTAAATATATAATTTAAGATTATAACTATAACTACTTTATATGTGAAGGACTATATTGCTATAGATGTGTATGTCACTGTGCACCTATACTACTAAATATTTAAGGGGAGTAACTTTTAAGCCATTTTAAAGAAACATAAAAGAACTTTTAATCTGTATTTTAAAGAACATAAGGGGAATAATTTCTTAACTTTATTTCTAATAAATAAATAAATGAAAAAATTTGAATTTTATATATATATATATATATCAAAATAATGATGTATTTGGCAGTGTGCCTGGACTACATAGGCCATGCTTTGGAACGAGACTGTCACTACTCAAAGGGATTGGTATTTTATCAACAAATCATGAAGGAACAGCCATCACTTTGCAGTGAAACTAAAGACATGTTTGCTTATTGGTCAGTTTTTATCACTTAAGTAGTTAATGGTAATCATAATTTCTTGTCTCACCTCCACCATTTCTGCTAATCTTACTTAATTTCTTAACTCTCTTCAAATGGCACCATAGAAAAATCAACCACCTGTGGACACCATCTAAGATTACCTATCAAATATTACACTGGGCAACATCAAATTTGCTGTCTAAGATTTTTTGACGGATTTATGACTGTTTATTGTGCTGGATCCAAAAATGACATTAGTTTTGTTCAATCAGGTCAACTTTTTGATCTAAAAGATCAGATTTTTAAAAATCGAATTAGCACGAAAACCTGACCTGATTAAAAAAAAAAACGGATGTCATTTTCGAATTTAGCAGTGCAAAATTGTTCTAAATCAGTTGAAAAAAAACTTAGACAACTTGCAAAAAAAATTTTTTTTGTGATGCAGTGTTATTTTTTAAACATTTTACTTTAAAAACCAGTAGTATATCAAAATTAGATGTTAATTTATATAACTTATCTTTTTAAAAAGTTATATTTTATTATTTCATGCTCATAATTTAACATTAAAAATCTTAAAGGACTCATCCTTGATAGACGAAAATCATTTTAATTGATTCTGATTCTGATTATGAGTCTGATACTGAGCTAGATTCAGGTGGTAGTGATGCCTGCTTGATGGAGGCAGTCAAGGATGAGTCTTCTTATGTATATACACAATATGCTCAGTCACCTATATTGACCTTGAAAACACCATGGGCTTGCAAAGCATGTGGACTTAAGTGTAGAAAGTTGTGGGGTTTTTCTTTTGTTTAAATTTTAAAAATCCCTACAATTCCTATCCTGAATCTCTTTAGTTAGCATGTTTTAAAGTTTGCAGGCCTTGTGATTGCTTGACTTTGTGTATTCAGTTTTTGCACCTATTCCAGTAATAAATAAAGCAAAAAAAGCTATCTCTGATACTGGATCTTTACTGGGATTTATATTCAGTGTGTCTCTGTAAATTGATTATTCAGTGTGTGAGTGTGGATGTGTGTTTGAGAAAGCTGTGAGTGAGACACTGTGTAGGTACTGCCTTGTTATATAATAATAAGTTTTTAATGTTGTGTGGCCAAGTTTAGTCATGAATGTGTAAATTCATGTAATCACATTCTTTTTATAAATTCTATTTTCTATTTTAATTTTTAAAAAGTATTTAATGTAAACAAGCAAATGTTTTAAATGTTTTTTCCCAATCATTGTATTGATATTTTGCAGTGATCCAGCCATGCATAGCTTAAATGTGGACACATCTGAAACCCAGGAAGTAAGCAAAATGATCTGGATACAAACATCTTACTAGTGGAATTTTTCTTTGTGAGCTTTATATTCAAATCAGTACACCATTGTGATGGGAGTAGGTTCAAATCTTGAACATCAATGATTGTGACAGAAGACATAGGAACACCTTTATCAGTCTTTCATTTTCTTTATTCAGCTCATTTAGAACACTGCTCATTCATACACACCACCCTTGCTTGTAGTATACCAATATATGGAGTATAACGTGGGTGGTGAAGGAAGCCCATGCATTTGGCAACTACTGGTACTTATAAGTGAGAGCTACTTGCATTTCCTGTGTTTCTTCACTTTTACTGAGATGTGAATTACTTCAAAATTCTTAAGATTCTGCGATAATTTTACTGTTGAAAGAAACCACAATAAATATGCTTTAAAACATAAATCTTTAACATAAGAAGTAAGAGATTAGACAAAATAAAATAGAATCTATATTGGTGTGCTGTATATGGGAACCCATTCTCATACACATAAATCATAAAATATGTGAAGACACTAATATACATTCATCACAGAAAAGTACATAAACACAAAATATAATCTGTTTTCTAAGAAACATAAACAACTACTGCATTTAACAAGAACATAAAACAATATATAATGATCAAAATATGTACATTAACACAACACTGTACATTTACTGCTAGCATACATGAACTTACTTCACTTTTTTTATTAATTGCAAAACTTTTTATAACTATATTTATATAGTAACACTATAATATAATCAGTTTTAATACAACATTTATGAAAATGATTGATGGCCAAAATGGTATCATATAATTGCTGTATAAACTGATGTATGATCAGTAAGATGTAAGTAAGTAATGGCATGTTTGTTACCTGGTGAGTAAGTTAATCTTTTTTCTTCCCTTGAAGCTTAAAGGAACACTTTGGTCATGGCTTGTGTCAGTGAGAATGTATTCTATTAAATGACTGCTTTGTTAATGGTATGAGTTATAAGATTGCATTATACTCCTATTTTAAGTATATCTGGTGAATATTGAAAAGTATTCTTATTATAAAATTTCTGGATGCAATGATAACTACTATTTTTTGTGTGTGAAGTATTAATTAGTTTCATTGAACAAAGCTATGTGTACGTGAGTTACAATGTTCATAGGAATTGTTTTGTGTGTATGTATACATATGTTTCAGTGTGCATAGGAATGTCTGTATTTTTGAGTGTGTGTATTTAAAGGACAGAGCATTGTAAATTTGCATACAATTAATTTCCAAAATAGACAATTGTTTATTATTCTCTCATTTTTGCTTATAATTATTACAGTTGTAATAATCACATTTTTAAGTTTTACTTGCTTATTCTGACTTAATTTGCTAATGATTATAAGAAATGTAAAAATGTTGTTTTATCTTTTAATATACAGATACTGCAAGAAGCTTGGAATATTCGTGAGATTCGGAGAAATTTGGCCACAAAACCACCACCTCCTCCACTGAAACTACCAAAACCTATCACTGAACTGACGTATGTTGAAATTATTTGAAACTACCAAAACCTACCACTGAACTGATGTATGTTGAATTTATTTTAAACTTTCCAAAGTTATCACTGAACTGACATATGTTGAATTTATTTGAAACTTCCAAACCTATCACTGAACTGAGGTATTTTAATTTATTTTAAACTTCCAAAGCTATCAATGAACTGAATTATGTTGAATTTATTTTTAAACTACAGAAACTTACTACCGAACTGAGCATATGTTGAATTTATTTTAATCTTTTAAAACTTATTACTGAATAGATATAAGTTTGAAACATAAATTTGAATTGTTTACACTTTCAGAATCTATTACTGAACTGACAGATGTTGATTTGTTTGAAACTTCCAAAACCTGTCCCTCATATTGAATTGTTTGAAACTTCCAAAACCTGTCCCTCATATTGAATTGTTTGAAACTTCCAAAACCTGTCCCTCATATTGAATTGTTTGAAACTTCAAAAGCCTGTAACTGAACTGACAGATGTTTAGGTTTAAACCTTCAAAACCTGTCTTTGAAGTAAATCATGTTACAAAGCTGATGTACACTGAACTATTTATGTAATCAATATAATTATCATGAATATTGTTTCAGTGAAAAATGTAATGATTTTTGTCCACTACTATATATATCTACCAATGACAGTCACTGATAATTTCTGATGATGAATTGTGTAGTACAAGTATCTCTAGAAGAAGTGAACGTTTAGATATGATCATGTCTTTTGACAGGTGGAAGTGTATTGGTGAGTGTCTTGTAGAACTTTACAAAACCTTCACCACCTCTGATCCACCCCAGGTATCTATTTAACATTGAACACTCTGTTTGATTAGTCACATTGTCAGATTGATGTTTGATTTTGTAACCTCTTAATTCTATCATTGTTTAATATGAGAAAGTGCATGTATTTTTGAAGCAAGTCTACTGCTGTAAAATGACACTTGGTCAAACACCAAAACATATTTCACATTTAAAGTACATTTATTTGTGTAAGTGCCATTAATAATATTACATGTAGAACATACATTTGACCACCCCCCTCCTCCACCACTCCCCCCATCCACACAAATTTTTAGAAACATTTTGCTATAGATATCTTTGACATTCTTTTCACAAATCAAATGAATTCCATCAACTTTTGATCATGAAAATAAAATAAATTGTCTTTCAGAGTTTGGTTTTGTCCATTGACATGAGCGAATATGATGAGTTGCTGAACCCCATCAAAAATTCAACTGACATTGTGTCTGGAATTGATGCAACAGCTCCAGAAGTGGCTGCATGTAGTGCAGTCAGTAGAGAGACATCTGGTACACCTTGTGCTCTAGATGACAAACCACAGACATTGTCTTCTTCAGCATCAGCAGTAACTATTGTGGAGGTCAGTGCTTCTCAGGGAGACTGCCTCCTGGAAGTTTGCACGAACAGTGGACAGCAGCAGTTACCTGTTTGTAGACCAGAGGTTGGCACATATCTGATTGAGAAGCAGCCGTTGACTGACTCATCTGGAGTTCATACTTCAGCCAGTATTGTGCTGGAGGTTATTGCAGAAAAACAGAAGGAAGAGATGTTGCAGGTGTCGCATCTTTCCAATAATGACAGTAAACCTGCAGATATTGCTCCTTCAGTTGAGAATGTTCTATCTAGTTACAATATCAAAGATGGTCAGGGGGGATTGACAAAATCTGTCCTGCAAGACACTGCCGCTTCTTTGACCTGTCTTGAGAGCATAACAGACTGTGTGCTGGTGGAAAATGTAATCAGTCTGCCATCTACAGTGCCAGTACTGGGTGGAGTACCATATACCCAGGCTGATTCTCTGAAGGTGAGTGATGGTGTCATTTTAATACATAATGATACCTTGACAACTGCTTCTGATGTCAGTCATTGTGATGTTGTTCTCAGCTCTTCTGCTTGTTCCTCACTCTCAGCAGCAAGTCATCCCTCTACAGAAGTCAGTCATTCCTCTGCAGAAGTCATTCATTCCTCTGAAGAAGTCAATCAGCCCTCAGCAGCACTTTGTCATCTCACTTCAGAAGTCAGCCATTCCTCAGCATTAGCTAGTCATCTCTCTACAGAAGTTAATCATCTCTCTATGGAAGTAAGTCATTTTAGTGGCACTTTTCCAACCACTATCTCTAGTTCTGATGTTGGTCAAGTTGAAAATGTCTCAGCCATTATCACAAAGACAGCAGACATGACCCGAGTAAGTGAGAATTTATCCTGTTCAGGCAGCATCACAAATAGTATTGTTTGTGACTCCATTTCTGCATCCAGTAAAGAAAGCAGCTTAACTGTCAGCATCCACTCATCGTCTGTGAGTGGAGAGGCCTCACAGGTATCAGCAAACATCATGGATGGTGCCACTAAGTCGTCATGCATTCAATCTCAGGTCCTGCAGCTTTCAGTTCCCCAGATCACTACTTCACAAGAACTGCCTGCTAGGAGTAATCTTTCTTTGTCAGTTCCATCTGTTGTGATTACTGATAATGTAACGCATGGACATATGTTTACTAGTGAAAGCCTTCTGAGCTTGTCACCAGTGAGAACTCGAGATAACAGCATACATGGACAGCCTTCTTGTTTGGCCAGTCTACTGACCACAGTGTATTCTATTGCTTCACCCTCATCAGAACCCATGGTTGACAATAAACCCATGACAAATATCTCACCTGTTCAAAATCAACCCATGACTAATACCTCAACAATTTCTGTCAGTCTTCCGAACCCATCTTCTACCCTCCCCACTCAGCAGACTCATTCTCTCCCCACCCCTTCCCAAGTTTACCCTTCCCCTATTGCTAGTGCATATTTAACTGCTGCCACTTCACAGGCACTCCCCTTTCCTGCCCCTCCAAAAGCACATTCGTCTACAAGTCACCAACTTCTGTCGTCATCTGCTGCACTCTCTCAGACTAACTCGGCCTCTCCTCCTCGAGCGCATACAGCTTGTCCTGCTCATGCACGAGTCCCCAGTCCCCAGTCGCTTCCCAAGTTCCAGTTTAACACAATCACCCCTCAGGAAGTGCAGGCCCTACTTCAGGATTGTCTGCCAGCTACTCCCCTCCTGGCCGCTCCCTCCCCATTCCCCACCAGCATGGCTGAGAGATTACGTCAGTTGACAGGAGGCTCTGTTTTGCCAAGTGCTGCTACCACACAGCTTCAGTCCCTGGCTATGCTGGCCAACATGGCGAGCTCTCTTCAAGGTCAGGGTACATCATCAAGCATGGCTGATAGTCTCGGCACCGAGCAGTCATTGGGTGGTGACTTGAATCAGTCACCAGTTGCTGCCAAATGCCACAGTTCTGTCAGTTATTCTCTGCCAGTCACAACTGAAGGTAATGCAGTTGCTGTTTTCGATCTAAAAATAGTAACATTTAAAATAGTTTGAACATTTCTTGTGATACATTTTCAGAAGTCTGGCAGACATTTTCTTTTTTTGGCAATTTGTCAGTAACTCTCTTCCAGAAAACTTGGAGTCTTAGACATGAAAGTTTTCTGGATTTTACAAATTTTGGTCCTTAGTTTTTACATGAAATAGAAATTGATGTCTGAAATTATTTGTATTTCCAAACAAATTATCTGTACATGCTTCAGGTTGTTCAAGGTTTCACAATGCTTATCAATTAATACTTTGAAATTTTATGATCAAATCTACATTTTCTTTGCAAATTGAGTTGAAGCACTTAATTTTTTTTCATTCTGAATTTCTTGATCTAGATAAGAGGTTCCATACTGATTAGTTTATTTTTGAATTCTTATATTAAGGTCAGAGATCTAGTCTGCTGTAAAGTTATTAACGGATTTGTTGAGTAATTCAGACTGGTGATGTATATTTGTGTTTGAGTGTAATTGTCAGTATAAATTTAGCCTGTCATTAAGTCAGGCATTCCATTCTAAATTGCCATTTGCTCCAGAATATATTCTCCTTGTGTATGGGTCAGTTCAAATAGATTGGTTAAATAGATCAATTCAGATTAGTTTATATGGATCAGTGCAGATACATATATAATGAAATGATATATTACATGTTAATGCTCTCTATTTGAAATGCAGTTTGTTTGGTCACATGACTGAATGTGCCTACTGTATACCTTGTATTCAGATTATTTGAAGTTCAGTTTTATTTATAGATATCTTTGAAGTCTCAAGAACCTCTCAGCAGCCTAGATCAGAATTATTAAACATACACAACATATTCAAAACACAGTCTGATAAAAATAATCAGTTGCAGTGGTACCACCAGAAAACTCAAGGCCAGGGAGCAGTAACAAAGTATCACGCCGCAGTGCCAAACGTAAACGTCCTGTAGTGGGGGACCAAAGCAGATCACAGTTTTTGAGTGATGATTTTGCAGTCAAGCGGCGCTCTGCCCGTGTTCGCAATACTAGGAAAGAGGAGGAAAATTTTAACGTCCAGAAGATTTTGCATAATTTTTTGCCATCCACTCTTATGTGAGTAGGTGTGGTTGACTTGGATATAGTCAAGAATGTTTGTTGTGAATGCTTGGTATGAAATCTGTGGCTACTCACTTGAATTATGTGTGATTGACCTCAGTATAATTACGAATGTAGAGTTGTGAGTCCCTGGTGTGAAACATGTGGCCACTCACTTTGAATTAGATATGGTTGACCTAGGTATGAGTGCCTGGTGTGAAATATGTGTCTGTTCACTTGAATTAGGTTTGGTTGATCTAAGTATAGTTAAGAATGTAGATACTGTGAGTGCATAATGTGATGTGTGAGTTAACCTCATTTGAATTAGATGTGGTTGATCTAGGTTTTGTCAATCATTTGGTTTATGATTATCGTTAAGTGAACTGTTTGCAGCTAATCTTATGAGTTTGCTGACCTGAATTGAACAGATTCATTGCTGGATTCTAGACTAGGCATTATAGGTTTGGGTTAGAGTGGCATTAATTTTATAGGCATGAAATACATTGAATAGCAAGGCCTCAGTCTACACAATTTTAAAAACAAAAACAGACTAGTCGGGGCCAGCATATCTGTAAATTTGGCTCTGTTGGAGCTATACATGTGTGTTTCATGTCTTTCTACAGAATCAGATTTACACTGTTGCTTTGGGTTCCTGTTTAGAATCAGATTTACACAGTTGGTTAGGGTTCCTGCGAGCCAGATTGACACTTTTTGCTTTGTACAGAATCAAATTTACATTTTTGCTTTGGGTTCCTGTTTAGAATCAGATTTACACAGTTGGTTAGGGTTCCTTTGCAGAATCAGATTTACATTTTTGCTTTGGGTTCCTGTATAGAATCAGATTTACACATTTGGTTAGGGTTGCTTTGCAGAATCAGATTAACACTTTTGCTTTGGGTTCCTGTATTGAATCAGATTTACGCTTTTGCTTTAGGTTCATAAGCTAGATGAACAATTTTTGCTTTGGGTTCTTGTGTAGAATCAGATTTACACTTTTGCTTTTGGTTCCTGTACAGAACCAATTTACACTTTTGCTGTTCATGGACAGCTTTAGCACTTTGCGGAAAAAGAAATTTAGAATCAGATATTTCAACCCCATTTTTAAAAAAATGCCTGATAACATTGGATTTTGAATTGAAATTATTTCTTATTGAAAATTTACTATTCTTGAAATAAGTTATTCTTCTAGTTTCCTCCCACACCCATCCCAGTCTTTATTACTCAGGGGACCTAGAAGGGATACCATCAATGGGAGATGAGTCTGCGACTTTTTAAATAAAATAAATAAGAAGGATTGTTTTTTTGTGCAGTCAAGTGGAACAAGAAGAAGACTACTTGCATATTGAGGATACTATGACATCATCGCAGGTGATAGACAGTTCAGTCACAGGTGTGAAGTCACATAAAATCTCTGTTAAGCAGTTACCTATCTTGTGCTTAAGTTATGTTTTTTTTTTTTTAATGTTCTTATTCTGCCACTGTTTTGGTTATAATTTGCATGATTCATATTTTTCTTTGTTCTCTCACTGTTTTGGTTATAATTTGTGTGATTCATATTTTCTTTGTTCTGTCACTGTTTTGGTTATAATTTGTGTGATTCATATTTTTCTTTGTTCTGTCACTATTTTGATTATAATTTGTGTAGTTCATATACTTATTCATTCTTCACAGTTTTGATGTAATAATTTGCTAGTTTGAGTGCCTATAGTAGTTGTAATTGTTTTTTATTAAAACTTATATTTGCCATAATTATTGTGATATAGTGTAATATAATGCTTATACTTATGTGGGCTATAATGTTTGTGTAATAATTTATGTAGATCTTGTGCTGTAACTTGTGTGTTGTTATAATTCTCATATTTGTCTTATTTATATTTTCACTGATTTGCTGCAAATTCCTGCACTGATGTTATCATCATATTTTTGTTGTTGTCATTTTTATTCAGCCAATTTGTTTTGTTGTCTTTTTTATCCTGTCACTTTGTTTTGTTGTCTTTTTTATCCTGTCATTTTTGTATTGTTTTTTATCCTGTCACTTTGTTTTGTTGTCTTTTTGTCCTGTCAGTTTGTTGTCTTTTTATCCTGTCACTTTCTTTTGTTATTTTTTTATCCTGTCATTTTGTTTTGTTGTCTTTTTTTATCCTGTCATTTTGTTTTCTGTTATGTCCTGCCACATTATTTTGTTTGCCTGTTTAAGCTGCTGCTCAAGGTGGCCGCCCTTTAGTGGAGAGTGAGACTGAAGATGTCCGTCAATTCTTGAAGCATTCTCAGGGTCAGAGTGTCATAGGACTTATGTACAGATACCTGGTACACCTTTCCAGTAATGATGGACGGCTCTGGTAAGATGACATTTCATGTAAAATGATTATAAATTTTTCTGGTAACGCTGGAAAGATGACATTTCATGTAACATAATTATAAATCTTTCCAGAATGATGGACGGCTCTGGTAAGTCACCATTCCTAAGTAAAAATAATTTCCATAATTTTGATATGCAGCTCTGTTCAATGACCATTCTCAAGGACAGAAAATTTATAAATCATTCTAGTAGAGAGGGAAGGACATTATAAAATATTATTCTTGTGTAATGCATAAATATCTTGTAAATCTTCCTCTTCAAGATGGACAGCTCAGATAAGATACTCTGAATTATAAATATCTTGTAGATTATTCTAGTAGAGATGGGTGGCTCTGATATGATATTCTGAAACATAAAAAATCTTGTTGATTATTCTAGTAGTGATGGATTGAACTGATAGGATATCTTTCTCTTGTAATAATATTTTGCAAATCATTCTAGTAGAATTGATGGTTCTGGCTAGATATCTTTTATGTGTACTGATAGGATATCTTTCTCTTGTAATAATATTTTGCAAATCATTCTAGTAGAATTGATGGTTCTGGCTAGATATCTTTTATGTGTACTGATATTTTATTTTTACTAGTAGATAGCTAGCTTTGGGAAGCTACTATTCTCATGCATACATGAAACCAAATGCATAATCAGCATTTGTTACTTAAAGCAGTTTTTGGCAGTTTCACCTGACCTTTGAATTTTCAAAACTTATGTTATGCCCAGCTGCAAATGAACCTGACTTTTTCAAACAAATTATTTTAATGGCAAGTTTTCATTCATCCTGACACCAAAAAGTAATGTCAGCAGTGCATTGTGTTAAAATTTAATACTTATTAGGTACTGTTATCATAAATAAAAATAAGAAATAGATGAATAAGATCAATTAAACCAAAATATTTATTATTTTTACAGATTAAATTAGATTTTTACTATTTTAATAATTATATGAGTTATACAAAGATTTAGTTACTATATATATTATAGGTCAGGTGCAATTATATTAATTGTTTTTATCAAGGTTAAAGATTCCAAAGTTTGATTTGTTCTTATCTTGGCGTTAGAAAAATTTATAATTATTTGATATCTGATTGATCAGTAGATTATTTTAATTGTATAGCATTCCAAAGTTTGATTTATTCTTATCTTGGCGTTAGAAACATTTATAATTATTTGATATCTGATTGATCAGTAGATTATTTTAATTGTACAGCATTCCAAAGTTTGATTTATTCTTATCTTGGCGTTAGAAACATTTATAATTATTTGATATCTGATTGATCAGTAGATTATTTTAATTGTACAGCATTTGAAGATACGAGCAAATCAGTTAGTTACAAATATTTACTCTTATTAGTTGATTGTCAGAGACCATTATAAACATTTTCCAGATTAGTTCTTTATATAAATATGTTATAAATTTATTAATTTTGCATATTGTTTTAGTACATTTTTATAATTGTTATCATTTAGGCCACCAGAGGTGACTGAGCTGTATCTTCAAGTATACAACCTTCTCCGACCACACCTTACTTTCCCCTCTCTATACAGGTAGGAGATTGTTCTAATGTTCTGGGTAGGCTAATCTTTCAACAGGTTTTCCTTTTCTGCCTGAAAAATCACATTTGACTCTGCCGATATTAATTTTGAACTTTGCATTTATTTCTGTTTTTTACTTATTTACTTATCTGGTTGATCTTGCACCAATCTTTGATTGTCTCTGTTGTAATTTTTGCTCAGCTATCATTTTATAATTTGTCTTTGTTCCATATACTTCACTTTCTAAACCAGTCTTTGCTTTGATTTTTTTATATTGTTATTTTCTTCTTTAAATGCCTTAAGGGTTTTTTTTTTTTTTTTTTTTTTAGCTTTCCATTTCCCTTTTCTTGATTTTGCCTGTATTTGATTATTTTCACCATCATCTCAACCCATTTTATTGTATTTGATTATTTTCACCATCATCTCAACCAATTTTATTGTTGTTTACATTGCCTTTCCTTCTTAACTTTTGTGTGTTTTAATTATCATACTTTTTCCTGTCTGTGTTTTGATTGTTAGATGCTTTTCGAACTAGATTTTTCTTTTGTTTATATTTTGATTAACTGTCTTGGTATATTTTTTTACCAGTCTAAATTTGTTTTAAATATCTTCCTTTTAATTCACTTATATTTTGAATATCTAAATTTTATTTATTTATTTTTATATGTTTAAGTTTTGATTATCTTTAACATTTTTGTTTGCTTTTATTTGATTATCTCTACTGTTATCTACTTATTATACTTTCATTGGTCTAAGTTCTCATTATACTTTATATTTCTTTACACATTTGCTTGTGTTTTCGAAAGGCTCTAGTCCTTGATTAATGTGTGATATTATTTCACTGTAACATTGAAACAACAGCGCTGAAGACTTATCCACTCTTTGAGGAAAATTCTATTTCTTATTTCTTATAAAATAGATGACTTTTTAAAATTATTTTTCTCTCTCTTTCTCTTTTGCTGACTTTCCCCAGAAGCCGCTTTAGATTTTTAATCTTCATGATATTCTCAGTCATGGTTTACTTCTGGGGGAACCCCACAGCCTCGGGGTGCGTCTGAGGTAGAGGGCGAGAGGGCTGGTGGAAGGGGATGAAAAAGGTATCACCAGTTTGGTGCACACCCTCAACTGCCCTCTGTTGGTGGGAATAAAATTCTTATGAAAGTGCTTGTACTAATAGGGAGTTGTGCCAATCCTGTTTTCATTTTTTCCTGGTGTCTAAATTGTTAGATTTTTACAGGCTCATGCATATAGTGACTATTTTGATTAAAGATTTTGTAATGAAAGCATTGTTCTAAATAATATTTCGAATACATTTTCTCTCTCTCTTTTTATAAGCTAATTCCTGTTTTGTACACTCCTGTTAAATATTCTTGTTTTCAGATTGTGCAAGGGACATCACTGTGCATATGTACTGAGCTTTGTTAAAAATTTTGATATTAATGCTTTGCAATCAATTTCATGATGATTATAATGGATACATTTTTATATTAGCGTGTGGCATAAGGACAGAATTAGATCATGTGATTCAGTGAAAGAAATATATGAATTAAAGGTCTCTTAATTATCATTTTAATATTTGTTTGTATTTGAGTATACAGGCTGGGTATTATATTTTACAAAATATTTTATATTTAATAATTGAACTTAACAGGTTATGTTATAGTTTATAATTTGACATAACTTCAGTAAACAGGATATGTAATATGATTTATGATATATTTAACATAGCAGTTTATGTATTTATTTATTGTTTTATGTTTAAGTTTATGTTTAATATTTTATGTTTAAAAAATCTCTTTACAGCATGAACTTCTCAGAAGTATGCTACACTGAGATGGCTAAGGTTGGCATTGCTTCATTTGCTTTCTGCATGATTGACTTTTACCAACTGAATTTTGTGGTTTGTGTGTGTGTGTGAGTGTGTGAGTGTGCATGTGCATGCGCTTGCATGAGTGTGTGTGTTAGTTATTTACTGAGACACTTATTGTAAACATCTTTTATATATTTGTGGAAATATCTGTTAATTTAATTTATCATTTTTTGTAGATGGCATTAGTTTGGTGTGAATTGTCTTTGGATGCATTTTTGACGAAGAAGGCAGATTGTGTAGTGTCACCTGTCATCATACAAAGGTAAATCATAATTGCCCTATCCCTATTTTTTACATTATATATACCTGCTATGGTAAAATGTTAAGAGATTAATGTAATAGGCTGAATATTGCTTGGAGTCATCTGTCAAAGTAAAATATTAAGAGATGACTGTAAGACTGTCTAGTGTCACCTCAAATGATGCCAACTGAACAGTGTTGTAGCATAACCTGTTGTGTCTCAAAGTTAAGAGATCAGTGAATTATACTATACATCGTGTTGTTTCACGTATTATGATTCAAAGTTAAGAGATGAATGTGTCATGTTGTGTTGTATAGTGTCACTTAAAATAACACAATTATAATGGCAAGTAAGAAATGGCTGTTCATTACCCAGTCCTTCTTAGTGGAGACAGTCAGATGTTCTTGATTTCTTTATGCAGAAAGAAAATGGTATTTAACAGAAGATGAGCAGGGGTTCCCATAACATTCAGGAATTGTTGGTCGAATGCATACTTAAAAGTGGTGTCTCTAGCATTCAGGAATTGTTGGCTGAATGCATATTCAGCTGTGATTCCCTTTGCATTCAGGAATTGTTGGAGATGAATACTTAACAATGGTTCCATTTAGCAATCAGGAATTGTTGGCTGTAATGCATAATTGGTTGTGGTTGCTAGTGCTGAGGAAATGTTGCCTATCAAGCATACAGTAAAAGTGGTTCCCTTAGCAGTGTTATGTATCTGTTGGCCATAAGCCATGCAGTAGAAGTGGCTAATAAATAATGTTGATAGTAGACTGAGAGCTTACTGAGACAAGCCAGCAAGACAGATGTTTATAGTGGACTGAGACCTTACCGAGACAAGCCAGCAAGACAGATGTTTATAGTGGACCTAGACCTTAATTTTGTGACAAGCCAGCAAGACAGAAGTACTGTTTATAGTGGACTGAGATCTTACTGAGACCAACCAGCAAGACAGAAGTAATGTTGATAGTATACAGAGCTGGCAGGAGAGATGCAATGTTGATAGGAGACAGAGTTGGCAAGATAGAAAATTATTAACTTATATTGGATAGTCTGTTTGGTATTGCTTGAAATCCTGGAACCTGATCACTGACTTTGTTTTAAGTCCATTTATTTACATTGGGATAATCCACTGGTATTTGGAGAATCCATTTGGCACAGCATGAAATGTCCAGAAGTTCTAGGCTTCATTTCCTGAATCTGTTTGCGTTGAGGAATTGCTTATATGGATTTTTATGTTTTCCTATGTATTTTCTCTAGCAGTTTTAATAAATTCACAAATTCTGATAAAATTTGCTAATTTATTAGATGATTCTGTCAGAGTTACAGTATACAGATTCTGAAATCACGTGGCAAAATGCACACACGAGTCAGTCGTGAATAATTGTCTTGCACCATTGGATTTGTTTCAAATTATCAAGTTGAGTCTACCTTATGTAGAAGTTGCTTAATGAGTCAACAACACCTTTGTAAATTAAGTTCCTGTTCATAAAATTCTTTAGTATTGCAACCTTATATTTGTAAACTGTTAAATCAGCAGAAAGTTGTGCATTGTCATATATGCTTGAGGTGAATATAAGGCCATTTATTTTACTGGAGAAACGTTGAGAAGGAAATATGTCACTTGAATATATTCGTACAATACACATTATACTTATAGGAGCAATATTGTTTCATTTGTGTATTGATTCAAACAAATTTCTCTTATTCTGCTCTGACATATTTGTTGCGATTTTAACAATTTTCTGTATTCCACTTAGTCGTGAGAGACAGCTGGATGGCTCTACCACAATCAGTCCATTGACTGGCTCCAGTGCAGAAGCAGATCTGAGGTTTGTAATAGGAATGGTGGATTTTGGTCATGTGGACATGATGGGAGAGAACTCCTTCCAGTTTAAAATACGCGGTTAGTATTTGCACTGTTTATAATTTGATTGTTGATTTTCTAATTTTAAGTTTTAAATTATTACCTCAGTAGTTGTAATAACTTTTGTTTTCACTGGTGATAGATTCATTGGTAATAAATTCAGTTTGACCTTGATATATATTGTGAAGCATTTATAGATTAATTTCCAACTCAATATTCATTCTTGCACCTGTATATCTTCGTATATCTATCCTTTATCAAAATTTAAAAAGAGAAAAATACAACTTTTGTTTGTAAAATCCCCTGTGTTTGGCAAACAAAAGTTTTAATGTCCAGTGTTTATGCTCGTATTGAAGTCCTTAAAGACCAAGTGAAATGGAATCTAGGTCAACAGGTCAAACATAGTCTGTGAATGAGATTTGCCCTGTTACTAAGATACACAATCTCAAGCCCTTGAGGTAAAAGCAAGCAGAAGTGACATTAAGCAAGGGTTCAAATGGCTGCCAATGTAATTATCTCTGGTATTTCATATGTTTGATCCAATTTGTACTGATGACAGTGAAAGTTCAACTGTTAGTAGTTTGCATTCCATTTCTAATGATGTTGGAGATATTGAGATATTTTTTTAATATAGCAGTGTACTACATACCGTACATTTGTAAAATTGTAGTCATCTTTAAATTCATAGACATTTTATTAAATTCATAGACATTTACTAACTCTTATTAAATTTAGTTGTGTATGATTTTTATTAATATTATTATATTATATTATTTTATTAATATATAATGATGAAAACTTTTTTCAAAGTACAGTTTTGTAATTGTCATTATATATATATTACATTTACTACTGATATTACTAATAGTGATAGTATTAATGATCTATACTAACATTTAGAGAATAGCAGTATAGTTGTTTTAAATAAGTGATTATCATTCTGTATATAGTTTTAAATTACTTAACTTACTAAAAATGAACAATATAGAGAAAAGTAATAATCAATGATTATTATTCCTGTTATATATTAATTTTTAATTACTTTACTTACTAACAATGAACAATATAGAGAAAAGTAGTAATCAATGATTATTATTCCTGTTATAAATATATATAATTTTTAATTACTTAAACTTACTGTTACTGTGACATTAATATTTATGATGTTAGGCAATTAGAATGTGTTGCTTAAGACAGACGTAATTAGCAGTCACCAATAGCACTGGTATTTATGTTTATAACACACAGCTTACTGGACCAAGGCACGTTTAGCGACAGCAGAAAATCTAATGGAACATGCTGTTGAAAGTCTGGAAGCTGTAAGTTATCGCACTTGTGATGGTATACTTGTGTTTGTGTGTGTGTGTGTGTGTAAACAAGCTGTTTAAAGTTAGAAAGTTGTAAATTGTTTTGTTTGTATTGGTAAACAGCATTGGCACTTGCTATATAAGTGGTTTGGTGGAACGTTTCTGTATAATTTTGTCCTGACAGGTTGCTGTATGCGTAGTTTGGTGGAACGTTTCTGTATAATTTTGTCCTGACAGGTTGCTGTATACATAGTTTGGTGGAACGTTTCTGTATAATTTTGTCCTGACAGGTTGCTGTATACATAGTTTGGTGGAACGTTTCTGTATAATTTTGTCCTGACAGGTTGCTGTATACATAGTTTGGTGGAACGTTTCTGTATAATTTTGTCCTGACAGGTTGCTGTATGCGTAGTTTGGTGGAACGTTTCTGTATAATTTTGTCCTGACAGAGGTTGCTGTATACGTAGTTTGGTGGAACGTTTCTGTATAATTTTGTCCTGACAGAGGTTGCTGTATACGTAGTTTGGTGGAACGTTTCTGTATAATTTTGTCCTGACAGAGGTTGCTGTATACGTAGTTTGGTGGAACGTTTCTGTATAATTTTGTCCTGACAGAGGTTGCTGTATACGTAGTTTGGTGGAACGTTTCTGTATAATTTTGTCCTGACAGAGGTTGCTGTATACGTAGTTTGGTGGAACGTTTCTGTATAATTTTGTCCTGACAGAGGTTGCTGTATACGTAGTTTGGTGGAACGTTTCTGTATAATTTTGTCCTGACAGAGGTTGCTGTATACGTAGTTTGGTGGAACGTTTCTGTATAATTTTGTCCTGACAGAGGTTGCTGTATACGTAGTTTTGGTGGAACGTTTCTGTATAATTTTGTCCTGACAGAGGTTGCTGTATACGTAGTTTGGTGGAACGTTTCTGTATAATTTTGTCCTGACAGAGGTTGCTGTATAAGTGGTTTGGTGGAACGTTTCTGTATAATTTTGTCCTGACAGAGGTTGCTGGCTTACTCATTTCACTTATACCTGCCAGACACTTTCCGTCTAAAGTGCTTGTTGTTGAGATGGCTGGGTGAAATACAACTAGCATGTTAGTGTTGAGAGAAAAGGTTTTAGAAAGAGTTTTAAGACCACTTTCTTGGTCATCATATTCCTTAGAATTTCTTTATGGCCACCATATCCTTTAATGATTTAGAACTGCTTCTTGGCTGTCATATGTCTTAAAACTACTTCTTGGCTGTCATATGTCTTAAAACTACTTCTTGGCCGTCACATTTCTTAAAACTGCTTCTTGGCCATCACATTTCTTAAAACTGCTTCTTGGCCATCACATTTCTTAAAACTGCTTCTTGGCTGTCACATTTCTTAAAACTGCTTCTTGGCTGTCACATTTCTTAAAACTGCTTCTTAGCTGTCACATCTTAGAATTGCTTCTTGGCAATCACATCTCAGAACTGCTTCTTGGCCATAGCATGACTCGGAATTGCTTCTTGGCTGTCACATGACTCAGAACTGCTTCTTGACTGTCACATGTCTAATTGCTGTATGAAGTGGTAGAAAGTATTTGTATTAAGGAGCTGTGAAATTGAGAAAATTGGTGTTTCTTAATGTCAGATTCAGACTTGGAAATCTTAAACAATTTTAGTTTTAAAAATAAAATATTGCTTTTAAGGACTTATTCATATTCCCACATTCATGTTTACTTTGAAATATACTACAGTTCTTAGAAATATATTACAATATTTTGCAATCCTTTAAAGTGATAAGCTAAATTAATAATAAAAATAAATGTGTTATAAATAAAAATATTGAAAACCAGTTTCGTGTATTTGCAAATTTCTGCTTTGTCAATGTGTATTTTACAAGATGCTTCATTACTGTCCTAGTTAGTTTTGGGGGCAAATTATATGTAATCCAGGACTCTCTTTTAAACTTATAAGAGTGCTTATTAAAAATATCTAATTTTATTAAATACATAACATTTCTTAAAAGATCAGTAAATGTGTATGATTTTTTTGGATACAAAATATTCTTTTACTTCAGAGCTTTAAAAGTGAGCATTTGATATTGATTGAATGGACACAAAATAATTGTTTAGTTCAGAGCTTTAAGAGTCAGCAATTGATATTGATTGAATGGATCCACAAAACATTCTTTTACTTCAGACCTTTAAGAGTGAGCATTTGATATTGAGTGAACAAGCCCACAAAACATTCTTTTACTTCAGAGCTTTAAGAGTCAGCATTTGATATTGATTGAACAAGCCCACAAAACATTCTTTTACTTCAGAGCTTTAAGAGTGAGCATTTGATATTGATTGAATGGATCCACAAAACATTCTTTTACTTCAGAGCTTTAAGAGTCAACATTTGATTTTGATTGAATGGACACAAAACATTTCTTAAAAAATCAAGTGTGAACAGTAAATGTTGATTTAACATAAGCAAAAATTCCTTCAAACATTCTAAAAGTGAACATTTCACATTTTTACGAACATGAACTCTTCCTTCATTTCAAAGATCAGTTGATTTTGATCTTTTTGTACACAAAACCTTCAGTTCAAAACTGTTAAAGTGAACAGTTGATGTTGATTTTATGTACACAAAATGTTTTAGTTTGAAGCTACAAAAGTGAGTACTTATTGCTGGTCTTTTTGCACACACTTTATTTGAATTTGCCTTTGTTAAATCTCCTTAATCAGAATTTTCCAACAACAGCTTGTAACACATATCCCACTGCAATTAATTTGCTTCAGGAAGGGGAGTTAGGTGCATTGAATGAACTAGAATCTAAACTCACACCAGCTTCTTCTGCTGAGACCTTATTCCTATAAAGTAAACACTTGATTTGAATTTCATGAACTTAAAATGTTCCTTTAGTTAAAAGATATAAAGATAAATATGAACTATTGATGTTCTTTTAATGGTCAGCACATTTGTTCAGATCAAAGCTCTATGTGAACAGTTGATGTTGGTTTTATGGATGCAAAATATTCAGTCAATTTAAAGTAATACATTTCCTTATCATGCATAGATAAACTTACGGTGAATTACTGAAATTGTTACATATCGTAAAATTGAAAGTAGATACACTTACAGTGAATTACTGAAATTGTTATATATCATAAAATTGAAAGTAGATACACTTACAGTGAATTACTGAAATTGTTTCAGTTTTTATATATCATAAAATTGACAGTATTAAGTATAATTTTAATGAAAGTAGCTATGTGTGATTGTATCAGAAGTGATTATGCATGAGAAGTGGTTTTGTGTGATTATATTAAAAGTGATTATATGTGATTGTATTAGAAGTGATTATATGTGATTGTGATTGTATTAGAAGCAAGCATTTGTGTCTGATTGGCTACTTGTCATTAGGTGGCAGTTTATCTACAAGAAATGGAGGCCAACAACAAAGCATGTGTGCTGCACCTTCCCAACTGTACACACGACCAAATCATTTCTGCTGGTCAGTTCTTACTGCAGGCTCATAAATTGTCTTTCCTCTTTTGTTCTTCCTCTTTGTTAAAAAGAATTGTTATTCATACCATTGATGGAATGTTTGTCCATTCTATTTTTATCTCATCCCTGCTGTTGTCAATCAAACCTCCAGCTTTTAATAATGACTCCCAAATTGAATAGGTTATAATCTTATAAAGAATTTGTTTGATAGAGCACATTTAACAGTAAATTGATATAAATGAATATATTAATGAAAATTGATCTTATTATTGATATAATACTTCCAATTACAATACACTTTATGCAACACACTATCTTAGTGTTATTGATCAATTTGAAAGATTTTCAGTGGAGCAATGACTTTCCTTGTTATGTTTATCTTCTGGATAATTAATTTTTTTTACTAGTTAGTATAGTAAACTGAGCAATATGGAAAGATTAGCAGAGAAAAGAATGGAATGGAGGAAACTGGTTGTTAGGTCATCTAGGACAAGACTAAGGATAGATAGATAGATAGACTATAGTTAGTATATTATTTTTTTTAAAAGTTCTTGATATCTTAATAATTGTAAAATGCAGGTCATTCGACCCCAGAATTCCATCATTGTTTCCCTTTACTGTTTTTCATCTCACTACAGTCAGGTAACGTTCAAGATGCTTTTCCAGAAAAGACAAATATAGATTATTTTTATGATTCTAAATGAAATGATTCTGAGTGTACGTGCAGTTCTCTAATATTGATTATTCAGTTCACACCAATAGGAAGAGGATTTGTTTTTTTTGTAAATTTGGTTATTTCTAGTGGTGTTTATGAAGTCAGAAAATTTCAGATATAAGAATAAAAATAAAGTGAAATATATGCTTTCATTCACTTTTTTTAGTCATTTAGTTTAATATTAATATAGTTAAATTTATGAATGAAGTAAATGTGCAACTCATAGCAAGATAAAATGTGTTTAAAGCAAATACCACAGTATAACAGAAACAAATACTATAAAAACAGTCTATACGCTATTATAAATTATTGAAGTTTTTTTTAATCTCTAAAGTGTACGACTTGTACTTGGTGGGACTTAACTTGATATAGTCAAGTTTAGAGCAGATTTATAATTTCACAACAGATGAGGTCAAGCGACAGCGAGAATCGTTGCAGCGGTGCCAGTCACTGGAAGAGACACAGCGGTTGTTTGATGCTGGCAGTTACCAACAGGTTGTTGACTACCTCTTTCCTACTTTTCTACCTGCTCAGCAGAGTGGTCGCAAGGTGAGTAGATGATGATCTCCATATTTTGAGAATTCGTATTTGTATGATAGAAAATAACTGCAAGTTATCAAACTAATAATAAATTTAAAAAGGTGATTGGTTAGTTATTTTTGTAGACTCAAAATTGTATGATGGGAAAAAACAAAGTTATCAAACTAATAACTTTAAAAAGGTGATTGGTTAGTTATTTTTGTAGACCCTAAATTGTATGATAAAAAGACATATGTAAAAATACAATTATCAAATTTATAACTTTAAAAACACAACAGTTGTATGATGGAAAACCCTAAATGAAAACCTGAATATCAAGTTTATAGTTTTAAAACACAATTATCAAACTTGTAACTTAAAAATATGATAGTTTATTATTTTTGTGACTCTAAATTTTGTGATCATCAAGCTTATAATTTTGTAATAAAATGATGGAAGTTTATTTATTTTGCACTCTTATAGAGGAATGTTTAAACATTAAAAATTATTTTATATATTTTTTGTAAATGATCTTATGATACAACAACTGTCTGAGTTTGAAATAATTCAATCTGGAATTGTTAACTGATGTAAAATATAACCTGATGTAAAAACAGCCAAAGACAGTACAATTGTTATAAATTTCATAATAATAATGAGTTATTACAATTATACTTTATATAATATCAAATATGATGTGTTACAATTGTTTACAATACCAGGATTTAATGCATTTGTCTTTTGTTTTAAATCATAATGTTTGTGATGGTAAAATTATTTAATATTAAAAATGTTATAAATATGCATGAAAATATTAGAGGTGTAGAGATATGTGTACACATTAACATTATTATTGTAAAAATATTATATGAAAACATTTGTATTGTTGTAACAATCTGGCAGAAACATTAGCAGTGTGGTACTGCTGTATGTAAACATTGACGTTGTTAAAGTGTGTGAACGTGTACTTCTTGCAAACAGTATAATAGCATAATTGAGATGATAATCTGTTTAACAACATAATTTGAACTGATAGCATATTTATTAACACAATCTGAGTTAATAATTTGTGGTAATTTAGGCATAGTCAATAGAATTATGTATTTTTTTTGCTGATAATTCTGAATTTTGACAGAGAGCAGTACCAGAACGCCAAGCTCAGCTGGAATTGTTGTTGGATGCATTATATCATATTCAAGACTTTGGTCGGTGTCTACAGCTGGGAGTTATAGCCCTTAATGAGGCACTCCATTACTATCGTCGGGCCCCAACCATAGCTGCACGAGATAATTGGGCAGCCACATTGGTTAGGCTTTTGCAGTGTCTAGAAAGGTGAGAAGTTCCACCTTGTTATTTACATGAAAAGCTCATCTTGTTATTTCAGGTGAGAAGACCCATTTGTTATTTCTGTGAGAAGTACAACCTTTTCATTACCACTCATTTTAGGTGAGAAGTTGTACCTTGTTATTTCAGGTACCACAAGTTATTTGCAAGTACCACCTTGCAATTTGTTTATTTTACAATATTATGACCAATATCACTTTTGCATCTCATCTTTTGTTTTTGTTTATCCTTTTGCATTGAGGTTAACTAATGTTATCAAAATTTTTTATATCAGTTTGAATCTTACTTGAAAAATATAATGGTGTGTAATTATGTAAAACTTGCATCATAGTTTGACATTATAAAAAAAATATTTTAACTTATAGATCTTCACTGTCTTATGGAGCATACTGGTAATTTATGAAGGAAAATATAATTTCTCTTTGGGTGGAAATGTGAGAATTATGGCTGACGTGGTTTGCAGATACAGAGACAAAGACAAAATTTTGACTAAAGACATATTACATTTTAGTATAATGCTCAACCTGTACAACTGATGTGACACAATATGGTTACAAAATTGCAATATTTAATATTGCTTGTCATTCAGCTCTTTAATTCTTTTGTTGGCATGTCACCGCTATAATCATGATCACTGTATGTCAGTTTTGCCAAGTAGCTTCTTGTATTCCCTTTGTAAATTAAAAAAATAAATAATAAAAAGTATAATTTATTTTATAAATGAAGTCACAAATTTATAATAATTATTCTGTGACAGTCGTTCCCATTTTACTGTTTTCTGTTCGTCTGATGGCAGAACAAAAAAGAGGAAACAGTTATTTGAAACATTTTTCTGAAATGTTATGCAAATCATTTTATACAGGGTATTGTCGAAAGATCCACAAGCTGCCGGATTGTTACCACAAAATAGTGCTGTGCAGCTGGTACAGAATCTCATGCGCATTATCGAGGTGACACATGATGTGTCAGATGCTGTCACAGAAATGCCCATTGCTAGTGTGTTGCCATGGATACTGCTCTACAGAATTATACACCAGTGAGTATAATACATGACCTGTAAGAAGTATTGTAATAAAAATTGATATTATTGAAAAGTAATAAAAACAGTGAGCGGGTTTTATCGTAAATGTAGTTCTAAGATGTCAAAAGATTTAATAGAACAATAAAGTTGCAAGAGTGATTGAAATTGAGGCTTTGTATACAAAGTGTAGTCCATAAATGAATAAATAGATATTTTAACATATAAATACAAGTTTTTCTTGAAGACCTACCTGATTAGCATGCTGTGGGAATGTGAATAAGTTACCCATACAAACCAGAGCTAAAGGTTCACCCCCAGAGTGTAGAGGGAAGAGAAATGAAAGAAAATTCATCAATGGTTCATGAGTAGTGTCCCCATTTTGTGCCCTAAGACAAAGTATGCTATTAATGATGGAGGCTGGGAGGGACAGTGTATTTACTATTTACTCATCTAGTAATACAGTCCTTTACTGTCATATCCAGAACATACCACAAATGGAGTGACAATACAACCACAAGTATAGCAAAAAATAGTCGGTCATAATACAAGTAAAAACAAAAGAAGAATAAAGACACAGGCATCCTTTGGTAAGGAAATGCACTTTACTGTAACTCCACCACAAGTATGGCAAAAATAGTCAGCCATATTACTTACAAGTCAAAACAAAAGAACGACAAAGATTTCTGGCAACCATTGGTAACTCAGAAATTTGTGAAGGGACTCGAGAAGAAAGGGAGTCAGTGAATGCACACATACATAGAAGCAAGCTGACTTCCTTCATAGCATCAAGTCATATGTGTACTGAATAGCATCAAGTCATATGTGTACTGAATAGCATCAAGTCATATGTGTACTGAATAGCATCAAGTCATATGTGTACTGAATAGCATCAAGTCATATGTGTACTGAAATAAGAAAGATACCGAGGTAGCTGACTTCTTTCTTAGCATCAAGTCATATGTGTACTGAAATAAGAAAGATACTGAGGTAGCTGACTTCTTGACCAGTGGTAGGTAACTCAGAGTGAATTTTCTGTCTGTCTTGAACCCCATGAAAGCATTGTATCTTTCTACTGTGGCAAGCACATTGGTTGCATGATGGAAAAAATGTTTGTTATCAAGTCGTAGTCAAGATGTGTAAATCACATAGTACTCCAGTAAACAGCAATATGCATTAAGGGTAGATCACATTTTAATCAGTTAAACAGAACAATGTTTCTGAATGATCATATTTTAGCGTAATAAATAAAACTGGGTTTTTGGTGAAGTGAAACGTATATGTAATTTCTAGATAGGTCGTGTTTTAGTCAAGTAAACAAAACAGTATGTTTCTGGATGGATAATGTTTTAGTCAATAAACAGAACAGTGTGTTTCTGGTTAGATCACATTTTACTGAAGTAAACAAAATGTATTTTAGAGAGGATTACCATTTGGTAAAATAAATGTTTCTTGGTTGATCATATTTTTGTCTAGTAAGTAAATCAATGTGTTTTAGGGTAGATCATATTTTAGTGAAGTAAAACAGAATAGAGTGTTTCTGGGTGGATAACATTTTAGTGAAGTGAACATAATGGTGTATTTCTGGGTGGATCATACTTTAGTGAAGTACACATAACAGTGTGTTTCTGGGTGGATCGTATTTTACTGAAGTAAACAAAGCAGTATGTTTCTGGGTGGATCACATTTTAGTCAAGTAAACAGAATTGTCATGTTTCTGGGTGGATCACATTTTAGTCAAGTAAACAGAACTGTCATATTTCTGGGTGGATAACATTTTAGTCAAGTAAACAGAATTGTCATCTTTCTCATTCTGGGTGGATTATATTTTAGTCAAGTGAACAGAATTGTCATGTTTCTCACCCTGGGTGGATTATATTTAGTAGAGTGCAAAGAACAATGCCTTTAGGACATACCAACCATATAGCACTTTTTGAGAGAGAAATAATTGATAATATTGTAATAGTTGTGGCATAAAACACATTTCTTTGTGGTTTATTATGAGAAATGATCAGCATAATTATTATTTTTTATGTCACTCTCTGCAGCTGTGTATGAACAAGCATAGCATTAGTCAACAATGGAGACAAAACACAACATATGATTCTTTATATCTAACTTTTTCAGTTTGTATCTCTACATTTGTTTACCATCAATTAGATCAAGACAGTAGGGTAGTGTTCAGTTCTTTACAACTCAGTATTGAGTTCTTGTGTTTGTTCATTTATTGATCAGAGAACAAGACAGTATAGAGTTCTTGTGTCTGTACATTTATTGATCAGAGAACAAGACAGTATAGAGTTCTTGTGTCTGTACATTTATTGATCAGAGAAGAAGACAGTATTGAGTTCTTTACTGTATACTTCATGTATCTATATATTTGTTTATTAGTGAAGAGGTGAAGCTGATAGCATTGCAGTTGCCAGTTTCTGGTGGTCAGACAAATATGGATGGCATCGTCAGCTCATCTCTCATGCTTCTCAGCTTGTCACATGAATACCTGGGCAGGTGAGCATCATTAAGATCTTTAATGTGTTGAGCTTCATTTTCCGACTTTTTCTTTAGTCGTGCGAAACAGTACAGGCTGCACAATAAATACTTGTTTAACCTATCCATTCATAACATGTAGCCAGCTAGATAAGGGTAAAAAATTACATGCCGAGTACACAGTAAATATATGGAAACTAACCAGATTATAATATGCATCCAGCTAAACAATGATCAAAGGTTGCATGGTGATTGTATGATGAATGATTGTTTAAATTAACAAATTGAGAATATTTGTCCAGCTAAAGTCAAAAGTTACTAGACAAGACTTTCTAAAGTCAAACATAAAATGCTTTGCATTCTGGTGTATATTTTAAATATATCTGATATATTTGCAACTGAGATTGTCATGGACAAGAGTGAGAGTAGACAAATATAGACCTACTAAACAATTGTTATTAATAATTTCAACTGTAATTTTAAAAAAAATGATATTCTGTCAGACAAGGGTCACACATAATCCTAGATTGTTTTTCCCCAGAATAAACTGATTTACTTAGTTATGAAGGCTCACAAATGACAACCATTTTATTAATAATCATAATGTGTAGCATCAATAGCAACAGCCTCAAATATGCATTAATTATTTATTTTTTTGAGGCTATACCCCACCATAATATCTTTTTAGAGTTGGTGATAGTTTAAATTATTGTTAGGATTCATTTAGCTTGTAAAAATTGTCCAAGACTTTGAGGGACCATGGTATTTTTTTAGAGTTGGTGATAGGTTAAATTATTGTTAGGGTTCATTTAGCTTGTAAAAATTTGCCAAGACTTTGAGGGACTGTTTCAGAATACCAAAATACCATAATAGTTCTTTTTTAATTTTAACCTGCCACTCAGTTTCAATCACCCCTCCAATCATCATAAATTTTAAAACAAAAGACATTAATAAGTGCATTTAAACTAAAAATGTTAGCTATATTGTTTGTTATTTCATTAGAATTATTTAAACAGGTCATTTTTAGCAAAAGCATTAATATTATTCATTTTCAGTTTTGGCTCAAAGTGCCTTGCACAATTTGTTTTTTTCTCATTTTTGAAAATCTATTGCTTAGAAAATAAAAAAGCTATTGCCTTAGAAAAAAAATTAGGCTTCGTGTCAGCATTGGCTATATGAAGTATGCAAAAATTGAGCTCTGTCAGATAATCAGTTTTTACTTTAGGGTGCATGCAAAGTGACAGAATGTAAAATACCTGAAAAAGTTTTTTCCCCATCTAATTAAAATTGCATTAAAAAAGTATTAAGCAACCGCTTTCTGTAAATTGAATTCTTTCACCATGATAGTTATATGGTGTAAATTTAATTCATTTCCAAAACTTAAAAAAAAAATAGCCAGTTCTACCTAAATTATAAAAAATAGCAAGATTACTGTTTATTTTATGTTGAATCACAAGAACTGTTTTAAATCAGTGTGTGTAGAGTAACAAGATTACTGTTTTAAAGTCATTGTGAATAGAATCACAAGATTGCTGTTTTAAAGTCTTTGTGTAAACAGTTTTTAAAAAAAAATTCATAGAATTTAAAATATTTTAAAAATCACTTCTCTTGTACAGACATGGTTGGTGCACAAAAGATCAAGGAATTTTTCTGGAATTTTTCATGAATGTACTGACAAAAGAGTTTGCAAAGGGAAATGACTCTATAAAGGAAGACTTGGAGACAGCCTTTGAGCAATGCGTCTTTTGTCTTTATGGGCACCCAAACAAAAAAGGAAAAGCCAGACGACTTTATGATCACAATGCACCACTGGTAAGACAGACACCTCAGATTGCGTTGAGATTTAGATATACCAGTCCCTAACCACAAATCCTGAGTTCAATCTAACAAATGAGTTAACCATTATCTTATGAAAAGTTTAATGAATATTCTTATATCATCATGTATTAATATATATTTTATGAGTATTGTTATTATTAATGCTTTTATAGTTAGTTCATTACATTTTGTATTTTTATTTTAATATAGCTCACATGTGCACACAAACACGCATGCACAAATTAAAAAGTTTAAGAAAAATTGAAATAGTTGTTTTAAAAATTGGACTTACCTTTTATTGTAATATTTAAAATTAATCTTCCTAAAATCATATTTTATGAAATAATTTTTACACCTGCATGCAATGTATATATTGTTTTGAGTAAAAACGTATTGAATAATATTTATAAAAAGTAACTTCATGCTTGGTCAGTTTATTTATTTACTCTGTTTTTGGTTTTCAGCGTTATTGCAAATTTAATGTTTTTAATAAAACAAGTAAGGGAATAGTAGTTTATGAAAATAAATTCATGCTGTCAGTTTATGTTCTTAACATCAGCACAGAGACTTTCTATTCAATTTTTAAAACTAAGAGAAACACCTAAAAGTACAGTTAATTTTTTTAGCGTTGTGAAATTTAAGAGATTTTTTTTGCCACCCACCTCCCTTCAAAATACTTTATAAAAATGCCAAGACAGCATGTAGTTGGAAGTGAAATTGGTGACTAATGAAATGTAAACATTATTGTGAAATTGGTGAAGAGTGAAATGCAAATACATTATTTTGAAATTGGTGAAGAATGAAATGTAAACACCTTATTGTGAAATTGGTGAATAATGAAATGTAAAAACCATATTGTGAAATTGGTGAATAATGAAATGTAAACTCCTGATTGTGAAATTGGTAAACACTGAAATGTAAACACCTGATTGTGAAATTGGTGAATATTGAAATGTAAACACCTGATTGTGAAATTGGTGAATATTGAAATGTAAACAACTGATTGTGAAATTAAAAAGAAAACTAATTGAATGACTAATGATGAGTATTTTTTTAAAACTCATTGAAACTAGTTTTTATAGCAAGGCCTGATAAAAGTGGTGAGTAATCAGAAGAGGTCTAACAGCTGATAACAAAATGATAATACACATAATAACAAAAAAGTGATAACAGTTGATTACAAATAATAGATCATAAAATGATACTGTGGCTCAATATCTGATCTTTGTTTTAGGAATTGACCTTGACCTATAATGCTATCTTGAAGAACATTGACAACCAGTTTTTAATTGTGAATTGCAGATTGATCTGACATGGGATAAATGCGAGGTTGTGTTTGACTATTTTAAGCCCAAAGCATTACCAGAATTTGACAGTTACAAGACTAGCACAGTTTCAGCTGAGGTCTGTTGTTTCTTTTCTTTTGTGAGCATGCTCAAATTATCCACTCACCACTTGCTCTAATTATCTACTCACAAACTTACTCAAATTAAGGACATTCTTGGTCAAATTGAGCTAACATTTTATTTACTCTCAGACTTGCTCACTTTACCTCTACAAGTACACTCTGCTTATTTATCCACATACATGTACTTGAATTATCTACCTTTGCATACATATACATTTTTCATTTTGGTTTGATATATTTTTATTATTTCTGTTTTTTTTAAATTATAAAGTGAAGCTGAAGAGTTTATGATTTATATGATTTGTTAAATGAAACTGATTTACATTTCAGCTTCACAATTTGCTTCGGAGAATCTATGCTCTTATTCCTGAACATTTGGGACCAGGTCTGTAAAAATTTAGTTGTTGTTATTTGTCTATTTGTATGTTGAATTTTTGTATTGATTTTTTATATATGGATATTTTATTTGTGAGCTGTATTTAAGTGTTACATTTGTGTATATTTGTTTGTTTTATGCATTATATATATGAGTAGTATTTATATGTTTGTGTATGGTTTCTGTTTTATATTTGTGTATTTTTGTGTTTTATTTGCGTATTATATCACAGCACATGTAGATAAAGGAGTTGGTGTACCTAAAGTCTAACAAGACAGACAACATTAATGATTAGTATATCTAAAGTTGAAAAAGATAGATGTTACATAAAGGGTTGATATACCAAAAGTCTAATAAGACAGACAACACGAAGAATTAGTATATCTAAAGTTGAAAAAGATAGATGTTACATAAAGGGTTGATATACCAAAAGTCTAATAAGACAGACAACACGAAGAATTAGTATATCTAAAGTTGAAAAAGATAGATGTTACATAAAGGGTTGATGCACCTAAAGTTTAACAAGACAGACAACATGAAGGATTAGTATATCTAAAGTTGAAAAAGTTCATTTAGACTTGGCAATGTTACAACATTTTAAAAGAAATTATATTACACATTTCATAGTGTTTTATGTATAATTTTCTCATGTTTTGTTTCAAATTCCATTCATCTAGACTTGGCAATGTTACAACAGTTTAAAAGAAATTATATTGCACATGTCATAGTGTTTTATGTATAGTTTGTTTACTGGTGACCGATTATTTACGATACATATGAACTGCTGTTCACTGATAAGCGGTTAGTTTATTAATGAGATGTGGACTGCTGTTATTCATGGATAAACCTTTTGTTTATTTAAGAGACAAACATGAACTACTATTGTTGTTCACAGGTAAGCATGTTGGACAGGTACAGGAGTACATTGAAGGCAACCGGAATACAGCTCCCAACTTTCCAGCAGATGACATGTGAGTTTGAATGGATCACTTAAAGAACTTTTGCACTGATTTTTCTTTTTAACATTTCCAGATTTAAAATATTAAATCTGTTGAAATGTAATAATATTATGCTCTTTAATCAATTCTTAAGTAATTATACATTTAAAAAAAAAAATGCTTTGTTTGAAAGCAGTTTTAAAAAGTAACTGTAATAGTGTGCTACATTAAACCAGACCTGAGCTTTAAAAGCACTACAGCAATATAATGCAGTTTATTCTAGTTCAGTCCTAAAGTATTAGCATTATAGTTAAAAAAGAAATTTGTTTTAAACCAGTCCAGCCATAAAGAATTGTGTCCATGGATGCAATATTAAACTATTTCTTCAAATTACAATATAAACAATATTAAATGATTTATTTATATTTGGATTTGATCGAAGAAAGTTTTTTTCTTAGTTTTCACCATCTTGTTTATTCCAGTCCAGTTTTGAAGGAACTATACTATTTGCTGGCTGATTATTACTTCAAAAACAAAGAACCATCGTAAGTTTTAAAAATTGCTGTCTCTATACTTGTATATCTATTTGTTTGAATTTGTGTGTATTTATTTATTTTAAATAAATATAGTTTGTTGAAGCACAGCTTTTTCAGACTTAAAACTCCAATCAGACTACCTGAAGCAAGTGACTTAAAATCTTTTACATTGATACAGGTGACACGAGTCTTTGTTGTTACCTGGGATGCATGATTTATGTTTAGACTTAGTAAAACAAGGCAGAAAATAAAGACCTTTTATGGAGGTATCAATTTTGTCAGTATATCTTTTTAAACTTTTGTCTGTTATCAGCAAGATATTCACACTAGCTCACCAGGGACTGTGGGATTGCAAAACCTCTTGTAGATCCTTAGAATGAAGTGAAAGATGAATGTCTGCTCAGAGTTGTCCACCCCTTGATAGGAAGTCACATGCCTCAGTACTTCATCTTGCTTGATATGCCATTGTAATCACATTGCCAGGAATGTGCTTTTGTGTACAAAAGTGTGTGAATGTTTATGTATGTCTTTGTGTGTATATTCATGATTATGTGTATATGAATGTCAGTATTCACTATTGGATTTCTTCTTTTGCAGGAAAGCCATAAAATTTTATACTTATGATGTTTGCTTAAACTCCTGGCGTTTGGATTCCTGGGCAGGACTGGCTTTGGCCAAAATGAGTCAGCTTGAGCAGAAACTCAATTCTGTGAGTACCAAACTCATTTCTGCAATCAATTGAACTCTTTTTTGCAAGCAGTTGGACTCAATTTAGAGAAAAATTGAACTAAATTCTGAAATAATCGAACTCAAAACTCATTTTCTGATTTGCTGTTAATTTACTGGCATGTATGTTTTATGTGCTCTGAGATTCCTTCCCTAATTAGTACTTTTCTACTCACATAGTCATTGTCACTTTCTCCTCATGCTGGGGAGTTTGAAGATACACAAAACACCGTTGACGTCTCGACACGTGGTTCACTCCCTGGAGCCCAAAGTATAGCTGTCCCGCTGCTACCGTCTCACTCTCCTGTTACACTTCTTGTTAGGCCTATTTCTCAACTCTTATGTCTTCTTATTACTTCTTGTTTCGTTCATCATTTCTTCTCATTATGTTTCTCATTTCTTCTCATTACGTTTCTCATTTCTTCTCTTCTCTTAACGGTCATTCTTGCCATTATACTGCGACATGCCTACTGCCTATCTGCGATATTTCCCAGCGCTGTGATGCAAAACTTCCATCAGTCTATTCTTCTATTGCCTGGAAAATAGCCAATCACCTGCGGTCTTTGCACAGAGTCTTTGAAGAACCCCAAACGTGAAAAACAAAGAAAACTTTATGAAAAAATGAACGAAGCAAGGAGAAAACGTTTCAAAATGGCGCGGAAATCGTTGTACAAATGTCATACTTCCTGTAGACATCAGAACTCTCACGATTTCTCGAACGATATGAGAAAAAAAGAGCACTGGTTGATATGGACACTTTCGGACGTTTTGCCCGATACGACGTACGGACGTTTTCGAACGCTCCGCCCAGTAAAGGGTTAAGGGAGAATTTGTTGGACAAAATCACATGAAGTGGGTTAAAGGATAATATGTTGGACAAACCTACATGAAGGGAGTTAAAGGATACTGTTTTGGACAAAACCACATGAAGTGGATTAAAGGATATTTTGATGGACAAAACCACATGAAGTGGGTTAAAGGATATTTTGTTGGACAAAACCACATGAAGTGGGTTAAAGGATATTTTGTTGGACAAAACCACATGAAGTGGGTTAAAGGATAATGTTTTGGAACAAAACCACATGAAGCGGGTAGAAGGATAACTTGGTTGGCCATAGCTATGTAGTAGAAGGATAAATGGGTAATACATAACCAAATGAGTAGAGTCATAAATGATTTGAACATAACCGAACAAGTAGACAATGATAAATTAGTTGACCATAATGAATGAGTAGATAGATTGATAAATTAGTTGGCCATAATGAATGAGTAGATAGATTGATAAATTAGTTGGCCATAATGAATGAGTAGATAGATTGATAAATTAGTTGACCATAATGAATGAGTAGATAGATTGATAAATTAGTTGGCCATAATGAATGAGTAGATAGATTGATAAATGTGCTGGTGTAACTAGATTAGTAGATAGAGGGATAAATTTTAAAAATATGAAACTGAAATGTGTTAATTAGTCGTGTTAATTCATCATGTTAATTAGTATTGTTAATTGATCATGTTTATTAGTCATGTTAATTAGTTGTGTCCCAAGTTAATTAGTGTTAATGAGTCATTATAATTAATTAGTCATTTAAATTAGTCATGTTAATTCATCCTGTTAATTAGTCATGTTATTTAGTCAGTAAGTCATGATAATTAGTTGTGTTAATTAGTCATGTGGTTTTCAAGCAAACCAGGGTACTAAGTTTGTGAAAACAAAAATACAGTAGGAACAAAACACTTTTTAAAAAGTACTACTAACAGAAAATGAAGTTGTTTTAATATTTTGTTTACAGTTTTAAAATCAGCATGCTGATTTGAAATGGAGTTGAAATATCTGTCTTATAAGTTATTTAACTGGAGTGGAAGTGTCTGTCTTATAAATCATTTAACTGGAGTTTAAATGTCTCTCTCGTATGTATTTAACTGGAATTGAAGTGTCTGTATCTGTCTCATAAGTCATTTAACTGGAGTTGAAGTGTCTGTTTCATAAGTCATTTAACTGGAGTTGAAGTGTCTGTCTCATGAGTCATTTAACTGGAGTTGAAATGTCTGTCTCGAAAGTCATTTAACTGGATTAGAAGCATCTATCAGATAGATCAGACCTGATTTTATTTCAGTACTTTTTCTCATGTTATATATTTGCATTTGTTCTACCTACATTGCAGTATTTATGCACCTTCTATTTTAAACTTGAAGAAGGTTAAACTTAAAAAACACTAATACCATTCTGTTTTGTAAGCATTAATTTTGTGATGTAAAAAAATAATTAAAACCCTTACATTTCATGTTATAAAAAATAACACAATTCTTTTATATAAGTGTTACAACTTTAATTTACTCAGATTATATTGGTCTTTTCCCAAAGAGATGTTGATTCTTAGATGTTCAGAAGAAAAACATTTCAAACATCTTATATAAAACGTTATATTATTACATTATTAATCTCATATACTCTTGCAAAGTTATTTTTTATACATTATCAGATGGAAGTGAAAATAGATGCTCCAATCCACAAGAAATCAATTGCTGCCCTTCGCTGTTTTAGCCGTGCTGTTGAGATAGATGAAAGTGTTAGAAAGCTGTGGATTGAGTATGGATCTCTTGCATATCAACTACACTCGCATGCTTCTCGCCAGCTTCGTATGGTAAGGATGGTGATGTTGCAGTCTGTTCTTTATCATCTCATTCCTTCACCAGTCTAGAGTAATAGACAATATTAACTTATCTTTCATACATTAATAATAAGTCATTGGTGTGTCATTTTTTTAATCTTTTTACTGCACAGTAATACATTTCACCACTGCTTTGTTTATCTTTCTACCAAAATCAGCATTAGCAGTACATTTTACCACTGCCTTGTTTATCTTTTTACCAAAATCAACAGTAGTACATTTTACCACTGCCTTGTTTATCTTTTTACCAAAATCAACAGTAGTACATTTTACCACAGCCCTGTTTATCTTTTTACCAAAATCAACATTAGCAGTACATTTTACCAGTTTCTTACCTTTCTTTTGTTGATGGAAGTGTGTTTCAATAAAGTGCTCAGGTTTTAAAATGTATATTTGTTTTAGCAGTGCTTGCATCTATGTATCATTAAACTAAGACAGTGGTGTAACTATTTCCCCTGCAGTACCCGCAGAGCATGGGGCCTTTCAGCAGAATATTTGTTTCTTCTTCCAAAAAAATATACCTGAAATTTGAAAATATATACATGCTCATGTCAAGAAATATGGTAAGACTCTGTACTGGCATAGATAGGATGATTCTCAGTGTGTGTTTGTGGGGAAGAGAGAGAATATGGAGAAGGAAAAAAAGGAGGGTGGGGAGATTTTAGAATTTTTGCAGGGGCCTAATCATTCAGAGTTATGCCCACTGATATTAGAGGTTGACATGGTAACATCAAAAATGTTTTAAATTGTTTTAGCAATGCTGGTTTCCACTTAGTACTGAGCTATTAGAGATTGCCATGGAGACGCGAGTGGAGATGCTGGCAACTGCTCGGAACTGTTACTGGAAGGCCAGTGAATGTGAAGCTGAAGGCAGTGAGGAGGAATGGTTGCATCACTACATGATGGGGAAGGTCTTAGAGAAACAGCGGGTGCATCCTCGACAGTACTTAGAACACTACAAACAGGTATGTCATCTTTCTTATAGTATTTGTGACACTCATGTTTCCCAGTGTAGTAACACTACAAAACAGGTATGTCATCTTTCTTATAGTATTTGTGACACTCATGTTTCCCAGTATAGTAACACTACAAACAGGTATGTCACCTTATAGTATTTGTGACACTCATGTTTCCAATATATGACATTATAAGCAGGTATGTCATTTTTCTTGTAGTATTTGTGACACTCATGTTTCCAGCATAGTAACACTACAGACAGGTATGTTAACTTATAGTATTTGTGACACTCATATTTCCCAGTGTAGTAATGCTATAAGCAGGTGTGTTATCTTTCTTATAGTATTTGTGACACTTAATGTTTCCGAGTGTAGTACTTTTTAATCTATTTTATTATAATTAATTATTGTGCTCTACTGTCATTTATTATTTTTATATATAATTAAAATCATTGTAATATGCAATTGCTTTTCTATTTCCCCTAATTATTTTATGAGTGGTAGTAAATTGTATTCATGAAAGAGCAAAACAGACCTAAGAATTTTTTAACTAGCTTAGTTGATATGCAAGGTTGGCTAGATTTAGTAAAATCCCCGAGACAGTTTAAGAATAAATTGTTGTTTTTCTTATTTTTAATCGAACACACATTCTTCTTTCTGTGTGCTGAACATAACAAGGGAAATCCCAATGAAAATAAAACTTTTAAATTATCTAGAACACGCATGCATCCACAGAAAAGCAAGGAAAATATTTTTGTTGTATGTTACATAAAAGACATCTCTGTATGCTGAAATCTGTAACATTATGTTTATTGATGTATGTAAAAAGTATATTCAGATATGTAGTAACATTTTAATTGATGTATCAAAAATTATGTTGAAATCTGTAATATTTTATAAAAATTTAGGTAAGTGAGAAGTTGTATGTTGCAGACATTTATAATGTGTTAGCTTTTGCGAATGAAATCTTCCGTATTTATTTTTAATTCTGCAGGCTGCCATTTATCTTCATGAAGAAGAAGCTAAATATCCGAGAAAAATTTTTTACCAACACAGCTCTCCACATCTGGCTCTTGAGGCTTTAGAGGTGTGTTTTTGTTGTTTTATTGTTTTATCTCATAAGTACATCTAATGATAATGTATCGTGTTTAGTTTTCATTTTTAGGGAATCTCATTACAAATTTGTATTGTTGTTTTTATTTTATTAGATAATTTAATTATAATGTGTTATTTGTTTTTATTTCATTAGAAAATCTAATGATAACGTGTTATTTGTTTTTATTTCATTAGAAAATCTAATGATAATGTGTTGTTTTTGTTGCATTTGAAAATGTAATTATTATGTTGTTAGATTGTTATTATTTCATTAGAAAAAAATATTTATAAAATTGTTATTATTTGAATTCTTATTTTTTCAATTACAAAATCTCACTAAGTGTTATATTAAACCAGTTTATTTCATTACAAAATCTCAATAAGTGTTAAATTCAACCAGTTTTATTTCATTACAAAATCTCAATAAGTGTTATATTCAACCAGTTTTATTTCATTACAAAATCTCACTAAGTGTTATATTCAACCAGTTTTATTTCATTACAAAATCTCACTAAGTGTTATATTCAACCAGTTTTATTTCATTACAAAATCTCACTAAGTGTTATATTCAACCAGTTTTATTTCATTACAAAATCTCAATAAGTGTTATATTCAACCAGTTTTATTTCATTACAAAATCTAAATGTAGATAACTTCTTTGACCTCCAACATTCCATTTAAAACAAATGTGATGGTGACTGATAATTGACCGACACTTTATTCACTTATAAAACAAATTTGATGGTGACTGGTAATTGACCGACACTTTATTCACTTATAAAACAAATTTGATGGTGACTGGTAATTGACCGACACTTTATTCACTTATAAAACAAATTTGATGGTGACTGGTAATTGACCGACACTTTATTCACTTATAAAACAAATTTGATGGTGACTGGTAATTGACCGACACTTTATTCACTTATAAAACAAATTTGATGGTGACTGGTAATTGACCGACACTTTATTCACTTATAAAACAAATTTGATGGTGACTGGTAATTGACCGACACTTTATTCACTTATAAAACATGGTCATGTGTGGTAGTGTCTGGTAAAGGAGAAAATTGTTTCTGAATGAGCAGGAATATTGTTTGCATGAGTATATTTTGTGTGAATTATCTATTATATTGTTGTTTGTGTAAATACAGATGTTGTAAAGTGTGTAGTAAAGTGTAATTTGTGTGATGTACAGATGTATTTCCGACTTCATGTGGCTGTCATGAAACACTTGCTACGCACTTCATCACCGGAGACATATGAAGATATGTTGCTGTTTGAACGCTATGTGACAGAGGCTACAGAATCGCCATTTGCTCTGCGGCAGGAGAAAAGAAATGAAGTGTGAGCACTGTTACATAGTTTTTTCCTTTCCTCACCTTGTCATTATCTACATCTATGATGGACTGTTTCATGCTGTAATGGTACTTTGTCATTACATGACTGGTTCATGCTGTAATGGTACTTTGTCATTACATGTCTGTTTCAGGCTGTAATGGTACTTTGTCATTACATGTCTGTTTCAGGCTGTAATGGTACTTTGTCATTACATGTCTGTTTCAGGCTATAATGGTACTTTGTCATTACATGTGTGTTTCATGCTGTAATGGTACTTTGTCATTACATGTCTGTTTCAGGCTGTAATGGTACTTTGTCATTATGTCAGACTGTTCAGACTCTAATGATAGTTTGTCAGTACATGTTTTCTGTAATAATACTACATTAAACTTGAGTATTAAAAAAACTTGATTTGATAACATTATCAAGAGTAGTCTATCCTAGTCTGCACCAATCACAATGGTAACAGGTGTCCTTTTGTCTTAGAGAGTTCAGAGAGTATATCGACTTGATAATTTTTAATCGTTAAATAGTGACAATTTTGCTTATGGATGATAAAAGGAAGAAAGTTCATGTAATAATTATTGTAAAAGTAAACTCGTCTCAGTAAACTGTTCACTGAGTATGGTGAGTTCTTGTCTAAATGGTAAGTTAGAGTATCATGACTTCTTGTTTTAATGGTAAGTTAGAGTATCATGACTTCTTGGTTTAATGGTAAGTTAGAGTATCATGACTTCTTGGTTTAATGGTAAGTTAGAGTATCATGGCTTCTTGGTTTAATGGTAAGTTAGAGTATCATGACTTCTTGGTTTAATGGTAAGTTAAGTGAAATGTTGACTTCTTGGTTAAGTCAGGGAATGATGATTTCTTGGCTAAATGGTAAAGTAAGTTGGGGTATGACTTCTTTGTCAAATGGTTTAAGTAGGGTATGGTGACAACCTGTTGGTATGTTAATTTGGGGTATGGTATATTCTCAGCCAAATGGTAAGTTAAATCAGGGTATGTTGTCTGGAACAAATAGGTTAAGTCAGGGTATGGTCAGTCAAATGGTATTTTAAGTCTCATCCACTGAATTCAATGCCAGGATTTGGTAGCAGAGTGTCCTCTATTGTGACATCTTTTAGAACTGTAATGCTGAATATTTCTAGGTGAGTATCTGTAGAAATTCCTGTAAATATTCTTCAGTAATATAAAATATGATTGAAAGAAGTTGTTCTTTTCAGACACTCCATAATTTATCATTACAAACATTTGTTTGTGTTAGGCATCTCATAAAAACAGTTTTTGTACCTGTATCTCTTTCCATGATTTATTCCCTTTACTTTCCAAATTACCAGTTTTCTTTTAGACAATCTTGAGATGGTCACTAAAATCCACTTTTTTACTTTTAAACAAACTTTATTAAAAAAAAGAACCCCACTGTTTATACTGATACAAATATTAAAAGCTCACTAAAATCCTCTGTACTTTTAGACATTTCCTAATTAGTCACAAAGACAATCTTAAGTTTAAGATAGTTTACATTTTTAGTTTCTTATAATCCTGATAAAATTGTATTAAATTGTGACAAATAAGAAAAAGCATGTCAGTGCTTTGTTGGAGAATGCATACTGTATTTAGCCTTATGAATTAAAACCTATCTCATTTTCAGACGTGAATCCATGTCATCAGCGGATGACAGTCAGTCATCTGTGACTAGCATGACACCATACAGTACCATGCTTCAGCGTCCAGTATACCACTTGACACCACAAGACCACAACTACTCCAAGCAAAAAAGCTCTTGTGGAGAAATTTCAGACACATCATTCAAAGATACCACAACCGAGACAGAAGGTGGACATTCTAGTGAAGAAATAGATACAACGGCTTCAGAACTTTTGAGTCAAAGCTGCAGTGAACCAGAGGATCAACCGACCAAGTCTGGGGAAGATAATAAAGTTGGTAGTGTGAAGCAGGCTGACACCTGTCATGCACCTGGCATTTTAGAAATATCAGTGAAATGCATTGGTGAAAAGGATGCACGATTGAGCAGCAAAGGCGACAACACTCTCCAGATGAATGAGAATCAAATGATGGATTTGAACTCGGAGATGAATATGATGGAGCTTCATGCTGAGATGGACAGTCAGGCTGCTGGAGAGTTTCTGGACACTCGACCGCTGTTGTTCGATAAGCAGGTTAGTGGCCTTACCATTTAATTTTAGAGTTAGAGCCCTTATTATGTACATATTTTAGAGTGTATATGAATTATATTAATGTCATTATCATTTACAAATTTTATATTGTGAATTATTTGATTGTTATAGTGCTTACATGCAACATTCTAAATAGTGCAAATGACTTCTTACCGATTGCTTCTGGTAAATTATTTTCAAACTGTCAGTGTTTAGGCATTTCATAGAACAGTAAATTTTGTTTTTTCTATTGAACAAAAAGTGCTGCCAGGATTTATTCTGTAAGAAAGAATTTAGCAAAAGCAAGACAGTTGGAAACCATTAACTGTAAAATATGGAGTTGCATGTTGTCACATCTTGCTGTGGCTGTCAGTGAAGTGTGTGATATTTTCTCCTCTCCATCATCATTGTTTTCATCTTTCATCCTGTGGTGACCCATAATGCTACACCTGACACCCCATCACAATAACAAAGTCACAAGCTTATTGTCTCTAGGGAATTGTCAGTTTCATGCATTTCTCTTGCACTGATAAGCCACTATTCTCTCGAGGCTAATCTGGGTGCTCCGCCATATTAGCTCCCTCAAGCAGAACAACTATATAGTAATTTCCACTAACTTCCTTGTACCAGAAATTCCATGATGCAGTCAGCATACTTTGCCACAATACATCAACAGAGTGCAGTGTATTCCTTACACTTACACAATGGGGGTAGATACTTCTTGCATCTACCAGTCATAGTTTATAAATCAGTAAACTGGGAGATTCGGGTAAAACAAGAAAAGGCTGATTATTCCCTGTAAAATATAATCAGGGTACAAATGCTAAGTCTCAACTTACAGTTTACCTGCAAAAGTATTTATTAGCCCAATACATTATAACTACAACATATCAGTTTTATGAATGTATTCACTAGAAACAATGTCAAGTGTTCTTTGTTAACAATTTGTGGAAATAATAGTCTACTCACATAATACATCTCTACGTAAAACACAAGTATAACATATCAATAGCAAAGTTCATGAAATATTTCTAAGTCCATTCTCTCTCAATCAGTCATTTAATTCACCATTAAGCTAATGGTCATCTTTCATGACCTTCTTGCCACTCCAAATTCAGAGTGATTAGACAATAAAATTCATTACAGCAGGGAAACTTTTGATCGCAGCCCATTGGCTGGTTCTTGTAAATCTTAACCATTGGATAGTAAAAACTACTCATCCACCTAAAACTGGTCTAGATTACATCAGCAAGTCTAGCAAATTCTTACCAGAGTTATTTACTTCCCAACTTTGACAATTAAGAATATCAGCACAAGCAGTGCCCAAGGGCAAATCACTTTGGCATTTAACAAGTTATATAACAAGTTTAGAAATAGGGATAAGCAAATTTATTCTGCCACAATATGATTTACATAATCGTTTATAGAATTTAAATTCCTTCTTTTCTACACTTGATCTTTACACATTTCATTTCCCATTTATGTACCTTTTTACACAATTTAAATGCCTACTTTTACACAATTAAATGCCCTCTTTTACACAATTTAAATGCCCACTTGTACACAATTTAAATGCCCACTTTTACACAATTTAAATGCCCACTTTTACACAATTTAAATGCCCACTTTTTCAGTTTAAATTTCCACAGCATAGTTAACGTTTCCTCATCACATAAATTTCATTTTCTGTTTAGTTATTCCTTTACACAGTTTAAATCTTCCCTTTATGCAACTTAAATCCTGCTTTCTTGCAGTCTTTACACATGTTTCATTTCCTGTTTAAATGATTTACGACATCCCTTTAAACAATTTAACTCCCTCCCCACACACACTTTTACATGACTTGAATTCCATCTTTTTTACAGTTGATATTTCCCTTAAGCATTCTTTTATATGGTTTAAATCCCAATTCACTCATTTATACACTCCTTTTTCTCAATTCTCTTTTGTGTTTTTAGGTCAGTGGTGGGTTTGTGCCAAAATTTGATGGAAGAAATAATCTTGATGACCAGGATATTATTGGAGAAGAGGAAGCACCCATGAGAGGAACATTTACCGCCACTGAAACACCTTCCTACATACCCTCTAATACACTTGAGTTGAAAATATCTGAAGGTGTACAGATAGGAAAGGAAATATCAGAATATGATGAGAGTGACTTCCCCATGACGAGAAAGTACAGTCAGAATAGCAAGGAGTTAGCACAGTCAAAAGAAGGAGAAAAAGAGAAAAATGTCCTGCTCCCAGGGTTTAGTCATGAAACAGTCCTAAATCAACAATCGCTGTCTGCTTTGGCTATGGTGGAAACTGGTATGGACCAAGACAGACAAATTTCATTTTCATCGCTCGTTGCAAGTGAACAGGATGAAGAAAGCCTGAGTCAAGCAATTCACACAGTTTTCACTTCCCAAGCAGTCATTACCGTTCAAACCCATGACAGTTCAAATTCTGAAGTTGTGTCAACTGCTCCTAATGATCCAATCTCTCCTGCCATCAGCACTTCCACCATGGAGACTACATTACCCAACAAGTATTCTTTACCTGGATTAGTGATTGATGAGTCATCAAAGACTCATGGCCACTCACTGGAAATATGTGAGTCTGCTGGTATGTATTCATCAGAGACACTTCCTCAAAAAAAGCAACTCTGGGCATGTGAGGAATCAAGCAAAAACAAGAAAAGACAACTTGAGACTAGTGAAGAACTAAGTAAAAGGATTAAATTGGAGTACGAGTCACAGGATGCAGCAGGCATTATTATTAATACTTTCATTCCCACAGACTGCCAGGAACAAAGTTCATCAGTTCAAGTCAGAGGTAAAGAACAGAATATAACACCAGGGATGGGGCAGCCTTCAGACAAATCAACAAGACTGGTAGAAAATACTACAGCAATGCAGACAGGACTCCCAAAGCAGAGTACAACTCTCCTCTCAGGGCAGTTAGAACAGACTACAGCAATGCAGACAGGACTCCCAAAGCAGAGTACAACTCTCCTCTCAGGGCAGTTAGAACAGACTACAGCAATGCAGACAGGACTCCCAAAGCAGAGTACAACTCTCCTCTCAGGGCAGTTAGAACAGACTACAGCAATGCAGTCAGGACAAGCTGTGCCAATACAGACAGGACATTCTAGTGGACAGCTTGAAAAGTCTGCAGAATTACAATCAAATAAGGCAAAATGTTCAGGTGAACATGTAAAAAAAATTGCAGAACTACAATCAGATAAGGCAGAAGATTCAGGCGTACAGCTAGAAAAATTTGCAGAATTACAATCAGACAAGGCAGAACAGAAAACAGCAATACAAAAAGGACAGTCAGAGCAGAACGCACCATTGCTTTTTCATCATTTGAAACTGAGTCTAATGTCTCAATCTGAGCAGCATTCACTAGAACGTGAGGCTTATAAGATGTCATCGGAAAGAACAGATTCATTTTCACATGTAAGTCGTGGGCCAAGAGTGGAAGAGAGCAACACAATTGTAGTTGAAATTAGTGATGAAATAAGTAATGAAATTAGCAATGAAACGAAAAACAGTAGACTGCTGTCAGAAAGAGGCCAAGAAGCTTCAAGGGAGGTAACAAATATGTTCATGGATAATGAAGCAAATACAAAGACAGATAAGGAAACTGCAGATTATGGAAATAAATTTCTGGAAAATACAGAAATTGTGGTAAAAGAGGGCACAAGCATTGCAAATGCCATTGATTTGGACCCATTGGAAGAAAAAGACTTTAACATTCAAACTGATGGCATGAGTGAACAGAAAGAAAAAGACTCTAACATTCAAACTGATGGCATGAGTGAACAGAAAGAAAAAGACTCTAACATTCTTGAAAGTGATGGCATAAGTAAAAGGGAAGATGGAGTTGAAAATATGGAAGTGGAGTTGCCTCTAGAAATAACAGAACAAGAATCTAATATCAGTATTCAGCGAGAAATGCTTAGACCAAAATCAGAACAAGAATCTAATATCTGTGCTCAGCAAGAAATGCCAAGACTAAAAACAAAACAAGAATCTAATGTATTTACACAGGGGAAAATGCCTAGAGAAACAAAAAAACAAACTTCATATATCTGTATGCAGAGAGAAATGTTAAGCAATGATACACTGGAAAAGAATTTGCCAAAAAACATAGCAAACATAGAATCATTCTTTCTTGAGAATACATTACAGCAGAGAGAATCAGTGGTGGAAACTGAGATTACCTCCATTGCAAAAGAATTTATTTCAAGAGACATAACGGACAATGTATTAGATATCTCTATTGCCAAAGAAAAAATGGAAGTCAACACAGAATTTTGCAAACCTTTTGCCACTGAACACTTGGGAGAAAGGGCAAGTGTGACTTCAGAAATTATTACTAACAACATGAACACTTTAAAATCAAGTACACATTCTGGTGTCACCAGTAAACTAGATTCTGCAAAATCTTCGACCCAGTGTGAAACCAGCAAGTTGAGTATTACAATACAGCCAGTTCAGTGTGAATGCAATAAGATAGATGATATGAAATCAACAACTCAGTGTGAATTCAGTGAGAGAGAGAATATTAAACCAATATTCAGTGAAATGGACAATGTGAAATGCACAACTCATTTGGAATTCAGCAATGTAGATGCTGCAAAACCATCAAATCTGTCTGATAAACCAAACCAGTCCAGCAAGATAGATACTGCAAAATTATCAAACCAGTCTAATTCCAGCAGGATAGAGATGGTAAAACCACAAAACCAATCTGATTCCAGCAAGACAGACATTTTGATTCCAGTAACTCATTCTGACTCTAGCAAGACAGAGTCTCAGAAACCACCAATACAGTCTTGCATATCCAAGATAGATAACTCATCGGTATCCAGACTGAGTAAAACACCCCTAAAAGAGGAAGAATACCAGAAATGGAAAAAACAGCTTCTGGATAAATGCATTCTAGGACTGCATCTGTGTTTATCACGTTTTCCAACACACTACAAGTCCATCTATAGACTGGCTCATCTTTACTACATATCTGAACCCCACAAGGTACGTTTAGTCTGTCATAATTTGTTAGCTGTGTGTCTGAAATCCACAAGATAAGGTTAGTCTGTATAATGTGTCATATATTTTTGAAATCTACAAACTCGTAAAGTTTCAGTTATGTGACAAAGTACAGTTGGCACATCATAATGTGTCAGTCACATGACTTAATCCCCAAGATACATGTTTTGTGACTAAATCTAATAAGTACATTTAGTTGGTCATAGTTTGCCTGAACACACAAGGTGCATTAGTTTGTCATGAGCCATTTATGTGACTGAAGGCTAAAGGAGATATAGTCCATTTTGCAACATGTAGGAGAAGATAACCCTTTCAATGTTGAAGTGCACTTGCAATTTTCTGTTACAAATGCTCTGTACATTACTCATAACCAACCAGTTAATTTGAAATGTGGATGTATGTATGCTAAATATGACTCTTCCTGTATTAAACTTTGCAATGTAATAATAAAGTAGTATGTGAGTATGTAATGCTAAATACGACTTCTTGTACTAAACATTGCAGTAAGATTTTAGAGTATGTATACTAAATATGGGTCTTCCTGTAATTAGCTTTGCAATATAATAATATAAAAAGTAAGGGTATGTACACTGAATATGACTCTTCCTGTATTAAATTTTGCAGTATAATAATATTAAAATTTTAAAATAGTTGATGTAAAGTCTTAAAAATCAACATCATCTCACTATCCCAAAAAAGGAAAGTGAATTTACAATTTGAAGAAAAAGCTTATTAAAAGGTATTCAATACTTGAATTTGCTAAAGTTCAAAGTAATCTATGTGATCTTTTATTTTTATATTGAAGACAGCAAAGTACAATGATAGCTTCTGATATCTATGATGAAAAAGTCACTCTTATTGAATCAAAATAAATGATAGCGAATTGCTTCAGAGCCAGCAGAATTGATAATTATAATCTTTCTTGTATACAATGTATGCCTTTATGTCTGAATATAAATCCTTTGCGGACTTAGTCTATTCAAGAGGCTGTCAGTCATTGAGTTCAGCCATAATTTTGTCCTTCATTCTCCATTTATTTAGTCCACACAAGCAATTTTTTAGTCAGTATATCATTTAGTGCACACATCCTTTAGTTCAAGCATTATTTAGTCAATGTATCATTTAGTGCACACATCCTTTAGTTCAAGCATTTTTTAGTCATTGTATCATTTAGTGCACATATCCTTTAGTTCAAGCATTTTTTAGTCATTGTACCATTTAGTCCACATATTATTATTATTTAGTCAGTCCACTACTTGTTAAAATAACAGTCACCATGTTTCTTTTTAAGAATCTTCATTTTGCACAAGACTTGTTGCTAGGCAACACAGACTGGCAGAAGATGAGTCATATGCCAGCCCAGGGATTGTTTGCAGAGCGACGTATAAATAACTTTTTCCAGGTAACTGTCGAATGCTTTCTAGGATGTGTCTGGGGTGTCTTTGTTTTACTAGAATGTGTCTTACCTTTGTCTTTCAAGGGATGTCTGGGTGTCTTAGTAGAATGTGTCTTATCTTTGTCTTTCTAAGATGTGTTTGGGGTGTCTTTGTCTTACCAGTATATGCTTTACTTTTTACTAGACTGTCTTTATTATTAGAATATGTTCATCACTTACAGTTTCCTGCCTGTAACATTCCATGTCAGTGTAACTGACTTGTGCTATTTCCAACTACTGCTTATGCACCAAACTGTCCCTGTGCTACCACTGTGTATATCACAATCTCTGTGTGCCAGTTTGCAAGTATAATCAGATATATCTTTAATCTAATGATTCAGTCACAGTGTGTTGTTTTGCAAATATCAGCAGGTGCATCTTTAGTTTAATGATAAACAGTCACAGGGTGTGCTGTTAACAAATATAAAAAGGTATATCTATAGTCTAAAAATTCAAAATTGCAGTGTGCAATCACTTTGCAAATATAAAGGCATGGTAAGAAACATGTCTTAATAAACTTCCTAGGAAAACTTGGTATAATACATGTTCTGCCCTATCTGGACACAGTAAAACAAATTCACACAATACTTAATGTCACATATACTTAGTTCTTCCTTCATACATTTATAGCAATGTCAACTGATACGATAATGCAAAATGGCTGCTTCAGTGGATGCTAGCAGAATTCAGTGAAAGCAATGGTGAAATAAAAATGTTGTTGTTTTACCTGCATTGGCTGAATCCTTAAACAACCAAGTAAAAAAGAAGCAGAGAAAAAGATCTTGCTGTGTCAGAGGGTGGATCTCACATAGGGATCAATGCATAATACTACCCTCTTTCCTCAGCTGCACAATGGCCTCCATTTTGTTTGCTTATCGCCAGTCCTTGTTGGGGTTGTGCACGTGTCATGGTGCACACTTGCATGTAGTTCTAGTCAACAGTATTTTTATTTTTGTACTTTTAGTGTCATGATTTGATGGACATTAGCAATTGGCTGTGACATTTTGACATCATTATGACTGTCGTAGGAAAATAGGACAGTTTCTAAACTGTAAGACAGTCACAAAAGGTATATCTTAGGGATATTTTCATAAGACATTTGTCTGCCCAACAGTAAGATATGCCTCATATAATAACATGTCTTATAAGACAAATGTTTTAATATGTGCAGAGCCTTTAAACGGGTAAATCTTTAGTCTAATGATTCAAGATGAACTAGAAGAGATCTATTATTTTGTTTTCAGAAATTCAAAATAGTTAACAGATACTATACCTGGATTAGGTGAAAATGTCACTAATCTGGTAACAGTTTCTATGCCTGGATTAGATGAAAATGTATTCTTCATTAGAAGTTGAAATCAAAACACTCCATTACACATTTAAAAAAAAATTTAGTTAGAAATGTTAATTTTTAAATTGTGATTTTCATAGTCTTGAGACTTGTTATTATGTTGCAAATACCCCACCCATTCACCCACCCAATTTAGTTGCACAGTGTCATGAACAAGAACTGACTATAAATGGTTGCTTAAAATTATTTTTTCTTTTCTTGTTCTTTTGAAGGGGAGATAAAGGTGTAAAAATATCTCTTATGGTGTCAAGATATTGTTAATATTCTCTTGATGTTAGAAGTTATATCTTTTACGGTTTTAAGATATTGTTGTGAATGTTTTTTTTATTAGAATTAAATTTTCTAGGGTATTAAGGGATTGTTAATATTCTTTTGATATTAGAATTATATTGACAGAAGGATATGGTTCAAATGAAAATAATATTAATTAATCTGTTGTTTAAAGTTATTGTATGTACATCTGTTAATCTTGGGGCATTTTCATTTTGAAAATTTATTGTATATTTTGTTTGTTACATCTCTTAATCTTAGGGCATTTGGAAAATTCCTATTGAGGAGATTGATCGGTCAGGCAGTTTTGCTTCCCACATTAACCGCTCTGTTCAACTGCTCTTGGAGGTGTCACGTGATCTTGGCGATGTATCTATGCTGTTAAACATCAGCACACAGTTACGTAAAAAACCAGATCAGGGGAGGTAATGATAGTTTTTGTTTTATGGTATTATTTGTAGAACTATGTGATGCTTTTGCAAATTGTATTAATGCGTTTATTTGGGTTCTCATTTATTGCTTGCAGATCTCATTACACTATGTAGAGCTTTACATGTAATATATTAATTTGTGTTCTGTGTTGCTCCTTATAGACAGGTGTTTATTATTTGCAGGTTTTAAAGATTATTTACTAGTTTTGTGTTGTATTTGCTTCTGTTTATTTTTTTTTAATTTGACCTAATTTTATATTTATTTATTTTTTAAAAATTGAACTAAACCTATTCTTATTTATTTTAAAAATTTGATCTAATCTTGTTCACAGGAAATATTTGCGTGATGGTGAGCGACAGATCTTGGCTCGTTTGGCACTGAATTACATGTTAGATGCTGTTGCTGGGCAACTGCAACGTCCAGAGGCAGAAGTTGACATGACCCAATTGTTGCTCTCAGCATTTCGCATGTACAATTCCCACCGTTACGGCCCTCAAGCACAACGCGCTATGATGCTGTTTCTTGCTGCATTTGACCGAATGGGTGTGATACAGGTCTGTAAATTCTCTGTTTGATGGTTTCAGTCTATGCAATGGGTTTGGTACAAGTCTGAATTCTCAAAGTGTTCGATGTTTTATTCTGCACACTGGGTGTAGTACAGCTGCACACTAAGTGTTTGCAACTGACTATATTAGTTGTAGTAAACATGAATGACATTTTAAGTACATTGTTTATTTGAGAGAACTGACTATATTACTTTATTAGCTGTAGTAAATATGAATGACATCTTAAGTGCATTGTTTATTTGAGAGAACTAACTATATTAGCTGTAGTAAACATGAATGACATCTTAAGTGCATTGTTTATTTGAGAGAACTGACTATATTAGCTGTAGTAAACATGAATGACATCTTAAGTGCATTGTTTATTTGAGAGAACTGACTATATTAGCTGTAGTAAATATGAATGACATCTTAAGTGCATTGTTTATTTGAGAGAACTGACTATATTAGTTGTAGTAAACATGAATGACATCTTAAGTGCATTGTTTATTTGAGAGAACTGACTATATTAGCTGTAGTAAACATGAATGACATCTTAAGTGCATTGTTTATTTGAGAGAACTGACTATATTAGCTGTAGTAAACATGAATGACATCTTAAGTGCATTGTTTATTTGAGAGAACTGACTCTATTAGCTGTAGTAATGACATCTTTGAGTGCTTCGTTTACTTGATAGAGTTGACTATATTAGCTGTAGTAAACATGATTGACCTCTTTGAGTGGTTTGTTTACTTAATAGATCTCTTAACTGCTTTTGATTAATTATTTGTTGTTGACACTTACCATTAATTTCAGAGTAAACTGAGTTTATAAAAGGACTGACTTTTGAGTTGTTTACTGAAAATGATTTAGCTTTCACTGGAGTAAGATATTGAATATAATTGACTAGATTTGAAGAATCAAGCTGTAGTATGACTTATTCACTTTCAAGATGTTAACTACAGTGTTTTTGACTTACTTTTGAAAGACAATAGTTGAAAGATTAATATTTGCATTATGATTGACTTACTTTAAAAAGTAATAGTTGCATTATGACTGACTCACTTTTAAAGATAATTGTGTGACAGAGTAAATTTGTCCCTCCCTATTTTTAATTTTAATTGTTATATAAACTGCTAAATTGTCTGAGTGCACCTGCCCATGCATCTGCAATTGCAATGTCCTTGGTTCAAATGTTGTCCCTTGCCCCTTGTTTACTGGATTTAGTTCCTTCAGGCTTAGACTTCTTCTGTTCCCAAAGCTGAAAAAGTTCTTGGTCAGAAGGAAATTTTCAGTGAATGAAAAAGCCATTGTAGCAGGAGAGAGCTTACTTGCAGACCTATAAGGAGGGGATAACTGCAATGGAACTAAGCACATTAATGAAAAAGGGAGTATGTTGATAAATAGAAAACATTCAAATGAAATATTGTTTGTTTCTGTATTAGGCCATGAATTTTCAAACACCCCTCATATATAGTAAATTAATTGTCATATATTTTAATTTCTCTTGAGCCTTATTTTTTTCATAGACTTACCCAGTAACCTATTCATGTACTTTTAGCTCATTGAATGTGGAAATTTCTCTCAAATCAGGTACTTCTTTTTTCTCATTTATGATAGCACTAGAAATTGTTTTCAGTATCTAAAGAAATATATTGTTTTTACCCATAGAGAAATATTTCACCACTATGTGTAGCAAGAGACTAGTTCCTCCTTAGAAATTTATTGATACTATTATCCACTGACAGAAAAGTTCCAAGCTACAAATGAGTTCCATTAATGCTGTTATAAATTCTAGAAATTTATTACTGTTATTATCCATTCCAGTCTTTTAATGCTGACCTAAACTCTATAAATTTATTAATGTTTTCATCCATTTGTGGGCAGGTTCCAGTCTTATAATGCTGACCTAAACTCTAGAAATTTATTTGTGTTATTATCCATTTATAGGGAGGTTTAATTCCTTATGATTGTCCTAAACTCTTGAAATTTATTAATGTTATAATCCATTTATGGACCAGTTCTAGATTTTTAATGTGGTCCTAAACTCTAGAAATTTATTAACATTATTATCCATTTACAGTTGAGTTCCTGGTTATGGACTTGTTCATATCAGTTGAAGGTTGTAACTTATGATGCAACATCTCTGAAAGTACATATAATGAATTTTTTTTTTTTTAATCCATTTACTGAGGTTATGCACTGTAACATCCATTTACTCAGATTATGCACTGTAATATCCATTTACTGAGGTTATGCACTGTAACATCCATTTACTGAGTTTATGCACTGTAACATCTATTTATTGTGGTTTTATGTAATAACATACATTTATTGTTTAATTCTTAGGCAGCCATTTGTTTTACTTATTGAGTTATTCTTTGAGAAATATTTTACTTGTGTCCAGCAGGGGACTGTGCCTCATGTGGAGCAAGCCATTCAGTATTGCACCTGGTTGCTCACCAAAGAACATCTGAGCAATGTGAGTGGGTGATAGGTAGAGTTAATATTTTACATTTCACAATCGTGGATGAGGTATGCAGTTAAAAATATTTTACATTTCACCTTGGTGAGTGAAAGTAGTCAGTATTTTACCTTTTTCTATCATGAGTGATGTGCTTAGTCAGGTAAAGAGTAAGGTGATTTTTTGTTTGTACATTTCATGATCATAATTGATAGGTTCAGTCAGGTAAAACAGTAATTGGTCATATTTTACCTATCACAAAATGTGAACAATTAGTCAAGTAAAATGCTTTGTGATTTTCTTTTGTGTACCTCAGAATTTACTTGTATGGTTTCTCAAAGCAAAATGACATTTGGTTTCTCATATATCTCTGAAAAACGTGGCCAGGTTGTGCAGCTTACCATGATGTGTGATAGCATGAGGCAATTAAAATTCTGTTGATTCCATGTTTAAATTTAAACAAATATCTTTAAAAGAACTACCAGAGCCGTTCACCAAATTTTGTTGTTGAAAAGACTCATAGATCTTGTGGCTGATTGGTTGTACATTTATATTCTGTATACCAAGTAATTAAATTTTTACCTCACATAACCCCAAATTCAGATAATTTAATTCTAATACCCAAGATTATACTGTAATTGTGAATTAATAGAATAAGAAGCTAAGAGAACTACAAGGTAGTAATAGAATAAGAGCTAAGAGAACTACAAGGTAGTAATAGAATAAGAGCTAAGAGAACTACAGAGTTACCCATATATGCCCTCTCATTTTTAATTTCTAATAATTTTTTGTTGTTTTATTAGAACCCAAGATCAGAGAGAAGCAGGCTTCCTTCCCTTTCTTCTCCTGTCACCACAGCCCCAGGCACCAATCCTTCATCTGGAGCACCAGTAAATAATCTTGCTTTTTCCCAAGGAGTGACGTCACCCAACTCAGGAGTTCAAAACTCTTGGACTGAAATCAGATCTTGTGATGCAAGAGAGTGTGCTACAGATTCTCTAGTAACTGGGTTGTCACACTGTACTTACTCCAGCCATCAGAAACCACATTTAACATCCACTGGTGTTAATACTGGCCAAGCAACATCAACTGGTGTTAATACTGGCCAGACAACAGCCACTGGTGTTAATACTGGCCAGACAACAGCCACTGGTGTTAATACTGGCCAGACAGTATCCACTGGTTTTAATACTGGCCAGACAACATCCACTGGTGTTAATACTGATCAGACAGCTTCAGCTGGTGTTAATACTGGCTGGACAACATCTACAGGTGTTAATACAGGCCTGACAACATCACCTGGTCTTAATATTGGCCCGACAACTTCTGCTGGTTTTAATACTTGCCAGACAACTTCAGCTGGTTTTAATACTGGTCATACAACATCACCTGCTTTGGATCTAAGCCGTCCTAAAATATCAGACATTGACCTGACCTCTCCCCACAAACAAGCAGGCATTGTAATAGATCTGACCTCTCCCCCTAGACATCAGTTGTCAGAACTCTTTCACTCGCCTACTCACCCTTCCACCCCATATCACCTTCCAGGCACCTCAGAGCATTGGCTGTCTCCATATCCAGGCCAGAGCACACCATTACGTCAGACTCAGGCACCACCCCAAAATGTTGGATTCCAGTCTTCCCCTCTTCTTTCATCACCCTACAATTATCTGTCAAGTGGTATGGCTGTTGGTCTGACTGGACAGAGTGCAGGAGAAGATGCAAGTGACTTTGACCTGACGTCTGACCCTGGCAATGACCTCATTATAACCTCTCCCGACAAAATTACCTCCAAAGTACGACATCATTTCCATGAAGATGTTCTTTGAGTTACCTCCCTTTCTCATTTCTAATGAGATCACTCTTTAATTCTATACTGTGAATTTGATGAGATCTTTTTAGTGTCCTTGTTTTTATCAAGATAGGTTTATTGATGACAATATACTATACAATAGACCTGTGGTGAATTATTTTTTTTGAGAAGCAACTTTCAATAAGAAGAGCAATTATCTTTAGCCAACCAGTTTATTGATCATATAATGATATCATTTATTGGGTGCCATCCAATGTGTTGATGATTCCATTTGTTGGTGCCAACCAGTTTATTATTGATAGGTCCAAATTGAAGTATTCTACATAGTTACACACTGTTATATGTTTGGTTATGTTTAATGACCCTGTCACTATATCAGATTCCCAAGTATCAATATTAGATTATCAATTCACTTTTAATACTAGCGACAGCCGGAAGGCCAGACCTATCTTTCCACTAATATGCTAAAGTTTTGGGCTATTAATCAAATGACATACTGACAGATAAATCAGCTGATGTGCCCAAGCTACTAACGTTATCTCCCCCTTTTTTATTAGTTATGATTATAATATTATTCCTCCAGATCAGCCCCCATATCAGCTTTTTAGTCGACGATTACAACAAATTATGCAACAAGGGTGAAGATAACAAATAAAATTTAATAACAATAAGACATCAATTTTCGATTGCAGAATATCCAAGAGTTCGTCTATCCTGCTCTGCCCGATTATTCGTATAAAGTTTGTTTTTGACTGATCATTTCATTTGGAAAGAGCACATTTAACTAGAGTCTCATGAAGACTTGCAACAGCTCACAGTGTCCTTGTCCGAAAACAAAGATAAAACAACAATAAAAAAAACCTCGAGCACCCTGGCTCACCAAAGCCAAATTGTGACTTTGAGATGGACACTTTTCAATCATATTGCTATTTGAACCATTTCACTTTAATAACTGACAAAAATAGTCCTTTGATAAACTCATCCATCAGCATAGAATCATGCCACCTCTGTCCACCAAATTTAATTAACTCGGACATTTTGCAGCAATAAAAATGTTCATCCAACTGTTGCATATTTATATGAAACTTTTCTATTTCTTTGAACTCTTACGTTTAAATACATCTGTGACACAATCGAGCAAACATCTATCAAACGATAGCAGCAACTAATACACAGTTGTCAATATTACATTATCTAAAACTAAGTTTATTCACTTTACAAAACTGTTTACCCAAGCCAATAAATACTGACAAGACGGGCAAACAAATGTAAAGTCCGTCAGCAAATATAAAACAAATTGCTACAGCAGTCTGGGGATCCATAAATTAATCTCAATACGACAAACAAACACATTTATAAAAACAAACCGAAAATAATAGATCAAAACAATTTAAAACAGAATATACATTTCTTAAAAGTTGCTTTTGAAAACATTTCAAGCCAATTTTTCATACAAATCAAAGTTTTAACACATCCAAAATGATAATATTTTCTATCCTATAATTATAATTGTACTAAAACCCATTAGACTTGATAGTCGTACACATAAAATACTGCAACCAAATCTAAATCCACATGAAGCATAGAATAATGAATTAAACAACCCAAATAAAAAATTAATTTACCTTGAATAAATACGTTTTTAAAAAATCCTTTTGTGATCTGACACGAGGGCTGGACATAAAATAGCGCAACCAAATCTAAAACCACATCAAGCAAAGAATAATGAATAAAACAACCCCAATAAATATTTCTTTCACCTTGAATAAATATTTTTTTAAAATTTCATTTGTAATCTGACACGAGGGCTGGACACAACCAAAGCACAACCAAAGCACCACACACACACACACACACAGAGTTTTCCAGAGTCCTTGTAGCCCATTGTTGTTACTGTTCTACAGGGTCTAATCAGGATATTTTATTGTGGTTCTTGGAATGTTTTTGTCTAGTGAGGTTGTCATAGTTGTTCAGACATCAAGATTAATATTGTTAAGAGAAATTTTGCATCTGGCATTTCTAACCACTTTATCGTGATGCAAGAAATGGTCAAATAACTTTTATTGATATTGAGACTGAACAGCGGTGCAGGAAATGGTCAAACAAATTTTGGCGGTGCGAGAAATGGTCATACAACTTTTAGTTATGCGAGAAATAGTCAAACAACTTTTATCGATATTGAGACTGAACAGCGGTTAGGAAAATGGTCAAACAACTTTTGGCGATGCGGGAAATGGTCAAAAAACTTTTGCTGATGTGGAGAAATGGCCAAACAATTTTTGATACCAGGAAATCTCAGCCACTCGTGTTTTTGCAAGGTCACAATGACTTTTTGTCTTGCAGCATTCAAGTCTTGGTCCTTGTCTAATTATGACAATAGCTAGTAAGCCGCGTGTGCGTCCGTGTGTATGATTTATTCTTCCTTCAAATGATGAAGTTTAATATGTTTTTGTTATGAAGAATACCAGTCAATGTTTATGTTTATTTATTTTAACTTAGAGTTGTGAACAAGCACCCCTGACCCAAAATGACCTTAAAAACTGTAATTAATTATATGAAAAATGTTGAATCCTTAGTGCAGGAGTCTCCAAACTTTTCAGCCTGAGGGCCACATTAACTATCAAACAGCAGCTCGGGAACCAACTACACATTCAAGGTCCAAATAAAAAAGAATCAAAACATGGATGTTGTTTTTAAGTATTTATTTAATATTATTTTATTCAGTTATTATTTAATAACACATTGATACACTACACATGAACACCTGTATTAGTGGGAATGGTGAAATTGCTTCCTGGATGCCAAAATAGCAGACATTTCTGACTTTAGATTTGATGTCCCCTTCAATTTGGTGACCTGAGATTATAATTAGACAAGTTTGTTCTCAAATTGTTCTTCACGTATTTCATTCTTGAAAATGTTTGTTCACACAGGTATGTTCCAAATATTGAAAGGTACCTTGATGCAAAGGTTTTGACATTAGGAAAATCTTCCTTGGGCAAAAACTGGTAAAAACCCACCAGTCCTTCTTTGAACTTGTTCCGAAGGAGGTCATTTGCTTGCAACTCAATGGCTTTGTCTAATAGTCATGGTTGACTGCTCGTATACTATAGACTGGGTGGACTGGATACTATGTCCGACTTATATAACAATCAGTGACCCATATCAATAATGCTCCTTTATTCCGAATCTGGGTCAGAGTTGTTTGCTCCTTCTCAACTCTCAGAGATTAGAGATAGAAAAATTTAGCGGCGGCTGATCTTGGCAGGATACACATAAACTTCTTTCCATAGACAAAAAGGTCTCCACAGGCCACATGAGAGGGCCTCGTGCGGCCCATGGGCCGTAGTTCGGAGACCCCTGCCTTAGTGTATTCTTAGGCTTTATTTAGTTCTTTAAATACCCTCTGGTTGACACATTAATACCTGTGTGAATGCAGTAATACCTGAGTAATTGCAGTAGTACCTGTGAGAATGCAGAAATAACTGTAAGATTGTAGTAATAACTGTATGGATGAAGCTATACCTTTGTGAGTTTTGTATGGATGAAGCTATAGCTATGCGAGTTCTGTAATACCTGTATGGATGAAGCTATAGTTATGTGAGTTCTGTAACACCTGTATGGATGAAGCTATAGCTATGTGAGTGTTGTAATACCTATGTGAATGTAGTTTGAGTGAATGTAGATTTTACCTGAGTGAATGCAATAATACATCTGTAAATGCAGTACTTCCTTGTCTCATAGGTATGAGAGATTGCAGAAGTGCCTCTGTGATTTCCATAATCCCTGTATGAATGCAGTAGTCCCCAAGTGAATACAGTAGAATCTGAATGAATGCAGTAGTTCCTAAGTAAATGTGAAAAAAACAAAGAAATGCCCAAAACGATAGAGTATGTGTGCTGTGTGGAAGCCATTGTGGATTAATTTAAAGAGAAGTCAAGGCAGGATATAATGTGCATAACGGATCGTTAAGTTTCAGAAGTGGCTACCTGGATAAATATACGCTAAATATAGCTTATTTATAAATAGGAACATGGAGTATTGAAAGCGTTTGAGAATGAGTTTTAAATTCATGGGTAAATAAATATTTATTTAAACACTTTATTACCAAGTGTAAAGTATTCCGATAATATTTTTTAGTGAAATGATTGCAAAATGTAAAGAAAAATGAATATCCTCTTCATTCGACAAACAACATTTTAGTCGGACATTTGGACAATAATAATAGAATATTAGAAAATAAAACCTTAGGCAATAACAGCAGACGCGGGCAGTAACAATATTTTAGTCGGACATTTGGACAATAATAATAGAATATTAGAAAATAAAACCTTAGGCAATAACAGCACACACGGGCAGTAACAATATTTTATTTGGACAATAATAATAGAATATTAGAAAATAAAACCTTATCAGGCAATAATAGCACACACGGGCAGTAACACATGAAAATGTATTTAGAGAGTAAAATGTTACACAGAATCAACACATAACAATGTTAATATTGCATACGTAACAAGATCAAACGTAAAGGTGGGCCATCTGTTACAATACGATCACGTAAGAACAGTGTCATTTATTTTCGTGTTCAATTCTGATTCTGTCACTTGTTTCTGTTGCCATCCTTTTATTCAATATAAACTGGATATATGTTTTTTATTTGGAGAAAAATTCTGTACATAATACAAGTGACAAGGATCAAGAAGACAGCGATATATGGTTTTCAATGTATTTGTACAGATCCTTAGATATGCCCTGAATTGGTAAGTGTACACCTTGACCCATAGATAAGCACTGAACCATGTGACCCATAGATAATACTTACAGGAGTACCACTTGCCCTATAGTCAGGCCCTCTACTTACAGGTGTACCACTTGCCCAATAGATAGATCAACTACTTACCATTGTACACTTGCCCTATAGATTGGCCAACTACTTACCATTGTACACTTGCCCTATAGATTGGCCAACTGCTTACCATTGTACACTTGCCCTATAGATTGACCAACTACTTACCAGTGTACACTTGCCCTATAGATTGGCCAACTACTTACCATTGTACACTTGCCCTATAGATTGGCCAACTGCTTACCATTGTACACTTGCCCTATAGATTGACCAACTACTTACCAGTGTACACTTGCCCTATAGATTGGCCAACTACTTACCATTGTACACTTGCCCTATAGTCAAGTGTATCGACTCTATTGTTGAACTGTAATTTTATTATTTTATATGTATGGACTGTTTTGTAAGAAATAATTATGAGAACATAATAATTTATTTCATTAATTAATTGACATATGCAGAGTTGATTGTTCATTTAATAAATTTATTTACCTTCTTACGGATATTGATAATTATAATTAATCATATGCTGGAGAAGAAAGTGAGTGGGTGGGAATTCGCTAAAATAGATTTAAGTCGATTTATCTTTTCTCTTAGTAAGGAAAGATTATGTGGTGTAAATGTTGTTGATGTGGAAGAGAGAAAACGTTTACAGCACCCATATATCCGCCAAGAGTGATGTCTGTTGGAGGATCACTAATAAAATAAATTAAAATTCTCATCACTTGTAATGTGTTTTGAAAGATTAAATAATGATGATATCATTTGCATTAACTAAGTTGCGTGCCCGTCACAGTATTAAAATACAAAATTCAAACGATATAAGTTGTACTGTTATATAAACTAAAATTGTAGAAACGCACACACACGCACGAACTCTCATACGCACACACTCAAACATACAAACACACTGAAAAAATATAATAAGACCTTCAACAAGAAAATGTATGCTTTCAGCTAAACATTTTGCCCCTGTGCCAACCTATTCACATAGGGACTTAACAACCGTCCAGTTAACACAGACAACACTAACTCGTCCCCATAGTAATGTTGTATCTTAGGCCATAAGAGAAAAGAAAAAAACAATTACTAATAAATATCTTGTATAAAACAAATGGTTTCAAAGTGAGTGACAGTAATAAATAAATATCAATAACTTTATCTCACTAAGAAAGATTGTTAAGCTAAGAAATGTATTGCATACCTCTATACCTCTATACCTCTATACCTCTATAGTGTAGTGTGTATGACGGTCGAGGACAAAGGATAGAAAAAATGCCTTCATGCACAAGTATCACTGTACACAAATCAGTACAAGTATCACTGTACATAAATCAGTACAAGTATCACTGTACATAAATCAGTACAAGTATCACTGTACATAAATCAGTACAAGTATCACTGTACATAAATCAGTACAAGTATCACTGTACACAAATCAGTACAAGTATCACTGTACACAAATCAGTACAAGTATCACTGTACACAAATCAGTACAAGTATCACTGTACATAAATCGGTATAACAAGCACCACTATATACAACAAGAATCACTATACATGAATCAACACAACAAGACTCACTGTAAGTACATCTACACAAGTATCACTATATGTAAATCTACAGAGCAACAAGAATAAATCTACAGAGGTATCCTGAGAATAAATCTACACAAGTATAACTATACATAAAACTACACAATAACAAGTATTTTGTATATAAATCTTCACAAGTATCATTGTATATAAATTCACACAGAAGGAAACAGCACATCACAGTTTAGCAATGCCACGAAATAAAACATCTTGAACGAGATCAACTGTCTCAGGTACCGAACCTCATTCTTTAAGGAAAACATCGTTTTAGAATGATAATGAATTTGAATGTCAAAATACGAGATGGAGACCGAATGGTGATCTAAGAAATTACAACAACTGGGGTTAAATAATGACTGCAGATGTGATTGTTTTTGACCCGTTTGTTCCTCTTTCTACCACAAGACAATTTCTAGCTGGACACTCAGTACCCACAGAAGTCAAAGGGTGGCAAGCATCTTCTTGCTGGATGTTCAGTACCCACAGAAGTCAAAGGACTGACAAGGGGTTTCTAGCTGGATACTCAGTACCCACAGAAGTCAAAGGACTGACATAGGATTTCTAGCTGGATACTCAGTACCCACAGAAGTCAAAGGACTGACATAGGATTTCTAGCTGGATACTCAGTACCCACAGAAGTCAAAGGACTGACAAGGGATTTTTAGCTGGATACTCAGTACCCACAGAAGTCAAAGGACTGACAGGGGATTTTTAGCTGGATACTCAGCACCCACAGAAGTCAAAGGGACTTATGAATGACTTCTACCTGGATGCTCAATACACACAGAAGTGTGAATGAATGATGTCTTGCTTATATTTAGAGTAACACTTAATCTGAAGGTGGTAGCTACCCACCTCCAGGCATGCAGAGATCATAATATGAACATTAGTTATAAATTAAATATCAAATCACATAAGTCTCTTGAGTTACAGCTAGCCTCTCTCCTAGGAGTAAAATATATTCCCTGAGTGTCAACTTAATCGTTAACTAAATCCAAGGCCCAGTCCGTTAGTTAGCTATCAATGACATAGGAAGACATGAAGAAATGTAATAATATTTAATAAGAATAAAAAACTCGAGAATTGAATTTTACAAACGTAACAAAACTTTGAAGAAACTCAATTGAATAAAACAACAACACGGAGTCCCATATAATAAGTCAAAGTATTTCAAAATACAGTTCTGTTAGAACAATAAATCCAAATTAACAGCTATTAATAGATGTGAAACATACAAGAAAGATTATAGTCAAGACAGAGACAACATATCAAATAATAAACTTAGCTGAATCAAGACAGTTCTGTTGAAATAATATCCAAATTGACTAATAGAACATACAGAGATTGACTCTCCTGTAATAAACTAAGGTAATATTAAATGTAAGTCTATTAGAATAATATACAAGTGAACAATAATTTAATGAATAAGAAACGCAGAGTTAATAATGACTTTCTTCAAGTATTCATTTATAGTGTTGTGGAGAATGAGTAGGTGTGTGTACTATGTATTATAGAGAGTGAGTTGATGTGTTGTGGAGAATGAGTTGGTTTGTTGTGGAGAATGAGTTCAAGTGTTGTGGAGAATGAGTTCAAGTGTTGTGGAGAATGAGTTGGTGTGTGTACTGTGTGTTATAGAGAATGTGGAGAATAAGTTTGTGTGTTATGGAGAGTGAGTTGTGTTGTGGAGAATGAGTTTATGTGTTATGGAGAGTGAGTTGATGTGTTGTGGAGAATGAGTTGATGTGCTGTGGAAAATGAGTTGATGTTTTGTGGGGAATGAGTTGGTGTGTGCACTGTGTGTTATAGAGAATGAGTTGGTGTGATGTGGAGAATGTGTTGGTGTGTGTACTATGTTATAGAGAATGAGTTGATGTGTGGTGGAGAATGAGTTGAAGTGTTGTGGAGAATGAGTTGATATGTTGTGGAGAATGAGTTGGTGTGTGAACTGTGTTATAGAGAGTGAGTTGCTGTGTTACGGAGAGTGAGTTGATGTGTTGTGGAGAATGAGTTGATGTGTTGTGGAGAGTGAGATGTGTTGTGGAGAATGAGTTGGTGTGTTATGGAGAGGAGTTGGTGTGTTGTGGAGAATGAGTTGATGTGTTGTAGAGAATGGGTTGGTGTGTTATGGAGAGTGAGTTGATGTGTTGTGGAGAGTGAGTTGATGTGTTGTGGAAAGTAAGTTGATGTGTTGTGGAGAATGAGTTGATGTGTTGTGGAGAATGGGTTGGTGTGTTATGAAGAGTGAGTTGATGTGTTGTGGAGAGTGAGTTGATGTGTTGTGGAGAGTAAGTTGATGTGTTGTGGAGAATGAGTTGATGTGTTGTGGAGAATGAGTTGGTGTGTAAATCTGGCGTGAAGAGCTCCCATTTGGCAAAATCTCTCAAACATCTCTAAAGGATATATAATCTCCTTCTCTTGTGGTGAGAGACTATAGAAGCGAACATTGAAACTCTGTATCTTTTCTCTGCGTCTGTAAATAGTCTGTAGCATTTATCAGTGGTGATTCTAAAGTGCACAGGTAAAACTTGAAACGTCAAGCATTCAAATATCCGTGTTCTTTACGGATTTAATGAGCTGTCCCTAACCCATCTTGGTTTTCCAATTTTCTGTAAGAAATCAGAGAAGAACGTGAAGTTATCTTTTTGTTTCGCCTTCGGGAATGATGCCCACCTCGTCACAGATCTGGTCCACTGACCCTGACACAAAATAACACTTCTAGCGGAAAGCTTGACAAATGACAAATGACAAATGACAAGAGAGGAACTTGAAGTAAATTCGTACTCCCTGTATGTATCTGGAAATTGTCAAATAGGTAGAAGCTATGAACGTTGTGGGTAGGTGACACCCGTGAACATAACACACATACTTTTATGTTATTTGATTAGATTTTGATTTGCTTGTGCTATGACTTTTTTTATTTTATGAAGTTAATGTTTTCTGATGCATCAGGTAAAAGATTAAATGAAATAAATCATGTTTCATTGATCTCTCTCTCTCTCCTCTGTCTCTCTCACTGTGTCTATCTATCTCTCTATCTCCCAGAGAGGCAAAACTTTTAATGACTTAGTAAACTACTAATTTGCAATAATATTAAATATTACACATACACAATCTTAATAGTCTTATAAAAAATAAAACACTATTTGTTATAACCAGTGTGTGTGTTCATTTGAAATAGTACACATGACAAATCTTTCCTTCTTGTCTACAATCCGATGTGTCAACCCCTAAATTTAAGGAGGAAAGTTCAACACACATTAAACTCTACATGTCTAAATCAAGCTTCGTGTCAAAATGACAATTTTAAAAAAATATTAACAACAAGTTCTAACTGCATAATGTGTGCGTGACATAGTGTGTGCCATTTTCCACATAAGCATTTTATGTTCTGCTTCGGTTCCTAGATATAATTAGACCTAATCAATTAAATGTGCAAGGAAGAAAATAGTTATTCGTCTCTAACACTTGAAGGGATTGTTCTTAGTCTTAGGTACTGCAAGTCTGAGTTTTCACCTCTCCATACCGTGTTCACTACATTCGGCTGTATACAATAAGTCTCTAGCTCAGGATTGCAGATGTAATTTGAATTTCAATTATTTTTACCTAGTTCTTCATGAACCAAAAATTAATTACTTGTCTGCGATAAAAATTATTCTTAACAGGAATCAATGTTTAATTAAATTTCTATGATTACTTACTATTAACTTTTCACTTACAAGAAGATTCATTGTATGGATTTAAAATATATTCTAACATTACACACACTGCACATTTATGTCAGATGTTCCTGTAATTAACTGATTGTAAAGAAACTTTCAAATGAATTTAATTGATCAAATGACTGAGGTAAATGCATGAAAGAATTTAAATTTGTGAAATTTACAGCACTGCATGCAGTTACTCTTCCTGTTTAATTACATTAATAATAAATTATTGTAGAACTGCCCTGATTGTCATGCAATCTAATGTTTTATTGTAGCTTAGGAATGAGTGGGCTTAGAAGTTTTCATGACAACTTGACAACCACACTGACAGTAACTAGATCTAAGGACACAAGCAAATAAACAAAAAACACATAGTAATAACTAGATCTAAGGAAATAAAACCAACCAGCCAAACACACAGACAGTAATAACTAGATCTAAGGACACAAGCAAATAAACAAAAAACACAGTAATAACTAGATCTAAGGAAATAAAACCAACCAAGCAAACACACAGACAGTAATAACTAGATCTAAGGAAACAAAAATCTCACAGTACTAACTAGTTCTAAGGAAACAAGAACAAACACACACACAGTTATAACTAGATCAAATGAAACAAAAAACACAGAGTAATAACTAGATCTAAGGAAACAACAAACAAACAAAATAATAACCAGATTGGAAACAAAAAACAAACACACAGTAATAACTAGATTTATAGAAACAAAAATAAAACACACAGAAAAAACTAGATTTAAGGAAACAAAAAAAAACATACACACAGTAATAACTAGATCTAATTTTTAAAAATCACATAATTAACTAGAGCTAAGGAAACAAAAAAATAACACACACATACATACACACACACACACACACACACACAGAGTAATAACTAGAGCTAAGGAAACAAAAAGACACACACTCACAGTAATAACTATATCTAACAATCACACACACAGAGTAATAACTAGATCTAAGGAAACAGAAAAACTAAACGCCGATTTAGCGCCTACCCTCTTGTTCTCTCTCAGATTCTGCTTCGCCTTCTTTTGTTGCTGTCAAAGAATTTTAATGAAAACAAAACTGCTTGGCACTGTGTCTAGAATCAGTAGAATTCTAACGTTTGGTACCTATCTGCCGGCATTGCTAAACTAAGTCTGTATCTCTATACTACCATGAAAAGATTGTATATTTATAATTTCATAGTCTTCTAGGACAGTTCACTAGAGAATACTGTGCTGAATGTGTTTTTTGGAAGAATGTTTTCTCGTTTTCTAATCCACGATTTTCGACACTTTTAATCCATAGAAAATGTAATGAAATGAATATTTCAAAAGAATATTTTTAAAATTCAGTTATGATTACTATTAGAATTTAATCTCCTTAAATCCACATTGCTGTGACTTTTGTAATTTCAAATATGTCTTTGTATTGTGACTTTTACTATAATAAGAGTATATCAAATTTAACTAAATTTATAAAACAGCCGACAACAGGGTGAATCTGTAACAAATGAAAAATAATATTTAGAAGAAACAGAAAAAATATTTCCCCCTGCAGACGGGACATCCAGGAATAGAACTTACATAAAGAAGATGAAGATGACGGAGGATGGGGAGTTTATCGAGGGTGAGCAGAGGTTCGTGAAGATGAATGAAGTTTTGATACAGGGCTAATTTCTTGTTCGGAATCACGTGTGCAATATTCTACAAGCCTACGACATGAAGTGGGAAGACATTATATAATAGCGAGTAGACGAATGGAAAAATTAATTTCGTTGAGATACCCGCCACTGAGCACACGTCTTGTTGCGTCATTTGGGTCGTCTGCTAGAACTCCTGCATCATCATGTTCAGCATGATTGCCAAAATGGTGAGAAATTAATTGTAATTTTATTAATTAATGTTAAGTTTGTATTTTTAAAAATTAAATAATGTTAATTTTGTAATTTTATTAAATAATGCGAATTTTGTAATTTTATTAAATAATGTTCATTTTGTAATTTTAGGAAATAATATTAATTTTGTGAAATTACATAAGGCTATTTGAAAAATATTATATTAATTATTTTGAAATATAAAATTACACTGAGTGAAGTGTTACAATAAATTAATTATTTTGAAATATAAAATTACACTGAGTGAAGTGTTACAATAAATTAATTATTTTGAAATATAAAATTACACTGAGTGAAGTGTTACAATAAATTCATTATTTTGAAATATAAAATTACACTGAGTGAAGTGTTACAATAAATTAATTATTTTGAAATATAAAATTACACTGAGTGAAGTGTTACAATAAATTCATTATTTTGAAATATAAAATTACACTGAGTGAAGTGTTACAATAAATTCATTATTTTGAAATATAAAATTACACTGAGTGAAGTGTTACAATAAAGATGTTATTTATTTTTTAAAAGTTTAATTTAATTTTTCAGAGTGCCAGGTTTTCCCCAGATATCACCCGCAGTTCTGTCCAAGTGATGACCCACTCAGTCCCTGATTGCGAGATAGAAGTTGACACCTCCATCTCTGCCAACAACGACAATGCAGAGGTAAGTGTTTTATTAAGAAGAAGTATGCACGACTCGACAGATGGTTTAGTTGATTGCTTGCTTGGTTGGTTATTTATTGACAACTCATTTTTTTATTACCTGTTTGATTGAATGATTGACTGATGACTAACCACTTATTGACTGATTGTTTGACTGACAAGTATTTGTATTGCAACTTGTCACCTTGTAATAAAATGTTCCTCATTTATTAATTTCTTTCCTAGTATGATATGGCTAAATAAACACACATTGAATTAATACGAGTCATTATTACTATTTTCAAATACACTTACCCAGATTTCAACTAGTGTATTAACCATGCCAGACAAACAATAAAAAATTCTTCTTTAGATTTTCAGCAATAAATACAAAATAACACCATGGCTAATTGCCTGATACGCAATTCAGGATTGTAACATCTACTTGATAAATAGCACAGTACCACAAAATCAGGACTTTAATAACATTACCTTAGTAACAATACTACAACATATTTACCAATGTTTTCCTGCAGTGTGAAATTCAGCATCGGACAGTAAACTTGGTTTTGTACTAGTGCTACAGTGTGAAATTCACAATCAGACAGTAAACTTGGTTTTGTACTAATGCTACAGTGTGAAATTCACAATCAGACAGTAAACTCGATTTGGCACCAATGCTACAGTATACGACCATAGTCGATTTGCTATCTCAGGGGTAATTTACTGTCATTTCCATCAGCTATTGAAAGTGAAATACAAAACTGACTGGAAAAGAAAGACATTAATGCAGAGGTACGTTACCACAGTAGAAATATTACAATTACATTCAAAACTACTTCCAAACAGTGTGAAATCCAAAATTGAGTTATCCTACAATGCTGCCATTTCTACCTTATACAAATCACTGTCACTTGAGGAATTTCTACAAGTCAAACACGTCACATAAAGACATAACAACACGTCACATAAAGTAGTTGTTACTACAAGTCAAACAACACGTCACATAAAGACAACAACTAAAGTAGTTTTTACTACAAGTCAAACAACACTGTAAGGGAATATGAGGCAAATTATGCTGAATTAAGAAAACATTATTTTTCACTTTTATTAATCTTTCAACTTATTCATCGTTTAAACTGTCTATTTAATTTATGAGAAGACTTCCGCTAAGCAACTAGGCTCGGCTGATGCAATAACAAGTTTACGGGTTGAGAGTATGTGGGTCACACCAAAAGTGAGGGAAGGGCCGTTAACCGGATACGAGATGCCCATATTTGGTCACTTGCGTTCCGTATCCTGACGCAGCGTTTATCTGCCAGCTGACCTCGGGTCATTCATATATACACGTGAATGAATCGAAATTCTGGAGACGCTCAGATTATTCACAGTGCCCATTGTTCAGGGGTAGAAAACCGCGTCCACCATTAGACCGCGCATAACTTCACATAGTGCCGGTCTGGGAGTCTGGGAGATGAGACTCGAATTCTGGGAGTCTAGGAATCTTGGAGAAGAGACTTGGATCTAGAGGTTAGACTGAGAATCCTAATATGGCATCTTCAAACTCAGGGGCCAATTGCTCAAGGACTATGCCCAGTGCTATAATCAACATTGGAGGGACCTGACAGAAGATAACTGCTTGTGATGTCAGAACCACACTGGTTGATCGATGATAGCCACTACTTTAATGAACTATTAAAGATAAGTGGGAGATGCCCCAATGATAATCAGAACAGACAGTAATCTCAGGTATACAGTCATTCGAATTCGGGCTGAACAGGATAGATTATCTCTAATAATCCATGTTTTCGTAAATGTTCATTTTTTTCTATTATTTGAATTGTTATTAAATTTGTTGTTATCTTACCCATTGTTACATAATTGTTTATAGCACGACTGGATTAACTAGGGGGTGGGGTGGCGTGCTGTAATAAAGGGATAAAGAATCATAAATCTTAATTTATAAATAAGGGGGAGATAACGTTGCTAGCTAGGGCAAGTCAACTGATTTATCTAGCAAGGTGTCATTGAGTAATAGCCTGAATCTCTTGGCATTTTGTAGTGGATAAGTCCGGCAGTTGCTATTGTTAGAAATTACTCAGTAACCAATATTGATAACTGGAAATCTAAAACAAGACAGAGTCGTTAAACCTAGACCAGACATGTGACAAACACGTCACATAAAAACAATAATTAAAGTAGTTTTTACTACAAGTCAAACAACACATCACATAATGCAATGATTAAAGTAGTTTTACACCTAGTCAACACGTCACATAAAGACAATGACTAAAGTAGATTTTACATAACAAGTCAAACAACACGTCAAATAAAGACAATGACAAAAGTAGTTTTATACACGAAGTCAAACCACACATCACATAAAGACAATGACTAAAATAGTTTTTGCACATCAAGTCAAACAACACGTCACATAAAGACAATAACTAGAGTAGTCTACACACCAAGTCAAACAATGCGTCACACAAATACAATGACTAAAATAGTTTCTACCCACCAAGTCAAACAACACGTCACATAAAGAAAATAACTAGAGGAGTTTCTCCGGCATATTATAGCCACTCGAAGTCACCCTATTGAATTTTCATCTCTAAATTTTTGTGCTTTGTCACAAAATGTTCAATTACCAAAGTTTCACTAAAGGCAGAATCAAAAGAACGCTGCAAAAGTCCGCACAAGATAAAAATTTGACAATTTCTGTTGTTGAGGAATGTCTGCTGTCTTTGTTCCATGGAACTGGGATCAGAAATTTGACTGGGTGGCTCTGTGTGTGACGCCAAGTGAACCCAAGCACTGGGTATTTAAGTATACAAGCTTCTAGAAGTTCACAAACGTTAAATGGAGGTGTAACAGCTACTTCTGACAAATTAAGCTTGCCGGTTTGCGAGCTCCCCTCTTGTAGGTGACGGGTAGGTTCAGCATGCATGCGCCAGGACAACAGTTTCTGCCCGATGTTTGATTTGAGTTAGTCATGGTGGCTGCTAGGCAAGCGACAAGTTCTGGAAGTGCAAAAGGTATAAAGTGGACGATAGTAGAAGTTTTCCAGAAGTCCATGAATGATCACCACCTATGCATTCTTAGGCACAATATCTACCCATCCAGTTGGAACTGGTTTGGGAATTATATCAGCAATTTCTAGCCTCTCCTCCAACTGAGGTTTCTTCCAACTCTGACACTTAAAAATATTAGTAAAAGCATTGCCCAAGGTCGGATCACTTTGATATTTAACAATTAAGTTTAGAAATAGGGATAGGCAGATTTACTCCGCCACACACTCATTCACAAATGTCCACAACATTAGCTGACCATCACACCTGAGTGGTGCACTGGCTATTCCCGGGAGATTTGAAAACATCAATTTAAACAGTCCCATATGCACGCACACCCACCCCCTCACAGTGGGCAATCAGTAACCCATAAATAATAAAATACAGCTAGCTAAATCGAAAATCGTCTAATAGCACATAAACAGAATAATCATAACTCACAATTACAGAAAAATACAATTACTTTGCAGGTCAAAGGTCTGCTACTTGTTCCTGATTTGCCAGACGTGTGTTACGTGCGTGACATTTCTCAGGCAGAGTTACAGTCCGTGAGCACATGTGACCCTGGATTTGTGAGCGCTATGGTGAGTGAGATTTTAGATATTCTAGTGTAAACAGCTCATGACAATAAATGGACAATGGTGAGTGAGATGTTAGGTATTCTAGTGTAAACAGCTCATGACAATAAATGGACAATGGTGAGTCAGATATTAGATATTCTAGTATCTCTACACGCAGAAGTGAGGCTATCGTTGTGTGTCTTGCCCTCTTATGGTACAAGTTGCATATAGTTTCTACTGAGTTCTGATAGAATGACAAGTATTTTGTCCTTTACATTTACAATTATTTGTAAATCAATCCTACTTTAAAAAAGGCTGTCATGATTGTGCGTATTTTCTACTCACAGGATTTACGGGAAGTCTCCAATCAAAGACGTTATTACGCAGGGGGAGAAATCAGCGCCAATCAGCTGCCTGAAAATTTACGGGACCAGTGTGAAGGTCGGAGAATTATCTCACTCATTGAACTTTCTACTACGAGCGGTGACAGTTCCGAGAAACATAAAAGAAGAGGTGAAAATAGATGTTATATAAATTATAAAATAAATTCCCTTCAGTTCAAAACATGAAACAAACATCAAAGAAGAGGTGAAAATAGATGTTGTATAAATTATAAAATAACTTTCATTCAATTCAAAACATGAAACAAACATCAATATCCTAGTCAAACATGGCACAACAGTTTTAAAATCACAAAACTGATTTCAGTGCTATTAGACAGTTGGATGAATGGTCTTCTAATAATATTCTTTTATCTTCTAGGATCGGCCAAAACTTGCTTGGAAATTACTGTTCTTACCCCGCGCCAAAACTGCGCCATGAAACAAAGATTTGGGTGAGGTGAACTGAAACCCCCCACACGTAGTTCACGGAAAAACAACACTCCCATAATGTCAACGGAAATCAGGATTTTGACAACTGTCATATCACCTTGATTATGACGTCATATTGTGCCAGCTACTGCTAAAGCTTCTCTAATGACCATCTTGCTTTCTGTGTTTACAAACAATAAAATAAATAAAACAAAATGTTTTCATTAAAACTAAGATAACTGTTTGTAAAATTCACTTACGTTTATTTGGTAGGAAAACAAACAATTAACGGATATAGAAGTAGTTTGCAATATAAGTGTTAAAGGGGCGAAATTCTATCAAAAAATTAATATTACCTTTCAAACTGTACACAAACAACAATTAGATTTTTGCTAACAAGAATCTATTCAGTGAGTAGAAAATCATTATTCTTTACCATTTTAGAATGACATTATTGGAAAAACATTATTCTTTACCATTGTATAATGATGTTATTAGGAAAAACATTATTCTTTACTATTGTATAATGACGTTATTAATAAAAACACATTTCCTTACCATTGTAGAATGACGTTATTAATAAAAACACATTTCCTTACCATTGTAGAATGACCTTATAAGGAAAAAATTAAATGATGCGATTAAGAATTACACTAATTACTTTATCATTTTAAGATGATGAGATTAAGAAAAACACTAAATACCATACCAATGCTGAGTGATGTTATTAATGTCAACGCTCCAAAATATATTTTCTTTAGTAAGATCAGAATTAATTTTCTTTCAACGTAATATGATTAAAATTATAATGTTAGGTTAGGACATATGGGACTTTTCAATAAGCAGTTTTAATTCTATGTCAACATGTTTACAAACTGTCTGGTCTATTTCTGAACTATTTAATCGAATTCTAATCAATCAGAATGAGTTTTCAGTTCAGAAATCCATAGTAACAAGATATTTTCTTCCATTTAATTTTTTCTTTATATTTCCAAGCTTTAGCTTCGCTTGCTATAATGTAACAGCCAAATCAATTCTATTGTGGAAATAAATATCTTTCCATGATAAAACACAATGTTCGTTTTTGTTGTATGCACTGACTTGTTTGTTTGACAAAGTTTGTTGTTATTGTGTCTAATATAATGTTCTTATCATGAAATTTTCTGATTTTTATCTTTTATATAATTGTTATAATTAATTAAATAAATAACTTTATGTTTATAATTCACATTCTTAAGCATATCAACTGGTATGACAAGAGTAGACGGGGTGGTGGTGGGGGGGGGGGTTATCTGCCAAATGATTAAATAAAGACGGACCAAAGTGACTCCTTATGTAAGAAGTTTATCGTTTTGTTAACTTTATATGACGTTATCTGCCCAAATGATTAAATAAAGACGGACCAAAGTGACTCCATATGTAAGAAATTATCGTTTTGTGAACCTTATATGACGTTAATAATTTCTTTTATTTGGAAGTATTGAATTTGACACGACCAAGAAATAGATCCGTCAGTTCCCTACTGGGAAGTAGGAAACCTAGACAGAATATAAATACAGTGTAGCTAAATTATAACTTCCAAATGTAATTTTATTAAATTATATAAATTGATAAGTTAATAATTATTAAGAATACATTATATTATTAATAACTGTGAAGGGGCGTCATCACGAAAGAGCCAAAAACGTCCTGTGCCGTTTATCAACGTTGATATTTGACCTGTGTAGAAGAGTGGAAAGACGGGCTTGAGCAGAATTAAATTACGGCACGAGAACAGACTGTCCGGCCACTGTGACATCAAGTGGCATCTTGCTGATGACAGCTGGCCGGACGATAGGAGACTCCATGTCTTGGTTTCATAGTCAGGGTACCACGCACTAATACAGTCCCGCGACGGGTCATGTGTTGTGACGTCATTCTGCCGTGTACCTTACTGACGACAAAGGAACTCAGGTTTCAAAATGTCACATGGCTCAAATATCCGGTCCCTGTAACTCTGTTGCAGACGACTGTTCCCAAAATCTATCGATCTATATAGCAATTTCTACACTATTGACTTAGAGTAAAAAAGTTCGTAAGCGACTCTATGACTAAGCCAGTAGCTAACAACTGTTCACACAAAGCATTAATTCGTGATTTTCCGTGTTCATTGTCACGAACGTGCTCATGAGGCGTGCAATAGTTGTGGACCCGGGAACAGTTGTGTGTCTCATTTAACGCCATGCATGATCTCCCCTTACGTGTCGCTTGCCTTAGGCCATTATTTCTCTTTGATTCTACATTAACAGCAACGGAATCCCAATCATTGTCTTAATTATGAGTTCAATCTTCTTCAAGCCATATTATTTTATTCAAGTAACCTAATGATCTTCCGTCACAGATTATAAGCAATTATAAGCAATGGTCCTGATGAGTTAATTTTATCTCAGTTATTTCTTCTAGAAATTATTTTAAAAGCTAAAGCAATGTTTTCCACTTTCCCCAAGTATTAGACAGCACCCTTCGCTATGTGGCAATTTTAGAACACTACATTGAATTCCTAGTTGTGTCCATTGTTTTGGTGGACTGGGGAATCTCATTTGGCCTGACAGGTGGGCGGGCGACAAGAGTTTTGAGACAACTGGCTTACACATAACTTACATCTGTAGAATAAATCAGGTAATTATGTACGTTTGTTCTGTTGTTTAGCAAAATGTCGTATATCTTATTATGCACAAGTCACTTGCCGTTTGCCAGTTGTTGCTAGGCATGTGTCAGTAGCATGTTGTCGTTAGCCACTTGTCGCCCACTAAGTGTCGTTTGTAAAATGTGCCCGCCCAGAACGGAAAGAGAAAATAACTCTAGCTACTGAAGAACTTATACTTAATACTTTAGATGAGCCTTGAACTGATAGAGTCGGCTCAAACAATTCATGAGTGTGAAATGACTGCTATTTTATTTTGTATAAACATCGAATCCTACTCTTTACAATCTCGGTACTACAGACACAGAAATACAAATAAATACTTCAAATTGTTGCTGAAATCGAACTTTAATCCGACTTTATTATAAGTTGGTGCAATATAAGCTATAGCTGTTTACTACTACTAACAATGGTAAGTTCTATATCCACAAGTCTAACTCATTTTAATGCAGTTTATTTACAACACCAGATGTTATACATTTACTTACAACAACATATGTTATTTACCACAACACCAGTACTCATACTAAAGCCATTAGCACACAATTACACAATAAACACCCAGTCGTACAAGGTTATCCCCTACAAGATGTAAATGTTAAAGAAACAATGGTAATGAAAATCACAAAGTTCAGTCGAGAATCAACAGTTCATTTACGATATCCAAATCTGGATTCTCAAATGTCGTATCTCACAAGGCCTTATGTGATATTAGTCTGATATCGCATGGCCATAAGTGATATTAGTCTGATCTCACAAGACCGTATGTAATATTAGTCTGATCTCTGCAGGTCGTATGTGATATTAGTCTATCTCTCAAGACCTTATGTGACATTAGTCCTATCTCTCAATGTCATATGTGACATTAGTCTGATTCTGAAAAGAGGACGCAAGTGTTGCCTGCGTCATATATATTTAAATTTTTACATTAATAAATCACGAACGTTGTCTGAATTAAATTAACAACAGTACAAATATGTTATTAAAATTAAGCTAAGCTATCACAACAGAACAGTTAAACAAACATTTAAAATGCGAGAAATTTGAGGGACATACATTTAATTTATTTAAAATCAAAATGAAAATAAGAGGTCAAAGGAAAATATATAATATTGAACGCTACATCAAAACAGCAACTACTACTACTACTACTACTATTTGCTACTGGTACGTGCCGAATCCTTGTAAAGTTCACTCGTGCAGGCCGGCAGTTTACTCTCCTAATTCTCTCGATGCACACCGCTTCTCTGATTTCAGGTTTTATGGCCCCGCCCATGCTGGCAGTTGTCCCGGCGCACTGAAGCGCGAACTACGACGTCACTCGTTTAAGTTCCTGTTACAGATCACACTATTTGACAAGAAAATACTTACAAGTGTTGCACGTACACACGGTCTGTAAAAAAAACTTCTTGGCTATAAATAGTATATGTATTACTACGTACAGAGATAGATGTTTGAACTGAAACACTCGTCTACATCTTTCTACATAAACATAGTGTTCAAAACTACAACAGAACAAAAGCAGAGCTACCGTGACATGATTTCATCTTTTGGCAGGCTACTAAACCTGAGTAAAGTGAGTATGTCAACCAGACACAAGTATTGACGTGTATACGGATTCCGGAGGGGGGGGGGGAGGCAGAAGAATGGCGTCACAACACAACATGGCCGTATGGCGGGACTGTATTCGTGCGTGGTACCCTGATTATGAAACCAAGACATACTTCGTCCCGCCAGTGGTCATCACCAGGATACCATTAGACGTGGAAACAGTAGCCGGACAGCCAGTCTTCGTGCCTCAGTGTAATCCTGCCCAAGACTGCCATATACGGGATGATTTGGCACTACAGCGAGTGTTACGCAATTTGCGAGAACTGGTCAGTGAACAGAGTGAACCAATGTTTGTCATTTCACAGTTACAGTTTTCTAGTTATCTGAGAAATTCACGTTATGCAGAGAATACCAAAATGTTCACAAGACCAAAAAATCTTTCTAAAGATTACCATCAAGGTGACTTTGACATTCTCATCATCCATCGTCACTATGGAATAATCACCGGAGAGATAAAGTCAGTTCTGTCAAACCAACAACAACTCCAGTTACCACAACCAGACGTAGACCGAGCGATCACTGACAGAGTACGATATGCAATCAAACAACTGAATAAATCCGAAGTCGTTCTACGGGAGATAACCAAAGACCTTGAACCCAACCTTGCCATCCGTAAACTTCTCATTCTGCCTTACGTCACTACTGATGTCCTGATGCAGGTTGTTACGAATGACGAACAGTTAAAACCGGTAAGACTTTAGGTAATAATAAATTAATATTAACATTGACGTCACTGCATAAATTGTCCAAATTTTCCCCAGTAATTAAGATATTTGTCGTTTTGTACTTCTGCAGTACTTCAAATTTTTAAGTTATTAACATGTAGAAAACTATTGTCTTCATTCCATAAATCCATAAAGTAGTCACGTGGTGTGCCCTTATTCTTTACAAGAGCAACATCATTCGCTAAACTGGGAAGAAAACTATGGGTAGGGTAGAGAGCGGTTGCCCATGAGGACCATTGCAGTCTATGTCCACTCCCATGTCAGTCATGCAACGTCATCTACACTGATCACGTGATATAACAAATCAGTTTAGTTCCTTATCAACAAATAAACTGAAAATAGACATTCATATTTCAGTGACCTTTCGAATCCATTTGCGCCCTATTAACAATATTCGCCTACCCACTCAGTACAAACACACACACACACACACACACACACACACACACACACACACACACAAAAACAACAAAAATACACACACACACAATCAGACACATGCATACGTACAGACATACATACATATACACACTTCAGCACATACACTATGAGGCGCTTTAAATACTGTAAATTGTGTTAGAAATTGATTGAGTAAATTAAAATAACGGTAAAAATTCTAACCTGACCGATCACACGCATGAATACACTTCAAATATTACGTCAGACGCTGCATAGTATTTAATAAACAATCACTAATTAACAATGTCTGCCCAACCTGACAACAGAGAGACAATACCGTAGATTAAAAAGGTAATTAAAAACAATTAATTGATAAACGCAATTAGTATGAACTTTAGGGATATATTCAATTTTGAAGAAAGAAATGTCATGGCTGCAGAAAGAAAAATTTAAACCTTACGGCATCAGTGAGTGCAACGTAAATTAATGACCACTCTAGTTAGAGACAGCGTCTCGATCACATAGCTCTTGATGTCCACTCTAGTTAGCGTCTTGGTCACATAGCTCTTGATGTCCACTCTAGTTAGCGTCTTGGTCACATAGCTCTTGATGTCCACTCTAGTTAGCGTCTTGGTCACATAGCTCTTGATGTCCACTCTAGTTAGACAGCGTCTTGGTCACATAGCTCTTTATGTCCACTCTAGTTAGACAGCGTCTTGGTCACATAGCTCTTGATGTCCACTATAATTAGACAGCGTGTTAGGTTTCCAGTATTTATTTATAGACCCTGCCTAGGATTTTAAGGACTTTAAAATATGATAGATTAAATTAATTCCTTCCCTCTATCCTAAACAGACTGGCTGCCCAAATTATTATTTGACTAACTTTAAAATGTGTCTTGTAGTGCAGACAACAGATTTACAAACTGACAATTTGCGTACAAAGCTGGCTTTGGAGTCGTTAAATTCCTCTAAATTAATATGCATACGTTATGTCATTCAGCTCATTCGCCCCCATCCAAAACCAAGAAATCTATAGGTCTATCATGCATAAAAATGTACTACAAAGAGGATTAACAATTAAAAATAAGATTTAATAAGTTTAACAATTTAACAAACAGTTAATATACGAACGCGAAGTCTAATTCTAAGCCATAGCAATCAACGTGCTTTTAAATTGTCAACTAGAGAATTGCCATGAGAATAGAGTTCCTTTTGATTTTTTTGGTACACCAAGTTATGACTTAACTTGCGAATGTTGGTCCACGTGTTCGAATCCAGTCCAGACCAGTCTATCTCACTTGTCTTCCCTCAGCAAAGATGCATACAGCATAACAATGGAATTGTCTTTCAGTATCGCTGAATGGAATGGTGAGTATAGACAGACGTGCAGACCTGCGCGCTGGCACTGTCCGTTAATGGCAATAGGACAACAGTGGATTCAGCTCACTCGTAGAGCATGAACAACTTCAGTGGAACAAGGATAAGGAGTAGGAAACAGAAACCGACCTGAAAGCAAAAGTGTTTTCGTAATCGTCTTGCTTCAAAGTCGCCTACCTAAGCACGATCAGTTTATAAATACTCGGGCTAGAAATTCGACATAACGCGTCGTTTACAATTTTAGATCAAAATTATAATATCGCGCATGTTGCATTTAACAAGCATGACGTATGAATTACCAAATATTTACAACATTAAAATTTAGAGTTCATACAAAAGGGACAATTCAAACCAAGCAAAGTGCTTTACAATTTACATTAAAATTTACACGCAATAATTTGAATTACAATAGAAAATTCATGTCGGGCTCAGGCATCCCTGGCTCTAGTGAATTTAAAGTTATATAAATTAAAGTTACAATGGGAAAAGAGTTACAATGATTTATATACAATAACTTATAGGTTTTTGTCACTTATCAACGAACCGTGCTTAAGCTCAATAGCAATGCACAGCACAAAATTACATACATGTTCAACAATGCAAAATACAATTAAATAAATTCAAAACCTTAGTGAGAAATCGAGGTGTTATCTCAGCAAAACGCGTCGGCTGTTCCTATGCGACTCACGAATAAGCGGCGTCTGGCTTCTTGTATCTCAGAGTGACTCTACAGAACCGCGTTCCGTATTTATTAAAAATCAGAAGGTGCATCACGTGACTGGTCACGTAGTATGTGGTTGGTTCGAGAACTTAGACAATGGTCCAAAGTTACATAATGTCTCTGACCTCTTTGTTGGAAGCTTCTCGATACTGAAGTATCATGGGAGAGCTCCAAACAAAGGAATTTCAAATTTTGATGTTTGAAAATAAACAAGTGGGTCAAGGAGTCATGACATTTTTATCAGACTGTGACACAGCGTCTCGATCACATAGCTCTTGATGTCCACTATAGTTAGACAGCGTCTCGATCACATAGCTCTTGGTGTCCACTCTAGTTAGACAGCGTCTTGGTCACATAGCTCTTGATGTCCACTCTAGTTAGACAGCGTCTTGGTCACATAGCTCTTGATGTCCACTCTAGTTAGCGTCTTGGTCACATAGCTCTTGGTGTCCACTCTAGTTAGACAGCGTCTTGGTCACATAGCTCTTGATGTCCACTCTAGTTAGACAGCGTCTTGGTCACATAGCTCTTGGTGTCCACTCTAGTTAGACAGCGTCTTGGTCACATAGCTCTTGATGTCCACTCTAGTTAGAGAAAGCGTCTTGGTCACATAGCTCTTGATGTCGACTCTAGTTAGAGACAGAGTGCTGGTCACATAACAATTAGTGTCCACTTCACGGAAAAGATTTGGTTGTATAGCTTTTAGAATGTGTCGAATGTTTGCTTGTACGTTGGCGAGTGAGATTACTGGATGACCTTTTGAAGTCTGAACAGACTGCGGACATCAAGGGTCAACAATTAGGTATCAAGTATCTGCTTAGAACTGCTCGAGAAGTTTTCTTTTTTTTTTTTTTGATTTGTCTTTATTTCTAGACATTTGATTTTCTGTGATCGGTGACATATCAGTAATGTTAATTTTGCTCTCAAGGTCGGTGACATTTCAGTAATGTTAATTTTGCTCTCAAGGTCGGTGACATTTCAGTAATGTTAATTTTGCTCTCAAGGTCGGTGACATATCAGTAATGTTAATTTTGCTCTCAAGGTCGGTGACATATCAGTAATGTTAATTTTGCTCTCAAGGTCGGTGACATTTCAGTAATGTTAATTTTGCTCTCAAGGTCGGTGACATTTCAGTAATGTTAATTTTGCTCTCAAGGTCGGTGACATTTCAGTAATGTTAATTTTGCTCTCAATGTCGGTGCACAAATGGGGAGGAGCTTATTGTCTCTGAACTGACGTCAAGCGCTTTGAGATTTTAAAGTATTTTTGAGGGAACACTCGAAAGTCCCAGGGATACATTTTTTTTTAGATTACAATTGTAATGCTCTGCATTAAAATGTACTGGAGGTACTGTTGGTTATTTGGTAGTTGACCTGTATTTGTTATTATTCTTTTTTTTTTACTTAGTTTTGTTTTGCCATTTACATTTATTCATGAACCCAGATTATAATTGAACTTTAAAAGCCTTATTTAAATACCTCGACCTTTGCATTCTAGGATCTTATTTATATTTTGTTATTTAATGATGATGAAAATAAAATATTGTTGTTCTTGTTTATGGAATTGATTTTCCATATAGTTACACTAACTCAGATAAGAATTATAAGTAAATACTTAAATCTAAAATATAATAAAACACATCTTAGCAAAACAGTTTTCATTTTGTTATTTAATCAAACAGATATGCTGATAACATTTTGCTTGAATCAATTATATCAATTATAATTAATTGTAAAGTAATGATAATTATTTTTTGTTATAATTATATAGATGTCATACATATAGAACAGGTATTAATGTACTTTTTGTTATAATTATATTGATGTCATACATATAGAGCAGCTTTTTTGTTATTATTATATTGATGTCATACTTATAGAACAGGTATTAATGTACTTTTTGTTATAATTATATTGATGTCATACATGTAGAACAGATATTAATGTATTTTTTGTTATAATTATATTGATGTCACTCATTTAGTACAGGTATTTACGTACTTTGATGTTATGATTTTATTGATGTCGTTCTTATTTAATTACCATTAAGTGGTTTAATATTTTCTTTGGACTGGGTTGTTTAAAGTCACTACTGTTAGCAGTAATTTAGAAAGTAAGTGGTTAAAAGAGAATAGTCAGTACTTATTAATTAGCGATGCGTTACAGTAGTAAGTTGTTAATAAATAAGCATTAAGTCATATTATACATGAAACTGCTAAAAGTTAAAAATGAAACGAATACAACTTGAAAGTAGAAAAGTCTTTATTGACATTCCTTAGACAAGCATTAACAAAAGTCGACGGTTTTACTTGACATGTATTATATACAATTTGTACCCGTTATTTCCTTCCAACTTCAGTTACTATCTATTGAGATAAGACTTCACACCAGACTTACACATTTATTGTTAGTGGTAAGTGATTGATGAAGACTACTTGGCACTAACGTCAATTTTTGTAATTGTTTTTCTATCTCCAAAATACTAAGATTTTTAAAATTCTTAGTAACAAGTGAATACAATTTATATAAGTAGATATATAGGTAGATAATTACAGTTCCATAAGTATATATATGTAATTAAGTATGTAAACTTATCAGTATATTACAAGGTATTTATGTAGGTGAGGAAATTCCAAGTTAACAGGTAAAAACGTAGATTTATTAGTTATAAGTTAAAAAGGGTACAATACTATTAAAAAAGAAGTAAATATACTAGCATTAAGCACAAAGTAGGTAAAATTATTGTAAGTAAATTATGGCAACTTTTCTATTAATTCTTTTTCCATCAGGACCTGGTCACGTGTCTCCAGGCAGTAGACTTTGAGCAGGCCCTCCAGCGCTGCTTGCTAGCTGAAGATTTTTCTTCCAATGTAAGTGAAACGATCAGTGACCAACAACCACAAACATGGTGGTCAACGTTTACTGCTGTCAAGAGTGAAAACAACATGGCTGCAGATTTATATTTGGATCTCTTGGCAAGGTGTGTGTTTTGAATGTCAGCAAACACGTTTTTCATGACAGTTGACGAAAATAGTTTCCAAGTGAATAGCGAATGGCTTAAGAAGTGAATTAGATTTTACAAGAGAGAGATTAAGGGAAAGTCAAATTTACGTGTTTGTACTGAATTCTTGTGTAGGGGATGGATGGGGATGTAATCTTTTGCGTGCGGTCGATGAAAAGGTGCATGCGTTTCTATGTGCATGTGTGTATGTATATATGTATGCGTTTGTTTATATATATATATATGCGCGGTTGTGTGAGTGTGTGTGCGTTTGTTCGTGTATGCGTGTGTGCGCGAGTGTGTATATGTACGCGCGCATGTGTGTGTGAATGTGCACATGGAGACTGGGGATAAGATCAAGTAGTATGTACGACTTAATTAATTAAATCAGTAAATATTTGTAAAAAATATATTTTAATGTCGCTATACTATTCTTTCTAACACTAAATTGGAAGAAAAACGGCAGCTGCTAAAATAATTAATCATTAAAGCAAATACAGTATTAACAAACTAAAATACAGTATTAACAAACTAAAATCCAGTTTAAAAACTGTAATAATTTGTTGCGGTTTAAGTCTGTGATTACAGTGATTATATCTTAATAATTTGTTGCGGTTTAAGTCTGTTATTACAGTGTTTAAAACCTGTAATAATTATTTAAAGTTAGAGTCTGTAATTTACAGTGTTTAAAACCCATAATAAATTCTTAAAATTAGATTTACTCTGTTTAAAACATGTAATAATTTCTTAAAAGTTTAAGTCTGTAAATAACTATGTCTAAAACCCGTTATAATTTCTTAGAGTTAGATTATGTAATTACTATGTCTAAAACCCGTAATAATTTCTTAGAGTTAGATTATGTAATTACTATGTCTAAAACCCGTTATAATTTCTTAGAGTTAGATTATGTAATTACTATGTCTAAAACCCGTTATAATTTCTTAGAGTTAGATTATGTAATTACTATGTCTAAAACCCGTTATAATTTCTTAGAGTTAGATTATGTAATTACTATGTCTAAAACCCGTTATAATTTCTTAGAGTTAGATTATGTAATTACTGTGTCTAAAACCCGTTATAATTTCTTAAAGTTAGAGTCTGTAAAAACAGTGTTTAAAACCCCGTTATAATTTCTTAAAGTTAGAGTCTGTAAAAACAGTGTTTAAAACCCATAATAATTTACTTATCGTAGTAAACATGTAGTATGAAGAATAATGAACATTTGTTTACCCCCTAACGGGTATATTTCTAATGTTTTATTTGTGACAGACGTCGAATTAGCAAGGTTTTATTTTTTGTTTGTTTGTTTACTTAACACGTGATTCTCTGATATCAGGTTTTGCGGTCCCGCAACAACTGTCTCTGTCTACTGGCCAAAGCCCCCACGCATTGAGGTAAGAACGGAAGGACAGGGTGTGGCAGTCACAGGTGAGAGAATGACGTCACTGGTATTAACTCCGGAACAGATCAGCCTGTTGACCAGAGCACCGACTAAAGTCTTTTTGACCGGTCCGCCAGGTGTGGGCAAGTCCGTGATGTTAGTCCTGATGGCCTTGACATGGCTGAGACAGGGTCACGATGTAAATCTCGTCAGTATTAAGATCGACAGCTTAGCAGCGACACGCATGATAAACCACGTGATACAGGTGTCGATGCACAATGATCCCACCACACCATCAGGAGTGGGCAGTGTCCACCTCCATGAGTACGACTTTTACAGTGAAAAGACTGACGTTGATAAAGTCTTCAACCAATTGACGGCGACAAGAGGAAGGCATGGACCACACTTCATATGTGATGAGTTTTGGATTGATTTCAGGTATATTCTTCAGCGTGTACAGGTTTGGCACTAGTCTAAGAGAAAAAGCAATACACTTATATGTGAAAATGTCAACAGTCATTGTGAAATGGACTCCAAGGACATTACCAGACGACTCCAGTTATGTGAATGGATATGCTAGTGTCAATGATTATTAAATGAAGATGATTTTAAAATATGAATTAATTACCTCTCCACTTCCAATCCGTCTACAATCATACACTAGGTCCACGACAGGGTCTTTGTCTTCTGCAGTCTGGGAGTGACTAGGTCAAGCCTGGGGTACGTCATTAATTACGTCTCCCACCCCAAGTGTTACCCGTCCAGATAACCGACTCCTAACTGAACGAACCTATTCTCCAGTCTCAAAGTCGTTACCAGGCCCTCACAATTTCTCCCCTATTAGGTGACAGACTTGCTCTAAGAAATGTGTCGCGACTGTCTTTGTCAAAAACGTAAATTACGTCAATTTTACGAGCCCCCACTGTCCCCTATTACACATTTGCCTCAGGTTACGTAATTGAGTGAGCAAGTTATTAAATTTAACAAAATTTATTAAAATATAAAAGAATGATAACAAATTAAGTTTACGAAATTTCAAATAGGTTTCACATAGGCAAAATCCGAGATTCGCAGATCTCACAGAAAAATAACACGTTACTTTAGAAAAGAGTATTCCCTGCTGTCTGTCTCTTATAACAAATATATTTTAGTAATTTTTAATTTAAAGAAAAAAATATATGACAAATTAAGTTTTACAAGAATTTGAAATTTGAGATTTAAATTAGAATTTCTCCTTCCCACTTCAGAAACATATTATAAAAAAAGAAGATTATAGCAACATTCATAAGAATTAGAAGACAGGAAGAACAATACAAGAATTAACAAAATCACAGAACATTTACAGGTTTTCACGAGACAAAACAAGGATTTAGATCACCTGATAATTTGCGTGTTCCCGGCCAGTATGTATATCCATAAATTACAGCTTGCTGGAACAGTTCAGAATTACCTCAGGTCCTTAGTGTCATGAATGTTCGAATTCACACAATGTCCCGAATTTATCACAAAATTCCAGTCCAGTAAATGACAACCAACGTAGATTAAAACATCAACGATCCAGGTCGTCCCGGCTTGACACGTGCGCTCATCCCCTCGACAGACAAGTCTTCGTAAATTCGTCCTGATCGCCCCTTTTACAACGGTTTGTGGTCAGAGTTGAATTCCTCGGTAAAACCCTTCGTTCAGATTTCTCTTCCACTTGTGTGTGCGTTACAGTAGGCTTTTCTTAGGCGTTACTGTAGGCATCAGTAGGCGTCAGTAGACTGCATGGTAGCGTTTACCGTAGCGTTTACCGTAGCGGTTACCGTAGCGTCCTTCAGCATCTCAGACAATCTGGCTTGCTTCTAATCATGGAAGGACGCAAAACACGAGATCCCTTGGTGTAACAGAATGAGCTGACAGCCCCGAGACGGCCTATTTAACCTATTCGCAAAATTCCCCGTACTAATCTGCCCTGAGGATAGACTCTTTACTCTCTGCTGACTATTGTTCTATAGTTTCGCTTCAGTGCGTCTGCTGAAAGGCCAACTTGTTAGTACATGCGGTCTAGCTCTTAGAAGCTGCTCGATCTGAGATCGCTGGTCGCTCTTCCCTGACGTCATACGTCTCTGTTACGTAATCGTAAGTGTCTTCCCTTCTCAAGCGTCTATGTGCACCTGACTGTAAGTGGTTCGTCTGTCTTTGAATCTCCGACTCTATTGTGAGACCAAAGCGTTCCCCGTCTTTAGAAGTATTATCGTCACGGTCTGCCTAGAGATGCGAGAGTGTTTCTGGTAGATTGTCTACCCCTGTCGAGCGTCCACCCTCCCACACCCTGGTTAAGTCAGTTCGCTTCTAACCGACGTAAACATGTGTGTTCTTTTGTCCTGGCTGCCTAAGACAGTTACTTCAAAGACTTGTTTTCTCATGAAAGAATTTCTCTTATCATGGGAAAACTCTTCTAAATATTAAGAAAAGAAAAAATTAAATAATTTCAAATTTAATATTTTACAGTTTGCATTTTCTGCGTCACATTCTCCCCTTCTTTTAGATAGTGAATCGGTTTTTCACTATCTCCTTAATACTACGGAGAAATGCAATACGTGAACAATTTTCTTTATTCATCGTTGGTCGTGGCTGGCGGTTCGTCGTCAGGCACTCGTGACAGGTAATCGGCGCCGATATTATCTACTCCACGGATTACTTGTATGTGGTATCGATACTGTTGGAGAAATAGTGACCAGCGGGTGAGTCGTCCGTTACTCCTTGTAGAGCTTGCGATATACGCTAACGGTTGGTGGTCAGTCTGGATTACAAATTTCTTGCCATACAGATAGGCTTGGAATTTTTGTATGCCCCAGATTATTGCTAGGCACTCCTTCTCTGAGGTAGAATAATTTTGCTCGGCCGCATTTAATCGCCGGCTGGCGTATGCTATAGGGTGTGTGGTACCGTCATGCTCTTGTAGGAGTATGGCCCCTAACCCTTTGTTGCTAGCGTCCGTTCGCAAAATAAATTCTTTGTTGACATCCGGTAGATGTAACACGGGTTGTTGTGCTAGACATTTTTTTAGTTGTTCAAGTGCCTCCTCACAACCTTGAGTCCAGACAACGTTGGTGGGCTGATTTTTCTTCGTCAAGGCGCTAAGAGGTGCAGCTATGTCGCTAAAATTAGGAACAAATTTTCTATAATATCCTGCTAGTCCTAGGAAGGATTTGACGTTAGTTTTTGTCAGCGGACGTGTCATCTCAGTTAGTTTTTGTACTTTGTTTGCCTCAGGCCACAGCAGTCCATGTCCGACTGTGTGTCCTAAATATTCTAATTTGTGGTAGGCAATGAGACATTTTGAAGGCCGTGCGGTCAGATTACACTCGCGTAATCGTGCGCATAGTTTCTCAAGCACTTCAATATGCTCAACAAACGTTTCAGTTGCGATCAACACATCGTCCATGAAATTGTGTATTGAATGCTCTTGTAGGGGTTCCAGTAGTAGTCGCATCATTTTTGTGAATGCGGCGGGCGCGGTCAATATGCCGAACGGCATGACATTCCACTGAAACTGTCCCTCAGGCGTGCTGAATGCTAGTTTCGGTTTGTCTCGATCACGAACCGGAAGTTGCCAGTAGCCTTTCGAAAGGTCAAGCTTACTAAATAATTTAGCTCGGCTTAGCTGTGCAAACAATTTTTCACTTTCCGGCATCGGTTCGGCAGAAAATATAACATGTTTGTTCAGTTGCCGATAGTCGACACAAAACCGGTGTGTTCCGTCTTTTTTGTGTACTAGTACTATAGGCGCGCTGTATGGAGAATCAGCCTTTTCGATAACTCCAATTTCTAACATCTGTTGTATTTCCGCTTTTACTGCCTCTTGTTTTGCATATGGTAGTACATACGGTTTTACTCGCACTGGTACTTCGTCAGTGGTAGGAACCGAAAATTCGCATAATTTCGTCCGACCGGGTACGTCTGAAAATACATCTGCGTATTTCTCAAGCAGGGTTTGAACTGCTTCTTTTTCGTCATGCATTAATTCAACGTTCACGAGTACGTCACTTACGCCTTCTTTCTGGGTAAGCCCTATGTGCAGTACTGTTTCAGCCTCCAGGACTGATGTTTCGTCATCCTCGATGACAACCGTGGCTACCAAATGTGCTGGCCTTTCTTTGTATTGTTTTAGTAAGTTTGCGTGGAAAACTTTCTCTTTGTTTCCCTGCTGGATACGGAAGTTGCATCCACTGAGTTTCTCAGTTACCTTGTAAGGTCCTTGCCATGCTACCTCGAGTTTATTTCTGTGTACGGGCAATAGTAACAGCACCTGTGATCCGACATCGATAGTGGTCTGTCGTGTCTTTTTGTTGTATTGCGTGGCCTGCCTACGTTTCGCTACGCGGGTGTTTTCGGCTGCAATCTGACAGCTAAGATCTATCTTGTTGGCCAGATCAATGACATATTGATATGTGCTTTTTACGGTCTCTGTCAAACTATCATTGGTCCAGTATTGTCGCAATATGGACATCGGCCCTCGTACTGTGCGTCCAAATAAAAGTTCGAAGGGAGAGAACAGTGACGAGTGTTGGGGTACCTCTCTGAGCGCGAATAATAATGCCGGTAGATACTTATCCCAGTCACGCTGTTTCTCTATACATAGCTTCTTTAATGAGCTAGTCAATACGCCGTTCAGACGTTCAACCAGTCCATTACATTGTGGGTGATACGGTGTTGTCATTATCTGCTTAACCTGTATCATTCTATTTATTTCTTTCATTAGTTCACTCACTAACTGCGTTCCTCTATCAGACAGTATTTCTTCTGGGAATCCGACCCGAGAAAAAATGCAGAACAACGCGTTTGCAACCGCTTGTGTACTAATTGAGGTCAACGGGGTCGCTTCGGGGTAGCGAGTGGCGTAATCTATCACGGTCAGAATCCATCTGTGCCCTCGCCCCGATGGCGGTTTTATTTCCCCGATCAGGTCAACAGCTACTCTCTTGAATGGCGTGTCGATTACAGGGGTTTCCCCTAACGGTACAAGTCTTTCCGTCTTCCTGTTCGTTCGTTGGCAGACGTCACATGACTTGGTGTACCTGTCAACGTCGCCCGTCATACCCGGCCAATAGAATTTGGCGGATACACGTGCTAGCGTTTTTGCGGCCCCTAAATGTCCAGCTACAGGCGAGTCATGAGCTATTCTAAGCACCTCCCCCCTTAGCTTCATAGGTACCACTAGTTGGCTGTTCTTAGCCCCACTCACCCCCGTGCATTGGCGAATGAGTGTCCCTTTCTTCCATAGAAATTGGATCGTATGTCCCGATTTTTTGGAAGTGTACGCCCCTTCGAGTTCTGCCTTCTTTCGACAGCGCTCGATCGACGCGTCCTCTAATTGCGCAGCGCGAAGCGAGTTTGACCCACTGACCAATCCGCTGGCTGTGTCTTCCCCTTCGGTTACTGGCAGCTCAACACCCCCTTCCCCCAGCTCGACTTCTGTCGACTGAGAAAGTGTGTCGCGATCTCTGTTTTTCGCATTATCCAGGTCAGCGTTCGGCTGGGTGGGGGTGACACTCCCTGCGTCCCCTTTACCCTCCTTCTTACTTTCCTTGCGTATTTGTCGGCGTGTTTTCACGGCACAAATTTCAGAGATGTCGGCTGTGTTTACATTACCTTGTAGTATGTATTCACAACCCATGATTGCTTGTGTCACACAACCCTTTAAACAAACGGCTTGTACACGTCCCGTTACATACTTTGACTCAATATGTACGAAAGCAATCGGCACGGTTCGTCGGGTCCCATCTGCCAACGTGATCGTGCGTTTTTCGCCTGTATAATCTTGTTCATGCACTAGACTTGGATCAACTACTAATCCTATTGTACACCCTGTGTCATGCAAGATTCTCACCTTACGTCCATTAATTTTCGCGGAGAAACGTGGTGCTCCAAATGGTTCAATCGCGCTGATTACTGATCGACAATCTCTTTTAATGTGGCCTTTCTTTCCGCATTGAAAACATTTTATGGGTTCTTTTTTCTTTTCCTCTGACTGTGTTGTCTGAGGTTGTTTCCCCTGTGGATGTGGTGTAGGTGGACGAGTGTCTAGTTTCGACTGCCCTTCTGTTTTAACCTTATCGTCACTAACCGGCTGTTGTTGCGGTTTGTTCTGTGGTTGCGGCGGTCGCGAGGTTGTATGTGACGGTTTAACTTGTGTTCCTTTACCCGGTGCTATCTGTGTACCGTGTGCATTTTCATACTCGTCAGCCCTTTCTGTCCATCTGTCCAGTGTGTTGGCTTTCTTTTCCTTTGTGTATGCAATTAATGCGGGAGGTGACAAGTTTATCAATACATCCTTCACAAAGTGATCCTTAACACTCTCTACCTCATCCGTGTCTGTGTTCTCTGCTTCTAACCAGCGGTCTAACAAGTATCTTAGCCTTTCCGCAGCTTGCTTGAAGCTTTCTTTTTCGTCTCTACGGAAGGTTTTGAATTTCTGTTTATAGACATCGCTTGAGCCTTGAAAGTATCGCAGTAATGCCGTTTTGTATGTATCATACGGTTCATCGGTTACCTCCATTCGTTCTATTACTACGGTATCCTGTCCTTTCATACAATACGATAGTTGGCTTAACCATTGCGAGTTTGGAAGTCCTGTTAAAATAGCTTTCTTTTCAAATAGGCTAACATATTCATCTATTTGGTCCTCCTTTTTATTAAAGGGATGAAATTGTACTTTAACATTGCTTTCGCGTGATTGCGTCTTCCTTTCCTCCGGAAATATGTCTTCAGGTGCCACGTTTTGTTCCCTTACTAGAATTTCTTTTATCTCTAGTTCTTTCAGTCTCAATCTTTCCTTCACCTCTCTCTCTTCTTTCCGTTCCTTCGCTTCCCTTTCTCTCTCCTCTCTCTCCTTCTCTCTCTCTTTCGCTTCCCACTCTCTCTCCTCTCTCCTCTCTTTCGCCTCTCTCTCCTCCTTCGCCTCTCTCTCTCTCCGTTCCTTTGCTTCTCTCTCCTCCCTCTCTTTCCATTCTTTCTCTTTCTCGGCCACGAATATCTTAGCGTACTCATTTTCATTCTCGCCATATTCGCGTGCCAGAGCTTTCCCTTCTTTCACCCACGCCATGCATATTTCACTCGTAATCAATGCGCTAGCCATTCTGACTTCCGTAACGTTTCGGATGCTATTTAATCTACGCGCTCCCGTTACACGATTACAAAATGCTACTGTCCTATTGATTCTGCCTATCGACTGACTAGATATGTCTGAGAAGGTTTACAGTGTACAAAATGCATCTAGAAAAATTTTTACACTAGTATCTCAACTCTATATCTTACACATCAATCAATATAAAATATTATCTCAAATCATAATATTCATGCATCAATATTTCAACAGTACAATACGCCAAGCGTACATAAAGTGGACAACACAACGATACAACGATATGAAGAATTTACAATACTTTACAACAATGAAAAGTTTAAGAAAGATAAGTATAGAAAAGAATAGATTTCTTAGACCTACGCCTTAGTGATTCCCTAGCTAGTTTTCCCGTCTAAGTTTTCCCTAGGTTCTACGTTCACCCGTCAATTAAGTGAATGTACATCGCCGGTACGAGCCTCCAGTTATGTGAAATGGACTCCAAGGACATTACCAGACGACTCCAGTTATGTGAATGGATATGCTAGTGTCAATGATTGTCACAAAACGGGAGGGCTCATTACAAGCCGTCCCCGAGCTGAAGTTAGAGATGCAAGGGGTGAAGTCTATTTTTGGCCTGCTCCGGTGCACCTCCAAGAAAAGCCCGGTGACGTATGCCAGTATTACGTCGCGTCAAGTTGTTACATAGACACACATGACATACACCATTGATGTTTGGGTGGGGCCCACTTTATTAATGTCATGCCAAGGAACGTTTTATTGGCGGTGTGTGTTGTGAGTGTGTATCATAAATGTGAATAAATGGACGAACAGACGAACGGTGCAAAACAATAGTACAAATTCTTTCGTCCCTCTCAAAAACTATGAATAACAAGAGAGTTGAAAGATGTTTAAATCAGGTTATTTATTTCCCGATTTAAAAGGGGCACTACTCTTTCGCACAGTGATTAATTCATTCATTCAACTTTCCAATGTCATACACTCTGTGGGAAATAAGGGGAGATGAAAATGATGAAATTCAAAATATAAAATAAAGATTAATTACACAATTCTTATGCGGCAAATGGGGCCGCTTTAACAATAGTTGACATGTAAAATAAGCATTACTTTTAACATTAGAGTTCTTATTTTGCAAACGATATAATAGTGTTCATTTTCTTCAGTCCTAGAGTTAAGTATGTGCGCGTTAGCCGTGCTAATTATTACTCACTATTAATGTCAGAGTTCCAAGGAGATGACGTAAGCTCACACGTCACTTATAAGCGGCACTTCAGAGTGAAGATAGGACGCAATTGAGGCGTCGCATTACATGTGAAGATTCTGCAGAATCTAGGCACCACTTTCAGATTATCACTGGGGAGAAATCTGAAATTTAGCTGACTGTTGTCAGCCTCGATAATTATCGTTGTACCGGTTGTCGTGGAAACGGACATCCCAACGACGTTGAGCATTATCGGGTGGAGTCGTCCAGTGGGATGTGTCGTCGCATCACATTGAGTGTAGAAATCCGGATATCTGTAAGAAATCTCGGTGCTAGCCTCTCAATTTGCGGGATAGACTGCCAAAACGAACTCAGACAGGGGGAAGAACAAGTTGGTCCCTCGTGTCGTTAACTGCATACAACCAGCGTCGCATGCATCGGGTTTTTCTTGACAGCGAACTTTCCACTTTGCCAACAATTATACTGAGTAATTTTGCCTCGTTACTCAATATATGGCATCAGACGGATGGAAAACGGATGGAAAGAGATTATTGCAGCTTTCCTTTATGAAATCTCTGTACATGAGATAATTCATACGTGAAGTTAGACTGGCTTCAGACGAATCGACGTTTTCAACATTGAGAGTAAAAGTCTTCATTTTGCCTCTTATATAGCTTTACTGAAGGTCTCCAAAACTTCCAGAAGCTATGTCCTGTGACATGATTTTTGCCTTGGATATATAGTGGTAATCGTGATGCACGCTTTTCTGTGGTCAATTCTAATGCGCACTGGCCATTTCTCTCGTCAACAACATGTGACCGTAGTGCGCAGTTGTCCCAATTTATTTAATATACATATTCTTCATAAACTAATACATATATTCAATATGATATATTAACACACACTGCGTCACGAACGTCTGTCTACTAAAGAGATCTTAGGTGCCCGTTACTGGAAGTTTACACATGATAATATGCAAAATAACAAAACTCGGATTACTTCAATTAGTTTTGTTAGCGGTTTTTTAAAATGAAATAAAATATAATTTCTGTCCCTCATTTCCTGTGACAACCCCCTTCTTAAAATTGATTGGAGCTCACAGAGTGGAGATCAAATAGGAACAAAAAAATTTTATTTCACACGATAGTCCCCACAGGAATTATATGCGCATCTGTGGAGAGACTATCCTCTCTCTTGTTTATATCGCGGTTATTGCATGCCGGGATAATGCATCGGCACCCGAATTTTCTCTGCCCGCGATGTGTTCGACAACGAAGCTATACTCCTGTAGCAGGAGTGTCCATCTAGTTAGCCTAGCGTTATCATACATGCTAGTGCGCAGATATGTCAGCGGCTTATGATCGCACTGCAGGATGAATGGTTTAGAGTACAGATATGCACTAAATTTCTTGAGTGCCCATACGATTGCTAAGCACTCTTTTTCAATCGTAGAATACCGTGTCTCACGATCTAACAGTTTCTTAGACGCGTATGCTACCGGTAGGTATTCGTCATCTGTCTCTTGGAGAAGTATGGCACCGAGGCCTTCGTCTGATGCGTCGGTCCTGACAATAAATCTCTTGTCAAAGTCTGGTAACTGTAGGACGGGTTTACTGGTCAAGATGTCCTTCACCTTTTCGAGGGCGGTGCTACACTCTGCCGTCCATCGTATTTTCGTGGGTTGTTTGTTCCCAGTTAAGCCCGTCAGTGGTTTAAGAAGCGTACTGAAGTTTGGGACAAATTTTCGGTAGTACCCCACTAGCCCCAAAACTGCCCTGACCTGTTTCTTTGTAGTCGGTAAGGTCATGTCACGAATGGCTGCAGTCAAGTCTAGATTTGGGCCTATTTGTCCGTCACTTATGATATGGCCAAGAAACTCAATCTCCCGAAAGCCCGCGCGTACTTTGGAGGGTTTCACGGTCAATCTATGGCGCTCGAGAATGTCAAGTAGACCACCCACTGAGGATAAATGTTGGTCCCATGTTCCTGTTGCTACCAGTATGTCATCAAAGAAATTCAATGCGTCAACGCTGTCTAACGGTAATTTTCGCATGAAGCGCGCGAATGTTGCGGGTGCGTTCGCTAGTCCGAACGGTAGTCGGCAAAACTGAAACAAGCCTAGCGGAGTTGGAAAGGCTGTTTTTGGTCTGTCGTCAATAGCAACTGACAGTTGCCAGTACCCTTTGCACATGTCAAACTTTGAAAAGTAATGTGCCTTGGTTAGTTTTGCGAATAATTCGTCCTGATTTGGGATGGGTTCCGCATCGAATTCAGTTATCTCATTTAACTGTCTGTAGTCCACACAAAAACGAAGCGTACCGTCTTTCTTTTTAACTAAGACGACCGGTGATGAATATGGGGAGATTGACTGTTCAATCACGCCCTGTTCTTGCATTTCACGCACCTGTTCTGCTATGTACTTTGTGCTCTCATATTTCTGTGGGTACTGTTTTAAGCGTATTGGTTTGTCGCTTAAAAGTTTGATGCGGTGTTCAACCAAATCTGAGTGGCCCGGTTGGTCGGTGAATATGCGCGCGTGTCTGTGTAAGAGGTTTGACATTGCGTCGCGCTGTTCGACAGTTAAGTTCGAGTCAATCTCGACTTGATCGACTGTAACTGCGGAGTTAGGCTGGGTTTCGGCGGACATCATGTCTGTTCTGAAATTGGAGTCTTCCAATTGTATCAGTGCGACATTCACGCTTTGTATCTGTTCGTCGCTGCGTTCATAGTAACGCTTGAGCATATTTATGTGATAGGTTTTCTGCTTATTTCCTATCTGTATGCTGTAGTCGTTCTGCTTCACACGCTTAATAATGCGATAGGGTCCACGCCAGTGCATTTGCATGCGGTTATTATGTGTGGGCCGCAAGAGTAACACGAGCTGACCTGATTCGAGGTTACGTTCCACAGCCGTACGGTCAAAATTTCGCTTGTATCGGGGTTGTTTTTCGCGAATGTTTTCCTGTGCTAAGTGACACGTTTCGGTCAGACGTTGACGTAGTTCGGCTACGTACGTGTGAACATCTTTACCATCGGTCACAGTGTCTCCCTTGACCCATGTTTCTTTTATTAGTTTAAGGGGACCACGAGGTTGCCTGCCGTATAGTAGTTGGAACGGTGAATAGCCCGTACTCTCTTGTGGGAGTTCGCGATACGCGAAGAGTAATGGTGCTAGAAAACGCGGCCACTGGTCGGGTTGTTCCGAGGCCATTTTAATTAACATTTTCTTTATTGTACCGTTGAAACGTTCAACGGCACCATTAGACTGAGCGTGATATGGTGATGAGAACAACTGTTTACACGCCAGTAGACGCATTGTTTCAGCCATCATTGCTGAGGTGAATTGAGTGCCCTGGTCACTCAATATTTCTCGAGGTACGCCCGTACGAGAAAATACGTCTATTAAAGCGTCTGCGACTTCGATCGCTGTGATGCCCTTTAATGCGACTGCTTCTGGATATCGTGTTGCAAAATCCACGATTGTTAGGATATAGCGATATCCTCCTTCGGCCGCGGGAATGATTGGGCCAATAATGTCTACTGCGACTTTTAGGAAGGGTTCCTCTACTGTTGGTACTATCTCGAGGGGAACTCGACTGACACGCCCTCGGTCAATATGTTGTTGACACTGCGTACATGTACGAACGTACGAGCGAACATCCCTACTCAGGCCTGGCCAAAAAAAGTCCTCGCGAATCCGTTGTTCAGTGCGACGTGCGCCCTGATGTCCGGACATGATTGAGTCGTGTGCAAAGCTAAGAATCAGCTGTCTGAGTGGTGTAGGGGTAAATAGACACGTGGTGCTTCTAGTATCATTTTCCTTAAAGTCGGTGCGCCGAAACGCTAGCCCGTCCTTCAGGAAATACGTCATTGTCGCGTACTTGCTGGACGTAATAGTGTTTTTCCGTGCCAGCTTTAGCATTGAGGACAAACTTTTGTCCTCCTGCTGCAGGTGACTGAGTTGACTTGGGGTCAACTGCGGAAATGTGTTCTCGACTATCTTTAGAGCCGGGGGTCCTTAATTACTACGTTCCCGTTGTGCTCTAGTGGTTACGGGGAGAACAGGATAGATGTCATCAGTGTTTGCGTCACACTGTTCGGGCGATAGTATGAATCCGAACTGCATGTCTCTTATCACTGCGGCGGTGACTGTACCGGAAAATACGGATGACGTAACATGTACAGTGGCTCTTGGACATGTACTAAGGTGTCCCATAACACATCGAATGCGGACACTACCTCTTAGATACTGTTCAGGGCGTACAAGTTTAGCATTTATGCAGCTTATGGACGCGCCTGTATCGACCAGTATTTTGACTTTTTGTCCGTTTACTGTAGCCTGTTGGGTCTTTAGAGTTGCACCTGTTTCAGTGCATACCTTTACATCACGTGGACTGGGACAGTTCTGAGAACTATGCCCCTTCCCTTTGCAAGTGTAACATGTCATAGGTGGGGAGTCACGTGTGTGACGTCGTACGTCTTGTGACTTAGTATATGTCCGCTGTACCGGTTCGGGTTTTTCCGATTTCGTCATTGGTCGGTTCGATTTCGGTGTATACTTCTGCCGATTTGTAAGAGGAGGGCGTGGTGCACTCCTCGTAATTACCGGATCAGGGTAATCATTATACGTGTCTGCTAACTTCAACATATCACAGAAGTTAGTCGGGGGATTTCGCTGCAAATATGTCGTCATTGCAGGCGGAGCAATATGGAGAAATTGATCTCTTAATATCAAATCAAATAGGCCCTCATATGTCTTCCTGATGTCTGTCAAATCAATCCATCTATCAAGATAATGGCGTAACCGGGTACCGAAGGCTTGCATGGTGTCATTTGCTTTAGGCATGGCCCTCCTAAACATTTTTCGAAAGCCTTCTGCTGTACATTGAAAAGTACGCATCAAACCCGTTTTGAGATCTGCATAAGTAATAGCGGGATCGCGCGTTAGATCAGTAAATGCGCGCGAGCTTTCACCTTGGAGTATTTGACCTAGTTGTTGTTTCTTTTCAATGTCAGTGTAATTAAAGTTGGCAATGAAACTGTCAAAGCGTGTCAAAAACTCGTCAATCGTCTCGACTTCAGGGTTAAAGAAAGCTAGCCGTGTACGGGGTTTATTTAATTCGGCCTGTTGCTTAGCAGTCCCATCTAACAACTTCTCTCTAGCTGTTACCTCTTGCTTAGCTAGTTCAAGCTGTTCCTGATGTGCTCTAGCTTTTAACTTAAGCTTTTTCTCTTCTACTTCCTGCCTTTTATCTTCTAAATCCCTAGCTGACTGAATCTTTAATAATTCTATTTCTCTCATATCTTGGATTTCTTTCTCTTTAAAATCTCTCGCCTCTTTCGCTCTTTTTTCCTCTAGCTCATTTTTTCTATCCTCTAGTTCTCTAGCCTCTTTCGCTCTTTTTTCCTCTAGCTCTCTCAGGTTTTGCATCTCTAGCTGTTTAGCTAACTGTCTCTTATCTTCTAGCTCTATAGCCTCTTTCGATCTTTTTTCCTCTAGCTCTCTCAAAGTTTGCATCTCTAAATCCTTAGCTACCTGTCTCTTTTCTTCTAGCTCATTTTTCTTATCCTCTAACTCTCTCGCCTCTTTCGCCTCATTTTCTTTCGCAACATACCATTTAGCTATCTCCTCATCCATGTATTTCTTTAACTCGGCTTTCTCATACCCGAATTCTCTGCCCATAGCCATGAGTTCTTTCTTTATGTTTACTAGCTCGGCCATTTTTAAAATTGCTAGTTATCACGAGTATGGATAAAGTGACTTAGAATATTCGCGGGATTTTGACCTCTGTCGGTCACAAGTGGTGCAATGGTGTGCGTATGAACACCAGCCACCACGTGATTAGGATTTTGACAAACACGAATAAAAGAAATCCTAATCGCAAATTTGCAAAGTTAGCAAAATTTGCAAAACAACAGTTGCTAATGTAGCGTACAAAATATCGATCTATGTACGTCTAAACACGAGTCGGTACGCGTTAACGATAATAGCGTAAAGATTATAAAACTTATTTCAACACAATAATAAGTCTTATCAAAATCCAGTTCACCTAAGTCTCAATAGCAAAGCCCTAACATGCAATAACAATGCATATGGTGATGAGATAGAAAAGCAGGAAAGAGATGACACTTTCTTACAACAACACAATTTACCTTGTCAGATCACGGTCAGTGGTCACCAGATGTTTACAAAACGGGAGGGCTCATTACAAGCCGTCCCCGAGCTGAAGTTAGAGATGCAAGGGGTGAAGTCTATTTTTGGCCTGCTCCGGTGCACCTCCAAGAAAAGCCCGGTGACGTATGCCAGTATTACGTCGCGTCAAGTTGTTACATAGACACACATGACATACACCATTGATGTTTGGGTGGGGCCCACTTTATTAATGTCATGCCAAGGAACGTTTTATTGGCGGTGTGTGTTGTGAGTGTGTATCATAAATGTGAATAAATGGACGAACAGACGAACGGTGCAAAACAATAGTACAAATTCTTTCGTCCCTCTCAAAAACTATGAATAACAAGAGAGTTGAAAGATGTTTAAATCAGGTTATTTATTTCCCGATTTAAAAGGGGCACTACTCTTTCGCACAGTGATTAATTCATTCATTCAACTTTCCAATGTCATACACTCTGTGGGAAATAAGGGGAGATGAAAATGATGAAATTCAAAATATAAAATAAAGATTAATTACACAATTCTTATGCGGCAAATGGGGCCGCTTTAACAATAGTTGACATGTAAAATAAGCATTACTTTTAACATTAGAGTTCTTATTTTGCAAACGATATAATAGTGTTCATTTTCTTCAGTCCTAGAGTTAAGTATGTGCGCGTTAGCCGTGCTAATTATTACTCACTATTAATGTCAGAGTTCCAAGGAGATGACGTAAGCTCACACGTCACTTATAAGCGGCACTTCAGAGTGAAGATAGGACGCAATTGAGGCGTCGCATTACAGGTGAAGATTCTGCAGAATCTAGGCACCACTTTCAGATTATCACTGGGGAGAAATCTGAAATTTAGCTGACTGTTGTCAGCCTCGATAATTATCGTTGTACCGGTTGTCGTGGAAACGGACATCCCAACGACGTTGAGCATTATCGGGTGGAGTCGTCCAGTGGGATGTGTCGTCGCATCACATTGAGTGTAGAAATCCGGATATCTGTAAGAAATCTCGGTGCTAGCCTCTCAATTTGCGGGATAGACTGCCAAAACGAACTCAGACAGGGGGAAGAACAAGTTGGTCCCTCGTGTCGTTAACTGCATACAACCAGCGTCGCATGCATCGGGTTTTTCTTGACAGCGAACTTTCCACTTTGCCAACAATTATACTGAGTAATTTTGCCTCGTTACTCAATATATGGCATCAGACGGATGGAAAACGGATGGAAAGAGATTATTGCAGCTTTCCTTTATGAAATCTCTGTACATGAGATAATTCATACGTGAAGTTAGACTGGCTTCAGACGAATCGACGTTTTCAACATTGAGAGTAAAAGTCTTCATTTTGCCTCTTATATAGCTTTACTGAAGGTCTCCAAAACTTCCAGAAGCTATGTCCTGTGACATGATTTTTGCCTTGGATATATAGTGGTAATCGTGATGCACGCTTTTCTGTGGTCAATTCTAATGCGCACTGGCCATTTCTCTCGTCAACAACATGTGACCGTAGTGCGCAGTTGTCCCAATTTATTTAATATACATATTCTTCATAAACTAATACATATATTCAATATGATATATTAACACACACTGCGTCACGAACGTCTGTCTACTAAAGAGATCTTAGGTGACCGTTACTGGAAGTTTACACATGATAATATGCAAAATAACAAAACTCGGATTACTTCAATTAGTTTTGTTAGCGGTTTTTTAAAATGAAATAAAATATAATTTCTGTCCCTCATTTCCTGTGACAATGATTATTAAATGAAGATGATTTTAAAATATGAATTAATTACCTCTCCACTTCCAATCCGTCTACAATCATACACTAGGTCCACGACAGGGTCTTTGTCTTCTGCAGTCTGGGAGTGACTAGGTCAAGCCCTGGGGTACGTCATTAATTACGTCTCCCACCCCAAGTGTTACCCGTCCAGATAACCGACTCCTAACTGAACGAACCTATTCTCCAGTCTCAAAGTCGTTACCAGGCCCTCACAATTTCTCCCCTATTAGGTGACAGACTTGCTCTAAGAAATGTGTCGCGACTGTCTTTGTCAAAAACGTAAATTACGTCAATTTTACGAGCCCCCACTGTCCCCTATTACACATTTGCCTCAGGTTACGTAATTGAGTGAGCAAGTTATTAAATTTAACAAAATTTATTAAAATATAAAAGAATGATAACAAATTAAGTTTACGAAATTTCAAATAGGTTTCACATAGGCAAAATCCGAGATTCGCAGATCTCACAGAAAAATAACACGTTACTTTAGAAAAGAGTATTCCCTGCTGTCTGTCTCTTATAACAAATATATTTTAGTAATTTTTAATTTAAAGAAAAAAATATATGACAAATTAAGTTTTACAAGAATTTGAAATTTGAGATTTAAATTAGAATTTCTCCTTCCCACTTCAGAAACATATTATAAAAAAAGAAGATTATAGCAACATTCATAAGAATTAGAAGACAGGAAGAACAATACAAGAATTAACAAAATCACAGAACATTTACAGGTTTTCACGAGACAAAACAAGGATTTAGATCACCTGATAATTTGCGTGTTCCCGGCCAGTATGTATATCCATAAATTACAGCTTGCTGGAACAGTTCAGAATTACCTCAGGTCCTTAGTGTCACGAATGTTCGAATTCACACAATGTCCCGAATTTATCACAAAATTCCAGTCCAGTAAATGACAACCAACGTAGATTAAAACATCAACGATCCAGGTCGTCCCGGCTTGACACGTGCGCTCATCCCCTCGACAGACAAGTCTTCGTAAATTCGTCCTGATCGCCCCTTTTACAACGGTTTGTGGTCAGAGTTGAATTCCTCGGTAAAACCCTTCGTTCAGATTTCTCTTCCACTTGTGTGTGCGTTACAGTAGGCTTTTCTTAGGCGTTACTGTAGGCGTCAGTAGACTGCACAGTAGCGTTTACCGTAGGCGTTTACCGTAGCGGTTACCGTAGCGTCCTTCAGCATCTCAGACAATCTGGCTTGCTTCTAATCGTGGAAGGACGCAAAACACGAGATCCCTTGGTGTAACAGAATGAGCTGACAGCCCCGAGACGGCCTATTTAACCTATTCGCAAAATTCCCCGTACTAATCTGCCCTGAGGATAGACTCTTTACTCTCTGCTGACTATTGTTCTATAGTTTCGCTTCAGTGCGTCTGCTGAAAGGCCAACTTGTTAGTACATGCGGTCTAGCTCTTAGAAGCTGCTCGATCTGAGATCGCTGGTCGCTCTTCCCTGACGTCATACGTCTCTGTTACGTAATCGTAAGTGTCTTCCCTTCTCACGCGTCTGTGTGCACCTGACTGTAAGTGGTTCGTCTGTCTTTGAATCTCCGACTCTATTGTGAGACCAAAGCGTTCCCCGTCTTTAGAAGTATTATCGTCACGGTCTGCCTAGAGATGCAAGAGTGTTTCTGGTAGATTGTCTACCCCTGTCGAGCGTCCACCCTCCCACACCCTGGTTAAGTCAGTTCGCTTCTAACCGACGTAAACATGTGTGTTCTTTTGTCCTGGCTGCCTAAGACAGTTACTTCAAAGACTTGTTTTCTCATGAAAGAATTTCTCTTATCATGGGAAAACTCTTCTAAATATTAAGAAAAGAAAAAATTAAATAATTTCAAATTTAATATTTTACAGTTTGCATTTTCTGCGCCACAGTCATTTTGTGTTTATTAAAGCATTACGTCATCATCATGATGAGCTGACGTATATTCTTGCGTCATTTATTAACGTCCTTGAGTGTTCGACTTTGGGAAGAAACATTCATGTAGCATTGTGTGTGATTATCTCCCCTGTGTACCGCCTTATGTTATAATGTATCTGTCTTTCTTCATCTTAACAGACTCGTTACACGTTATCATCAGTTTGTCACCGATTTGTGCACGCACCTTCCCAACGTCTCTCTGTGGGCGGCCTCGCTGTACCATCACCAGAGACCAGCAGAACTGCAGGAAGAACGAATGACCACCCCGCTAAGGTGTCCACAGGCAGTGGTCAGTGAAGTACAAAAGGCACTTAACAGTTACAGCTATCATGTACACCCGTATACGATGACTGCGCCTTGTGATGGACCCAACATTATCCACTTGATTCACCAGGAACCCGAACATGCTGAACTCTGGCCACTGGAGTGTGTCAAGTGTGGGCAGTCAATCGCCGGCATTCTACAACGACTGGGAGTTGGTGTGACGGGTAAGTGTGACCGTTACATTGGCCATATGACCATCTTTGTTTTCACCACCACTACTACCTCATCAGTTAACGTTTATATGGTGAATAATCGTTTTTGCAGTTGTACTACCCCCCCCCCCTGTTTTTTTTTAAATCACTGATGTCCTTGTTACTTTATGCAGACTCAGGTGCCAACAGCAACACCAGTACCCTCACCATGACCGCTACAACTGGCAACAAACACAACAGCACCCCTGCTGCCTGTCCACCCCTCCAGAATCGTGACGTCTTTGTGTTGACCGGGAGCATTGACCTACGTGATGACGTCATGGACGCGACGGGGTGTGTGACGTCACCAGCTAACGGCGTGGTGCGTGGTCTTCGTGCTGCTGGCATACCTGTGCGTGTGATAAGATCGGGACACGTGTCAAGAGATGTGATTGACACGGCGGTGAGCCAGAGTGACGTGGTGACTGTGACAAACTATGAAGATGTGACAGGTTTAGAGCGGAAGGTGGTGGTATGTCTACCCGACAGAAATTCGGGTTTTGATGGTGTAACTGATGAAATAATGGAGTTCAATGACAGATTATACGCAATGTCCCGATGCACTGCACAGTTGGTGGTTGTCGACGTGCCCATGTCTGATGGAGATAGTCATGTCGCTGGACATTTGTCATTCAGTGACCGTAAACTCTTGTTGGTTAGTAGACGTTGTCATGTGGCCAGTTAGGTTTAACAACTCTGTCCTATTTTAGATTCTCAGGTATCAACATTGGTTATTGATTAATCTTTAACAATAGCGACAGCCAGACTGGCCTAACCTATCTCTTAAGAGTATGCCAAACACTCAGGCTATTACACAATGACACATCGCCAGATAAATCAGTTGACTTTCCCAAGCTAGCAACGTTATCTTCCCCTTTATTTATTAATTAGAATTAATGGTTCATTTAGTCCTGGCTCACCCCCAGCTAGCTTCTGGTATAGTCGCACTACAAACAATTATGTAACAATGGTAAGATAACAAATAAAATTTATAACAATTTATAATAAAAAGAACTTTGATTGTACATAGATAATTAGAATTAATCTATCCTGTTTAGCCCAAATTCCAAATTGCTATAGGTATATCAATATCAGCTTTGTTCTGTTCATAATTGGGTTTAATCCCACTTAACTAGAGTCTGTGAAGTGTTGGAAGAGTTGCTGTAATCTGCTCGACTGTACAGTCCTGACGTCATGCAGCAGTTGTTTACATCTGGTCACTCCAACATCAGATACGACCTCTAGCACAGTCCTCAAAAGATCATTGGTTTCAGGTGACTACAAGACTGGCTGTAAATGAATAACATCATTTCTACAGTATCATATTACACTGAGCAATCATATGGGCTTTGTGGCAGCAGTGATAGATTACTCTTTACAAATCCCTACTAGTTAGCTACAAGCTAACTTACAATTCCAGTCAATAAAAATATTTAAATGAATAAAATGATTTCACTTTACAATTGTTTCTCAACACAATATATATTTAGCAAGTGGTCCACAGCGATGCCTATTAACAATCGTCTATTTCACTGTTAGCGCTCACTGGTTACAATGATTTTAACAAGCGTGAACATAGCAATACACATGTGCTTGTTCTATCTTGATCATTTCTACAAAATGTATCAATCGCTAATGCCACTTAGCTTCTGTGAGAGAAATACGTTAATCATTTAACAATCACATAAATATTTTACATAGAATTCTACAATAAGAAATACAACGATTTAGAGAAGTCAACTATATTTACCACTATGTAGTGTCGTGCACGGTCAACCTGGATGTAATTATCTATCCCTGGACATGGGCACTGTAAAGAAAATATGCGTCTGAAGAATTTCATTCAGTCATGACTCTAGGTCAACTGGTGGATTAACGCTACGCCACGATACGGAACGCAAGTGACCAAATATGGGCATCTCATATCCGGTTAATCGGAATTCCCCTCACCTCTAGAGCGACCTACATACTACAAACTTGTAAACAGGTATTACACCATCTAGGCGCAAGTCTACTAGCGGAAATACCTTCTCATAAATTAGATAACGATGGCTATGAAACAATTAATAAACAAAAATAATGTTTCATAACTGGGCCTAATTCTAGGCATAATTTGCCTAGAATTCCTTACAGTCATTAACATTGAATGTGACCACACGTTGGACAGTTGTCATTGAGTGAATGTTAACTCATTTTCAAACAGACGTCAAAGGATACTTTTATAAATTTTATTTTGTTTAAATGGAAATATTGATGTATTGTATTTATTTTATTTATCCACTGATTGCAGTTTATTAAAAACATAATGAACTGTGACGTCATGTGTAGTGAAACGTCATTTGTTTGCGTCATTGTTATGTACCACAACAATACAAAATAATTTCTCTTGCTACATAGTTAAGTCCTTTGTTATTTCCATTCAATTCTCCTTTAAAAAACAAAAATACGAAGCAATACTTTGAGAGGGTTTATTTCTTAGATAAAAATCTTCAGGTATAAAGTTTCATTGTCTTATCTATCTATCTATCTATCTATCTATCTATCTATCTATCTATCTATCTATCTATCTATCTATCTATCTATCTATCTATCTATCTATCTATCTATCTATCTATCTATCTATCTACCCACCTACCTACCTACCTACCTACCTATCTATCTATCTACCCACCTATCTATCTATCTATCTATCTATCTATCTATCTATCTATCTATCTATCTATCTACCTACCTACCTACCTACCTATCTATCTATCTATCTATCTATCTATCTATCTATCTATCTATCTATCTATCTATCTATCTGTCTGTCTGTCTGTCTGTCGAACGCAATAAAGCTCACCCTTGTAATACAGACTTTTGGCTGTAAATACACTCCTATAATATATATCTTTGTCTGAATAACACTATTTAATATAAATGTTTTTGTACAGTATATATTTGGTTGTAAAGATCACTCTTGTAATAACATGTTTGAGTATAAAAGTTCGAAATATTTTGTAAGTAGATACAGTAATAAAAGGTCTACTGTTGTACTATTCTGATGAAAGCTATAATTCAAACGTTAATTCTTGTAATTTTTATATTACAATATGTCTTTTGTGCTGTTATAATGTTTTGTAATGTAATAAATGTCTATAGTTTTGTTGTTATAACATTCTGAAATGTTGTAAATGTCTCTAGTTATGATATGCGTTCTTGAATATTTTAATGTTTGTTATTATATTTAAAATATTTTTAACTGTCTTGTAAAACATGATCAAACTTCACCTTTTATTATTTTGCAAAATCTTTTGAAAAATAAATTCATTTCTGCATAACTGAACATTTGAATCTAGAAAATAGTTCTCACTGACCATAGTTTTTTAAAGTCTGTTTATTTCTATCACTTTAATAAAGAAAGTAGTTGTCAATAGACAAAAGAAGGCAGTTAATAAGGTACAGAGAAAACCAATTAATAATTTTCACAAGAAAAGAGTTATTAATGTACACATGAAAACTGTTAATAATATACAAAACCTCAACAGATTAATATAATGTAAACAAGAAAAGAATTATCAGAGCACAGAATAAAACAGTTAATAATATATACAATAAAACAATTAATGATGTACAAAGAAAATATTTCTTAATGTATACAATTATAATTCTAACAGTCCAAGCAATCTAAACTAAAATAAGACGACCCTTGTACAGCAATTTTGGCCCAATGGGAAAGCAATGCTCTGGGGCCCCTACCTACAAACCACTCACACGAATAAAATTGTAAATGGCCATGGTAGATTAGCATGGTCCCCTATGCTCGTGAGGCTACAAGACAACTGCCCAGCGTGCCCATGCGTTAAGACGGCACTGCAAATAACATTACAACTCTAAAATTTTACGACCCTAAACAAATAGCATATCTCTAGCAGTCCAAACACTAAGACGCCCCTAATACATAAAAGCATAACTCTAACAGTCTAAACACTAAAACGACCCTAATACAAATAGCATAACTTTAACAGTCTAAAGTTACTCTAAACACTAAAACGACCCTAATACAAGTAGCAGAACTCTAACAGTCTAAACACTAAAACGACCCTAATACAAATAGCATAACTTTAACATTCTAAATACTAAGACGATCCTAATACAAATAGCATAACTTTAACAGTCCTTACACTAAAATATGACAACCCTAATACAAATAGCACAGCTCTATCAGTCCAAGCATTCTATACTAAAATCTGACGACCTTTGTACAAATAATACTCTTTATTTTTTACTGCTTTGACTTGGAACGTTTGAGCAAATAAACGAATCAACGTATTGAACTAATTACCAAATGAATTAATAAACTCGCAGCTACTGAAAAAAACCATTTCAAGTAGCCAATGAAAACCACTGAAATTGACCACTCCTTATGGCTATTGACTAAAACAATAATTCATGTAACAACAATGCACACATCTGCACTCATATTGACACAGTCAAGTTCGCTTGAGAGAAATGGTTCGTTTGGTTTCGTTTAAAGGTTTTGTACGGCATTAAGATGCTAAACTTTCAACAGAATGTCAGTAATGAGCAATATCGATACTAAATATACATGCCAAATATGAAATTATATTAAATTTCTATAATGAATACTATTGTTGCTAAACATATATGCTGGATATGAAATTATATTAAATTTCTATAATGACTAATATTATTACTAAACATACATGCTGGATATGAAATTATAGTAAGTATCTGTAATGAATAATATTGCTACAATGTACATGCCTGGTATGACAGTTTGGAAATGTCTGTGTAAGAGGGATGACGGTATGACGAATAATCACAACAAAGTCAAGGATAGTCCATCCACACAACGCCAGGGGTAGTCCACACAACGTCAAAGATAGTCCACACAACGTCAAGGATAGTCTATACAAAGTCAAGGATAGTCCACACAATGTCAAGGATAGTCTATACAAAGTCAAGGATAGTCCACACAATGTCAAAGATAGTCCACACAAAGTCAAGGATAGTCTAACAAAGTCAAGGATAGTCTAACAAAGTCAAGGATAGTCCACACAAAATGAGGCACACAGGAAGGTTCTTTTCAATAGCGATCGTTTATTTTTATATTATAAATGCCAACTATGAAGTGACGAGTCAAGGGCAGCAAACTCCAAGTACACAACACTCGTGGCGTTGTACAGAATAGGAAAATGTATCAATATCGAAGTGTTTCACACAGAAAACAACAATATTAATAATAATACTTCCTACCTCTAGCTAATAAAACTTCTGCGCCTATCCCCTTTTTCTTCTACTTTAACTATTTCATCACTAGGCAATGACACTGTCCTAACTCAGATTCTGACCTAAATAGTCCACCGTAACTGTCGGCCTTCTCCATTGTTTGTCCCTTTTTTGCTTCTCCTCTCTTTAGAGTTTCTTTTGTCTTCGCATTAACTTCTTGCCCCATAGGAATTAATTAGACTTTTCATCTTTCTTTGACTTTCTCAGTCTTTAATGAATGTCATACGTGTAAAAAGTATTTACATTATATTTACACTATGGTAATTTGGTCTCTCCATAATAAAAAGAACTGCAACTCTATACCAACCCCAGCGAGGAAAGATTTCACCAGTACCTATCTCCAGATAGCACTCTCCAGGTCCAGAATACCGTTAAGCCGCAAAACTCCTGCTTGCGTCACGCGTAACACCAATGTGGCTTTCTATGTCACCTTGGTTCCGGCTCATGCGAATTTCATACTCAGCTATCCATTCCGTTATCTCTATGACGAATAGGATCTTTGCTGTAGTCTGGCAGTACTCAAGTGACTATTGACTTCAGACCAAGATCTCTAAGCCAAAAAAATGTATTAAGCTCGAAGATGAAACTTCAACTCTTCAAAGGTGGAACTTGTGTCTTCCGAGGCTGTGAACATATATCAAGATTTCACATACATCAGCTCGTGTTATACTACAGTTTAAGCCTGTAATTTCATTCTTGGTTCTCATGTTAAAATTCTTTACATTCAATTGTTTGATTTCCTTTCTATCACCAAGAATAACATTACAAGTTTCAAGTCATTTAAAATACAACATGTGTCAAATAAAATACAATTTAGAAGTATATGAAAAATAGATTTAACGAAAGCATTATTTACAAAATAGTGTTTTACCATCTCAGTCGTTTTATTTTTGCCACTCTGAACGCAGGAAGATATACGGGACAGCGAATTCATCAGTAAATTTTCCGCTGTGCGGACCACGGTATTTATGTGATTTGGGTTTTGCGTGTGTACGTGTGCTGGTTATTACCCCCGGGGTATAATTCTTCCCTTTGTTTCATTAATATAGTTTTATTTCAGATGCATATGTTAAATGTATAATAATAACGATATTGATATAAATGTTTGGTTTATTTCTATTTCTATTTGTTTATTTCTGTTTATTTGTTTATTTCTGTTTATTTGTTTATTTAACAACAACACTGGAAGTTTTATAAATTGGTCCAAAGAATTATGAAATAATTTCCAAAGGAAATGGACTTTCTGAAGGAAGTAGTGGATACTTACAATGCCATGTCACTAAGTATTAAAGTAAATATTGTAGATTGTTACTTTCTTTGTTCTATCAGGAGCTTTTTGGTCACAATGCTTTTACTGGGCATAAACTCAATTGAAATTAAACTCATCAAATATAAGGTAACATTTACTATTATACAAGCACTTAAACTCAAGATACGAAAAACATACATGGATGATATTCACACACACACACACACACACACACATATATATATAAATATAAGATATGTGTGTGTGTGTGTGTGTGTGTGTGTGTGTGTGTTTGTGTGTACATACACATACATCACTTGAGTACCTGTTTCGATACACACTAAATGTTTGTGTATCTTACTTATATCATAAGAATAATAAAATAACAACACATACAATGACAAAACAAAGGCACAATCCTTACTTGCTGCGAAGCACTTTTCTTTGAAAGTGCCTGGAGCATAGTGTACCTCTGTTCTTATTGAAATTAGCCTTACACTTACACTGATTCACTACATTCACAAGTGTTTTCCCACATTTCTTTATCAAGTCTTCGCACGCGAACAAACACTAATCCTTTGCGTCTGCCTTTACAAGCCGGACGTCCAGCTAGCGAACAGATATCATCAGGCATTGCAAGCGATACTTATGCAAAATTCGAGAACGGAAGCACGGATGCGTGTGTATAAACTCAGCGCGTCATATTGAACGTATATACTGGAAGTCAGGAGTAAGCGGTCTTGTTCATTTACGTCCTTAACCAAACATAAAACGTTCGGAACAGTACCGGAACTTCTAATGTTGTTCCCCCCCCCCATTTTCTACATACACACACACACACGCACGCACACACACACACACACACACACACACACGCGCACACACACACACACACACACAAACACACACACACACACACACACACACACACACACACACACACACACACACACACACACACACACACACACACAATCTCTCTGTGTTCAATAGAGAATCAAGTTGCCGTGTGCCCCGAAAAACTTGATCATGTTTAAACATGTATTTTCCAAAGCAAGTACCTTTTTTTTCTGAAGGAACAAGTATTGGTCCCATTCTGCTGAAAGGTCGCCAGGCACTTGTGGCAATAGTTACGCCAATGATAAGGAAGGAAATATTATAAATGAGACAACACAACGATAATGTCGTAAGTTAAATCGGGAAATTCCGATATTAATAATGCTTTGGATGAGCATCATCGATTTATTCTAGTCATGGAGACAGCAATGATCCTTTTAGTCATCAACAAATACCTTACAGATTGCTACTTAGACCGAAAGACGTGTGAACTGTATTATATCTTGCTATGAGCATAGAACAATTTTTTTTTTTAAAGCAAACATAACTATAGAGCTACTGTTAAAGAATATTGTAGTAGAACCAGTCTTCTAGCCAGAGTTCGGTTTGCGTGTCAGGCACAAACCACAATATGGCGTCACAACACAACATGGCCGTATGGCGGGATTGTATTCGTGCTTGGTACCCTGATTATGAAACCAAGACATACTTCGTCCCGCCAGTGGTCATCACCAGAATACCATTAGACGTGGTCACAGTAGCCGGACAGTCAGTCTTCGTGCCTCAGTGTAATCCTGCCCAAGACTGCCATATGCGGGATGATTTGGCACTACAGCGAGTATTACACAATTTGCGAGAACTGGTCAGTGAACAGAGTGAACCAATGTTCGTCATTTCACAGTTACAGTTTTCTAATTATCTGGGAAATTCACGTTATGCAGAGAATATCAAAATGTTCACAAGACCAAAAAATCTTTCTAAAGATTACAATCAAGGTGACTTTGACATTCTCATCATCCATCGCCACTATGGAATAATTACCGGAGAGGTAAAGTCAGTTTTATCAAATGAACAACAACTCCAATTAACACAACCAGACGTAGACCGAGTGGTCACTGATAGAGTAAGACATGCAATCAAACAACTGAATAAATCTGAAGTCGTTCTACGCAAGATAACCAAAGACCTTGAACCCAACCTTAACATCCGTAAACTTCTTATTCTGCCTTACGTCACTGCTGATGTCCTGATACGGGTGGTTTCCATTGATAAAAAGTTAAAACAGGTAAGATTTTGGTTAATAAGGAATTATTGTTATTGACGGCATTGATCAAGACATGTGTCCTATTGTAATAAAAGTTATTCATAAAAGTTTTGAAACATTAACATATAGATAACTATTCTGTTATTTTAATCCATAAATTGGTCACCTGATGCGCTCTTAGCTTTAGGAACAGCAAAACTATTTTTTGTGTCGAGAGGGGTCGGAGAAGGGTAGGGGTAGTGGAAATTATTCACGAGGGGTGTGCCCAGCTAGCACAAATTATTTAACCCAGTGTTAGCCTCACGTACACAAATTATATTGCCTAGTGTTAGCCTCACGTACACAAATTATATTGCCTAGTGTTAGCCTCACGTACACAAATTATATTGCCTAGTGTTAGCCTCACGTACACAAATTATATTGCCTGGTGTTGGCCTCACGTACACAAATTATATTGCCTAGTGTTAGCCTCACGTACACAAATTATATTGCCTAGTGTTGGCCTAACGTAGTGCCTGTCGATAGTTGATCCGATTGTTCAATTTGCCAACACATATCTAACATTATCCAAATAACCCAACTGTTGGCCAATATTGGCTCAACACTTTCTTTCAATGTACTCACATCAGCCAACCACTTCTCAAAGTTGCTCCAACAGTAATCACAGTTGGCTCAACTTCATTTATTATTATACGCCCTCTAGATAAATCCATTGTATCATACCCCAGTGATGGTTCAACTCCAGTTATCAATGTGAGCTAAATAGCCAACAGTTTCCAAACCTTATCCCAGCATTCTCTACAACCAAGGAACGCATGTCTGATCTTTGAGCTGACTGAGGTGCTTCTGTCTTTCCAAATTATCTTCAGCCTTGCCATCACTGTTATTGTCAGTGAAATCCTGGACAGTAATTCTGGTTTTGATTCCTCGTCTGTCATGATGGCTCCTAAGTACTTGAATTTATTAACTGTTTCCATTTCTGATCACCAATCATGATGTCAGTGATGCTGCCACTGGTGTTGTTGGTCATCAATTTGGTCTTCTCTGCACTGATTTCCATACCAGAAACAATAGCTGTCCTGTCCAGTTTTGCCACCAGCTGAGCTAGCTCCTCCTCATTTTCTATGGAGTTCATCAGCAAAAAATAAGTTCGTTATTGTTCTGCCTCCAATACTGATAGTTCCTTCATGGTCTTCCAGAGCATCTGTCATGATTCTTTGAAGGAAGATGTTGAAGAGAGTAGGTGAAAGCAAGCAGCCTTGTCTGGCTCTCACTGTTATCCTGAACCAATCTCCTAATTGGCCGTTGAAGCAGAATGCGCTGGTGATCCGGTTGGCATTGATGTTGTACAACTTCATGGTGGACCAAAGGGCTGCAAGCCACACCCTGTCAAAAGCCTTCTTAAAATCTACAAAGACATGGTAGAGGTCTTGTTGGTGCTGGAGGTACTTCTCACATAGTAATCTCAGGTTAAAGATCTGTTCAGTTGTGCTTCGCCCTGGTCTGAAGCCTGCCTGTTCTTCAGCTATGATTTCCTCTGCCTGCAGCTTCAGTCTGTTTAATATGATCTTTAGCATGACTTTGATTGGGTGACATGTAAGACTGATCTTACGATAGTTCAACATTGCTGCAAATTGCCTATTTTCGAGAGAAAAAATAGTGGCTGGTCTAACTTTAACAAAACTGTAATTTAAATGTTGAGAATATTCTTAATATTAATAAAACTGCAAATGAAGTCATCTCCTGAGAGATTATCTCAAGGAGAGTTATCAGTTTTGTATCTACTAAAGTGTTTAAAGAGATTATCCAAAGAAATTATATCAGTGTTACATCTACTTCTATTTGGAGGGTTTGCCTCATGAAGAGACATCAATGTTACATCTACTGATGTTGAAAGAGGTTACCTCAAGAAGATATATCAGTGTTACATCAACTACTGCTTGAAGAGATTATCCAAAGAAGATATATCAGTGTTACATCTACTATTGTTTGTAGAGATTATCTCAAGAAGATATATCAGTTTTACATCTACTGATGTTTAAAGAGATTATTTCAAGAAGAGATATCAGTGTTACTTCTACTGATGTTTAAAGAGATTATTTTTTCAAAAAGAGATATCACTGTGTTACATTCCAGTGTTTGTTTAGAGACCATGCCTCAGCATGAGGATTTAAAGATTGTTAATAGTTAACATTACACCTATGCTGACAACAGTCTGGTTGCCAGACTCGCCCTTCAGTCTCCTTAATTAATTCTCTTAGTTTAGATATTAATTACAGTGACATATGAATCTGTGTAATATTGCATGAACTAGGCACATTATCCCAATAATGACTAATTAAGCATACATTCACATTTGACTCAGCTCCCAGCCCAGTTCTCATTCGGTCTTCCTGTGCTAATAATATAATTAGTCAAATTCTGTTATTTGGATAATACAAAAATAAAAATTTAATATTTTAGCAATTTAACAAAATCGTAATTCCATACATCAATGCATTCAATACAAAGGTCATTAGGACTACCTATTATGTCTTTTAAAAGTTTGTACATATCGTAACACTAATTTCTGATCTCAGAGATTAATTATCAGATGCCCACTTAACTTCATAATCATCATCATCAGTTATGGCAGCTCACACCCCAACAGTTCATCATTGGTTGTTTGGAGGACTGTCCACATAACTTGTCACACTTGAGCAGTGTATCTTGGCATCAGTCCTCAGCTCAGTAGCCACAGAACTTCAGTGTTAACTGAATGCCAACTTTGTCTTTCACAAACAAAGCCAAAGTCAGAACCAGAACCCACTCTGAAACAATGACAATCATTTCTATGAGTGATAGTCCTATAGTTCGCAGACCCATAAATAGTGGCAACAGACAATTAGGTGTCCTATTACAATTGACCACTATTCGTATTTTCACAAGGGAGATAAAAATATGAATTAAACCATGCACATACATGTTACAATTAAAACAGAAATATGTTGCACACACGTGGATTAAAATTTCATATTGGCGAAAATATTTCAAATGCACACAGTATTTACAATTGTCAATTCAATCATCTCTTTATTGGAGATAAAAAACATTCCACGATATCACTACATATTTTAATAATCATTAGGATTATGGGACACGTGTTAACTTGGTCACCCTATTCCCTGGCCACACGTCAGAAAAAATAGCAACAATTCAATCAATCAGAAATAAATATGCAAAATCATGCTACAACATTCTTAATAAAATATAGTTAACAAATATTAAGAAATCAATGTTTTACCTTGTTTGAATATTTAGTGGGCTTATCTTCGATTCATGGAATATGAGCAACCCTTGTAATTTCTGGGCGAAGTTCCCTCGTGAATAATTTCCCAATTCAAATTCATGGCATTTATGTATATCTAAAGATTATGGCAGGAATTCTGTTGGTTAAGCATTGGGCTTGAACAACAACTCCCTCTCTGCTCTTGTTCTAGTGTATTACATAACATGCATGGACTTCCCTTAATTGCATGTAATCCGCTTATAGCAAGATGCATGGCAAACTACATCACCATTCACATTTGCCTGTGCAGGAAATGTAAAATACAATGAAGGTAATGACATCAAAGAGCTTGATATGACAATGAAAGTAATTTTTAGATTGGAGATCAGGCATAATTTGTCCTTGACTCACAACACAGTTTTACATCTACTGAAATGTGTGAAGTGATTATTTCAAAATAGATATCAGTGTTACATCTTCTGAGATGTTTGAAGTGATTATCCAAAGAAGTGATATCAATATTATATATATATAGCAATTGCTCAAGTAAAATGTACCATCTAATTGCTGATTATTTAATAAATATAAAATAAATAAGTACATCTAAGTGCTGATTATGCAATAAATATAAAGTAAATAGGTTAATTCTAACTGTAGATGAAATAAATATAAGATAAAGATGTACTGTTTAACTACTGATTAATTATTTAAAAATATTTAAAAAAATACCTGAGATGATTTTCTAAAATCCTACTGTCCGGGTAAAGTTGTCAGTCTTGGGCACCTCACTTTTGTACTCCGATTGTAGGCAGTCTTTACAAAATCATTCACACAAAAGTCGACATTTCGAATTTACACATACTATAAAAGACGATGTGTAAGCATTCTTTTAACCAGTAATCGCTGTCTATTGAGATCAGATCTTACTGAACAGAATTGCACATTTCATAGTTTGCTCTTAGTGCTAATAATATCTGATTGTTCTGATGAAGACTACTTGACTCAAACATTGACTCTTATAACTGTTTTAGTATCTCTAAAGAGTATTGACCATTTTGTGGTTGCATTGGTTGAGTAAATAGTAATGGCAGTTTCATAAGTAAATATCTAGGTAAATAATTAGTTGCATAAATAGATATATAGGTACATGTAATTATTTACGTAGGTATTTTGTTGCTTTCTGAGAAAGTAAATATAAATAAGTAAGGATATTTGCTATTGTATCATTGTGCTGGTCAAACCATGGGGCAAATTATGCTCTTTGTGTTTCTATTATTTTCTTTTTCTATATTATATAATCAGTAATTGATAGTTACTAGTGATAGCTGATTTCCACGTTGCCAATTATGCAATCTGCCGTACTCACCTAGCTTAACATAGTAAAGGATTTAGGTCAAGTTCATTGATCATGAGTGGGCAGTGGAAATGTATAGAATGGGGAAGGGTGACAGTAAGAGCTGGTGAGTGTTGGCAGGTTACGGGATGCCCTTATATGGACATTTTTATTCTAATCAATGATGCGAGAGAACTTGTAGTTAGACCCAGACTCATTCCTATGTATGTTGCTGATACACCCACGCATCCTTACGCACTGTTGCCACACTATATAGGAGGGTTGAAATCTGCATAGATGAGAAGAAGGTTTTGCACATATCCAAGAGTCATAAATATATTGACTTCTCAAAAATTATTATTGTATTTTATTGATTAGAATGTCATGTATAATGTTCATATATTTTTTTTACTATGATTGTTATATGAAACTAACGCATATCTCTCAGAGAAGATTATGTGGTGTTAGTGATAATTCATGCCGTATGCGTAGATGACAAAACTGAGATATGCATGTGTTGTGCACAATGCTTTATTCATTGTAAAACCATTTGTAGCAAGGGAAGCTAAATGGGAGACTGGGATAACCATTCAGTGAATGTGATTGTAACTAGTATTATGATTATGTAAATGTGAAATTGAAATATTATTGTCATATTTGTACATGCTTCTACATGAGAGAACTTTGCAAATTATAAATCAGCAAGTAGCTAACGTTTAACGACGTAAAATTGTAAGAGTCATCTATTGCTGTCATCACAAAACCTTAGCATTGACTCATATTCATCAGCAGCTACAGAGATATGATTATCTATTTCAGCTGTCCCTTTTCCTTCCTTATCATGATTTATGCTGAACCATCCTTGTGTTCATTCTGAATGCTGATGGTTGTCACGTGATCTGAGGACGTCATCAACATGGCGAGGAGGAGTTACATGAGTAAAATTACAGGATGAGTTTATCTCTATTGACAAAAACAGATCTCAAATCACAGAATCCTTAATCGATCAGAGGAACAATAATCAGATAAACAATTGCTAACATTGGGATAGATAGTCTTGGTTGAACTGTGTTTTCGGGAATAGAATGCTATTGTTTACTTTTTATTGTTATTATTAAGTCTTCTTTGTTCTTGTTATCTTAAACCCACATTTTTGTTATTTGTAATGCGACCGAGAAGAGATGGCTGGGAGGTGGGGTCTGAGTTGGATGTATGTGGATGTTAAACAAGTCATAATTAATTAAAGGGAAAGATAACGTTGCCAACTCAAGGCACGTCAGTTAATTTGTCATTATGTCAGATGAACAAGGTTCCCCAAAAATAGAGATTGAAGGATAGATTAGGCCACCTGGACTGTTGTCAGCATTAGAGCTAATACAATAAATTTAACTATTAATAATTTTTATCTGATATTTCGTCAGGGTCATTAAATAAAACCCGGCACATGACAATCAATAATCCTATTGGTAAGGAAGATTATTAATTATAAGTTAAAAAATACATTAGTAGTAAATATATTAATAGTAAGTAAAAAATAGGTAAATACATTGTAAGTAATACGTAGACACATTTCCCTGTGTGTTTTTCCATCAGGACCTGGTCACGTGTCTCCAGGCTGAAGACTTTGAGCAAGCCCTCCAGTGCTGCCTGCTAGCTGAAGATTTTTCTTCCAGCGTAAGTGAAACGATCCGTGACCAACAACCACAAACATGGTGGTCAACGTTTACTGCTGTCAGGAATGAAAATAACATGGCTGCAAGTTTATATTTAGATCTCTTGGCAAGGTGTGTGTTTTGAATGAATTTATTGTCAGCAAACATTTAATTTTTATGACATTTGACTGTACTTTCCAAATGAGTAGCAAGTGGCTTGGTCAATAAATTAGATTTTATTAAAGAGAAGATAAAGATCAAATTTATGCAGGAGATGGGTAGGGAAAGGAGCATTACTTGTGTAAGTGTGTGTGTGTGTGTTGTAAAGATTGCACAAGAAATAGGGATATACGATCAAGTAGTATGTGTGAGATAAAGTAATCTAGTCACAAACAGGTGTGAGTGTATAATATCCCATCTATTTCATTGATTACTTTTACCTAACTAGAGAGAGGTGAGATAAAACAACCTTTCCAAACACACTATTGCATGGAAACAATTTCTTCTGTATCATGCTCTGTTACCTATTAATAAAGCAAATGTTTTGCAAGATTATATTTTTAAAAATTCTTATACTTTTATTTTCCTTCAGTGTTTTTCTTTCTAATACTATATTTTTAAAATGTGCACTTGCAAAAATAATTTATGTAAGGTGTGACAAATATTTCTAACCCTTACTTTGTTTGTCGCTTGTTCTTTTATATTTACAATCCACACCTGTATTTTTATTTATGAAATACTTTATATTTCATATCTGTATTTTTATTTATTAAATGCGCGAAAGCGGCGGAAGCCGAAAGCGCCCCCTACATTAGCAAGCAAGGATTTATTAAAAGCGCGAAAGTGGCGGAAGCCGGAAGCGCCCCCTACACTACGACGACGATTTATTAATACTAGTACTACCTGGCGAGGGGTACCAAACTGTATCTGACCAATACATCACTGTTTTTCAAGGGATCAGCTTCAAATTTTGCACACACCAGTGTCCCTGGTTTAGAGTTTAATAATTTATTTTGTGATAATTTTGATAGACTTTCTTCTAAAATTAATTATTTAAAAATAATGAGATGCGAACGTTATAAAATATAGGGCTCACTTTTTACACAGTAGCTCAAAATAAAATCATTCCTGGTCCTTGAGATTTTGTTCATGTTATTTTCATAAAATTATCTTGGGCGTGAACTAAAATAGAGTGTATGCTACCTATACTATTTATTATATGGTCATCGGGAAAACACACTAAATTCCAATGCCTTACACCTTTACTTGAAAAATTGCAAATAAGCTATTATCAAAGTACAGGTCTCATTCTAGTTCATGCCCAAGAGAAGGCTACCAGCTGGTAGCATGCCAAATTTCCAGCATATATCTTGATAAATAAAAAAGTTATGATGTAAACAGTATCAATACTAGTCGTTTTTCAGAGAAAGAAAGGACCGCTAAAAATATATTCATTTCTTACAGTATGCCTCAATGAGCTTCAGCCAAGTAAGGCTGACCCTCCCTTTCTGCTTGATCTTTCTGCAGCCCTAACCTCCTCTGCCTCATTCTCATTCTCCACTCTTTTGTTGCCTGCAGAGCCTGTCACTGAGCTGTGATGATCTGCAATGACTCACTTTCTGCGAAGAACCGTTTCGCGAAACAACAGGACACAATGTCCAGTCTTCGCAGTACGTCACCAAGGGGTGCACAACCAGAACTGTACACTCAGCTACAGCCACTGCAGTCTCCACTGTTCTGAGTCCATGATTTTTTATCTTGGGGCAAAATTTCCATGGTAGATTATTCAAACTCTCATTTGGGCTCTGGGTGTACTCCTCAAGGCACTTTTCCAAGAGCTGTGTTTTAGCTAAGACTTTGAAAGTTGGATTGAGCTCATCCATAACTGCTGGTGGCAAATTGTTCTTGTGTTTGTAGTTTGCAGTGTCATTTCTTGCCTCAGCTTTTTTGTATGTGCACCATGAAGCATGGCAAAAGTTACAGACAGGGTTTTCATCACTTGGACCCTTGTGGAAGTAAATAGCCCACACAGCTTCCCTCATGCATTCTAGATTATTTTTATTTCCTCTTATGGCAATCCCATAATAGGCCTGAATTTTGTCAATTTGCTGATTTGTTAGTCTTCATCTTCCATCAATGGGTTTACCATCCCACAACAGTCTAGCTCCACACCGAGTTTTTAGATTCTGGAGACGTGTGCCCATCCTCTTTTGAACGTGTCCCACGCATTCTATCTTTACAATGGGATGCTCATCTCCATATGGATTATCATCAAAGACCTTTTTAAAAACAGTTAGTTTCACCATCTCTGATGAAACTGCTGTACCTCAAACTGTACTTCTCTACAAAATGCTGATTTTCTTCAAAAGTTGCCATTTTCTTTGACTCAAGGGGAAATAAGCATACACTTTGAATGCCAATAACTCAACAACTAAGCAACTTAGCGATATAATTCAAAGTGCACAGTTTGCTACCCAAATATACTATTGTCGTAAACCAACCAAACAAAATCGATTTTTCATCATTTTCTAGGTAGTACTAGTACTTTATATATTGCGCGAAAGCGGCGGGAGCCGGAAGCGCCTCCTACACTACTACTATTTATTAAAGACCCCCCTCCTTTCCCCCCACACACCCCTCACCCAGCGCAAAAGCGGCGGAAACCGGAAGCGCCCCCTACACTACGAACGAATTTATTAAATACATATTTTTGGTGATAATTGTGGAGCATTTGCTCGTATTGACGACATTGATATGATATGGTTTAAAGTAAACGTCGTGCATTGCATGTTGAGACACGTGCAATGTGCAAAATAACAGGACCCTCATAATACAGATTATGAGACATTGCCCTGAGTACTATGGTAAGTAAATGACACTGGTCGTCACTCATAGTGGAACGTAAATTCAGTAGCGTAAATTCCTGTGAACGCATGAGCAGCCTCAAACCTTGTTATGAATAAACAGCTTACTGCATGACGCAAGTTCCTAAGAAGTTATCCAGTTGGGGTCAGCCAATCATCGTATACTGGCCAACTATAGTTGACCAATGGCCGTCTGCTGGTTGACTGTAGTTGACCAATGGGTGTTGAGCAAATACAGAGGGGAAACCCATGTTGTAAAAAAGTCTACCTGTTTATAATCACTGACCAGGGAACCCCACTCACAATAAGATGTGTCTTGTACTCCCTCTGTCCATTTCTACCAGGAGTTGAATGAAAAGGCCTCACTCTGAGTAAAACTACTTAACCAAGTCTAAAACTGTAATTTTCATGTTTCTTTCCAGCTAAAACAGAATGTAAATTTTCTTTTTCTTTCAGGTGAGCAACAATGTATTTCAACTTTTATGTGTACCTTGTCTGCTGTTTTAATTCTAAGATATCGTTATTTTGTTCAGTAGAAATATTATGCAATTTATTTAACGTGTGACACTGATTTCAGGTTTTGTGGCCCCGCCACTACTGTTTCCATCTATTGTCAAACGTCCCCACGCATTGAGATTCGAACTGAAGGACAGGGTGTGGCAGTCATAGGTAAGAGAATGACTTCACTGGTATTAACCCCGGAACAGATCAGTCTGTTGACCAAAGCTCCGACTAAAGTATGGCTGACCGGTCCGCCAGGTGTGGGCAAGACCGTGATGTTAGAACTGATGGCCTTGACATGGCTGAGACAGGGCCACGACGTAAATCTCGTCAGTGTTGATATTGGAAGCTTGGCAGCGACACGCATGATAAAATACGTGATACAGGCATCAATGAGTGATGATCCCACCACACTATCAGTATCGGGCAGTGTCCACCTCCATGAGTACAACTTTCACAACAAATTGACTGACGTTGATAAAGCCATCAACACACTGACGGTGACAAGAGGGAGTCATGGCCCATACGTCATATGTGATGAAGTTTGGGCTGTTGACAGGTATGTTCTATAACGTGTACAGGTGTGGCACTGAGGTAGTGATTTTAAAAAAGAAAATGCATTTGTTTGAATTATTTAAAGTATAAACTGTCATTTTGTGCTTGTTTAGAGCATGACATGCTTACGTGTATTCTTGCGCCATTTATTGACCTCATAAAGAGTTTCTGACTTGGGCAAGAAACATTTACAGTGTAGGGGTGTGTGTGTGTGTGTGTGTGTGTGTGTGTGTGTGTGTGTGTGTGTGTGTGTGTGTGTGTGTGTGTGTGTGTGTGTGTGTGTGTGTGTGCGTGCGTGTGCGTGTGTGATTATCTCCTCTTTGTACAGCGACAAATTGTTTTAAGGATCTGTCTTCCTTCATTTTAACAGTCGCATTGCCCGTTATCATCGGTTTGTCACCGACTTGTGCACGCGCCTTCCTAATGTTTGTTTCTGGGCAGCCTCACCATACCACGACCAGAGACCAGCAGAACTGAAGGAAAAACGAATGACCATCCCGCTAAGGTGTCCACCTTCAGTACTGAGTGAAGTACAAAAGGGAGTTAAGTGGGATAGTGATCAAGTTCACCCGTACACTATGACAACCCTGGCCTCGCCCTGTGACGGACCTAACGTTATCCACTTGAGCCACCAGGGACGCGAACATGCTGTACGTTGGCCCCTGGAGTGCGTTAAGTGTGGACAGTCAATCGCCGACATTCTACAAGGGCTTGGGTTTGGCGTGTCGAGTAAGTGTGACGTTCCAATGTCCAGTCACGTTATTCTCATCATTACTACCACCTCCTCAAACATATAACGTATTTAGGTCATTTCTGTCAATAGATGAAAAGTTTGTTAGTCTTTTAAATCACATTCTTGTCGTTGATGATTTTTGTGCAGACTTAGGCATCAACGGCAATATCAGTATTGTCACCGCGACTGATACAATTGTCAACAGCCACAGCAGCATCACGAATGTCAGCAAAACAACCGCCTGTCCACCCCTTCAGTATCGTGACGTCTTTGTGTTGACCCGTAGTCTTGACATACGTGATGACGTCATGGATGAGGCAGGGCGTGTGACGTCACCAGCTAACGGCGTGGTGCGTGGTCTTCGTGCTGCTGGCATACCTGTGCGTGTGATAAGAACGGGGCATGAGTCAACAGATGTCTGTGACACAGCAGTGAGACTGAGTGACATGGTGACAGTGACACATTGTGGGGCTGTGTCAGGTTTAGAGCGGAAGGTGGTGGTATGGCTGCCAGGCAGAGTTCCGGGTGTTGACGACGATAGAACTGATGAGATAATTGAGGTTAATAACAGGTTACACAACATGTCTCGCTGCACTGCACAACTGGTGGTGGTCGATCTGCCCCGTGTCTGAAGGAGTTCGTCATGTCTCTGTGCAGATGACTACAGGATGGCGCTATTGTGTGTATTGAACGTTGTCTGCCAGTGAATGGCATAAACTTTCAGTGGTCACTGGTCGTTTGTAATGAATGTGACCTTTGGTGGTAGTAGTTACCAGTGAATGTGAACTGAACGTTAGTCAGTAGTTATCAGCAGTCACGTGCTCAAGCTTCGGCAGGAGGAACAGGAAAGAGGATATAAATAGTTCTCAGAAAAATATTTATTCAACTTATGTGGAATGTGGTTTCAATCTTGTTTAGTTGTAAACTAATTTTGGTAACGTCCGTTGTCGTTTCTAATTCATTTAAATTTATGAATTCATTTGAATTTTTTAAAAGTGCTATAAAGACTATGATTTGCATGAATGTTTAATGTGCTTGTACCGTGAATTGCATTATGAGTATTACGTGTATAATTATTGTAAAATGGTGTAGAGAATACTTAGTACCGTTTATAAGAAATCGAAGAGGCGCGATTATATAGCTGATCTTATGATACATTTTGTCAGTGGAGTGTTCGTACAATGGTGCGGTTATTGAAATGATTAAATTAGTGCTTAATAATCAACTCCTTGAGCGAATTACATTTTATGCCTCTAGTGTGTAAAAGGTACAGCATCTTTTAAAAAGTGATAAAAGTGTTTGTTTTACTTTTTCTTTCATGGTTGACATTTTGTTATGGCATTATATGTAAATGAAAAGAAAGATGCATGATAATGTTACAATAAAATATATGTACATGATTTAATTATTTATCAAATATATGAGTGTGTGTTGTCTGGAACATGGTATGGTCTGATGGTTTCCTTCTTTCTTTTGGAGAATGCCAATCAGTCTACGCAAACAACAAGGGGACAGTACCAGGCTTGAACGTTTTGCTTGCAATACCATCATCAGATCGAGTCATGAAGTCCTCTGATTAAAAGTGTCTGCCATACACTCTTATACATTAAGAAATCTAAAAATAATTAAGCATGGCAAATACTTAGTATTAGATCATTATGACTACATCACATTACAACAACTAAAGCACAATATTTTAAATTTCAGGCTTTAAGATTATTATTGTCATAATGTAGAGGAAAATATTTCTAAGTTTCGACACAGCCAGGTGATGCCAATTACTGAGTTTGAACACAGTATTATGTACTTAACATTATTAATATTTATTGGATTATAATTTACTGGTATATTGCATAGCATACCTATAAACACATGACATGAAGATATCTCATTGTCACAGGAAATGAGGGACAGAAATTATATTTTATTTCATTTTAATAAACCGCTAACAAAACTAGTTGAAGTAACCCGAGTTTTGTTATTTTTCATATGTAGCATGTAAACTCCAGTAACGGTCACCTAAGATCTCTTTAGTAGACAGACGTTCGTGACGCAGTGTGTGTTAGTATATCATATTGAATATATATATTAGTTTATGAAGGATATGTATATTAAATGATTGGGACAACTGCGCACTACGAGTCACGTGTTGTTGACGAGAGAAATGGCCAGTGCGCATTAGAATTGACCACAGAAAAGCGTGCATCACGATTACCACTATATATCCAAGGCAAAAATCATGTCACAGGACATAGCTTCTGGAAGTTTTGGAAACCTTCAGTGAAACTATATAAGAGACAAAATGAAGATTTTACTCTCAATGTTGAAAACGTCGATTCGTCTGAAGCCAGTCTAACTTCACGTATGAATTATCTCATGTACAGAGATTTCATAAAGGAAAGCTGCAATAATCTCTTTCCATCCATTTTCCATCCGTCTGATGCCATATATTGAGTGACGAGGCAAAATTACTCAGTATAATTTTTGGCAAAGTGGAAAGTTCACTGTCCAGAAAGACCCGATGCATACGACGCTGGTTGTATGCAGTTAACGACACGAGGGACCCAATTTTGTCATCCCCCCTGTCTGAGTTCGTTTGGCAGTCTATCCCGCGATTGAGAAGGCTAGCGCCGGAGACAGATATCCGGATTTCTACACTCAATGTAATGCGACGACACATCCCACTGGACGACTCCACCCGATAATGCTAAACATCGTTGGGGTGTCCGTTTCCACGACAACCGGTACAACGATAATTATCGAGGCTGACAACAGTCAGCTAAATTTCAGATTTCTCCCCAGTGATAATCTGAAAGTGGTGCCTAGATTCTGCAGAATCTTCACCTGTAATGCGACGCCTCAATTGCGTCGTGATCTTCACTTTGAAGTGCCGCTTATAAGTGACGTGTGAGCTTACGTCATCTCCTTGGAACTCTGACATTAATAGTGAGTAAAAATTCGCACGGCTAACGCGCACATACTTAACTCTAGAACTCTAAGAAAATGAACACTATTATATCGTTTGCAAAATAAGAACTCTAATGTTAAAAGTAATGCTTATTTTACATGTCAACTATTGTTAAAGCGGCCCCATTTGCCGCATAAGAATTGTGTAATTAATCTTTATTTTATATTTTGAATTTCATCATTTTCATCTCCCCTTATTTCCCACAGAGTGTATGACATTGGAAAGTTGAATGAATGATTAATCACTGTGCGAAAGAGTAGTGCCCCTTTTAAATCGGGAAATAAATAACCTGATTTAAACATCTTTCAACTCTCTTGTTATTCATAGTTTTTGAGAAGGACGAAAGAATTTGTACTATTGTTTTGCACCGTTCGTCTGTTCGTCCATTTATTCACATTTATGATACACACTCACAACACACACCACCAATAAAACGTTCCTTGGCATGACACTAATAAACTGGGCCCCACCCAAACATCAATGGTGTATGTCATGTGTGTCTATGTAACAACTTGACGCGACGTAGTACTGGCATACGTCACCGGGCTTTTCTTGGAGGTGCACCGGAGCAGGCCAAAAATAGACTTCACCCCTTGCATCTCTAACTTCAGCTCGGGGACGGCTTGTAATGAGCCCTCCCGTTTTGTAAACATCTGGTGACCACTGACCGTGATCTGACAAGGTAAATTGTGTTGTTGTAAGAAAGTGTCATCTCTTTCCTGCTTTTCTATCTCATCACCATTATGCATTGTTTATTGCATGTTAGGGCTTTGCTATTGAGACTTAGGTGAACTGGATTTTGATAAGACTTATTATTGTGTTGAAATAAGTTTTATAATCTTTACGCTATTATCGTTAACGCGTACCGACTCGTGTTTAGACGTACTTAGATCGATATTTTGTACGCTACATTAGCAACTGTTGTTTTGCTAATTTTGCTAACTTTGCAAATTTCCGATTAGGATTTCTTTTATTTGTGATTGTCATAATCCTAATCACGTGGTGGCTGGTGTTCATACGCACACCATTGCACCACTTGTGACCGACAGAGGTCAAAATCCCGCGAATATTCTAAGTCACTTTATCCATACTCGTGATAACTAGCAATTTTAAAAATGGCCGAGCTAGTAAACATAAAGAAAGAACTCATGGCTATGGGTAGAGAATTCGGGTATGAGAAAGCCGAGTTAAAGAAATACGTGGATGAGGAGATAGCTAAATGGTATGTTGCGAAGGAAAATGAGGCGAAAGAGGTGAGAGAGCTAGAAGATAAGAGACAGATAGCTAAACATCTAGAGATGCAAACTTTGAGAGAGCTAGAAGAAAAAAGATCGAAAGAAGCTATAGAGCTAGAAGAAAAGAGACAGGTAGCTAAGGAGTTAGAGATGCGAACTTTGAGAGAGCTAGAGGAAAAAAGATCGAAAGAGGCTAGAGAGCTAGAAGATAAGAGAGAGTTAGCTAAACAGCTAGAGATGCAAAACCTGAGAGAGCTAGAGGATAGAAAAAATGAGCTAGAGGAAAAAAGAGCGAAAGAGGCGAGAGATTTTAAAGAGAAAGAAATCCAAGATATGAGAGAAATAGAGTTATTAAAGATTCAGTCAGCTAGGGATTTAGAAGATAAAAGGCAGGAAGTAGAAGAGAAAAAGCTTAAGTTAAAAGCTAGAGCACATCAGGAACAGCTTGAATTAGCTAAGCAAGAGGTAACAGCTAGAGAGAAGTTGTTAGATGGGACTGCTAAGCAACAGGCCGAATTAAATAAACCCCGTACACGGCTAGCTTTCTTTAACCCTGAAGTCGAGACGATTGACGAGTTTTTGACACGCTTTGACAGTTTCATTGCCAACTTTAATTACACTGACATTGAAAAGAAACAACAACTCGGTCAAATACTCCAAGGTGAAAGCTCGCGCGCATTTACTGATCTAACGCGCGATCCCGCTATTACTTATGCAGATCTCAAAACGGGTTTGATGCGTACTTTTCAATGTACAGCAGAAGGCTTTCGAAAAATGTTTAGAAGAGCCATACCTAAAGCAAATGACATCATGCAAGCCTTCGGTACCCGGTTACGCCATTATCTTGATAGATGGATTGATTTGACAGACATCCGGAAGACATATGAGGGCCTATTTGATTTGATATTAAGAGATCAATTTCTCCATATTGCTCCGCCTGCAATGACGACATATTTGCAGCGAAATCCCCCGACTAACTTCAGTGATATGTTGAAGTTAGCAGACACTTATAATGATTACCCTGATCCGGTAATTACGAGGAGTGCACCACGCCCTTTTCTTACAAATCGGCAGAAGTATACACCGAAACCGAACCGACCAATGACGAAATCGGAAAAACCCGAACCGGTACAACGGACATACACTAAGTCACAAGACGTACGACGTCACACACGTGACTCCCCACCTATGACATGTTACACTTGCAAAGGGAAGGGGCATAGTTCTCAGAACTGTCCCAGTCCACGTGATGTAAAGGTATGCACTGAAACAGGTGCAACTCTAAAGACCCAACAGGCTACAGTAAACGGACAAAAAGTCAAAATACTGGTCGATACAGGCACGTCCATAAGCTGCATAAATGCTAAACTTGTACGCCCTGAACAGTATCTAAGAGGTAGTGTCCGCATTCGATGTGTTATGGGACACCTTAGTACATGTCCAAGAGCCACTGTACATGTTACGTCACCCGTATTTTCCGGTACAGTCACCGCCGCAGTGATAAGAGACATGCAGTTCGGATTCATACTATCGCCCGGGCAGTGTGACGCACACACTGATGACATCTATCCTGTTCTCCCCGTAACCACTAGAGCACAACGGGAACGTAGTAAACAAGGACCCCCAGCTCTAAAGATAGTCGAGAATACATTCCCGCAGTTGACCCCAAGTCAACTCAGTCACCTGCAGCAGGAGGACAAAAGCTTGTCCTCAATGCTAAAGCTGGCACGGAAAAACACTATTACGTCCAGCAAGTACGCGACAATTACGTATTTCCTGAAGGACGGACTAGCGTTTCGGCGCACCGACTTTAAGGAAAATGATACTAGAAGCACCACGTGTTTATTTACCCCTACACCACTCAGACAGCTGATTCTTAGCTTTGCACATGACTCAATCATGTCCGGACATCAGGGCGCACGTCGCACTGAACAACGGATTCGCGAGGACTTTTTTTGGCCAGGCCTGAGTAGGGATGTTCGCTCGTACGTTCGTACATGTACGCAGTGTCAACAACATATCGACCGAGGGCGTGTCAGTCGAGTTCCCCTCGAGATAGTACCAACAGTAGAGGAACCATTCCTAAAAGTCGCAGTAGACATTATTGGCCCAATCATTCCCGCGGCCGAAGGAGGATATCGCTATATCCTAACAATCGTGGATTTTGCAACACGATATCCAGAAGCAGTCGCATTAAAGGGCATCACAGCGATCGAAGTCGCAGACGCTTTAATAGACGTATTTTCTCGTACGGGCGTACCTCGAGAAATATTGAGTGACCAGGGCACTCAATTCACCTCAGCAATGATGGCTGAAACAATGCGTCTACTGGCGTGTAAACAGTTGTTCTCATCACCATATCACGCTCAGTCTAATGGTGCCGTTGAACGTTTCAACGGTACAATAAAGAAAATGTTAATTAAAATGGCCTCGGAACAACCCGACCAGTGGCCGCGTTTTCTAGCACCATTACTCTTCGCGTATAGCGAACTCCCACAAGAGAGTACGGGCTACTCACCGTTCCAACTACTATACGGCAGGCAACCTCGTGGTCCCCTTAAGCTAATTAAAGAAACATGGGTCAAGGGAGACACTGTGACCGATGGTAAAGATGTTCACACGTACGTAGCCGAACTACGTCAACGTCTGACCGAAACGTGTCACTTAGCACAGGAGAACATTCGCGAAAAACAACCCCGATACAAGCGAAATTTTGACCGTACGGCTGTGGAACGTAACCTCGAACCAGGTCAGCTCGTGTTACTCTTGCGGCCCACCCATAACAACCGCATGCAAATGCACTGGCGTGGACCCTACCGCGTTATTAAGCGTGTGAAGCAGAACAATTACAGCATACAGATAGGAAATAAGCAGAAAACCTATCACATAAATATGCTAAAGCGTTACTATGAACGCAGCAACGAACAGATACAAAACGTGAATGTCGCACTGATACAATTGGAAGACTCCAATTTCAGAACAGACATGATGTCCGCCGAAACCCAGCCTAACCCCGCAGTTACAGTCGATCAAGTCGAGATTGACTCGAACTTAACTGTCGAACAGCGCGACGCAATGTCAAACCTCTTACACAGACACGCGCGCATATTCACCGACCAACCGGGCCACTCAGATTTGGTTGAACACCGCATCAAACTTTTAAGTGACAAACCGATACGCTTAAAACAGTACCCACAGAAATATGAGAGCACAAAGTACATAGCAGAACAGGTGCGTGAAATGCAAAAACAGGGCGTGATTGAACAGTCAATCTCCCCATATTCATCACCGGTCGTCTTAGTTAAAAAGAAAGACGGTACGCTTCGTTTTTGTGTGGACTACAGACAGTTAAATGAGATAACTGAATTCGATGCAGAACCTATTCCAAATCAGGACGAATTATTTGCAAAACTAACCAAGGCACATTACTTTTCAAAGTTTGACATGTGCAAAGGGTACTGGCAACTGTCGGTTGCTATTGACGACAGACCAAAAACAGCATTCCCAACTCCGCTAGGCTTATTTCAGTTTTGCCGACTACCGTTCGGACTAGCGAACGCACCCGCAACATTCGCGCGCTTCATGCGAAAATTACTGTTAGAGAGCGTTGACGCATTGAATTTCTTTGATGACATACTGGTAGCAACAGGAACATGGGACCAACATTTATCCTCAGTGGATGGTCTACTTGACATTCTCGAGCGCCATAGATTAACCGTGAAACCCTCCAAAGTTCGCGCGGGCTTTCGAGAGATTGAATTTCTTGGCCATATCATAAGTGACGGACAAATAGGCCCTAATCTAGACTTAACTGCAGCCATTCGTGACATGACCTTACCGACTACAAAGAAACAGGTCAGGGCAGTTTTGGGGCTAGTGGGGTACTACCGAAAATTTGTCCCAAACTTCAGTACGCTTCTTAAACCACTGACGGACTTAACTGGGAACAAACAACCCACGAAAATACGATGGACGGCAGAGTGTAGCACTGCCCTCGAAAAGGTGAAGGACATCTTGACCAGTAAACCCGTCCTACAGTTACCAGACTTTGACAAGAGATTTATTGTCAGGACCGACGCATCAGACGAAGGCCTCGGTGCCATACTTCTCCAAGAGACAGATGACGAATACCTACCGGTAGCATACGCATCTAAGAAACTGTTAGATCGTGAGACACGGTACTCTACGATCGAAAAAGAGTGCTTAGCAATCGTATGGGCACTCAAGAAATTTAGTGCATATCTGTACTCTAAACCATTCATCCTGCAGTGCGATCATAAGCCGCTGACATATCTGCGCACTAGCATGTATGATAACGCTAGGCTAACTAGATGGACACTCCTGCTACAGGAGTATAGCTTCGTTGTCGAACACATCGCGGGCAGAGAAAATTCGGGTGCCGATGCATTATCCCGGCATGCCATAACCGCGATATAAACAAGAGAGAGGATAGTCTCTCCACAGATGCGCATAAAATTCCTGTGGAGACTATCCTGTGAAATAAAATTTTTTTGTTCCTATTTGATTTCCACTCTGTGAGCTCCAATCAATTTTAAGAAGGGGGTTGTCACAGGAAATGAGGGACAGAAATTATATTTTATTTCATTTTAATAAACCGCTAACAAAACTAGTTGAAGTAACCCGAGTTTTGTTATTTTTCATATGTAGCATGTAAACTCCAGTAACGGTCACCTAAGATCTCTTTAGTAGACAGACGTTCGTGACGCAGTGTGTGTTAGTATATCATATTGAATATATATATTAGTTTATGAAGGATATGTATATTAAATGATTGGGACAACTGCGCACTACGAGTCACGTGTTGTTGACGAGAGAAATGGCCAGTGCGCATTAGAATTGACCACAGAAAAGCGTGCATCACGATTACCACTATATATCCAAGGCAAAAATCATGTCACAGGACATAGCTTCTGGAAGTTTTGGAAACCTTCAGTGAAACTATATAAGAGACAAAATGAAGATTTTACTCTCAATGTTGAAAACGTCGATTCGTCTGAAGCCAGTCTAACTTCACGTATGAATTATCTCATGTACAGAGATTTCATAAAGGAAAGCTGCAATAATCTCTTTCCATCCGTTTTCCATCCGTCTGATGCCATATATTGAGTGACGAGGCAAAATTACTCAGTATAATTTTTGGCAAAGTGGAAAGTTCACTGTCCAGAAAGACCCGATGCATACGACGCTGGTTGTATGCAGTTAACGACACGAGGGACCCAATTTTGTCATCCCCCCTGTCTGAGTTCGTTTGGCAGTCTATCCCGCGATTGAGAAGGCTAGCGCCGGAGACAGATATCCGGATTTCTACACTCAATGTAATGCGACGACACATCCCACTGGATGACTCCACCCGATAAAGCTAAACGTCGTTGGGGTGTCCGTTTCCATGACAACCGGTACAACGATAATTATCGAGGCTGACAACAGTCAGCTAAATTTCAGATTTCTCCCCAGTGATAATCTGAAAGTGGTGCCTAGATTCTGCAGAATCTTCACCTGTAATGCGACGCCTCAATTGCGTCGTGATCTTCACTTTGAAGTGCCGCTTATAAGTGACGTGTGAGCTTACGTCATCTCCTTGGAACTCTGACATTAATAGTGAGTAAAAATTCGCACGGCTAACGCGCACATACTTAACTCTAGAACTCTAAGAAAATGAACACTATTATATCGTTTGCAAAATAAGAACTCTAATGTTAAAAGTAATGCTTATTTTACATGTCAACTATTGTTAAAGCGGCCCCATTTGCCGCATAAGAATTGTGTAATTAATCTTTATTTTATATTTTGAATTTCATCATTTTCATCTCCCCTTATTTCCCACAGAGTGTATGACATTGGAAAGTTGAATGAATGATTAATCACTGTGCGAAAGAGTAGTGCCCCTTTTAAATCGGGAAATAAATAACCTGATTTAAACATCTTTCAACTCTCTTGTTATTCATAGTTTTTGAGAAGGACGAAAGAATTTGTACTATTGTTTTGCACCGTTCGTCTGTTCGTCCATTTATTCACATTTATGATACACACTCACAACACACACCGCCAATAAAACGTTCCTTGGCATGACACTAATAAACTGGGCCCCACCCAAACATCAATGGTGTATGTCATGTGTGTCTATGTAACAACTTGACGCGACGTAGTACTGGCACACGTCACATGGGCTTTTCTTGGAGGTGCACCGGAGCAGGCCAAAAATAGACTTCACCCCTTGCATCTCTAACTTCAGCTCGGGGACGGCTTGTAATGAGCCCTCCCGTTTTGTGACACTCATTTTACTAAATCTAGAACTATCTAAGAGATCATGCTATCTAGCCTCACTATCTAAGAGATCATGCTACCTAGCCTCACTATCTAAGAGATCATGCTATCTAGCCTCACTATCTAAGAGATCATGCTATCTAGCCTCACTATCTAAGAGATCATGCTATCTAGCCTCACTATCTAAGAGATCATGCCTCATATTGATACAGACATATCATTAACTGCAAGCAGACTTTGTAAATTTTTGCATAATTATGCTAGTAAAAGTAGGATATTTTTCTCTAAATGGGGGTCATGTGCTGTAAAGGTGTTAGTGTAAAGATATTCTGTTTCACTGTATAAATCAAAATGTAATTATCTTAAATGTAGCATCAAACAAGCAAAAGTCATCTTAACCAAATCCAAATTAATCTATTGGTAAAATAAAATAAACCTACCTTTCCTGTTTTTCTAGAAGTCTTAATAGTTAATAATGCTATGATGTCATTTAATATAATGTATAAATATCAAGATGAAGTTAACATTGAAACGTAATTCTGAGTAGGAATGATTTATTTAGATGTAACAACACTATTTACACGTGTGTACGCTACTAACGCTAATGTTACTGTGTGATCTCATCATCCGATTCAAAATCAACTTCTCCTACTTCAATGTCCAACAAAGTGAATCCTGTAAGTGTAAACTTCTCACTATCACTCGATGATTCAAAATTAATTTGAACACCAAATGTGAAAAAAGTTTATGAAAAAATGAACACATCAAAGAGAAAACATTTCAAAATGCACTTCCATTATTGCAGAATTGACTACACAGGATATAGACAACCAGAAGTCTCATTATTTACCGATTGATGTATGAAAATGGAACGGTTGATAATGGACGCTTTCAGACATTTTGCCCGATCAGACAATCAGCTGCTGTGCCAAGTAAAGGGTTAAATCAACAGGCAAATATACAACATATGAATATAATTCTTTCTACAGCGCACTATCAAATTCTACTATATACTATTTAGGTTATTCTGATAATCAGAATGTATCAACTTCCTTATTAATCATTCTTAACTAATTCTCTCACACACAATAGTGAATAAACTGCACTCACACAATGTATAAATCAATTGCATTTATACAAATACATATATCTCTACTTTCACAAGATACACTTTACAAGATATATTTTATAGTTTAACGCCAATACAGATTGTCAGTCTTAGCATTAATATAATAGGTGAATTCTTTTATAATACTGCGTCAACAAAAAAAAATTGTTTGTAAGTTGTCTAAGATTTTTCAACTGATTTAGGATAATTTTGCACTGCTAAATTTAATAAATGACATCCGTTTCTTTTGATCAGGTCAGGTTTTTGTTCTAATTCGATTTTTAAAAATCCGATCTTATAGCCAAATCGATTAAATTTTTTATAACATTATTAGGCAATTTTTGTTAATATTTCTCTCCCAAATAAAAAATTCGTTTTCTAACACAATTCATTTATTAAATGTTACAAGGGTTGATTAGTGTACATTGAATAGTAGACATTCATAACGGTAAGTACATATAAATTAAATATTAGGTCATCATTGTTCAAAATTCAGGACATGAACTTCCGTCTCTTCGAACTTCTAGAATGCTCAGCAGTAGGAGTATCTCTCTTTAGAGTCCAACAGTAATCAGCCATCATGATTGCATCCCAGCTTCCTTGATACCTGGTTTCCATATCTTTCATATCCTGATGAAATCTCCCCCCTTGCTCGTCGCTCATTGATCCCAGATTTTTAGGAAACTGATCAATATGTGAGAATAAGTAATGCATTTTGATGCTCATGCTGCATCCAAGTTTTTTGAAAGCAGTCAGCATATTGGCAACAAGCTCTGCATAGTTCCTGGTCTTATTGTTGCCAAGAACAATCTCCAATCTTCAGGTTTATAATGTGGCACTCTAAGTTTGTACAGAAGCTGTGCAATATCTGTACAGTACGCCAGGTCCTTCTCTGTAGAGAAAAAAAACAACTGAGATACTCTTGATGTCTGTTGCGGTAGAAGGTGATGCGAACACTGTCAGAAAGGACGTTTTTTTCCCCTCAATCTGGATGCCAACAGTTCAGCAGATGACTTTGACAAGCTGAGATAATGAACTAGATCATTTAGTTCTTTTTGCAAAAAAAAAAAATGGATTTGGAACATCTTCATCAAGAATCACTAATTCTTCTTCTTCATATTCTTCAACTCTAAAGAAATCTTCTTCAATGTCGGTAAGTTCTCCAGGGACAGGTACTGGAATTTAATCACAATGAGCTACTGGATGACGTGCTGATTCAAGATCAGGATACTTAAGGTTGCTCCGGTTTTTTCTATTAATGCCAATCACATCAATAGCGCAGAAGTAGCAATCAGTGACATGATTTGTCGGTTCCGTCCAAACCATAGGAATTCCAAACTTCAGACAACTCTTCTTACCCTTGGTCCAACGACGCAGATTCTCGGTGCATGTCTTGCATACCATGTCTGGCGCCCAAACTTTATCCTGATCACCAAGTTTTATACCAAAATAAGCATGGTATGCACACTTTATAAAACCTGTTGCTGTATTCCTGTTAGGAACAATGTGTATTCGCCGCAGATGTAGCAAAATACATCGGGTTTATTTTTGCAATGTCTTCTGGCCGATTCCATTTCATTACCTAAAGAAAGAAAAATATCATTTATATCAATTATTTAAAAAATTGCTTATATAACCTCTTCATAATTATGCAAAACAAATTATAATTTGTTTATTTAAAGAAATAATTTTACATAATATAAATACCCTTATATGTAAAAAAAAATATCCAACAAAAAAATATAATGTCGCAATAGATAAAAACGTTGATCGAAAATAGATCAAAAAGTTGACCTGATTGAACAAAACCGATGTCAATTTAAGATCGAGCACAATAAAACTGTCATAAATCCGTCAAAAAATCTTAGACAGCAAATTTGTTGTTGCCAAGTGTAATTAGTGTTCTTTAAAATAAATAAATACTGGTAACAAAAAAAATACAGGCTCTGTTTAAAAGCGACTGGCGATCTTTGACAAGTAAAAGTTCATAAGAAATGAATATCGGCTTGGGGACGGCGGCACTATTTTTGATTGTTTTATAATTACCCGATTCACCATTCCTCGCTACTGAAATTAGATAGAAATGGTTTCTATTAATTCAGTAGAGTGGCGAAAGGGCTTGACATGACTCAGACCAAGAACAATTTGACCTTTGTCTTAACATTTTGGCCATTTACAATAACTGAAACAAACTGTTTTCACATTTTCTTCTTTTCTTTCATATTAATCTTGGTTCATGAAGAAGAGCCAGAAGAGAGGCCTGAGGAGATGGGGTTGCAGCCGGTACATTGTTCCGGGGCCCATGGAGCTCAAAACGGGCCCATGAAGGGGAATTTTTTTTTTTTTTTTTTTTTTTTACTTACAAAAACAAACTTTTAAAAAAGAAAGACAAAAAAATAAAATAAAATATTTTCGAGCCTGCCAGGATTCGAACCTGGAATCTTCTGATCCGTAGTCAGACGCGTTATCCATTGCGCCACAGGCCCTGGATGACGAAATACAATAATATATTTATGTATACATTATACTTCCTTCATTTACATGACTAAGACATAGTTTTTTAAAATTAAAATCTAAGAGTGAATTAGTTGTTTTATATATATACTCTCTCTTAATATCAATCAAACAATTACAATAAAAGATTTTTTAATGCAAGAAAGTTTCAATATGGCCTTCACCTTCCTGTAAAATGGCGTCGCCCATGGTGCGCTTTCTTGTTGTTTGCAACCACATACTGAAAAACTTTATTAATTAAACTAAACGTAGATTTGTTATTATTTTATTATTGGTCACTCGATGTATTTGAAGAAAGTGTGATTCATTTTTTCTAAAAAAAAAAGGTTTCATGTTTTCCTTCATTTATGTAAATTATAGGCTACCATAGGGCCTATGCTATTTGCTCTTAATTTTAATACAAGTACATGTAAACATGGACAACAGTACATTAGTAATAATTTACTACCACTAGTATTGATTTATTTGCTTAAACTAAAATATTTGACAAATTCAATAGTTTCACTTGATGTATAATACAAATTTGTCTTCCTGTGTCTGCAACATCTGGAAAATATTGGCAAGTATACTATAACTCACTATACTAATTACTATCAAACTTAATAGTTATAACCTTTGTATTGAAAACCATTTATAATTTGTCATACAGATTTTTATACATAATCATTTTAATGATTTTATTGTGTTATTTAATCAGTGATGTAATGTTAAATTTATTGAGTATAAGTATAACTATTTACCATATGTTTAATATATATTATGACACTAACAGTTTCTTTTTAAATGTGAAAATCACTCTTTAAAACTGGATAATATAAATATAAATTAATTTCAATTAATATGATTCATCTGTCTGTGGATTAGAGCTAAATATTTAAGGAAATGTAAGTCCAAAGAGTTGTGGCCTTTCAACAATTTTCCCACCCAGCCAATTTTAACCTAGATATTATTATTATTAATCTCAGAGTAGACCCTGACAGCAGAAATGCAAGACATTTCACATTCAAACTCAGTTTTGGTCTGACTTCCTTACATCACAATCGCTCCCATTTGCATTTCTGACATTTCTTACAATTAAACACATAGAAGTGTGAAATGCAAAATAAATTTAATATGAGAATTTAATAACAGAGAGGGTAATGATTATTCTTATATCAATAGGAATTATATATCAATATATGGTCCATTTAAAATGTGTTGTCATTAAAATAAAGCAATGAAGTTATCTTGTGTTTATATTCTGATTACTCAGAATTCATGTGAGAAATGCATACATTTCTAAACTCATACAACTTATTCTAGGCCAAAATAACACTCTTGTTTGGACATTTAGAGAATTTACATCTCTAAAGATTACAAATTTTAGGTAGATGGACCCTAAGGAACATACTTTGCTTTCGAATTTACATCTCTAAAGATTACACATTTTAGGTAGACAGATCCTAAGGAGCATACTTTGCTTCCAGAATGTTAAAAATGCATGACTGATTAGTGCATGCATCTAGCAGGAGTGTATACATATAAGATCATCCAGGTATATGCTGGGGACGGGTGTATACACTTGTAAGACCATCCAGGTGTTTAGGGCTGGAAACATAAACAAAGAGTAGAAATCTTGAACCATATTCTGCTGTGGATAAGTAGCTAATGAAAATTTGTGGAGAAATGCAGTGAAATTATCAGTTCTTGGAACTCCTGAGAACACCTCTAACTTACCTTTTCTTTTCACTTTCTTATTTGGTATACCAGAGAGTTTCAGATACTACTTATTATTACTTCTAAATAATTGTCATTCATAATTATTTCATTTATAAATGTTTTAATTTTTAGATAATGTATTAGGATGATTAGTGGTAATTGACATTGTAAACAATAAGTCAAAATCAACTGAAATGGCTGAGATTCCAAGAATGACTGGACTATTAATATTAAATTGATAACTAAACCAATAACTGAACCTCAACTTAGAAAACTTGCTCACTCACTGGTAGTGGTACTCACTTAAACTATTGTAACACTCTCTCTTAATAGTTTTAAAGTTAATCATCGCATTAATGATAGAACTTAATAAAAGTTCTTATAAGACTTATATTACATGTAGTTATATTCAACTGTGTCTAAATGATATCAGCAAAAGCAGTCCAGGTCCAGTTATGGTGATGGTATGTGTTTGTGTGTCTAGTGTGTATATTATTTACAACTTGAAAATAGTTAATTAAATATGTTTTCAATATACACATAATGTGTTTTATACATTTTCATTTCATAAAAGTGTTTTGTTATACAATGAAACATCGCTATAAAGTATAATGCGATAATTGGGCTCCATAAAATCGGATCGCGTTAATAGTAGGGCCGCATTAATGTGGGGTTTTACAATGTTTTACTTTATTCCGAGAACATATGCATATTCAAGTCTATTGTAAAAAAATCAGGTTATTATTGGACAGATATTAGATTGAATGCGTTATTAAGATATATCAAAATAATGGATGGATAATATAATATTTAAAGGTTATACATATAGATAATCACAAAAAAGATTACTTACTGGCTTTATTCATGGATCAGTAATAGTTATCATTTCCGATAATGTTTACTTTGGCATAACACTTCAAGAACCTGGTGAAATTGTTAAATATTGGATTGTTTTATATTAATAGTCATATGCGAACTCTTCCCCAAAATGATAAAACCTTTACACACTATTGCTCGTACTTTAAAAAATATTGTTTCTCGGTACAGGTACATGAATTTCAAATTTCAGGAATCATGCCACAATTATATTACATGTATATTTAAATTCATACATGATCTCATCCCCAAAATAAAGTTAAATATTTTTTATACTCTTTTTTTACATGTACTTTGAAAAAAAATTAATGTGTGAATGAATATACGAAATTTCGGGAGCCATGCCATGACCGTGTTATATCCAAATTCGCATTATCACAGTGTTCCACTGTAACTTGCACCTTAAATTTTGATCTTAGCTTGCTGCCACCCTCTTTAATATTCATATTGGAAACACTTCATCATGGAATCCCATTGTTAACACATTTTGATTGGCATGTCTCTCATCATACATATAATAATTTTTTTTAATTTCCTAATTGTTGTTTAATATATATTTACTTGTTTTGTTAAAACATTGTTTTTTCAGTGTAGTGTTGTAAATCTGATTTGGTTGCATTATTATGTATTTTTGTAAATTGTCAAAATTAATATATTTAATTTTATAAAGAGAAGCATTAGTCCTACTAAGTTTCTTTCCTTCTAGCTTTTAAATATTTATTATTTGGTGATTGTTGTTCATATATCTGAGATGATGATGTTACATTGCATAATTTCAGTGTATGAGATGATTGTATTACAATTCATAATTTCAGCATATGAGATGATTGTATTACATTGAATAATTTCAGCATGAGATAATAATCCATTGCATTGCATAAATTCACTATCTGAGGTGATAATGTCACTTAGTAATAAGTAAGTTAGTGCGTACACTCATTGTCAGAGATGATAATGTTACATTATATAATTTCGTACATGATATTTTACAAGAACACATTTTAAATTGAGTCACAGGATTAACCATGTCTTACTGAAAATAATTTAAAGCTTTGAAAATGAATTCATAATGTTGTCACTTGTGTGTTCTTGAACTTTTTTAATCTTGAGTTAGTTGAATTTGAAATGTAGTATGTGCTACATTATTATTAATATTACATCTACTATACTAAATGTAATATGTGCTAAATATTTTTTTAAAACAGTGATTAAAAGATTTTCTTACAATGGCAATGAGACGAGCTAAGCTGCAAGTTAAACCCAACCTTGGTCCACGGTTTGGGTCAAAATCTCAGCAACCACCTGACAATGCCACTAAGGCCAAACCAGTGCCAGCGCCTGGAGTTAAAACTGTACAACCACCTGTGTCACAACAAACCTTTCTCGAAAATTTTACGTTGTTGAAAGAAACCACATCTAAAATTTACCATCCACCAAAAGCACTTGATCTCTCAAAGCCTGAAGCTGCTGTTTTTTCTGATGTTCCCAAGATATCCTGCTCTAAAAATGTCGAAAATGTACCAGATAGTATTGATGAAATATCTTGTAGAATACCTTTAAGCAGTGATAATGTGGACACTCAGAATTGTGAGGTTGGCTCTGGAGATGAGACAGTTAGTCAGTGCCAACAAGAAATGAAATCTCCAGATAATATCACTAATATAAATGAACACTCCCAATTGCCAAGGAAACCATCTCTGTTTGCAGAAACATCACCACATAAAGGTGCAGATTTTCATGTGGAGACTAGCCTCAAATCTGTTACTATTAGTTCTATTCCAAAGAGCAAAAGCCTTGGAGGTGACAAACCCTATATTGCACGTGGACATGCACCCAAATTTCGACCAAACCTGATTGTCCAAAAAAAGCACGTAGCAAGGTAAAGTCAGCAATTTTGATGGACTTTTTTTTCTTTAAACTTGCATAAATATTTTCATAAACTGCTCAGAAGTTTTTTCTTCCACATTTCTTTTTTTTACATTGACAGCATTACATAGACTTACCTACCGTAATCTTATCTTTGACACACATTATTTTATGTAATTTATGAAGCTGTATTTTATTAATGGTTCTGCAACTGAGGAATTGTATACTAAGTCTTAGAATCTTGGAAGTCAATGTTAAACAGACATGAACAGAATTTGTACGGTCAGGGATAATTGGGAAAGTTAGAAATTTAGATTTTTTCACTTAGAGAGAGACAAAATTTAGCAGATATCCAAGTTTTAACTTTGGAAACTGAAAGGTTATAAAGCTGTTATGTATTGAAACAAGAATTGATCATAGTTACATTAACAGTAGTCTTGACTTTTAAAATTCTAAAGTTTTATCAAAACAGTGGAAACTTGCTAATTCAAACCCTGTTACAAGTTTTAGTCTGGATGTCACATAGACAGTCGGCTGGTTCAGACAAACTACATGGCTATATAATACTTGCACACGGCTGGAAGCCACTTTTCTTCAGCTAGTCCCTGTCTAACACACTGATTCATTGCATCCAGCACTTGTAGCTTTTGATAATTTGATATCAAGTAATTAATTTTCTTGCTTTCTATAACTCTTAAGAGGTGTGGATAAAGCCATTGTGCTAATCTGAATTTGTACCTAACCTAGATATCCTCTCCCCAAACTGTCTGAATTATTGAGGTTTCACTGTGTTGCAAATTTTTAATGCAGGCACTATTTTAAATTTATGGTTGCCATCAGTTAGCATCAGAGTAAGCATTTGTATCTACTGTTTGCCAAAACATATTATATATTTTCAACAATTATAATGACATTATTTTTAACCATTCTGTTGACATTTCTTCTTTAATTCTAAATACACGCATCCATGAAGCAGTACTATTTTAAATATTTTTATAGTAAATGTCACTTGTTCTATAGAAACAGATCATATGATTTGCCTCATCTGTCGACTTTTTAAATTGTTAGTGACAGTTTATATTTATCTCTTTTATTAGTATTAAACCTGATATATTACTGCTGTTACCTGTGGGAGGTTTGTTTTATAAAGTTTGATTTTTTACCCCCAGACAAAATTTCAAATATTGTATTGTATGACTTGGTAAGTAAAATTACATCTGCCTCATTGAGGGCAATATATTAAATCAAAAAGTGTTTCATTAATCTTTTCCTAAAAGGCAATTATTTTTTTTTCCACTGTTACATTTTAAATATATCAGTAACGTATATTGTCATTATTAAAAAAGAAGAAATTCTACTTAAGATTAGTAAGTTTTCATAGTATTCAATTTATCTTTTTAAGTTTTCATAGTATTCAATTTATCTTTTTATCTTACTTTTATTACTTTTTGAGAATTATTATGAAGTTTAGTATAATTCCAATGTCACCTTCTTATTTTATTTTTCAAACAAATACAAGTATTGAGTGTATGTGTATGTAATTGGAACCAAAATTTACATTTGCCATCAGTAACTGATTATAATTTTTTTCCCCATTTTATCGTATTGTTAATGATCGTTGTTACATATTACCATTTTCTTTATAATGTTTAAACTTTAATATTTTAACATTAAATTTAAGCCTATGATCAAAATGTTTCTTTCATTCCATTTGTTTGATAAACGTTTTATATAATTTTAACAACCAAGTAATTATTATAAATTATTATTATTATAAAAAACATTGAAAAATAATAGCTGTGGTTTTCATACTAATTTAGATATTTGCTCTGTATATTTTAATGAGCTCATTTATACTTCAGAATTATTTCAGCTGTTATCTCCCTTCTTACTTGAAATATCTTTTAATTAAACTGAAAACTTTGATTTAACAGATTCTTGATACAACTTGGAAAAAGTAACCAAGAATAGAAAAATAAATTCAAGCAATGGATCTTGTGGGTTAAAAGTAAAATCTGATTTTAGTGATGTTGAATTTTAATTTTAGTTTTGTTTACATTTTAACTTAATCCCTTTTTGTTGTGTGCATCACACTTTTGTTATGAATGTGGTGCACAGAACAGAGACAGAGTGACGAGAACAGAGACGACGAATCCCTCTCCCCCACTCCCCCTCCCCAAGCGCCCCCTACATGACCAACCAACCAACTCGAAAGTAGCAGAAGCCGAAAGCGCCCCCTACATTAGCCAGCAACTTAAAGGGATTTAGTTTTGTATTGGTCGGGAAAAGCTTATGATTTATCTGGAAAGTCAGTAGATTTATTTCATCTTGAATGAATTATTTTGACTAAGGTTTAAATACAATTATATTTACACCTTTATTTATTCCATGCCTCTTTTTGTGAACCAGAGAGTCAGAAAAGGTTTGTGATCCAGTATCAGTTGGATGTGACCTGAATCTCTGTCCAAGTCAAGCCAGTACAGAGAAAAAACAAGACAGCATTAACTCAGACAACCAGTATGTATAGTTCATGTTTTTGTGCATCATCATAGACAGTCATTGTGTAATTCAATCACAGACAAAAACTAGGGATAATAGTGCTTTTGTTATCACAGCATATGGCATCACAATCGTTTTTATTTCATATCTTGATAGCTTTAACATTAGCTATAAGATGATGTTATTAAAAATTATCTTCATAACTCTAGAATCAAGTGTTTCTGATTTAACAGCAATGTATTTAGTGATCTGATAAAGATGCTGATACACTTAATGTAGCACACTATCTAGTAATGTAATTGGCTACAAGACATTATTGACGGATCCAGTAACGATGTTAATTATTGCTTCTTTGTTTAGTGGTCTGAGAAACATCATGGTATTATTGTAATTAATTCTTTCTTGCTTACTTTTAAGTCATTTTAATTCCATTTTGATCTTAGTGTATACATGTTTGTGGACAGTGGGCAGACATTGACTGCTTTGAACAGTGGACAAAATGAAGTAGCCATTCATTTAAGACAAATGACAGTTGAGCTTCATCCAACTGAAAAGACATCTACAGCTAAATCCAAACAGAATAGTGTGATGGAAATTGCTGACACAGAACTGGATGTTCTTGCCAGTGACAGCCAGCACAGCTCCATCACTCAGACGAGTTTTGAAGATGTCATGGATGTGTCTGATGGAAAATCGAGTGCAGAGAAACTGGCTAGGAAGACATTATCAAAGAAAATCCAATCTTCTGACAAGGTAAGACCTGTAAACACAATTGATTTTGGTTCTTTTTAGCACTTTAATGAAATTGCATTATTTGTATAAGATTACTGTTATTAAATTCTGCAAAATATTTTCTGTTAACTGAGACTGTTTATGTAGGTATATTGTGATATAACCTAGGTGTTGTGTAATGCGGTTAAAATCTCATAACGGTTCAATAGAGAGAAAGGGCAATCTTTAACCCCTGAAGTTTGTCTGTTAAATTGCAATGGGTATTATAGCCACCATCATGCAGCAACATGCAGTAGTGTCAATGACAAACTCCATAACTGTGGAAAACATCAGTATTCATTTTCATTTAAACTATTATACCACAGTTTGAGTATGGAACCTGGAATTTCACTCCTAACTTCGGGATTTCAATAAATTAACATTTACTAAATAAGAGGTTGTACTGTATTGCATAGGGGTTGCATAGGTATGTGAATGGTGTATTCTAGGCACTTGAGTTGGATAGAATGTTTTGACAGTACAAATGTAAAATGCTATATTTTGATTAGTTTTGAGTGTTCTAAACATAAGGGTGTGCTAAAGTTACAACAAATGTGTCATGTTGCAAGTTTATATTAGTGATGTTTTCTAAACATATGGGTGTGCTAAAGTTACAACAAATGTGTCATGTTGCAAGTTTATGTTAGTGATGTTTTCTAAACATATGGGTGTGCTAAAGTTACAACAAATGTGTCATGTTGCAAGTTTATATTAGTGATGTTTTCTAAACATATGGATGCAATGTATTCAGGATATAAATTGTCTTGTTGATGAGTTGCATTAGTGGTAAATTCTAGGTACATGGCTGTCTTTTGTTGAAAATATAAATGGTGGCATGTTGCAATGCTTTATGCATGTACACCAATTTGTTATGTACTTTGAGCTTGTACTGTTTTCAGCTCATGAGTGGTCACTTTTTATAGAATGTGAGGAATATATTTTTGTTATCTGGCTGCAGAAGCTGGAATTATATGAGAGTAGAGTGCAGCACACTCATTTTTGATGTAACTCTCCAACCACAGTCGTCATGGTGTTGCAGGTCTCCAAAATTGCTTCAGACTTCGACAGTTCTCCCTTCCAAAGTCAAATGAGCAACAACCCTGTCCCACAACCCTTGTAAAAAAATTTTAAAAAGTGATTCTACTAGGTTGTCCCATTAATTTTTTCTACTTCATGTAGTACAAATATTTTATGCTCAAAATATGTGTACTGATGAAATAAGTTTGTTTACAAAAAATTGTGATGATAGCTGCAATACTTTTTGAGATGTCATTAATTTAGTGTCATTATTTGTGGTCAACTTTTTTTAGACATAATGAACTTATGATTTTCCAAGTTTATTACAAGTAAAATATAAACCACACTAAAAAACAGTCCAACAATTCTAATAAACATATCACATACAACAAGAAAAAACAGATATAATGAAAAATTTACTTTATAGTTTATTATAAATTGCAAAAGAAAATGGGCTTTTGTTTCATAAAATTGCTTGCAAAAAGGAACATTCATAGCATCATAACATATGCAAATAATCAACATACCTTATGATCAGTTTAGTTATCAACATACCTCATGATGTTTAGTTATCAACATACCTTATGATCAGTTATCAACATACCTTATGATCAGTTTAGTTATCAACATACCTTATGATCAGTTTAGTTATCAACATACCTCATGATCAGTTTAGTTATCAACATACCTCATGATCAGTTTTGTTATCAACATACCTTATGATCAGTTTAGTTATCAACACACATTATGATCAGTTTAGTTATCAACATACCTCATGATCAGATTAGTTATCAACATACCTTATGACCAGGTTAGTCTTTAAAATACACACATACAGTAGACCCCTCAGTTAACAAGTGACTTGGCTAATGAGATTTTGTTTAACAGGTTACCTATCAGAAAGACTTATATTTATAGTGATAAGCACAATTTGATAACTAAGTAAGTAAGTTTGAACCAATTAGCCAGCATCATGTAAATTGTATCTCATACTCCATTCATTTCTGATAGTTTTCTTTTGAATATTTTTGTGGATTTTTTCCAAATGAATTGTATGCATTATCATTTTAATCTTTAGACTCCCCGACGACCAAAGACAACATTGCCATCGGTTGATATACCACCCGACAGAACCACAATGAAGATGAGTGACTTAATCTACTGGAACCCAAGTCGGAACCGCATGAGGTAAAATTGCTGGGGTTATTTTGTTTTCTTTGAAACACTTGTCATGGGGGCAAATCATTATTTTGTTCAACATATTTTATAAAACAGCTGTTTGTTTTTATTATTAGTCATTCTTTCATATCTATAGAAAGTTTTTATTATTAGTCATTCTTTCATATCTATAGAAAGTTTTTATTATTGCTTTATTTTGTTTAACACATTTGATAAAATAGCTGTTTGTTTTTATTATTAGTCATTCTTTCATATCTATAGTAAGTTTTTATTATCAGTCATTACTTTCATATCTATAGAAAGTTTTTATTATTAGTCATTACTTTCATATCTATAGTAAGTTTTCATTAATGCTTTATTCGTCAAATTCTTTATTTTGAACTCATCAGTAAAATATTATTGTAATTAGGATAAAAGTAATAAGGTGTAGTCCTTCAGAATGTTTTTTTTTTTTAAACTGGTACAAATCTTTTTGTACTTAGTACAAGTCTATTAATCCCAAAATTATTATCTTGGTGAAATACGGTTCTGTAGAAAAACATAATTTATAATTATATTTAATCCTTTTTTTTATTGTTGTTAATTTAAAGTAATCTTTTCTGACTACTGTTTTAAGTTCTATTGAAGGTATGATTTTCATGTCTATTGCAATTTAAATATAAGCCACAATGGAAAACAACCCAACATTTCTACTTAATACAGACAAGGAGAACAAGAAATATTAGAAGTAACACCAAATAAATATTTCAGTTTATTACAGATTTCAATTAATAACATCCGTTTGCAAGTTGCTCTCAAAATTACACAAAAATTAAATTCATTGTGTCATAATACATTTAACTGATCAGTAAAATGCATCCAAAGTGCATATTAAATCAAACACCATGAACTGATGTATTTACTTAATTATTTTCAAAGACATTACAATATAATTGTTGGAAGTCTTATGCTAAAGTTTGCCATTGCAGCACAAGTAAACTTATAGAAAGTGTAACTAGGCTTTTATTATCTATACTTTACATAGTCTAGGTTTACCTACCAAGTTAATCAAAACATTTAGTAGTCTTAGTTTACCTTGCAAATTAATCAATACATTTTGTAGTCTTAGTTTGCCTATCAAATTAATCAATACATTTTGTAGTCTTAATTTGCTTATCAAATTAATCAATACATTTTGTAGTCTTAGTTTGCCTATCAAATTAATCAATACATTTTGTAGTCTTAGTTTGCCTATCAAATTAATCAAAACATTTTGTAGTCTTAGTTTGCCTATCAAATTAATCAATACATTTTGTAGTCTTAGTTTGCCTATCAAATTAATAAGTACATTTCATTATGTTCATTACCTATCTCATTAATCAGTACATTACCCAGTTTGATTTACCTGTCAAATTAATCAATGCATCGCTTTTCATCGATAAGTTGTGTATCATAATGTACCATTTTTCATTAGTAATTCTTTAAAATATCGGGAAACCTTCATTTACTTATCAGATATGAAAATGATTAAACATATCTATCGACAAATATTTAAAAATTAAAGAAAAACAGCATATTTTTTCTCTAGTGCAGTTTGGTTTTTAAAATATTGGTAACAGGTGTTAGCTGAATTGCTTATGATGTCCACATAACCATATATTAAACATGTAAATTTACATAAGGTTTTCTCCTCCTCTTGCACAAAAATTGAACATCTGGAACACATTGAGATGTGGTCTATTTTGGTCTATATGTGGTATATTTTGCTCTAATTATTAGGTAATAGACAGCTGGAGCATTTTGATGTTTCTCTTCTTCGGTCACAGTTTGAGATCTCTTACTCTGTGCACTGATCCAATGCATTACTTCAACAATCTTCCCCATCAAAGTTTCATAAACGCAATGATAGTTTGTAACCGTCTTTCGCCTCGTAAATGTAAAAGCAGTTGTAGATGATGGCATTGATTCTCCAACAACCATCTGGAAAGTTTTTGAAGAAATTGAGTAATTTTGCATATGAAGGGGAGATAAATGCATTAAGTTGGTTGATCTCAGACCCTGTGAAGCCACAGCTCTTAGACCTAGTACTTTGAGTGGTCCTCGATTTTATGCATCCAGTGAACCATACTAGATGCATCTGGTGCTGAGAGCAATTCTTAATTTTAAAAATGTCTGTAAAACTTATGCTATCTTTAAACACAATCGACCATAAAGATTGAATCTTTTTCTAAGTGCAATCTTTAATTTTAAAAAAAAAATCTTGTATAGTTGTTTATTCTCTTTTGTTATGAATAATTCTAGTTAATGTTGAAGTTGTAGTAAATAACTTTAATTTTTGTAACTTGTATCTAAGTATATTTTATTATTTTTCTTTGTATAAAATGTTGCATGAATTATTGTTATTATTATTGTTATTTATATTATCTTTGTAATATTATAAGCATAATGTTCATGTATTATTTTCATGTCAGCTTTGTAATGGGGATGAATGTGTATGTGTGAGTGCATTCTTTGTGTTCTTCAATACTGTTAACATAGTATTGATGCATTAACATCATGCAAGCTTTCATATATATATATATATAATATCATCATTTTCTTTCTTGTTAAAAAATATTATTTTTGCACTTTGATCATTTATTTTTTTTGTTGGTGAAGCTTGTACTGTCTGCCTGATTGAAAACATCTTGTTTTCTACAGGAAAAAAGAGTTGAAAACTCTGAAGACCTCTGACAGCAATATCTCCATAGAAACAGCAATGGCAGATTCAGTTGATGGGGAAACATCCAACCACAGTCAAGAACTGCCTGTTCCCCAGGTCAAAATTGGGCCGGATGGAAACATCATACTCAACACTGAAAGGTTTGAAATCATCATCTAACATTTGTGTGAATGGATTGAAAACTGTTTGTCTCTCCACCTTAGGTAAATGGCTTAATCTTGTTCACTCCAAGATACAGTTATGTGAATTGATTGAAAACTGTTTGTCTCTTCATTTTATGTAAATAGATTAATCTGTTGTTCAAGATCCAAGATACATTTAGTAAATAACAGTATATAGCCAGTAATTGTGTTTATAGAATTTATAATATGTGATTTACATTTTTAAAATAGCTCATTAAATGTTTATTTTACTGATATAAACTTCAGTAATGTACAATTTGTTTATTTGTTAAATATTTATTAATTAAATTAATTTATTAAAAACCAAATTAGTCTATTCTGCAAAACTATAACAAATACAAAACAGTTGATGTGTTTTTACAACAATAAAAAGTAAACATTTAAAATAACCCTTATTTAAAGGAAGTTTCAAACAAAATGACAAGATCTTTCTCCTCCTCCAATAACTTTTTATTTTAACAATGTATATTATATATGAAGGAACAAATGTTAATCCAAAATAGATTGGTTCCACACAGATTGCATTTTATTGTACAATACAGGCATATGTTGAAAAATCCCCAGAAAAACTCCATTAACCACCATTTGTTTTACAATGCAGCCTTGTTGTGGAAAACCCATCTGTGGAACTGGTACAGAATGCTGATGTAGTTGAAGAAGATGAAGATCGTTTGATCAACTGCAACAGTTTTCGAGATAACAAAAAATCAAAATTGTGGACAGACAATGGTAAGTTATTTTTTGGGGGGACACTTTGGAATAACTTGTCATCAATATAACTTTCTGATGCTTGATGTTTCTAAACACCTTCATTGTGTAGACAGTTAAAAGAAATGTTTAAATATAGTTGTGTAAGGACGAGTGAAAGTGGAATTTGTCAGTAGGTTACCAAGCTGTATGTTTTGTAAGTATAAATTTCTCCCTTAGCCATATAAGTTTACAATAACCACATTTTAACCTGGTGGACATTTATGCATGTACATATTTCTCCCTTAGCTATACAAGTAGGTAGTCCCACTCATTCTTTCCTAGTTAATATTGTAGAAACCTTTTCTGCTCAAAATGTGTGATTTGATAAAATAATGTTGTGTACAAAAAAGCTATGATGATGGCTGTAATATTTTTTGAGATATCATTAAGTTAGCATTGTCGTTTGTACCAGCCTTTATAGATATAACGAATGTGTGATTTTCCAACTTCATTACAAGTAAAATAAAAACCACAATGAAACACAGTCATACAATTCTAATAAATGTCACAGACAACAAGAAAAATCACATAAAGCAAAGTTGACTTTGTGCTTTATTACAAATTCTAGTAAATGTCACAGACAACAAGAAAAATCACATAATGCAAAGTTGACTTTGTGCTTTATTACAAATTCTAGTAAATGTCACAGACAACAAGAAAAATCACAAAATGCAAAATTGACATTGTGCTTTATTACAAATTGGAAAAAAAAAAATGCTTTCTTTTCATACAATTGCTCGCAAAACACAACAAACACAACAAATATGTTATGGCATCATAACATATGCAATTGATGAACAAAGCACACCTGAATGTTTATTATTAAATTATTCACCAAGTAGTTAATGCCTAATTTTTTTCAAAAGGCATTACAAAGAAATTATTAGAAGCTGAAAATGACCAATTTAGCAAATTTTAACAAAACCCCCCAAAACATTATCTTATTTTAATACCGAAAACACAAATGAGCTGATTGCCATAACTCTGAAACTATACATTGTAGAGAGTGATTCACATATCCAAATGATCAGCAAACTATACTTCATCTTCATATATAAAGATAATTTGTTTTTAATCATATAAACATTTACATTTTGCATTTTATTGTTTAATTTTTATTTACAAAGAAAATTAAAACAGATAAATGATCACAACTTGGAAACTTTACATAACAAGTTATAGTTTACTTATTAAAATGATCAGCATTATGGTATCCATTTATCTAAAGAATAGATAACTCATGTATAACTTTTAAAAAAATTTAGTATTTTCACAATACTTTCATATATTTTTTTTAATTTAAAAAAATGTGTACTTGGTATAAAAGCATGATATATGCATAAGTCATAGGCATAAAAAGATGTTTGACACATGCTATTATTAATTATGACAAAATAAGTAAAACATCATTATATTTTTAAAGGTTTTGTGACAAGTATTGAAAATATGTATGAAAACTTTATTGTTAAAATTCTAAACACCTGTAACATGAATTAAATAAACAATAGTGACATGATATTTAATTCAATAAAATGATAATGTATTCTAAAATTAAAGATAATTATGTGATATTTATTTTCAACAAAGAATATGCACAACATTAAAATATTTTGTTACTCATAGTACATATTTTTATAAATTGAAAATTCTTCCTGTAGAGCTCTATAGAATATAGCTGTCCCAGTTCTTCCCTTGGTTGTCTCCATTGTTAAGCCCCATTTAAAAACAAACTTTGCATAGCTATGTGTCGACATTAAGTAATTAACTTATAAATCTGACAAATATTATTCTTTTCAGAGACAAGGAGGTTTTACAAGGCCCTGAGTCTTGTGGGCACTGACTTTTCTCTCATGTGCAGTTTGATTCCTAGCAGGACTCGGCGAGAACTTAAGGTAGGATGGTAGACGTTAAAAAACTTTAATCTACAATTCAAGCATTGCTGCAAGTAAAATGCCAAATGTGTCTTTAGTAATGCAGGGACACTTTCATAAAATCGTTAGAACTCAAACATTTACTGTCAAAACAGAAAGCATTTATACTGAACCGGTTTCTTTTCCATCAGTACCAGTAGTTCTAGAGGCTAAATTAATGTTATTTTACTCCTATCAGATTAAGCACCTTAACATATGTTTAAGTGACAGCTATTTTCACAATTCTTTTTTTAATTTATAATTCTCTTTGCAATCATTTTATTTATTTACTCTGATTGCTTATGTATAATATTATTTTCAGGTTTAGAGGGAATAATTTCAGTTTTAATTCTTTTTTAAATTTAGATTAAAAAAAATATATAATTTGTCTGCAGAATAAGTTCAAGAAAGAAGAGAAGAACAATAGACCATTAATAGACAAGGCCTTACGTAAGTAAAATAGTTCTGCTTTGTATTTTCTTAATTCATTCAAATACACTTGTGAACTGTAAAGATCAGTCAATGTTTATGTGGGACATAAATTCAGAGAGGTCTTGTCTTGACTCACATCATTTGACTCATATCATAACTCTTTCAGTACCATTTTTTTTTATTTCAGTAAAAAAAATTCAAGAAAGCAGAATTTTGCTTTGGGATAGTAAGAAACATAACTGTTCACTTGCATTACATTGGAGTTAATAGAAGAATTTCTAATATGGTTCCATTTGGCATCAGTGGGACTGAACGAAACTCAATATAAAGAATAAAAGTAAGGCAAGATATATAAAAGTTCATAACGTTTTTATTCAAACTGCTGAAGTATGATAATTGAGGAAGAATTTCTTTGCTTTGTAATGCAAAGAAAAACATTGCATTTCATGTATTTCATTCCTGACATGAGCTTTGCAAACCCTGCACCATTGTTTCAGGGTCTGAGTGAGCAGGAAAATTAGGTCATGTATCCTACTAAGCAGGGCACACATCTTGCTAAGTCAGAGCATGTATCTTTTTAGGACAGGACACAAATCTTGTTAAGTCAGAGTGTGTCTTGTTAGAACAGGGTATGTGCCTTTTTAGGACAGGACACTTGTTTTGCTTAGGACAGACCACATTTTACATCTTTTCGCTCAGTTCATGATTGCAAGACATTTTATGTAAATTTCTAAAAATCTTTTAAAGAAATTTGAAAGTTATTCTCTAGTTGATAAATCTTTCACTGTTAATGCATTTAAAATTGATCTTACCATCTTTGACAGAGTATTAATGTGAAGTTTGATACTCGCATAAAAAAGAGAGCAAAAATTTTAGACTTTCGATATTGTCATATTTAAGGTTGATCATTAGCCTTTTCATATGAACATATTTAAAGTTGTTGTTTTCATCTGTGGATGACTGTCGGATTTTTGATGTGAACACATTTAAAGCAGTAGCTGTTGTGTTCAACTGAGCATCAGATGTTCAATATGAACACATCTAGCTGCTGTTGTGTTCAGGTGAACATCAGATCTTTAATATGAACATATTTAATGTTGTTGTTGTCATGTTTAGGTGAGCGTCAGACTTTTGATATGAAAACATTTGAGGTTGCTCAGGAAGAAGATGAGGCTGAAAAGCGTCGAGCTGAGGTTGCCAGAGAAGAGAAGTTAAAAAAAAAGCGAAAGAAAGAAGAAGAAGAGGAAGAAGCAGAGGAGGTGATGGAAGAAATTGATGATGATGAGGATGTTGAAATCTTACATGACAAAGAGGAAAACAGATTTAAGCATGTTGTTGGCAAGAAAATGCAAAGTAAGAGTTTTTGTGACTTCTCTCTTGGTCCTTCCCTGTCTCTTCCTCTCTGTCTCTATCTTTCTGTCTCTCTCTCTCATTCTGTCTCTCTTCCTTGTTCTGTCTCTCCTTCTCTGTTTCTCTGTCTTTCTGTGTCTCTCTCTCTCTTATTAAAAATTATGAAACAAAGTTTAATTTTGTTTTGTTAACTTTTAATAGGTTTAACTTTTTTCTTTAACTTTATAGTTTAACTTCTTGAGTGTTGCAGAAACTACTTTAATGGGAATAGACCAGAATTTTAGTTTTGTGAAATATTTCCAGTAGATAATGTTGTTTTTCCAGTGTGATGATTTGGCCTTGTAATATTCACAACAGTCACATTGTTTCTCCCATTAATTAATGTGTCTAGTATCTGTTTCTCCCAGTATTTAATGTATGTAGTGTCTGTTTCTCTCGGTAATTAATGTATCTAGTGTCTGTTTCTCCCAGTAATTAATGTATAATTTATGTCTGTTTCTCCCAGTAATTAATTTATCTAGTGTCTGTTTCTCTCAGTAATTAATTTATCTAGTGTCTGTTTCTCTCAATAATTAATGTATGTAATGTCTGTTTCTCTCAGTAATTAATGTATGTAATGTCTGTTTCTCTCAGTAATTAATTTATCTAGTGTCTGTTTCTCTCAGTAATTAATGTATCTAGTGTCTGTTCCTCTCAGTAATTAATTTATCTAGTGTCTGTTTCTCTCGGTAATTAATTTATCTAGTGTCTGTTTCTCATTAATTAATGTATCTATTGTCTGTTTATCTTGGTAATTAATGTATAATTTATGCCTTTTTCTCTCATTAATTAATGTATCTAGTATCTGTTTCTCTCAGTAATTAATGTATCTATTGTCACTTTATCTTGGTAATTAATGTATAATTTATGCCTTTTTTTGAAAATGTAAAGTGTAACTTATGCTAAACATACTAAAGAACTTTAAAATATTAAAAAATTAAAATTAAATATATAATAAAAAGTTTCCTTACCTTTCCTTGATCTTGAATGATGAGTCTCTGTGTCAACTCATAGTGTTGCAAGTATTTATAAAGATTGTTTTAAACGACCTGACACCCCCAAACAGTCAATTTTATAAAGTCAATGATTTGGGGGGGGGGGGGGTGTTTCGGCAGTATTTTGGATAAATTATTAAATATCCTGGGTGCTGCCTCATCAGAGGTCTCACCATTATATTTTGATCAGACCAGATTAAAAGTTTGAGACAAAGCATCAAGCAGGCAACCACAGAGTACTATTATTCAGTGGTTGCAGCGCCTGAGATGTGTCTGCTGAAAGCTTCAAAATCTAAGAAAATAAATCTCATCCTTTTGTTGATTAGATGCAAAAATACTATTTTTCTGCATAATTTTCAGTCCTAAGATTTTGTTCTAAATGAAAATTACTTCCTCAAGTTGAATATAGTCCAAATTTATATATTTTTACAGTTCATGTGAAAAGTACTTGTTGAGTATACAAGTTAGTGAAAGGAATGATGAAGTATAATCACTGAAATGTATTTGTTACAAAATATGTTTGTTGGAATTATATACACATATAACTGGGATATTTTCAGCAAAAGCATGCGGTGTTGAGTGTGCCAAATCAAATACCTCATGCCACGCCATTTTGACTGTGATTTCAACTGGCCGTAACATCTCCTTTCATCAATTTGTGGTAAATCGCTAGGGAGTGGCAAATATTCATCTTCTGATGAATAAATAGAATCATCAGCTTCATCAACATCAGAGTCAGAAGTTGGATGACTCGGCCAGTCAGTGAAGCTGAATGCATTTCGTGATGAAGAGGCCATAAGTTATAATGTTGTCTCAGTGAATTCAGGCAACAGACAGAAGAAAAAAAAGCCTTTTGAATCAAATGAACAGTCTAATAACTATCCAAGTATAAAAGTGATAACAATTGACTGCTAAGGGAAGCATATATTTGTTTCACACTTATTGGCTCAGTTGAAAGACTAAGAATATGTGTGCATTCTCTGATCACACCAGCTTCACTATACCATTTGGATGCCTTCACTCTTTGTGGCGCTAAGGGTATACAATACCAGGATACAGATCACAGTCACATTTATATTTGAGTTTTATCGTTGTTGCCTCTTCCACTCACACTAACGTTTTGCATCTTTGATCTTATCTGCCTCAAATATTCCCTCCCTCTAAGCATTTGCTCCCTAAATCAGATCTTTCACACCCATTTGCTCCCTAAATCAGATCATTCTCATCCCATGTTACAGTTTATTAATTACTTTCTAACCCTAGAACTTTTGATTAACATGCTTTATTTATAAATATTTAATTTATTTTTCAGAAGTTTCGGAATTCCCAGGATATGAGAGGAAAAACAAGCGTGGACATCCCATGGCTGGGTAAATTATCTTTGCTGCTTGAGAAAATGTTATTCGAACTTTTGACATTTTTGTATATTTTATCATAATTTATATCATGTTTAGTATATATTTAATTGACATTAGCTTATTAACAGTAGCTGTTTTCTTTTTTTATCCTTACTTTTGGGGGCAGTGATGGTGGTAGATCAGTTTTTAACTCATTTATCTTCCAGTTAGAGGCTTTCAGGCTTAATAAATAATGCTCATCAGTTTCAATTATAATTTTAGTTCACCTGCTTTAATTATATGTTTGGCTGAACTGACTTATTGAGATATTGGACTCACCTAGTTTACTGAGATATTTGGCTAATCTGATTTATTTAGACATTTAACTTGTCTTCTTTTTATTTGTGTATACATTCATCTTTATTAAGATATATGGCTCATCTGGCTGTGTCTAGATATGTAATTCATCTGGTATATTTGACTCACCACAATCACTGTAACTCATTAACATGTAATACATAAAATATTGAACTTCACTTATTACAAAAGTTTATGAATGTTTTCCTGATTTCCAATAGAAAACTGCTTATCACTATACAGAAAGTCCATGTTATCCACGATTTATTATTTTCATAATTTCTTTTAAATAGGTTTTTTTAAAATAATTTTCTTTTAAAATTAAATACTAGTAAGGAAACAAGTCTTAATCTGACCACTGATCCTTGTATATATATATATATATATATATATATATATATATATATATATATATATATATATGACCTTTTATATCTTTCTTGTTCATGTTTATATTTAGCAATTAAATGACTAATTATGGGTGCCCTACCTTATTACATAATCATTCTGCTCTCTAGGGATTAGATACACAGATGGTATAGTAATGAGAGGTTAGGTATGTACAGATAATTTTGTAAGAAGTTAGATATATAGATGATATTGCGTGTGACATTAGATATACAGATGATATAGCATGTGACGTTAGATATACAGATGATATAGCATTATGATGTTAGATGTACAGATGGTATAGCTTGTGACATTAGATTTACAATGATATAGCATTTGATGTTAGATATACAGATGATATAGCATTTGATGTAGATAAACAGATGATATAGCATGTGACATTAGATATTCAGATGATATAGCGTGTGACATTAGGTATACAGATGATATAGCATTTGATGTTAGATATACAGATGATATAGCATGTGATGTAGATATTCAGATGATATAGGATGTGAAGTTAGATTTACAGATAATCAAGCATGTGAAGTTAGATTTACAGGTGAAAATGCTGTTGTGGAGTTAAAAATACAGATAAGTACAATGCTTTAATGTATATGTAGGAACAGATAGGACTAAAATTTTATGAAGGTATCCTCTGTTTTGTCTTCAGCAGTTTTTACCACAATTTTACTACTATGAAGACTGTAGTATTTGACAACATCTTGGTATATATTTAATTTTATTAGTCACAAAATAATCAGAAAATATGAGAAGTGTTGTCAGACGTATATTTCCTAGGTAACTGGTGGATGTTTATTTCTATTGTGCAGTGACACTAGTGAAGTGGTAGAAATTCTGGTCAACATGAGTCGGGGACGCGGAGTAAACGAAATGGATTTGTCTCAGGGTGCAAATGCTACTTCTCTCACTTCAGAGTATGGTGGTTCAGTGGATGGTTTTGAGAATGGCGTCTTTGTTCCCCAGAATGTTCGGATGAAGGAGGGACGAAATCGGGGCCCCATTGTCACCTTAAGGTCAAATGTCATTATCGACTCACATGCTGATGTGCCTGCAGTTTCAACAAGCCAGTACCAAGACACTTCAATGATTGTCAGTGATAGCATTACATTAGAGGAAGAGCCTGTGATCATCAAGAGCAATAGTAAAGAACATGGTGAAGTGACAAATTTTACCATTCCTGACCAGAAATCATTTGCTCCTGGCTGGCAGACAGATAAAATTGTCCATAATTCAGCAGAGTCTTTGACTGAACGGGCTGTTGTGGAAACATTTGTCACACCTCTAAAGCCAGAGAGCAACTCCTCATCTCAGGACCTTGTAATACAAATACCAGACCAGGGACATGTAACTCAAACTCAACAAATGTCATGTTTAGCCCGCTTACCAGTTTGTAATATGGTCGTGCCACCTGAGATACTGGCCATGGTAGAAGGTTGTCAGACAAGCATGCAAAACCAGACAGACATTATTCTGGTAGAAGAACAGACTGGATCTGGTGAAGGCATCATACATGTCTATGTAGTTCCTGTTGCTTCTTCAGTAGATTTTCCTGATGTACAGAATCAAGGTCAAGTCCAGGTCTCACCTGAAAACGAAGATCAAAGAATGCAACATGTAGGTCCAGGACACGGACTGCTTGGGGGCGATAATAGTCAGAGGATATTTTCAGGTCAGGTCCCGAATAACACATTAACTGGTATGACAAACAATATTATTGTAAATACATGACCATAAAATTGTCTTAAAGCTAGTTAGCATATGACTTTCCTGGTGTTGTAGAAAAAAATCTGCAGCTGTGAGAAAAAAAATCAAAACTTCTTTTCTTGAGACTTTTTATTCACAGGAAGCTTGCGGACTTGTACCAACCAATAAGGTGATTGTTTTTAAAAAAGCATGAACTATTGTTTATAAATAATACTCAGGTTTAATTACGGAGGAGAAATTTTGACTGTTTTTAAGAATTTTTGTAATTTGATGAAGAGTATTGACCTCTTCACTGCTGTATATTTCCATCAATTTGAAGGATGAGATCAACAGATACAAATCATACTCAAGAGTAGTAATTCTGCCCAAACTTGCTGATTATAATTTTGTGATCTTTTTTAAAAATAATTTTATCATTCTATTGGTTTAACACAAAGAAGTATAATGATGATATGAAAATCTGATATTATTTAAAAAATACTATCATTGAAGGGGTTAGTAATTTTTTGAAAATGAAAATGAGTTGAAGCAAAAGACTTAAAGGGTTCAGGTATTGCAAGTAGCAGGCAATGATTTAGTAACTTTAGGTAGAAACCTTGGTAACCTGGTAACACTAAAGTGTGCACAAGTCTCAGAACACTGTAAATTGAAAAATTGAACTGGGGAAAAAAATAATTTTATGCAGATTGAATTTATTAATTAATTTTATGCACTTAATTAATATCTGAGGAAACACACAATGACAATATTTTCTGCTCAAAATTCTTGTGCCTGCCTGAAGAACTACTCTCAATGTGACCGACCATGTTCATGGTCAAACCACTCCTACTGTGCACACAATGCAATGCCTGAAAGGCATTCAGAATCTGGAAGTGCAACAACATTGGCAAATATGAAGTAGAGAAAATGCAATAAAATATAATAAAGTAGTTAAGTAAATATAAATAGAATAAAATAAGTAAATAAATTAAGTAAATATAAATAAAGTACTTAAGTAAATATAAATAGAATAAAATAGTTAAATAAATATAAATAGAATTGATTAAAATAGTTGGTAAATAAGGATAAAATTTATAAATAAATAAGAATAGAAAATTAGTTAAGTAAATAAGAATAAAATTGAGTATAAAAGTTAAATATATAAGGATAAAAACTGGTAAATAAATTAGAATAGAATAAAATAGGTAAATAAATAAGAATAGATTAAAATACACTGATTACTTTTAAGTAAGCTAAAACAGGAAAGTCAAATAAGAAGAGATCAAAAAAAGTGAGCAACATTAGAAAAGTGAATAATAATAAAATATTTATGTTAGAATAACAGCAATTACAGTGTTTTTTTAGAGCTTTGTTATGTAATCATTTGTGATTTTTTAACTTGATGCACTACTTGAAAACTTTCTGTATTTGCCATTATGAATGAGGTCCCTTACACTTATCAGCATGAATGAAATCCCTAACAGTGTCAGTAAAAGAGATAACATGAAGTTTGTAGATGGAATATTAATGCCAGTGTTAGAAACAACTTATTAATTTTAGATATTAGTGTTGTTCCTACCCATCCATCCCCAGTTTGTTTGTCATGTCTTAACTCCCCTCTCCACCCCCAACCCCCCACTCACCCCAAATTATATTTCACATTTGTAAGCTTTACATTTCACTTGAGTTTAAAGAAATACAATCTTTGGATTGTACAAGGTTAGTATATTGTTTCTAGGGCAAAATCTGAGTGAAAGACATATGCTTTAATGCAATACTACATTTGAGTGAAGGAGTAAATCTGAATGAAAGTAAACTGTTTTAATGTAAAGTTACAGTTACAGTCTGAGTGAAGGACACAACACATATAAAAATATATATATAAGGAGATCATGTATCACTATTATTTGTAAGCAGACTATTTACGTGAAGGTTTTGAAGTTCTTGAATAAGAGGAAAATATTTATTGTAGGACAACAGAAAGTTTATTTATGAGATGAATGAATACCCAATAAGAAAACCAAAAGGCTGCTTTGTACTTTAGGATGACTTTGTGAGAGACAGCATAGCGTGTGTCCTGTGAACAATGAATGTTTGTGCAAAAGACAACACAATCAATGTTTGAGAGACAGCATAGCGTGTGTCCTGTGAACAATGAATGTTTGTGCAAAAGACAACATAATCAGTGTTTGAGAGACAGCATAGCGTGTGTCTTGTGAACAATGAATGTCTGTGCAAAAGACAACATAATTAGTTTTTGAGAGAGAGCCTATTGTGTGTCCTGTGAACAATGAATGTTTGTGCAAAAGACAACACAATTAGTTTTTGAGAGACAGCCTAGTGTGTGTACTGTGAAACAATGAATGTCTATGCAAAAGACAACATAATCAGTGTTTGTAGTGTGTGTCCTGTGAACAATGAATGTTTGTGCAAAAGACAACATAATTAGTTTTTGAGAGACAGCCTAGTGTGTGTACTGTGAAACAATGAATGTCTATGCAAAAGACAGCATAATCAGTGTTTGAGAGACAGCATAGTGTGTGTCCTGTGAACAATGAATGTCTATGCAAAAGACAACAATCAGTGTTTGAGAGACAGCAAAGTGTGTGTACTGTGAACAATGATTGTCTATGCAAAAGACAACATAATCAGTGTTTGAGAGACAGCATAGTATGTGTACAGTAAGTCATTGACTTAAATAGCCAGAAGTCGATTTGATCACATGTCAGACTACCCTTTATCTTATATAATTTTTCTACACATCTTAACAAAAATACTGCCAGATATACAGTATTTATTCGAGTTTGAGTTGCAGTTGCAAAGTCAATCAGTTGTAAGTTGCATAGGTCATAAGTTGACAACTTGCTGTATTGTGAATAATGAATGAATGTGCAAAAGGCAACATAATTAACATTTGAGAGAAAACATAGTGTGTGTGTGTACAGTAAGTTGTCGACTTACGACCGCAATTGGTTCCAACAGAATGACTAGAAGTCAATTGGTCATATGTTGGTCTACCTTTTATTTTCATCATTTCTTTATAGATCTTACAAATGCACTGCCAGATATAAAGTACATATTTGAGTTCAGGTTGCAGTTGTAAAGTCAATCAGTTGTAAGTCATAAGTTGATGACTTGCTGTATTGTGAATAATGAATGGATGTGCAAACATACTACATAGTCAGTGTTTGAGAGACAGCATAGTATGTATATTGTAAATTATAATGTCTGTGCAAAATGCATCATGTTCAGTCTTTGAAAGACAGTACAGTATGTGTATTGTGAATGAGAAATGTCTGTGCAAATGAAAACATATTTTGTGTTGGAGAGACAGCATATATATAATTAAGTTATGAAAAATGGATGTTTGTGAGAGACTAAGCATGCTTACTTTGATTATTGAATGCTATGCAAGAGACGGTTTAATTAATGTGTTTGATAGACTACTTAGTTCAGCTATTGTGACTGATGAATGTCAGTTTTAGAACAGAAAGTTTACTATAAGTATAAGTAATAAATTTGTTTATAGGACAACCTAGTTAAACTGATGTGAATAATGAATGTCAGTTTTAGAACAGCAAGTTTACTATAAGTAATAAATGTGTTTATGGTACAACATAGTTAAACTGTTGTGAATAATGAATGTCAGTATTAGAACAGCAAATTATTGTAAGTAATAAATGTATTGGAGAGACACCATAACTAAGTTATTGAGTAATATATTGAGAACAAATGTATTGTGGGTAATAAATATTGATAAGACAACATAACTAGATAGAACGTTAAATGTGAGTGGGTTGGGTTATTTTTGTTTTGTTTTTTTTAAAGAAAAGCAAAAAAAAAAAAAAAAAAAAAAAAGATAAAGCTTGATTAGTTAACTTTGAGAAAAATGTCAACATTTGAAAAGCAAAAAAAAAAATCAATGGGAGATAATTCTTCAAGTTAAGAGAACTTTTGTCAAGGAGATTAAAAATTGTGTATATAATATGTGTATATGAACCTTGTTTATATTATTTTAAGTAATTAATTTATGCACACTTATGATTATATATGTTACAAGTTATTTTGTAAAAATATGCCTTAGAGATAGTGATTTGAAAAATTCTTGACTGATGAGCAATGATGATCAAATATGCAGCAGTATATAGGGCATCAGGTGTCTATAAATTGCCAAAATCTCTTTAATAAAATAAAATTCTAATCACATTAATCATTTTGCATGAATTTAGGAAAACCAGACAATTTTTACTCTCAAAAAATTTTATTATATAAAATAATTTGATATTTTTTAATACTATGCAATATCCTAACTCTAAAATAATTATGGTATTTTTCGTATATTTAGTTTGTTTCTTAAAAATATAAAATATACAAATTACTTATATAATAACAATTTATACTGTGGAAAAAAAAAAACCAGTCCTAAGTTCCCATATTTGCTGTGCAATTTCTGAATGTTGTTTTCATGCACTTGGCTGCACCAAAATGTTGGCACATGTTTTGCTACATAATAAAATTTGGTTCACTCTTTGATGGACTCTACATAATAAAATTAGATTCACTGTATGATGTAATCTACATAATAAAATTAGATTCACTGTATATAATCTACATAATAAAATTAGGTTCACTGTATGATGTAATCTAAAATTAGATTCACTACATAATAAAATTAGATTCACTATTTGATGTAGTCTATATTTAAAAGATAGAGCTAGGGGTCTTTGAGGCTTAAATAGGCTAGCAGTATTATTTATATGATACATACATATATTTATGGCCAGTGCTCACAAAGGAATACTGTTTTTCCAGTTACCAAGTGCTGCAATGCAGACACTTGTAAATTACAGATGACCCCCACATTGCCTTTGAATAAGAATGTGCTTCAGCCAGTAACAGCATTGATAACATCATGGTTGTGTATATTAAGAGAAGGATACAACCTCAGTGTTTGTAACATCATGGTTCTGTGAATAGAGAAGGATACAGCCTCAGTGTTTGCAATAGGGCTCTGATCGCTGTCAGTTTTACTGATCGATTCTCGTGGTCATGAGTCGCCACGATTCTCGCGATTTCTCATTGAAGTTGGCCCGCTGTGATCTGGTCAGTCCTATCCCCATTCCCTACCCACAACGGTAAATGTATATGCATCCTGACCATCAGCGACAATACGCAGTATATGCCAGCTGATCAACATCGTAATAAACTACACCTACAATGACTATTGACAAAAGTGAGACTCTGTGATACTTATGTAAATCACTTACTGTCAGAAACGGAATGAATGAATTAACTACAGAATAAAAAATGTTGAACTAAGTGAAAATGTAAAGTTTGAAACAATTAAAAGTACGTTTACTAAACTAACATGCAGTGGCTTTAAATTTCAACAACAATGATCAACCACCAGTAATGAAACGTGCTTGGCGTATTTGGCAGGAGATGTTTTATATTTTTGTTAAGTTCAACCATATTAGTGCATGATCACTAGATTGCGCTGCATGTGCAATCTTTTACGAGAATTAACACTGACGACGATTCTTGCAAGATTGATTGATCGATCGGAGCCCTAGTTTGCAACATCATGGCTGTGTGTATAGAGAGAAATGTACAGCCTCAGTGTTTGTAACATCATCATTCTGTGTGTTGAGAGAAGTATACAACCTCAGTATTTGTAACATCATGACCCTGTGTATAGAGAGAAGTATACAGCATCAGCGTTTGTAACATCATGGCTCTGATATATCCTATATAGGGAGAAATATACAGCCTCAGTGTTTGTAACATCATGGCTGTGTATAGGGAGAAGTATACAGCCTCAGTGTTTGTAACATCATGGCTGTGTATAGAGAAGTGTACAGCCTCAGTATTTGTAACATCATGGCTGTGTATAGGGAGAAGTATACAGCCTCGGTGTTTGTAACATCATGGCTGTGTATAGGGAGAAGTATACAGCCTCAGTGTTTGTAACATCATGGCTATGTGTAAGAGAAGTGTACAGCCTCAGTGTAACATCATGGCTGTGTGTATAGGGAGACTATACAGCCTCAGTGTTTGTAACACCATATAGAGAGACTATATAGCCTCAGTGTTTGTAACACCACCTTGGCTATGTTTATGGAGGGAAATGTTTTGTCTTTCTTTGGTTGAAATGATATTACAACATTGTGTAAACTGATCACCATGGCCACAAAACAATGCAGTAAGAAGAAAATTTCAGTTAAGATTAAACAATAAACAATAAATTAAACAATAAATACTAAAAACATGATCATAGTACACAAATTAATGCATTGGTATGTAAATCTGCTTTTCAGTTAAAAAACAAAGAAATCAGTATTTTTTCTTTCTTTCCTTTCTCAGAGTTTTATGTTTCTTCCTTTCTTAAAGTTTTTATCTTTCTTTCCTTTTTTAAAGATTTTATCTTCTTCCTTTTTTAAAGATTTTATCTTCTTCCTTTCTTAAAGATTTTATCTTTCTTCCTTTCTTTCCGTAATTAAAGTTGTTATGTTTCTTCCTTTATTAAAGATTTTATCTTTCTTTCCTTAATTAACGTTGCTATCATGTTTTAGTAATTATTTATTCAGTATCCTATAAGCAATTCTACTGTACATATTTTCATTGTCAAATTCACCCTTTAGAGAAGTAAAAAGCTTTAATTAATTGGCAGAATTTTCCACTTCCAGCATCTTGGAATGAAATATCAAAAAACCTCCACAGTGCTTTATTGGCTTCACATTACAAAATATTTTCACAATAGAAGAGTTTCTCTGTAACACATTAATATTGCAAAGTTGGGGTTCACAATAATTGGTTAGTGGACTCTTTGGCACTCTTGAACACTTCTGTAGTTGGGATCTAGTCGTTTAAAATCATGCAACATATTATAGTGCAAATGTTGTGTGAAATGCCACAAACATTTTGGAAAATTGTTTGCCAAATGTAATGATCAGGCAGACCTAATTATTCCAAGTAATGAAGTATAATTCATTGTCATTATGATGCTTTTTTGTGTAGAGCACCAAGTACTTAACATCTAAAATATTTTTGCCAAATGTTTTTGATCAATTGGACTCAATCAGGTAAGAAATCAATCTTACTATGTAGGCTACCTTCTGTAAACACATAAGCAACAGCTAGAAAAATGTTGGTTAAATAGTTGTTATATTGAGCACAAGATTCTAAGAAATTTATGAAAAATGGTGTAAAATCCACATTTTGTAATATATCATGATTTTTTTTTAATTTATGGGTACTTGATGCCTACAGCATGGACAAAATCAGTTTTCAGTGTGTGGTACAAGTATATTTGTGGAAATGTAGATCAAAATCAACATTTAAAATACATGAATTAATTTCTTATTTTTACTAAAATGCACATTGATTTATTAATTATTTCTTTTACTATTGTGACCCGTAATTTTTCAGTACACTTGTTTTCATTGTAGCATGAGAATTGTATGTACTTCTTCAGCTACACAGATTTCTGTTTATGAAAAATAATGTCATGCAGAACAAAATAAATTTTCGTTCTTATCATAAATGAGTCTTCAGTTGCACAATCTAGTTACATAAGAGTTGTCTGTATGTGACCCTTTTATTGATTGGTACACATTTTTGTATACATGTATTCTGAGTGATAATGTTTCTGCTTTTGAGCTAGTGTACACTATTTATAATTGTGCTATCCTGCTTTATCTTTGATTTAATTATATTTTATTGCATCCTTATTATTGTTTAATCATTGAATCTACTTCTTTATATTTTTGTGCATCCTGGTTGTTGTTTAGTCTTTGTTTCAATTTTGACTTCATTATGTTGTTTGTGAGTCCTAGTTATTGTTTAGTCATTGTTTCAATTTTGACTTCATTATGTTGTTTGTGAGTCCTAGTTATTGTTTAGTCATTGTTTCAATTTTGACTTCATTATGTTGTTTGTGAGTCCTAGTTATTGTTTAGTCATTGTTTCAATTTTGACTTCATTATGTTGTTTGTGAGTCCTAGTTATTGTTTAGTCTTTGTTTCAATTTTGACTTCATTATGTTGTTTGTGAGTCCTAGTTATCATTTTTAGTCACTGGTTCTAATTTATTTAATTACTTGTTTATGAGTCCTAGTTATCATTATGTAGTCAACGGTTCTAATTTAATTTTGATATGCATTTTTTAGTCCTAGTTATCATAATTTATTTATTGGTTCTAATTTGATTTCATTATATAATCATTGGTTTCTAATTTGATTTCATTATGTATTTGTGAGTCCTAGTTATCATTTTGTAGTCATTGGTTCTAGTTTGATTTTGTTGTGTTCTTGTTCATCCTTGTTACTGATTAGTCTATAATTTCATTGTTTTGATACATACCAGTTATCACTGAGTAGTCATTAGTTCTTCATTGTTTTGGTACATACCAGTTATCACTGTGTAGTTGTTAGTTCTATAACTCCATTGTTTTGGTACATACCAGTTATCACCGTGTAATTGTTCTATATTTTCATTGTTTTGATGCACACCAGTTATCATTGTGTAGTCATTAGTTCTATAACTTCATTGTTTTGGTACATACCAGTTTTCACTATGTAGTGGTTAGTTCTATAACTTCATTGATTTGATACATACCAGTAATCACACTGTAGCCATTAATCCAGTAACTTCATTGTTTTGGTACAAACCAGTTATCACTCTGTAGTCATTAGTCCAGTAACTACAGTATTATAATCATATATATCCTAGTTAATATTCTGTAGAAGATGATTCTATTTTGGCTTCATTATGGTTCTTGTGTATCGTATTTATCATTGTGTACTTTTGGTTCTACTTTTACTTCATTTCCTGCTCATACAGCTTATTTGTGTGTGCTCAGTATTTGGTTTTGCTTTAATTTCATTATGTTTTTTTTTATATATCCAAGTTATTATTGTATAGTTATTTGGTTTTATAACTACATTATGTTTTTTTTATATATCCAAGTTATTATTGTATAGTTATTTGGTTTTATAACTACATTGTTTTTCTGCATCCTAATTATTGTGGCTTTGGCTTTGACTTCATCAAGTTCTTTGGCATCTTAGTTATCATTCTATAGTAATTTCGAGCTTTTTCGCAACCCATTTGCCATCGACGTGGAAAGTGCACCTGTACATTTGCAGATGGAGCTCATTGAGCTGCAATGTAATGGGGACTAAAGGCAAAGTACGACACTGTAGTACCCGCATAGTTCACTCATTTCATTCCTGAAGCGATGCCCCAGCTTCGTCTACATGCTGCTTGAACCTTGAGCATGTTTGGTAGCACATATCTGTGTGAACAGCTGTTCTCTGTGATGAAGATTAACAAAAACATCACATAGGAGTCGTCTCAGTGGTGAACACCTGCAGTCCAACCTGAGAATCTCCAACACACAGAACCTTACTCCAAACATAAACGAACTTGTTGCCAAGAAAAGATGCTAAACATCCAGCTCTAACAAACTGGCATAAGATCAAACATTGGTATGCCTTGATTTGTTATTATTTTTACTTGTATCTGTTTTAATTCATATTATTGTTTAAAAACGGTTTAGCTTTCCACTGCTCAATGAATGTTTATCCAGTTTGGCCGGCAGCCTTAAGTGTGATTTGAGTTTTGGCTCCCTGTGCGATTGAGTTTGACACCCAGATGTAAAGAATACTTTAAACAACCTCTATATAAGATTTCTCATAAAACTAACATCTTTACAAACAACCTCTGCACAAGATTGACGTCTCCAGGCAACCTGTTTAAACTGTCACAATACTAACGTCTGTAAGCAACCTCTATTTAAACTGTCGCAGACAGACGTCTCTAAGCAACCTCTATTTAAACTGTCGCAGACAGACGTCTCTAAGCAACCTCACAAAATTGTTTTGTTTTATACTGTCACAAAAGTGACATCTCTAAGCCAACTCTGTATACATTTGTGCCATAAAATTGATGTCTCTCAACAATTTCTATGTAAACTTTTGTCACACGATTGACATCTAAACAACTTATTAATAAACTTTGTCACACGACTGACGTCTTTAAACAAACTCTGTATATCCTTTATTGGAAACATTAATATAAGTTCGTCACAAGGCACTTTTCTAAACAATGTTTTGTTACAAGACTGGTGTCTTTAAACAACCACTTGTATCAGAGGTTGTTTAGAGATGCCATTCTTGTGATGAACTTACATTAGAGGTTGTTAAGAGATTTCAAAGTGGTTGTCTCTAAACTATTATGAATATAAGTTCGTCTTAAAATGACATCACTAAACTACCACTAAGTTCCTCTCAAGACGTGACATCGCTAATCTACCACTAAGAAAGTCTCAAGAAGTGACATCGCTAATCTACCACTAAGTTCGTCTCAAGACGTGACGTCTCTAATCTACCAATGAGTTCGTCTCAAGAAGTGACGTCTCTACCAGTGAGTTCAAGAAGTGACGTCTCTAAACTATCAGTGAGTTCATCTCAAGAAGTGACGTCTTTAAACTACCACTGAGTTCATCTCAAGAAGTGACGTCTCTAAACTACCACTGAGTTCATCTCAAGAAGCAGCCCCTCTAAACTACCACAAATATTATTTTGTCTGAGGACGTTACGTCTCTAAATTACCACAAATATTATTTTGTCTGAGGACGTTACGTCTCTAAACTACCACAAATATTATTTTGTCTGAGGACGTTACGTCTCTAAATTACCACAAATATTATTTTGTCTGAGGACGTTACGTCTCTAAATTACCACAAATATAAGTTCGTCTCATGAAGTGACCTCTCTAAACTAACACTGAGTTCGCCTCAAGACGTGACGTCTCTAAACTAAATATAAGTTCGACTCATGAAGTGACATCTCTGAACTAACATTAATATGAGTTCGCCTGACGTGTCGAAACTGCCACTAATATAAGTTCGTCCCAAGAATAACGTTTTTAAGCTTCTTTACAAACTGTCACAAGACTCAAGACTGACATCAATAAGAATACCCTCTAAAACAGGGTTTCTCATTAGGGGTTCGGCGAGAGATTGTGAATTTAAAAAAAAAATCTTAGATATAGTAATTTGTATTCAGGGATCACCTGAGACATGAAAATAATTTAATGGGATCCTCCAGGGTGAAAAGGTTGAGAAAAGCTGCTCTAAAATCTGGAAGAACACTCTTTAAACCAAACTAAAATCTGAAAGAACACTCTTTAAACCAAACGAAAATCTGGAAGAACACTCTTTAAACCAAACTAAAATCTGGAAGAACACTCTTTAAACCAAACTAAAATCTGAAAGAACACTCTTTAAACCAAACTAAAATCTGGAAGAACACTCTTTAAAACACTCTTTAAACCAAACTAAAATCTGGAAGAACACTCTTTAAACCAAACTAAAATCTGGAAGAACACTCTTTAAACCAAACTAAAATCTGGAAGAACACTCTTTAAACCAAACTAAAATCTGGAAGAACACTCTTTAAACCAAACTAAAATCTGGAAGAACACTCTTTAAACCAAACTAAAATCTGGAAGAACACTCTTTAAACCAAACTAAAATCTGGAAGAACACTCTTTAAACCAAACTAAAATCTAGAAGAACATTCTTTAAAACAAACTAAAATATGAAAGAACACTCTTTAAACTAAACTAAAATATGGGTTGTTTCTGGGGATGTGAGGATCGCTTAAAGACCAAGTGAAGAAGAATCTAGATCAACCGTGCAAATGAACACAATCAATAGATATAAGTAATCTGATAATGTATTCGAATTTTATCGCCATGGATATTGCAATTCTACGCGATCAAAACAACGTGTTTCAGCGAGAATTTTTATATTATAGTGGAGGAATAAAATTTGCCTATCCCTATTTCTAAACTTAATTGTTATATAAACTGTAAAATTATCAAAGTGACCCGATCTTGGGCACTCCTTATGATGGTATTTTTTTGTCAGATTTATCAGATTACATATGGTGATATGTGTAGTGGGGTATGGGTATTTGATCAATAGGGCTTACCAAGACTATCATGCAAGGAGGGCGAAGGAGAGGAAGGCAGAGGAAAAGATGGGAGGATAATATCTCAGAGTGGACAGGACTAAGGGATAGATAGACTGATTGATTGATTGATAGGGGTTATCTGTGTGGGACTCCTGGTATCAGATTACATATGGTATTATGTATAGTGGGTTATATACGTGAAACTACTGATGTCAAATTACACACTAAGATATGATGAAATGGGTAAAGGGTTACCCGTGAGAGACTATTGGTGTCAAATTAAGTGCGGCGATATGTGTAATGGTTTATATGTGTGTTTATTGATGTCAAATCACAAACAGAGATTTGTGTAATGGGTTATATGTGCGTGAGTATTGATGTCAAATCATACGGCGATTTGTGTAATGGGTTATATGTGCGTGACTTGGTGTCAAATCACAGACGGTGATATTTGTAATGGGTTATGTGTCTGACAGGGAAAATTAACCAGTGACGGTTGGAAATGATCAAAATAACAAGCAAAATTTCCCACCAACAGGCAGAAATGCCCAAATGACAGGTAAATTCATCCATTGACGGGTGAAAAGCTTAAATGAAGGGAAAATCAACAAATGAGAAAAATGCCTGAATGACATGGAAATTATCCATCGTCTGGTAGAAATGTCAGAGAAAATGACCCACTGCCTGTAGAAATGTCAGATGTCAGAGAAATTTTACCCACTGACTGGTAGAAATGTCAGATGTAAGGTAAAATGACCCATTGACTGGTAGAAATGCCAAATGTAAGAGAGAATTACTCAATGAATGATCGACATGCCAAATATCAGCGAAAATTACTCACTAACTGTAGAAATATCCAATGAATTATCGACATGCCAAATATCAGCGAAAATTACTCACTAACTGTAGAAATACCCACATGCTAGGGAAACACACTTCACTGCTAGGTAGAAATGTCCAAATTACATTCACTGACCAATAAAAATGTCCAAATTACACACACTAACAAGTAGAAATATTCATATGGTATCCAATAGCGTGTAGAAATTCTAAATGATACCCAATGACCTGTAAAAATGTCCAAAAGACAGCCAATGACGGATATAAACGTCCAAAGGATACCCAGTGACGGGTAGAAACGTCCAAAGGATACTCAGTGACGGGTAGAAATGTCCAAATGGCAAAGAGAATTAGCAAGTGACGAGTAAGAATGCCTGAATAATGACACCTTGGTCAGTGACGTTATGAATTCTTTACCCGATTAGCAAATGAACAAAAATATAAATTGCTAAGTTTTGCACATTAATACCGTGAACTGAATACTTGGCCAATAAATGAGGAAATTGATCGAATAACAAAGAATAATGTTCATTGTTCCTCTCATCTAATAAACCAAACAATAACTTAAACGAGATTATTTTCCACACAAATTAACTGCTATCACCGGTGACTTACTAGATGTTTTCTTGATCAGGTTTATTTCCGCGACAACGTTACACATTATACTTCCAAATTAACCCTTTTAATGCGAAGCCTAAAGAGATCCTCTCCGCCATTAGATCCGAACCGAAACCGAATAAACCTTTAACCCCTCAACAATCCAGAGCATTTATATTGTGGACCATACCTGAAAATTAGAGAGTTTTGGTGAAGAATCGCTTGTCACGTACTTAGGCTAACTGTATGCAAAGCATAATAAAAAAGAAAGCCAATCCAAAACCATAATCAAATACAACAAAAATTCCAGAACTAGGCTAATTATCTACAAGATCTAAATGCCAAACGTAATAATGACAGTCTCGTCACATTAAAAGACTCAAGACTGCGAACAAAATATCACCCTCAACCTTATATGTGTACACGTCATCGTTATTAGCATTACACGTCACTTGTCGCTAATACTACTCGCCATCATTTTATTATTAAATGCATTCATTAGTATATTGGTACGTGTCACCATCAATAGCATTACGAGTACATTTCATTAAGCAGTAGTCATACACATGTATATGTCATCTTCATTAGTATAACGTGTACATTTTCATCATCAATAGTTAGTTATACATGTGCGCTTCGTCCTTCATTAGTATTACAATGTGTACACGTCATCGTCATTAGCATTTCATTAATATTATATGTATACACGTTACTGCTCTTAGTACATGCACCTGTTTCCTTTTCATTTCAACGCTCGCTGTTTTCATCTTTGTTCACATCCATCCGTACGGCATCACTGAACAACAGACGAAAAGGTACGAGTTGTTCACTTCGAAATCAGTTCGCCACTGACTCGCAGACGAATTCTGAAATTCTGAAATAGGCTACGAAATTCACTAATAATTTGTTTTAAAATATGCTAAGAATCCAAACACACCTCCTTCCCCAAATCCCCCCCCCCCCCCAAACAAACAAATCCATACTACATTTATGTTGTTGTTCAACCCAATGCAAGATGAAATCAAAACAGACATAATTATATTTTGTTCGAAACAAGCAAACAATAAATAGAAACTTTTATTCTTTGAGCGTTCAATATTTTCATTGACAGTTATTGTCCTATTTAGATGAAATGTCGATTTTAAAAAAAAATTTTTTTTTGGCGGGTCTCTTCCGTTTGATATACTTGCTTTATAAAGTGTTTCAAAATGTCACGCACGATTTGGTTGCAGTCAGTAGCTGACATCCTGATCTGTGTCACAAGCGTCGAGAGCTAAAGAAGAAGAAATCAGAAGTAGAAGGAGCAAAACAATATAGGGAAATCAACCAGATTATCAAGAAAAGCATACAAAAAGGCAAAGGAGACATGGATTGAAGACCAGTGTAAAGATATAGAAAATAATCTAAAGAAAAATAATAGAAAAAGCATACCAACTGGTGAAAGACCTGACCAGTGTAAAACAAGGACTCTCCTCCACCATTCAAGATAGTGGAGGGAATTATCTTACAGAAGATCAAGACAATCTTAAGAGATGGACAGAATACTGCTCAGACCTATACAACCAGAGACCCACAGGGGACCCAGACATAATCAAAACCCCACCAGTGACCAACACTGACGACTACCCCATCATCCGAGAAGAAATAGAGACTGCAGTGAAATCATTGAAAAAGGGGAAGGCAGCAGGAATAGATAACATACCTGCAGAACTAATCCAAGAAGGGGGAGAAGCCATGATAAGCACCCTACTAAAAATCTGCAATAAGATCTGGCAGACAGGGGAATAGCCAACACCACGGACTCAGTCACTCATAAATAACTCTCCCCCCACCAAAAAAAAAAAAAAAAGGCAATTTGCAGCAATGTCAGAACTATTGTATGATAAATCTTATATGCCACCCAAGCAAAGTCATGCTAAATATAATATTAAACAGACTGAAGCGACAGGCAGAGGAAATTATAGCTGAAGAACAGGCAGGCTTCAGACCAGGGCGAAGCACAACTGAACAGATTTTTAATCTAAGAGTAAGACTGTGTGAGAAGTACCTCCAGCACAAACAAGACCTTTATCATGTCTTCGTAGATTTTAAGAAGGCATTTGGCAGGGTGTGGCATGCAGCCCTTTGGTTCACCATGAAGCTGTACAACATCAATGCCAACCGATCAAAGTCATAGAAAGCCTTTACAGCAAACCACCAGCGTTGTCTACTACAATGGCCAATTAGGAGATTAGTTCAGGACAACACTGGGAGTCAGACAAAGCTGCTTACTTTCACCTATTCTCTACACAACATCTTCCTTGAAAGAATCATGACAGATGCTCTGGAAGACCATGAAGGAACTGTCAGTATTGGAGGCAGAACAATACCGAATTTACGCTTTGCCAATGACATCGATGGCCTAGCAGGAAATGAGGAGGAACTAGCTCAATGGAAATCAGTGCAGAGAAGACCAAATTGATGACCAACTACACCAGTGGCATTGGAAATGGCATCATGATTGGTTATCAGAAACTGGAAATAGTTAATAAATTCAAGTACATAGGAGCCATCGTGACAGACGAAGGATCAAAACCAGACACATTGTCCAGGAATGCGCTGACAATAACAGCAATGACATGACTGAAGACAGTTTGGAAAGACAGAAACATCTCAGTCATCTCAAAGATCAGACTGACGCGCTCCTTGATTGTATCTATTTTTATATGACTGTGACATGGACCCTCACAGCGGATCTCGAAGTATACAAGCTACTGAAATGAGATGCTTTCGAAGGTTGCTTGGTAAATCATGTCACGAATGAGGAAATGGGAAACAGAATTAGACAAGCCATTGGGCCCTATGAAGAGATATTGGCCATTGTGAAAAAAACGCAAAATGAAATGGTATGGGCATGTCACACGATCAGCGGGGCTTGCCAAGACAATCATGCAAGGTGCTATGCAAAGAGGGCGAAGGAGAGAAACTGAGCAATACTGTAAGATTAGCAGTTAACAGAATGGAATGGAGGAAATTGGTTGTCAGGTCATTAGTGGTGCCTCAACGGTCGACAAGATTAAGGGATAGATAGATATATAGATAGTAGCTGTTTTAACAAGTTTTTAAAAATCGGAATAAAGGTTTTATTATATTATAACTGTTATGTTTGAGTTCTGTTCAATATATGTATTTGAAATATTCGAAATATGTAATAGAATCAAAGGAACTCGCCTTGGAATCGTTTCATTAGTACCACGAAACCGACCATTCCCACCCACCCCACTTCATGGGTTTTTTAACATACCGTATCGCTGTATTAAAACGAAGACTATAGCACAAATTCAACAATAAACTACCTCTGAAAAGTATTTCAATAATAATCAAATCTAAAAACGCTCTTTCATCAGCAGACTTCGGTGACCAGCTCTAAAATATATGCTATAGGCAAAGTTTGCATTAGAAAGTTCTGATAAAAATATAAGCATGCCAACCCAAAACATTCGCCTGAGAACTACTGGATTTATTTATTCACTGTTCAGTGTTCCGTGACTCGCATCTAAACAGAGTACGACCCCGACCTCGTTACAGACTGCGCGAACAACTTCGATTGACTCAACTGTGGACTTTCGATTGCTGCTGTTCGGCTTGACACAGATACATTTCACTCCCGATTTTGGTTGAAATTGAAATAATTTTGTAAATAAAATATAACGAATATAACGGGATTAGAGGTTAGTTTAATATCCTTAAATAGCATAATTCCAAACAAAAATGAAGGAAACACACTTGAACATATTTACCTCTTTTTAACAAAAACAAAACTTAATACAAAGGGAGGTAAAACGAAGAGCAAAGGGGAGGAGTTCGCGGAGTAGTCTGTGCTTTACTGTCGCTATTCTCGCGATTGCTTTAAAATACGTCGTCTGACTGTGTTGCGGATTTTATTTAACAAGCTATATTTTTTTAAACGGAAGCAGCGCTTTTGGTGAGTAAATTTTACAATTATTTAATCTCTCAGAAATCTTTTGTAATGTGTACACTCAACGTTTAGCTGTGATTATTCTTTATATGTAGACTTATCATTTATTTATCGGATGGCCGGTTGCAGATGAGACTACAAGGTTCTTGAGTAAAGCTAATTACTTGCCGTCTTTTGTTGTCTTAAAAACATACCAATGATTAAAATAGACACCCCTCCCTTTAAAATAGACACCCCTTTTTAAAATATTAATTTTACATTCAGAATAAGCTCGCTTTTTCCCACCCCACTCATGCTTCCAAATTTATTTTTGTCGTACTTGTTTTTTAAAAGAAACATCTAAGTAGTTTTCCTTCCAGCACCAGTTTTATTTATAGCATTTACTTTCACGAAAAGGAATTAGTTTAATTACTTTTACTTGCTTTTACCAGTTGAAAGTGTACTTAATTAACAGTCATAATAAATTACGTCGATCTGTTTTCAATTCATTCCGAATTGGGTGAGGTGGGTGGATGGAACGGGCTACTTATAGTCGACTCGCCCACCCCATTGATATAAAAAACGAAGAGGATATATAATACGGATAAGTGGGTTTCGGTGAATATTTCGACATATTAAATTTTTCTCTAGTTGGTGATTGTATATTTTTGTATGCACACAAGCTCCACGAATATATTAATTATTATATTTCATACTGTATAAAAGTTGCATGCGTTTGTATTAGGTCCCTATAGTGTATTCACTTCACATTGATCGATCAGCCAAACCTCTTTTAGCCATCCATACTCATTGCCGACTACCACGCTTAAAGTAACAAGTTTATGCCTAATGCAGTAATCCGTCTCTTAGTTTCAGTAACCTGTATTAAGTAATTTGAACGTTGTATTAATAATATTATTAAGTTGTATTAATTACTTTTAACATTGTATTTGTATACACAGTTCATGTAGCAAGCAAGTTTATGTCAGTTGAGGTAATCTGTTACTTCCATAAAACATGCATTAAGCAAATTTTAACATTGTATTTAGTAGTTGAATGTATTAAATAAATAACCTTTAAAGTTGTAGTAGATTATTTTTTAATGTTGTATTAATTCACTTTAAAAATTATATTAAGTACATTTTATATATTGTATTAAAGAACCTTTACATTTTTTTTAAAACATACTTTAAATAAATAATCTTTAGTTTAAATTGTGATAAATTTTAACATTAAAGAATATATTTTAGTTATTTCCATATATATCACTTAACTTTTATGGTTGTAGGAAGATTTGACTGTTTTCACTACATTGGACTAAAAGCATGTTTCATTTATGAATGTAAAAAAACATTGCTAATGCTACTTATACAAATTTATATCCTGTTTACTGAGAGTTAAAAAATGTAATATATGCTATTGATAATTAGTCTTAATTATTTGTATTAAGTATAATAATTAATAGCATTTGTAATTTGCACCTTTAAAATATTTTGCAAATATAATTTAGTAATTACTTACAATATATGAATCTTTTGAATAAAATACATATCTTGCTATTAAGCAATAAATACTTTTGTGAGTGACATTTTGCTAGTAAGTAGTAGTAATAAATAATAGTAATACCACACAGTATAAACTGTTGCTAAGACCTCTTTGGTTCCTGTTTTGTTCAGTAAGACTAAAAATGTGTAGTGTGTTTGTTTGATCACATAGGTTTAGTGGGATTTTTTCTCCATTGGAATATTTAATCGCTTTATATTTCTTATGCCATCCTATGTCACATACACTTTAATGACATCCACTATAGCCATGTATAAATTATTTAAAAAGAACAAGTCACTCCTATCCCCTAGGAGATGGACATAGCAAGAATACTTTTGTGGGTTGGAATCTTTGGGATGGTGCAGAGCTGTAACTGTAAGAGATATTTATTCTTTATCACTTATCACCTACTCACATTCTGTGGCCATTATCTGGCACTGAGATTCCTTGCTGGTTAAATGAATGACTCACTAGACTTTTAATTTAAATGTGGAAAGCACTTATACTTTTTAAATATAGTTTTACTTCAACTTAAGGTGAAAGTGTGACATTTTTTCATATCCCTTAGTGTAAAGAAATTAAAAAAAATACCAGGTCATAAGTTAATTGATATTTATTGCATTATTTAGAGAGAATTGATGTTGAGAGAAAATGAGCTCTGGTGATGATGGTGATGATGGATGATGATGATGAGAGAGAGAGAATGTTTGATTCATTCGTTGCTGTTCTGTAATGGTCTTTGAGAATTTTACCTGTCACTGATCTCTGCTTACACAAATTATAACTAAGGGCTAGGGAAATTAATGCTACACCTGTACCAGTTTCCTTCAACCATATGATTTTCTTCTTCTTTTATTTATAAGGAAAGACAAAAATCTGTATGCTCAAGTACAATTGTACAATTGTAGAACTTTTCTTTCATAAAAATTATTTGCAGACATGTTTTAGAAAGTGTCCTATATTACTAAAATTACTGAATTACTAAAATGTAACTTGTGATTGGATATTTTATTTTGAGTTTAATCTCACTCTTTTGCTGAAGGCCAGCAACATTTCCACATCACTTTTATCAGTTTTAATGAGTTGATCCACAGTGTAATATTTAGACTTCCTTTGAATGCCAGATATTAGTGGGGTGGGGTAGAGGGGAGAAGCATATTTCCAAACAAATGGATATACAATAGAAGTCACAAGGAGCATGCACACACACACACATGTGCACATGCAGGCACATATTCATTTTTCTTGTTTTGTCCATTGGGCTGTTTTATACTGACATAAACCAGAATTATGCAAATTATGCTGTTTGTTTAAATGATTGGAATCACTTGCAGCCTTAGACACTGGACTTTTCTGACAAAACTCCACCACTATTCTTTATGAGTATATCATAGGATTCAGTTTATTGCTTAGACTAGAGTAGTTCTTTTTATAGTCTTTGTGAATCCCCAATTCCACAAAAAATCACAAACAAAAAAGATTAAGAGGTTTAACAAACACCACAGATATGTCTTATTTTTTTAACTTTTATATTTTTTAAGTCCCTTAAATAATCTGCAGTAATCTGATAGCACAGTAGTAATACTGCTCTTAAAACTGATAAGGATGATACATTTTATATTAGCAATTCACTTTAAATAGTCCTACTTGCAATCACATTTAAAGCTACAGTATGAAATAATTCTCTTTAACTTTAAGCCATTGTTGACTTGATGTCAATAACAGTAATCCCTATTACTACTTGCAGTAGCCTCCCTCCCTCCATCTTTCCTTTTATATTCATGACTGTTTGGCAGGGAAGGGGTTAATTGAAAATAAAATCTATAACTAAAAACACAAAGCATAAAATTGTGTATTTTTTAACTGAATATCTTTGGGTAGCCAGCTTTAGATCCCTTGATTTATTAATTTGATAGATTTTTTCTTCATGATTTGCTTGAAGAATTCAGCATTGAAACAATTTGTGATGTTTTGAATAGCAGACAAAGTAACATTATAGTTTATATATAAAAAAAAATTAATTTAAAGTTTGTTCAACAAATATTTATCTTGTATTCATTGAATTTGAGATAATTTTATTCTCTATCAAACAGTTCTTATAGATTACTATTATAAATTATGCATTATGGAATAAAAAATATTCATTACCATTATTAAACACAGCAGATTATAACTAATAGTCATTGGCTTCAAAAGTTTTTCACCTCTTCCTTTCAGATTCTCAGTCTTTCAGTCAGCCTTGATGCTTATAGCATTACACTTATACATCACATTATTACATTTCTACTACCCTGTGTAAATATTAAATGTATTTGATGGTTATGTTGTTAGCACAATGGAAGCTCTCTAATCCAGACTATGGGGGTTAGGTCCAGATTAATAAAATATTTAAATTATTGAGGTGACATTATTCATAATTCTGACTGTTAAGATGTAGTGCAATTAATTAATGAAGATTAAAGTATCAATAGAGATACTTAATAGTAGCAGCATCAACAAACAACTGATTAACTAGGTCAAGAAGAAGGAAGAAAAGCCAGGAAGTTGGGCTGGGGTAAGAAACTGTCAAACTGAAGCAGGCAGTGTCTGTTCAATTTATACAATATCTGGACAAATGAGATTTTAATTAGTGGGGTTTCACTGATCAGTTACTTTAATTGATCATAGTATTTATATAGTGTGGTGGAGTAAATTTGTCTATCTCATTTTCTAGACTTAATTAGATAAATTGTTAAAGTGACTTGGCCTTGGGCACTTTCTTATGATGGCATTTTTATAAGTGTCAGAGTTGGAGTAAACAATTTGAGAATATGCTAGAAAATTGCTGATGCAATCCAAACTAGTTCCAACTGGATGAGTAATTTTTCGGACTAATAGTCTCACATTTCTTCATATCAAATTCATCCAATGGGGATGGACCAGAAGTTTCTTTGTTGAAGAAGTACTCTATTCCAGGGGTAACCAACCTTTTTGATACTGAGAGCTACTTCATGGGTAATGAGTCAGATGAAGGGCTGCCAGTTTGATACACTCTTCTGAAATAACAAATTTACTTAGTTTGCCTTTACACTTTATACACATTCACATAATGTGAAGACTTTGATCATGTTAATGATTTCTCACAATAATTAACAACAATGACAAGGTGGGAAACAGTTAGCAATATTTAGCACTTTATTTCTATTTATCTCAGTATCTCTACTAAACAGTGACAGTACTCCTATTTGTATCTTCAGCTTGTAAGGTCTGTGGCATATTGACCAGTATCACTAGTATTACTTAATCACACAATCATATTATCTTACAAAAAATGTATGGATCTCCTCCCTTTACCAGCCACCCATAAAGAATAAGCAGGAATTTGCTCTGACAGGGTGAAGGATGGAGTTGGGAAGGCAATGTCATAGTGACTGATGGAATTGAGGACATGCCTGTGGAGTAAACACCTAAAGCCTCATTCACATTACACAAAACAGAATTTATAAATTTTGAAACTGTGGAATAAACACCTAAAAGCCTCATTCACATTACATGAAATATGATTTATAAAATTGTTGGGACTAAGAAAAAAAATCACCTGAAGCCTCAATAAACATTACGTGAAATAGGATTTATATAAATTTGTTGAGACAGTAAACACCTAAAGCTACAACCACATAATGTGAGATATGAAATTTTATGTGCTGAGAAAGTGGAGTAAATTCCCAAAGCTACATTATATTTCATAAAATAAGGATTTATAAAGTTCAAAATGCCAGAATAGATATAATACATTGTCAAAAAGGCATTTATATAATATCATTGTGATGAATGTCAAGGCAGCAAAGTAAATCCAGATTACAAGAAAGTTTTTGTAAATGTTGCTTTAGAGTCCTGGCAGTTAGTGAGTAATTAATCCTATTTATTTAGTCTAATTTGAATACAGCTTTACATGATTATTCCAGAGATCCTCCTTTCACTTATCACTTGATAGGATTAATAACTCACTAACAGCCAGGACTTTGAAGTAAATACATTAAGCTGCATTCACATATTACTTTGATAGGATTAATAACTCACTAACAGCAGGACTTTGAAGTAAATACATTAAGCTGCATTCACATATTACTTTGATAGGATTAATAACTCACTAACAGCCAGGACTTTGAAGTAAATACATTAAGCTGCATTCACATATTACTTTGATAGGATTAATAACTCACCAACAGCCAGGACTTTGAAGTAAATACATTAAGCTGCATTCACATATTACTTTGATAGGATTAATAACTCACCAACAGCCAGGACTTTGAAGTAAATACATTAAGCTGCATTCACATATTACTTTGATAGGATTAATAACTCAGTAACAGCCAGGACTTTGAAGTAAATACATTAAGCTGCATTCACATATTACTTTGATAGGATTAATAACTCACTAACAGCCAGGACTTTCAAGTAAATACATTAAGCTGCATTCACATATCACTTTGATAATGATAGGATTAATAGTCAGGGCTCTGAAGTATAGGTCTATACATAAACCTGCATTCACATATCACTAAATAGTGTGTTACTTCTAATGTCCAGTGAAGAATGGTAGGACTAGTCCTCTTTATTGCTTTATTCATGACATAATGGTCAGCTGCATATATTGTAACAATGAGTTCAAGAGATTACAGGGAAATGTAAATAAAGTGTATTGTGACATAATGCTATCTCATGATATGATGGTCATCTGCAAATTTTCAGGTGTTTTAATGTGTTCATGGCACACTGGTGAACAGTAATGTCAGTGTAACATAATGATATGTTTGTGACGTGGCAGTCAAAAAGTACCAGTGCATTATTATAATGATGTTGTGAGCTAGTCAGGTGTTGTTGACTTTATACTGGTCAATGATAGAGTGCTGCAAGGTGTCACCTCAGTTTCAGTGGCACTTGTTTACTGTTATAGTTATACTGGTCAGTAATGAAATCTATGTGTTGTCACTGAGAATCCAGAGTATTGTAATTGTTTTCTAGGTCATTAGTCAGTGAGGAGAGGCTGTCTATGTTGTATACTATTATACTGGTCATGAAGAGGTACTTTGCACTAAGTTGTAGTATTTTTTACTGTTATACTAGTCACAGAAGCCATGCTTGTCATTATGTTGTAGGTTACTATTATGCTAGTCAATGACGAGATATTTGTTACTGTCATCTTTTAAAATCATGCAGTTGTCTTTTACTTAATCAGTAACTAACACGCAGGTTATATAGTAATATTCATAAGAACTAATATATATTATTTTTGAAAGCTATACCTTTCAAAGCTATATGTTTGATATAGCATGTTTGCTAATTGTAATATTGCTATTGAAAGATCAACAGTATAGTTTTTTTAGTTGTTGCTGTTTTTTTTTACTGTACATTGTGCAGCTGTTTTTATTAAACATGATTTTTATAACTCGTGCATATAACATATACCTTTAGACTGATTTGATTTGATTGAGTGTAGGGGGCGCTTCCGGCTTCCGCCGCTTTTGCGCCCTTTAGACTGGAAGATGACGCTGGCATTTATTTACTTAGAGAATGTGATGTACATAAAACGTGAAGTAACCTCACTCTTAGTCTTAGACTTGAAGATGACTTTCGCTCACCTAGAGAATGTGACGTACATAAAACGTGAAGTAACCTCGCTCTTAGTCTTAGACTTGAAGATGACTTTCGCTTACTTAGAGAATGTGACGTACATAAAACGTGAAGTAACCTCACTCTTAGTCTTCGACTTGAAGATGACTTTCGCTTACTTAGAGAATGTGACGTACATAAAACGTGAAGTAACCTCACTCTTAGTCTTAGACTTGAAGATGACTTTCGCTTACTTAGAGAATGTGACGTACATAAAACGTGAAGTAACCTCACTCTTAGTCTTAGACTTGAAGATGACTTTCGCTTACTTAGAGAATGTGACGTACATAAAACGTGAAGTAACCTCACTCTTAGTCTTAGACTTAGATGACTTTCGCTTACCTAGAGAATGTGACGTACATAAAACGTGAAGTAACCTCACTCTTAGTCTTAGACTTGAAGATGACGCTGGCTTACCCAGAGACTATGACGTACATAAAAAGTGAACTAAGCTCACTCTAGACTTGAAGAGATGAGCCGGCTCTTGTTTACCCCGAGAACGCGAGATCGATATACTTAGGTTATTAGATTATTTCAAAGAAAATCACTCATCCAAGTAAGAACGTTTCATTTGGCGCTCGTAAATTGTGGGCCCTTCTAGGCTACAGTTGAAACTTCCTACAATTTCATTTAATGTTACAAACATTTTAATTTAATTTGAATTTTAATTTATTCCCGACAAAACTAATGTTGTCTTCCTGTATTTTGACGCCTTTGTTTGGCGATCCCCACTATCGAGTGAGTCACTCTATGCCCGCGCGCAACGCTCGTCACCAAGCCATAGAGTTAAATCTCAGTTTTTAACGTTTAAACTTAGAACATTATTGCGCCCTGGAGCTGTCGGCAGAACTCGGCACCAACTACTCTGTGGCCCGGTGCCTGGAAAAGCGAGCCTGACCATTTTTGGATGAGTAGGAACGTTTCGTTATCAGACTGAAGACTGGCAAGGTTGTGTGCTTTGTCAGCTGGGGAGGTGAAAGGAGTGGCATGATGTGTATAGAGCACGCTTTGGCACTGTCAGTTGTAAACACGTTTTCTCCATTTCACCACTCTCACCCCTCTTTCTCCCCACCCCCGCAATCTTTTTCTTCACCGTCAAAAACATGTCTGAAACTTTGGAGCAAATCAGCCCTTCTAGGAGTCAAGGCCACTGGCCAGTATCTGCAGTCTGGAAGGAATGGCAGCTGTGATGAAGCTTGCCGGCTACCGAAGCCGAGTGTGAAGATAAGGCCAAGCGTGGAAATGACGGGTAGCGGCATGTAGCGTTTTCAAAGATGCCATTTTTCGCAGCTCCTGTTTTGTTTCAGCCTGTCATTGACTGTAGCATAGAGTCCTTACCTGAAACTTGGGTTTCATGGAGTCTTCCCAGAATTACAGTCACTTAATATTTAAATTCCTGCCACGTCATTATTTACGTCAGTTAAGTGGCGCGCCCAGTTAGTCACATGCCTTTTAGTCACCGTCTTTGTTTCATGCACATCTGTCATTTCTGTCTTCATCTAACGTTATCTTTTTGTACCCCGTGCATCTGTAACTTGAAATCTTTATTTCTTTCACAAAGTGTGATATTTAAACAATGAAGTCTCTCAGCCCACATTCATAAGTTATCTTAAAGGAGAAACTCCAGCGAAGTTATTTTAGTGGCTTTTTTTCATTTGTTCAAAAGTATATTTTAATTACTGTCTTCATTTATCCCACACTATTATTTTATTATGTCTTTATCCCACACGATTGTTTTTATTCATTAACGTCTTCATTTACCCCACACTGTTATTTTATTCATTGTCTTTATCTACCGCACACTAATGTAGTCATTAATGTCTTTATTTATCTCACGCTATTATTATATTTACTACTGACTTCATTTATCCCAGCAAGCTATTTTTACATTCTTACTTTTGCATCTGACATATTTACTTCTGATACTTATCCCTATTTTGCTACTTATCCCTACTGTTGTTTTACTTACCCACATCCCTACTGTTGTTTTACTTACCCACATCCCTACTGTTGTTTTTCATCCTACAGACATTCTTACTTTTGTATCTGACATATTTTACTTCTGATACTATTTTGTTTTACTTACCCATATCCCTGTTTTATTTATCCAGATCTCCACTGTTGTTTAAATGGCTAACAGTGTTATCTGTTCAGCGTACTATATTGTTTAAAGACTAGTATCTTAATCTACACATCCGTAGTATGATGTTTTGTTGACTATCACCTTAATCTAAACCCACCCCCCCCCGAACTATGTAGCTTTGACCATTTACCCTACAGACTACTTTTATTGGCAATTTATTTTTTATTCCTTGGGCAAACTGATCCTGCAATGTCAGTCTTTTTCATCTCATAAACTATTGCCTAAGAGTCGCACACTTTTATGTATTGATGTACAGATCTAAGTATTTTATACATTCACTGATGGCTTTACATGTGTTTTCAAACATATATGCCTTATGTTCTGCAGTATACTAAACATATTATGTGACTGTCTTTCTACCAGACTAACATGCAGTTTTAAAATAAAATAAATGTTTACTAGTCATATTTCATGGCGTGTCGGGCGGCCTTGAAGAATGCACTACTGTACAATATGGTACACAACAAATACAACAGCGCTAGCTAAGCTGTTATTAACAAACAAGACATGTTTAATAAATGAGATAGTTTGGAATATCTGAAATTCCTGCCCTGACCCAGACAGCGCGCGAACGCCGAGACCGACCGTTTCTGCAGACTCATTGCGACTGGGCAGTATCTCTCCCCCCACCCCCTCCCCACATCCTACCCTCGCCATCCCTTCGTTTCTTCCCGCAAGCACACACACTAAATAGGCTGGCAGTAAATTTAACTGTCTTCACTCGTGTGTTCAGTCTGAGAGTGCAAGATGTCATAGTGCCGAGCAGGAAGTGCCGAGAGAATACCAACCACATCGTTGCCGTTAGTTTTCGCTTTTGAACGCTGTCAGAATACACTGGTGGCTGTGAGGTCTTTTGCTCAACGAAGGGTTAGTGAAGGATTGCCCTTATAAAAGGTAGGCCTGTATTCGGGGACCATCTCTGTGCTTTTCTCGTGACCATTATCTCAAGAATTACGCTCGTCAGTTTAAGTATTTTCTACACAAAATTAATTATAGTTTTCAGTTTGCGTGTGTTTTAATAAAACACCCCTAGAATCTGTCTATCATTATTGTATCGGCGTGGGAAAGTTATTTACTATCGAGGCAAGGTTGGCATGTGCTCTCCACCCCCCACCCCCCATCTCCTTCCTCTGGGGAACGTACAACTTTACTATAGGACTTAACGCGAGAGCATGTCAGCGTCAGGGGATAAGAATGCCTTCTTGACTCGGGAGGTCAGTCCCAGTTCAGGCTCAATGAATGATTAAATTACTTCCCTTTACGTCTGCTGTGCTGTGTGTGGGCTGGAGAGTACTGCATGCACCACACTAATTACTGGCGGCACTTCGTCACTTAGTTGGCCACTGTTCCGGTCTTGTCCGACTGACAGTGTTCACAAGTACCCGCCGTCACATTGGGTGGCTTGTTGGTTGTTGAATCGTCTGCTTTAATACACATTAGACAGACAAGTTTCAGGCTACTCTAGAAATACCAAAATTTCGCCAATACCCAGTATTATATTTATAGCCTAATAATCCATACTCTGTATTTATAGCCTACAGCCCTGTATCCATAGCCAATATCTTGTATTTAAAGCATAAATTATAACTGCTAACAGTACATTAAAAAAAGTTCTATATATAGATTTTTAAAATTCCTTAAGACATTGTGGTAATGTAAGAATCTTGACCTATGAATCCATGGTATACAGTATATACCATTCAAAAAGCAGATGTAAAATGTTCATAATCAAACGCCCCCCCCCCTCATAAACGAAACAGTAATTTTCAGATATATATTAGGGAAAAAGGAATGTATATTAGTAAATCATAACATTTGCCACAATTTTGCTAGAGTAGTTAGCACACTGATTTGTACTATAAGCAGGCAAAAAAAAAAGTAAAAGTACATGTATATGTACATGTATAATATTTAATAGTTTGTGTTATTAGAACTTAAAATGTGAACCATGCTGTTTATCATATTCTCTCTTTAATATGTATATATTTACTTAAGACATTTCTACATGTGTATGCAGTTGGAAGTCTTATAACCACTTTCACATTATGTCAGTAACAGTTTATTGCTAAAACAAAAGACACAGTTTTCTTACTTTTATCATAACATACATCTTTCTTTTGAACCACATCACCATTCTGATACTACATATACATGTATTTAAATATTTTTTCAACATTTTCATTAATTTTACCATATTATCAGTATATCACTGCTTAAATGAATGTCAAACTATTATTAAAGTAGTATTATTACAATATATTTCACTCAATTTCATACTTAGTAATAACTTAGCATTATCACTATTTTAATTCATATTCAGCTTATTATCACAACATATTTCATTTAACTTTAGCCTAGTATCAAAACTTATTTCATGTAACTTCAGCCTTTTATGACAATGTATTTCACTCAATATTTTATTTATTATTATAGAACATGTATATTTAATTTCACCCTGTTATCCTTACAACTAGTTAAATCCAGGTTTTTTTCTCACTTTTCTCATGATATATAACATTTAATTTCTCCATTTACCTCCATTGAGACAAATCTGAATAAATAATGCAAGAAAACATATTAAAGTGGTTAATCTTGTAAAACCTATAAGTGCTTTACAATAATTATGCATAAAATACACAAGGTTTCTATATAAGCTGCTACTTAACACCTAAGAGTAAGAAAATAAAGTTATATGACAAACTGAATCAACATGCAAAATGACAGTATATAACAAATAATTATAGTTGCAAAAGAGAAACTTAAATAAAATAACTATATTTTTATTTATCACATTAATTATCATTACTGATATTTTTTGAATTTCTGCAAACACAATAAAACTATACTTATCACAACATATTAATTCATATTACCACATTATCATGACATTTGATTGAATAATTGCACAAGGTTGATGTAACACATATTTCACCCATTTCCTCTACATTGTAACAATGTAACTGTTTATTAGTACAGAAAGTAATATTCATTTCAGCATACTTGTGGAAGATATAAATAATTTTAAGATAAGCACAGAATAATACATACTATATGAGTATATCATATGAGGAAACAGTTCACTTTATATATAAGATAAAGAAACACGAAATAATACATATTGGGGAGGGGGAACAATTCATTATATATAAACACAGAGAAATACTTATTGGGAGGAAACAATTCAGTCAGATAAAGAAACACAGAAAAGTGCTTATTAGGAGGAAACAATTCAGTCAGACAAAGGAACAGATGGCTAGGAATAGCCATTTGCACATGGAGTGAGATGTTATGTGGCTAACATCACATATTGATTCTTGATTGCAAATGGACACATTGCATGCTCCCATTATCATTCCATGATTTTAGAGATGTTTGGAAAATTCATTTTTGTATTAAAATATTTTGCCTCTTATTTGCTACTCTTGTTAATACACTCCAACTGGTGAAATGAACTTATGAAGCAGATTTCTCTGTCTCCGAGTTGGATTTCCACTACTACAACTACATTACTATTAGTAGTATTAGTGATGTAATAATGGTGACGACTTTATAGAGCATTTAATCTTCAAAAGACAGTAGCAGCATATAAGGGATAACAAAATATGAAAATAGTGAAATAATCTAAAACACTTAACAATGTTTAACAAATAATAAATAGCAAATGACCTGGTGTATAAAATGGAAACATAAAAGTAGAAGTAGCACTAAATACTGACTGCCCTTTGTTGGTCTTGATTAGCTACTGTAGTAATTCTCTCTCATTTAGTAGCAGAGTGAGTAATACTAGCATTGTGGATTTTTAGATACTTTCAACCTTTTTCATTCATATTTGAAAATTAATTTTTAAAAGAATTATATTTTGATTGTCACTGATCCAGTAATATTGGTGACTGTATAAATACAACTCTGGAAGCTTGCAGAGACTGTGTCATAGCTGAAGGGGAGATCATCACATCTAATTTGGAAAGAAAGAGGTGCCAGTAATCCTCTTCCCATAAATAGCTTACACCAAAACCTGACTATAGTGGCACAAGTAATAGAATCAAGTTTTTGCATGGTTTCACACCTGCCAGTTCTTGACACTAATTGGTGACAGGTTTCAAATGATGTTTTCACTTGTGGATCTATGAATCTGATCAGTGAGCTGTCCCAAAAAGTTTCAGGTACAATTACATAATACACTTCATCTGAGCACTCAGCTTCATGAGTACAATAAATGGTCTCAGCTACTTATCACAAGATGTGATAGAAATCCCAGCTTTATGCAGTCTGTTGTTAATCTAGGACTCAGATAATTTTCATCAGGGTCATTCTTGTATAACAAGTTGTGAAACCAATAGAAATACATTATAAAAATCACTATCCTATTGTTTATTTAGCTCTGTGGTGATATAATTTTGGTAAGGGTCATTCTTTTTAAGTGTGAATTAGATAGTGAACTTGTTAAATTGAGTTTGCCTGACACTGGGGACTAAATGTAACCTTGCCTGGTAATGATGTAAATATTGAAATAGCTTAAGAGAAAATAGGGTCAGTGGTTATTGTTTTTGTTGCCTAGCTTATAAAGTGTTCTGGAGTGCCTCTGGATGTGATAAACTAACCAAGTCCAGTGAAATTCTCTTCGATCATATGTACAATAATGATCATCCCTATGTTGCTGACTTTGATCATCATATCATGTACAACAGTGACTATGTGTTTTTGACTTTGTTCATCAATACTTATCATGTACATTTATTATCAACCATATGTTGCTGACTTTGCTCAAATATGATCTATTTTATGTTGCTGACTTTGATAATCACAACATATGAAATAGATATATTGTCATCTTTAGTCTCATAAACCCTTAGTGACAGATGAGATAGTAAGTATTGAATTCACATAATTGTGAGTGTTCATTGATGTAAAAAGTCAAAACCCCAAACCATTTGTTTTATTCACAAATAATGGCTGTGATCCATAGAAAAGTTTTCTCCAATAATAGCTTTGATCCATACACACACAAAATTATATGAATAATGGCTGTGATCCACTGGAAAAGTTACACAAATAATGACCATGTTCTTCAGGACAGTTACATCACTAACAATCAAGATCCACAGAAAAAGTTGCACAAATAATGACTTTGGTCCACAGAAAAAAATTACCACAAAGAATGTCTGTGATTAAAAAAAAAGTCACTCCAAATAATGACTTTGAGCCACAGAAAAAATTACACTATTAATGACAGTGATCCACAAAAAGTTACATAATGACCATTTTCACAGGAAAAGGTTACACCAACACTTACTGTGATCCACAGAAAATTTACACCAATAATTACCACGGGTCTACAGGTAAAGTTGCACAAATAACAACTATGAAGTATGATTCACATAAAAGTATACTATAAGAGTGCAGTTCTGTGAAAAAGTTATAGTGAAAATCAATAGACTGTAAATTACTATAGTGCACGGCTTGTTTACCTACGAACTGTGGGACTGTTCCATTCATTACCTGAGAACACATCACAAGGAGGTTTCAGACAAGCATTTAGCAGCAATTAGCTTTTTATTTCTCTTTATTTCTCTCATACTTAATCAAGTTAAATGTAGAGAGGGTGAATAGTGTAGAGTGGTAGTTCACTAAAGCCACACCTTCAGTAAGACAAGATCTTAACAAAGACATTAAATAGTTTTATTTGAGCAGAATTACTTCTGTAGGTCAATACAGACTTCACAAATACTGAAATAGTGAGGAAAAGTCCTTTTACGACAGTAAACATTACTGTGAATTACTACATTAGTTAATTCAAGGTCAAACATGCAGACCATTAATAAGAATGACTACACTAGTAAATTCATGACCACACCGATAGTCTTTAAAAAGACAGCAGGACATGACCATTGGGGAAAAAAACTGTAACAGAGTACAGTACTTAAATCAAGCCCACACAGATTTCTTCATAGAACATAAAACAAGACTATTAAAAACAATTCTAGTAGAATTACTAAACTAGTTCAAGGCAGATATGTAGTCTTCACAGACAGCAAGACCAGGTCATTTTAGACAGTTCTATAGAATTACTTCAATATATAAATCAAGGCTTCAGAGACTTAGTAGTAGAACTATATAGTACTGGTAGTAGTTAGTTAAACATTAGAAGAACTAATGTAATAGTAGTTCAGTACAAAAGTTAAATAAGTTTGTGTTCTACTAAAATAATTACATTTTACTTGTAATTGTCAGAACATATATTAATTTTCATATAAATCTGAACAAGGAAAATTGTATAGCTTCTTAAAATTTTAAGGCTATTTGTGTTTAATGCTAGTTCTGCTTAGTTTTTATGATACATACACAAAATGTTTATTGTAGTCACAATTTCTATTTCTTTCAAACGCTTTCTTCACTGAGGGATCTGCACTGCATCACAAGATGCCTTTAATGAATCATGAAATTGCACTGATATTAGTGATAAAAGAGTTCCTGTTGCGTGAAACACCTTTCATTTAAAGATCTTGGGAAGACTTAAAATACCAGGCACTCCTTGCTTGCACCCAGTTGAAGTGCCAAGTGCTCTGTCTGTGAAGTTAACAAACTGTTGAGTTAGGTAGTAGTCTGTAGTTGACTCATTAATCATGCTAAGTGGTAGTCAGTAATTAGTTGACTTATTAGACAGGAGTTGGATTAGTAGTCAGTAAGCAGGAAGGTCATTACGACATTAGCTCAGTTAGTCATTAGGTGTGTTAGTTCATAGTCAGAAGCCTAGTTTAGTAGTTAGCTGTTTGTAATAGCTAGATTAGTCATTATGATATTAGGCTGTAGTCAATAGGCTAGTCATTGGTCCAGCAATCATTCTCAGGGAAGTTATTACAATATGATGCATTCATTGATCAGTCAGCAATCAGGTTATTTATTTGACTTTGAATTTTAATTGTATTTGGGTTAGTCATGAATCAGTAGTGTTTTAGTAAATAGTTTTACAGTACACTCACCTGTAAGCATATACAGATATATAGAACACATTGTTGCACACAGTATTAATGTTTACACACACTTCTTAAAGTGCATGCATATATATTTTTTAATCAACAATTTGTTGTCATAGTATACACAATATTATAATGTATGCACATTCTTATAGTATACATATACACACATTATTATAGACCCCCACACAGTGATTTATAATACTTTAATAGATTCAAAGTATACTGTTGTTTTTAGTGTTATGCATGATTTAAAACTATTATATTTATAATAATACACACACAATGTTTAGTATATGCACAGAGAATTTCAGTGCCTACACAATTATAATATACTGTAGTGTTAAGCATACTGCATAAGTATAATATGCTATTACAGTGCACACATAACACACAGTGTTTAGTACACTTAGTATTACTACTCACACTATTTTAGTATGTACATAATACTATATTATATATGATTATGAACACATTATTATGTATGCACACTGTGTTTCAGTACACACATTTTGTAGCATGCGCATAGCGTTTTGGTGCAAACACATTTTATCAATGTTCTTTACTATGCATGCACATAATATTGAATGTCTTCAGGAATTAAAAAAAATTGTTGCTAATTTCTGACTTGACTAACATTCTTTTCTAATTCTAATCAGCAATCTGAAACAGGTGCAAATTATCATTTTTTTTGTTGTTGTTTTAAAAAATGCTTTATCTACTCATCCACACCAATAACTTCCAAATCTGTCTCTCCCCAAACTTATTACTTCTTACAAAAATGACCTCACCACATAACTTCCATTTCTGAAGTCTAGATGACATATCTTCTATAATTAGTATAGTAGTAATAATTTAGTAACCAGCATTATTAGCAGGTCACTAAATTTGTTCAAATTGTCTACTAGACAAGTTTAGCAGACATAACTTGATATTATATAATACTAATAACACTTCACCAACCTTAAACAAATTGTCATACTTGACCAACTTTAATAGGGATAATATATATTAGGTGTTCATAAAACTTCACTGACCTAACCATAAATTGGGAGCCTCACCCAATTTAAGTTTTAAGTCAAATTTTAATTTAAAATTTAGCAGACATAATTTCCATAGTAATAACATACTTATGTGTTAGCTATCGTTCACTGGCCTTACATTGTTTGCTTTACCTGTCGTGTAGCAATTTCTAACATGTACTTACTAATATGAAGAACTGCTTACTAGTATTACCTGTCATGTTTAGTAGACAGTTTCCTAACACACATTCCTACTATCTTAAAGAACTGCTTACTACTACTAGTCTTACATGTGATGTATAACTGGCATTTCCTAAAACACAATACCTATTAACTTGAAAAAGTCTACTAATCTTACATGTCAATTGTCATATATAACAAGCAATTTCCTAGCAGAGATACTTGAAGAACTGCTTAGTAATCTTACATGTCATGTATAACAGGCAATTTCCTAGCACTTAGCAGAGATACTTGAAGAACTGCTTACAAATCTTACATGTTATGTATAACAGGCAATTTCCTAACAGACATACTAGCTTGAGAACACTAGCCAACTCACTAGTCTTACCACTCGTCTGTCTTACCTGTCAGACTTGGCGAGCACAACTTCCCTGAATACATTTAATGTCTGTACTAAGAACACTAGTCAGCTCACTAGTCTTACCACTCGTCTGTCTTACCTGTCAGACTTGGCGAGCATAACTTCCCTGAATACATTTAATGCCTGTACTAAGAACACTAGTCAGACTTGGCGAGCACAACTCTGAATACATTTAATGCCTGTACTAAGAAGCAATACTGACAGTTCTCTCGGTCACCGACTCATTCAATGTCGTCTGTTAAACGGCTGATATATGGGTCATAAACAAAAATGGTGGATTTTGGGTAGTTGAAACATGGCTTATTGTTGAGTCTAGGTTTCAATTTGCAGCCACAGTTAAAAAAAAAGTTATATTTGCATGCAGAAGGGCGCGAGCTATAAACAAACTATAAGTTTGCTCCCCACCCCACCCCCTTCCTATAATAGCATTGTATTTTTCACTAAGTAGGTAAGTCAGCGTTCACAGTTATTATACCTGTTGCTTCACGTTATCAGACATCACCAGTCACGCGATTTTTGCTGTTAGTAATCTCTTCCCTGCATAGCTGTCGCTTAGTTGCTGTTGCGTTATGTTTTACAATTGACATTTCACAGGGTTTTGAAAGTGGGTGTTGAATGATAACTAGACGCAGTCATACTCTTATGTAAGGTACCTTGAGATTGCTATCTTAAATTATGAGTGGTAGCAAAAATAATATTAAAAAAAAAATGTCGGTAATCGGCTAATACATGCTAGTTGGTCTAAAATTCACAGTCTCTCGATTCAGCACGCACACATTTTGTTGTTGTTGCTTTATTACGGACGTTTAAAGCACCCCCACGCACGGTTTTTCTTTTCAATGTAGGTCTTTGTTGGTACAGTAAGAAGTACAGTTTTAGTGTACCAACAAAGACTTACAGTAAGAAGTACAGTTTTAGTGTACCAACAAAGACTTACAGTAAGAAGTACAGTTTTAGTGTACCAACAAAGACTTACAGTAAGAAGTACAGTTTTACTGTACCAACAAAGACCTACAGTAAGAAGTACAGTTTTAGTGTACCAACAAAGACTTACAGTAAGAAGTACAGTTTTAGTGTACCAACAAAGACTTACAGTAAGAAGTACAGTTTTACTGTACCAACAAAGACCTACAGTAAGAAGTACAGTTTTAGTGTACCAACAAAGACCTACAGTAAGAAGTACAGTTTTACTGTACCAACAAAGACCTACAGTAAGAAGTACAGTTTTAGTGTACCAACAAAGACCTACAGTAAGAAGTACAGTTTTACTGTACCATCAAAGACCTACAGTAAGAAGTACAGTTTTAGTGTACCAACAAAGACCTACATTGAAAAGTACAGTTTTAGTCCTTTTCTCATCTTTCTGTCACGTGCTACATTTAACTGAAAGTGGAGATGGAAGAAGAGGTTCAACGGCATGTCGTAAATACTAAAATAGGTTTCCGGCAATTTGCGTTAGGGATTGACGGCAACTGAAGAGACGAGATAGAAGAGAAACAAGTCGAGAAGATCGAAAAGAAAGAAAACAACTCTGTCCATTTCTTTTACTAATTTTGCACGCACACGCACACAGGTACAAACAACCCTACTTCTCCGTTTGGAGGCGAACATGCCAGTATAATTCAGTTGCTCACTGGTTAGATATTTGGAAGAACGTGAAAATTTATTTTTGAAAAATGTTTGGTTTCTGGGCACGGCGCCAGCACGTAATCGCCGTGTTAGATGTATTTCCAGGAGAAGTAAGGGTGGTGACTTAGGGCTGTGGAATGTACACCGTTTACCCGAGTTCGCGAATGTGCTCAACGTTGCAGATAAGTGGATGCATTTTGACAGTAACAAGATGGAGTTCTCGGAGTTTAGCCTACCGTCTGACCGATTAAGTGGGTGCATTTTGACAGTAACAAGGTGGAGTTCTTAGAGCTTATCGTCTGGTCGATTGGATGCATTCTGACAATAATGGAATTCTCAGAATAGAGCTGTAACTAATTGGGAACAGTCGATCGTTTGATATTGTTAGTTGTCAGTGACACTCGATTGGTTTTGTCCCCGTTTTCATTCTACTAATTGTTGACCAGTCAGAACCGTGTTCTGAAACTTTTAGTTGCCAGTGACAATGCTGATCGATTTTCATATTAATAGTATTAGTTGCCGATGACACTGTTTGATACGAACGAGGTTGTTTTGATATTATTATTAGTCAGTGTTATTATTTATTGGTTTTTCAGTCTGTATGTTATTCTTAGTTGTCAGAATCCGGGTCGATTGGTTTTGGTAATCTTTAAATATTGTAGGTAATATACTGTTACGAGGAGTTTTCATTGTTTTGGAAAATCATTGTGCCAGTTATATTTGTGTCACTGATTGTATCAGTGTCTATAGTCTTTGGCTGACTGTATCTGTGTCTATAGTCATTGGTGAATGTATCTGTGGTCTATAGTCATTGGCTGATTGTATCAGTGTTAATAGTCATTGGTGATTGTATCATTGTCTATAGGCATTTGTCTGTTTGTATCAGTGTTAATAGTCATTGGTGATTGTATCAGTTTCTATAGTCATTGGCTGATTGTATCAACGTTTATAGTCATTGATGGTTGTATATATGTTTATAGTCATTGATGGTTGTATATATGTTTATAGTCATTGATGGTTGTATATATGTCTATAGACATTGGGTGATTGTATCAGTTATATTCACACCATTGATTGTCTCTTTCTTTAGTCATTGACTGACCATATCAGTTATATTCACACCATTGATTGTCTCTTTCTTTAGTCATTGACTGACCATATCAGTTATATTCACACCATTGATTGTCTCTTTCTTTAGTCATTGACTGACCATATCAGTTGTCTTAGGTGTCGATGATTACTTCACTGGATTTGTTATTTGTGTCCTCAGTGACTGTTATTGATTTTTGCAGTTAATTCTGTGGTTTGTATTAATGGAGTTTTAGCATTTGATTCCAGAGCTTAATTATTCTATGCCGTACAGTAAAATGCTTGTTTGACTAAGTACAGCAAAGTTAAAATATCACGATTTTTGTAAGAGTTTTCCTTTCAAAGAATTAGGAAATTTCTTTTTTGACTCTATGCAGCAAGGCGATATTGTAAGAGTTTTTCTTTCTAAGAATTAGGAAAATGCTCTCATCGTATTATTTCCCTCTACAGGCACATTTGTTGCCAATAATAAATATATTTGTGATTTCACTTTCTGCGAAACAAAAACATAAACAAAGATTATGGACTGGGTATATATACAGAAAACGAACAGCTAACAAATAAAATAAGAACAAACAGGAAAATTGAAACAAAAGAAAGGGCACAAGAATCACCCTCATCAAAACTCCAAAGTACGACCCCAAAACCGGAACCCAAGCAAAGAGAAAATACTTCCTCCTAAATCAAAAGCCCTTAAAACAACAAGAACAAAGCGCACCCCTCCTCCTCCCTCCATAAAACATTTAAACTGAAGAACCAACCAACAAACAAAATACCATCAACAAATATCCTTCTCCCTCGAACAACCACAAAACTAACCTAACTAAATACAGAGACAAAAATAAAACTAACCTAACTAAATACAGATACAAAAATAAAACTAACCTAACTAAATACAGAGACAAAAATAAAACTAACCTAACTAAATACAGAGACAAAAATAAAACCGAAAATAACACCCCAACATCAACAATACAAACAAACAGAAAAACCCATCACAAACAAAACAATCATATCAAGCCAAACAAAACCACTGCTGCAGCTATCGTTGGATAATTCACTTTGCATTCTTATTTGGAACCAGCTAGTTTTCTGTATTGGATGCCAGTTCTAAGAGTGTTTTAAGGTTCCAATGTTCTGAGCTTAGTAAGCATTTTTGTATTACTTTCGTTTTAGAATAGACATTTGTTTGGCAGTGGGTCTGGAGTTCTTACGAATGTGTACGTATTGCAATGTGCTACCAGGCAGTGGACACAATAGGAATCTGCAGTAAATTTGATAGCTTTTTGTTGCTGTAACATTTGTCTGGCAGCAGGCATGATAAGCTTCAGAGGGTGTTATATATATGTGTGCCCATATGGCCCTGTGATAGCTTTGTTATTAGAATGCACTTGAACAGTTAGTATATTAGGGGACATATTATTAACATCACTCTAAGGGCTCATAAAAAAAAACACGTATTAGAGGACGTTAATAGAGCTTGCATTGATTAGGGGTCACATTCAAGGTAAATTATGGTACATTATTAGAGAATATTCAAGGTAAATTATGGTACATTATTAGAGTACATTCAAGGTAAATTATGGTACATTATTAGAGAACGTTCAAGGTAAATTATGGTACATAGAGAATATTCAAGGTAAATTATGGTACATTATTAGAGAATATTCAAGGTAAATTATGGTAAATTATTAGAGAACATTAAAGATACTGCGATATAATAATGTACGTGAGCATTAAGAGCTTTGTTATAAATAGTTTGGTGTGTACAGTGGGGAGAAAGGTGGTCTTACATGTTCTTACCAGTGAGATTCTCTTCTCTTTAATTGTTCATTACGACACACCTTTTAGTTGACAAAAGGGTACCTTAGGGCACAAATTATTAGGGTACACATTATTAAGGGACAATTAGCACCAAGCGTTCTCAGAGTTTTACAGTGTTTTCTACATCTTCCATATGATGTAACACCACACGAGGGATGGAGTGGGGGAGTGGTTTGAAAGTTACGATCAATGTGGGCATCCTTTATATTATGTATACTTGTTTCTTCGTTGTTACTGTTGTCACGTGACTATTTGAAATGAATGCATGTGTGTTTGTGTGTGCAAAAGAAAGAGCATGTGTGTTTGTGTGTGTGTGTGTGTGTGTGTGTGCAAAAGAGAGGGACACACAAATAAACTATAAACACAAAACAAAAGAAAATGTCATCAAGCATTGCAATTTGTACACTTTTTATTCTCCACTGTTAAATTTTCAAAACTAAAAGCAGCATATTTTGACAGCATTGGTAGCAAATTGCTTATAATTACTGTACTCTGTCATATCCTGATCTCATCCAGTCAAATAGGAAAAAATCTAAATCACAGCCTTGAACTTTTCATGCGTGTTTCGTACAGCTAAGTCATCTGATGCTGTATCATACTTGGTCAGTTTGAAGAATATATTTACTATCGTGATGTTACATAACAAATAAACTTGTCGTCTGATATGTACTGTATAATATAAAATGATGTTATTTATTTTTGCTGTTGGTATTAAAAAATAAAAGATGTCACTGCTTGTGACTTGTAAGCGGTTTTACAAGTGTTTATGTGCGCGCGCGCGTTTGTGTGTGACTATCTATTCGGGTAAACAACCGTGTATATAAAAATCAATTTGACCTTGATTTACATACAGATAGTAATTATCGGTAACACTCTTTCAGGTAACAGACTGCATGAATCATATCACCGTCAGATTCGGAATATGTGTTTGCTTTGAATTCACTGTACAGTGTCAGCAGCATCTTCACTGTTCTTATCGCCCTTTGTTGAGTAATTGCAATGTCAGCATCATTTTCACTGTTCTTATCGCCTTTCGTTGAGTGATTACAGTGTCAGGGTCATCACTGTTTTTGTCATCCTTTGTTGAGTGCTTAAAATGTCAATATCATCTTCACTGTTCTTATCGCCCTTTGTCGAGTAATTGCAATGTCAGCATCATCTTCACTGTTCTTATCGCCTTTTGTTGAGTGATTACAGTGTCAGGGTCATCACTGTTTTTGTCATCCTTTGTTGAGTGCTTAAAATGTCAATATCATCTTCACTGTTCTCATCGCCCTTTGCTGAGTGATCGTAATGTCACCGTCATCTTCACTGTTCTTATTGCCCGTGAGTGATTATTGCAATGTCAACGTCATCTTCACTGTTCTTATTGCCCTTGAGTGATTATTGCAATGTCAACGTCATCTTCACTGTTCTTATTGCCCTTGAGTGATTATTGCAATGTCAACGTCATCTTCACTGTTTTTATCGTCACAATTCTTATCACCTTTGTTTTGAGTGAATGTAACGTCAGCTTCATCTTTAATGTTCTTAATCTTATCGTCATTAGTTGATTGCAATGTCATCGTCATCTTCACTGTTCTTTTCGGCTTGGTCAATGATTGCAACGTCATTACTCTTCTTATCACCCTTTTTGTTGAGTGATTGCAAGTCACTGTCATCATTAATGTTGTTATCGCCCTTTATTGAGTATTTGCAACGTCATCATTGCTTTTACTTTTCTTGTCATCCTTTGTTGAGTGATTGAAATGTCATCGCTATATTTACAGTTCTTGTCTACCTTTGTTGAGTGATTGAAACGTCATCGCTATATTTACAGTTCTTGAGTATCTTTGTTGAGTGATTGAAACTTCATCGCTATATTTACTGTTCTTGTCTCCCTTTGTTTCAGATAAAGAACCACGTATCCTGACACTAGTCAACCATGACTTCCCCGTTTGACACATTGCTGGATTTCGGTGAAAACCCTCCGCACACCACTAACGGAAATAAGGGTGGAGATGACTTTGACCCCTTTGGCCCCAGCAGCCCTCTGGACGTTAAAGGTGGCGGTGGTGGTGGTGGTGACTCGGGTCTGCTGCTGGATTTTTCGGTTACGACTGAGGTAAAGCATACCTGTCACTAACGATTTTGTTGGGCGTAGATGCAGTTGTGAAATAGCTTCTTTGTCATATACATGTATAGGAAAGCTCACCTGTCTTTCTTTGTCATATACATGTATAGGAAAGCTCATCTGTCCTTCTTGTTATGTAAATTTTTGTTGTTGTTGAAAGCTCTTCTAGGCATAAAAATTCTTTCTTGTGTACATTGTTTTCCTCATAAAATAGCTTTCTTGTCAGATTCATGTATTGGAAGGCACTTCCAAGCATAAAGAAACTTACATCATCTTACATGGACCAAATAGTCCATGGAGTATACTAATTATGCTGTAATATAGACGCTCATCAAGTGTCTTAAGTATTAGATAGACAGTCAACATATGAACTGTTCAATTGTTTAATCTGCACTTTAATATAGGTGTTCAACATGTAATCTTTCACTTATGGAAGTAATCTTATGCTGTAAATGCAATACAGATGCTCAGTATGTGTACTAATTACATTATATAACATAGATTTGACGTTTAATCTTTAATGTCAGTGCTTGGCATGTGTACTATATTGATGTTCGCTGTGTGTACTAATTGTGTACACTGTAATACAGACATCCACCATATATACTAATTATATTCTATTACAAACATTCACCATGTATACCGATTGCATTTTAACATACACATTTAACATGTAATTACACTGTAATATAGACATTTTACAATTGTGCTAACTACACTGTAATATAAACTTTCAACACATATCACCACACTGTAGTGTAATATAAATATTCTACATGCATACTACATACACTGATGCTTGACATGATGGACAATTACATATGTGTTAAACATGTATAATAATTAATATTAATAACAAGCACAAGACAAATATTAATAAACCTGTACTTGTAATATATATGTTGTAACACTTAAAAAAAATCTCTTCACTATCTCTGTTATACACACCACTCTCTGGTTCTAGCTCTAAATACTTGTCTAATCTCATGTGAGTACACTGCTGCAAGAAGTGTATGCTCATTATCAGACATGTTTTCAACATTCCAAGTGTAAGTGCAGAGTGTAAGTGTAAGGTCAGTGTTCATTTGCTTATCAAGACGATAACTTAGAATGTGCTGCCTTTTGATACAAAGAGATCATGACAATTTGAAGAGGACTCTCAAAACATTTTCCTTTATCATCAAGAATAGCACTGTTTTTCTGTCACTGTTCAAACTGTTTAGTTGTATTGTAAATTTATTTTATTTATGCTCAGTTTTGCACGTGTTTATTTGTTATATACATGTATTGTCATTTTGCATGTAGATTCATGTCTTAAATATTATTTTTTAGTTTTCTTAAGTGTTAAATAATTTTAATTGTAATCATAATTATTGTAAAGCTTTCTGAGGATTTTTTAATTTTTATTAAATAATAATACTATTCACACTACATTTATCTGATGTTTAGTTTGTTAAAAACTTTGGTAAAATCTTAGGTCTCAGACCCTGAACCAAGGTTTCTAGAGGATATAGGCACTTCCAAGGAGTTTTGCTCTTAGTAGTTCACCCTCGTTCCTATCACATTAGTGACTCATCTTTGCTTTAAATGTAATTTTGGCATGGTCTAAGACATCTCCTTCAGTAGTGTTCTTCAATATTCTGAATCTTGTACCTTTAATTTTCCAAGAATGAGGCAGTCTATATCTTGTTGTGAGTGTAGAGCTTTATGTATTTTGAGCAATTTTCTAGATTCTCTGTCAAGTTTATTGTTCTCGTTTATTATCCAATCTGTAACCCCATTCTGTTTAGCTCGTTACAGGTGTAGCATGCACGTTGATGTCATCATATATTTCGTTGACACCATTTAGGATTTCTTGAAGGCCTGACTCAGTTTTGAAATACTCTTTTAACTTTGGCCGTTACTTTGAATGGTGCACTTTCTGGCTGTTGAAGTATCTCCAGATACTTTTATCCTTTCTCCAATGAAATATTCATTCTTGCATTCCGTGTCAAATTTCAGGCCATGTGTGGTTTTGATCTATCTTTTCTGGATGATAGTTTCTATAGTTTTAAAGTATGTATTGCATATGAATATCCTCACTGAAAACCTTGACAACATTGATCAGAGAACTGGTGTCATTTTTCATTGGTGGCTTATTAACTGTCCTCATTTCATTTTATATCCAAATCCTGAATTTTTGATGATCTGGAGGATTTAGGGCTAACAGAAGAGGGGTGCTGAGCAAATTCCACATTTTATTGATGTAAGCATTTTCTTTTCTTTTGCGCGTGTGGGTGAAATTCCATTCTATCATTGATACTTTGATCAGATTTTGTACTGCTAGTGTGATCTTGTTTAATTTCATTGTCTCAGTTATGCATGAATATAGAACTGAGTCATTGACATTTTGGTAGTCAGTCCATACCATTGCAAGACTTGTTCACAATTTCTTGTTGTCAGTATTTTATCAATTACAAGTTGATATTTTGTTCCTTTACTACCAGCATAACCCATTTTCTTCTTTGCTACCACGTCTACCCCTCCCCATCCCCATTTTGATTTTCTCCTATTAAAGTATTAGTTATAGTCCATCTTTTGTTTCATGGTCAACAGTCTATTTCAAAGAACTCATGATGATTTTATTGTTATGATCTCTGATAATAAATTCCAAGTACTCAATAGGCATTTGATTGGATGATAGTTCTTTGGTGCTATTGTCTTATGGATCTTTCATAATAAGACTTGTTTCTTCCTTGTATAATCTCTGTTGGCAGAAGATACTCAAGCCTTGTTGTTGAATGTATGTTTGCTTTAGCTTAGACTATTGTCCAGAAACACTTGGTGCTCTTTATGTTTAGTATCTGTTGTTCTGTTTTACAGCTTTTGATTTCTTTGTAAAGTTTCCTTGAGAAAGTATTGAATTGTTTGTATGTAGGAATTACTGAAATTTTGCATTATATTGCTATTTTTATTATTTTTCATAAGCAGTTCAGAATATTGCCTGTGACTGTGAATTCTTAATGGCACTATTGCTACAAATCATATGTGATTATGTTTGCAGTTGTTTTATATTTATTATTTACTTGTACACACATACTACATACCTTGTGCTCATGAACTAAACACTGGCACTGTGGCAGGAAAAAAAAGAATGGTATTGGTATGAAGTGTGTATGATAAAAATAGCAAAACGCTATTAAAGATTATTTAAATTTGTTCCCTGTGTTGACTGGCTGATTGATATGTCATACACTTTTAAAGTATTAAAAAAATCAGACTAAGACATTTGGCCAGTATTATCACTGCTTATATATTTTAATTAGTGGTGCAGAATTAAATTTGTACAATACAAGTATTAACCTGTTCTTGCTGGAAAGCGAGACAGACATGTAACCAAACTCTCTGAAACTTTGCAATCCAAGGGTTTTATCTCCCTTTACTAATACCCACCCCCCCTTCCATGCCGGCGTTGTTTTGAACGCCAGCTGAGTAACGTGAGCTCCTCCCCTCCCCCTTCCTTCCGACACCTGGCTAAATACGGAAGATTCATTTTCCAGCGGTCAGTTTACCGGTGAAAATATCTGTCTCCCGTGAACCTTTAGACTGCAGGGGACACACCTGCAAACGCTGGCGGTGTCGTCTGCAATTTCTGAATTAATGCACGTCCTGTTTACCTGGTTAGAGGTGTTGCTTTTACGTCTCCTTGTCGGAGTGCTGTGACCATACTCTATGAGCAGGGAGTACGGGTGCAAGTCACGAGAGAAAAACCCAGGTAAGAGAGGCACGGGACAGCTCTCGGCATACCTTTATCTTGAGTGCCGTGTATATAATTAATAAATTGCTCAACGTCGCCATTTCTACCACATTCGTTTGGTAAGTGAGTTACAGAATAAATATTTTCCAAAGGCACTCTTCAAGACAGGCGAGCATACACACACACATATATAAACCCCCACACGCACGCGCACACACACACACCCAGACCCACCCCCACCCACCCCACTCATTTCGTGACGTTTTACTCTTTTTAATCGGAAAAGCTATATTTATTTCCACACAAGTGACTTTGCTTGTCAACCAGTCACACATAACATTGAAATAGTCTCAATCACTGTCAGTTAGGAATGCAGTAAGAGTATAATGACGTCAGATGAATGACTGAAATTAATTGAAATGCCATCGATGACGCGGTGTCATATATAAACATTTCCAAGGTCGTGTGATTAGTGCTATGCTGCCATATAGTTGTACTTATCGCTTACTTTGCTTATTCTGCTACTTATTACACTGTGTCAAACATTCTGTGTTGCTTATTCTCTGTGCTGCTTATTAAACTAAAGTGTGTTGCTTGTGTTTATTACAGTATGTTGGTTGTTCTGATCCTCATTACAATGTATTGCTTATTACGATATTTTGCATATTCTTTGTGCTGCTTATTACATTGTGTTGGTGATTCCAATGTGTTACTTATTTTCTGTGTTACTTATTAAATTGTGTTGCTGATTACCGTAAGTTACTTTTACTGTGTTGCTTATTGCAGAGTGTTCTTTGTTTTCTGTGTTGCTGATTTCACAGGTGTTATTAACGTATTCAGTGTGTTCCTAATTTTATTATGTTACTTATTTTATATGTTCATAATTTCAGTGTGTTTGTTACTTATTGTGCATGTTTATAATTTCAGTGTGTTACTTATTTTGTGTGTTCCTAATTTCACTGTGTTACTTATTCTGTGTTGGTTATTACACTTTACAGTTTTCTTTATAATCTCTGTGCTGCTTCTTAAGTTTCTTTCTCATTCTTTGTGTTACTTATTCTCTGTGTTATTTATTACAGTGTTACTTATTCTCAGTTGCTTAGTCTGTGCTGCTTTATTATTTTTTGTCTTATTTGTCTTTTCTAAGTAGTTGTAGCAACAGTTTGAGTGAATCAGCATTTGTTCTGAGTGAATCAGCAGTTGGATAATCAGTCTGAGTGATTCAGAAATGTTTTTAATTAGTTCTGGATTTGAAGTTCATTATTCAGGTTAAAAATGTTTTGATTGGGGTCCGTTCGTGCGTATTATTTAGGATATTTCTTGCTGTTGTTTTAATTAGGACTAAATTTGACACAAATGATTCCGACCAAATATTTTTAAAAAAATTACGGCAAGTTTTGAAGCGTGTTATTAAAGGCAATATTTAAGATTCAATCTCTGTCTCAAGGTTTTTTAAAAGTCGTATTTAGCGGTAGGCCACTGCAGTATTACAACCAGAGTGGTCGCCCTTATGTCTTACGATTACGAACGGAATAAGTTAAAATCTGCATGACTGGAAATTGTCATATTTGACACCAACTAAACTTTAGATATCGATGGGAGCTTAGGTATTTTTTGCGCAGCATAGAAAATATTGGCAACACAAAGAAATTTCGCTGTGTTTTAAAATATATAGGTAGGCCTACATGTATTTTTTGTGTAACATAGGAAATATTGGCAACACAAAGAAATTTCGCTGTGTTTTAAAATATATAGGTAGGCCTACATGTATTTTTTCTATAGCGAGACTCACTCTACAATTAAGACATTAAAAACTTGTTAAACAACCAAACGTGTTTTTGAATTAGTTCCGTCAATTCAACACAAGTACTTAAAACAGTTACAGCAATTCCATATATCTTAAAAAAAAATAAATAGTTACAGTTATTTTAAACTTGTATCGCTTTGGTCTTCGAGACGCACTCAACCGAGTCACCAAGCGGGCAGATAAATCACTGTGACACCAGCAGTATTTTATTATACCCCTTAAGCAGACTACCAGAACAGCGTAGATGCGTGTACTGCAGTCATGCGTAATTCACACTGACGCGCAATTCTACGTAGTATCTGAGAGATTACACTCAAAACCGCAACACACGACATCGGCACTTGCAGTACGCGTAGGTCAAGCCGTCTTCTTCAGCTCGCAAAATCACCGGCGACACTGACCCACTTCATGCTGCGGAAATTTCAGCCCCGTCAGTATTGGTTTCAGTTGGGTACAATTAGTTGATATATAGTTGAGTTCATTACTATAGTTTGTAGAATTAGTTGATGTATACAGTTTTTAGTTCCATACTGTAGAATTAGCTGGTATAGAACTATACATTCAGTGTGTAGAATTAGCTGATGTAGAGTTGAGTTCAATAATATAGAATTAGCTGGTATAGAATTAAATAGTAGTGTAGAATTAGCCGATCTAGAGTTCAGTACTATAGAATTAGCTGATAGAGAACTAAATTCATTAGTATAGAATTAGCTCATGTAGAGTTGAACTCAGTAGTGTAGAATTAGTTAGTATAGAACTGAATTCAGTACTTCTGAATTAGCTGATATAGTGCTGAATTTAGTACTTCTGAATTAGTTGATATAGAGCTGAATTCAGTACTTCTGAATTAGCTGATATAGTGCTGAATTTAGTACTTCTGAATTAGTTGATATAGAGCTGTAGAATTGAATTATATTTCAACAGAGTTAGCCTATGTAGTGCTGAACACTGTTCATTAAGATTAGCTGATGTAGAATTGATATACATTTTATTAGAATTAGCCGATATAGAGCTGAATTATATATTTCATTAGAATTATATTTCACTGCAATTTTCTGCGATTCACATGACAATTATCTGTGATTTGTTCTGATTATAAGTGAACGCGTTGCGAAGTCTGGAGACTACGAGAAACTCTTTTTTTGCGTGCACTGCAAGGTGTCTGCGGGAACTATTTTGCTGCGTGCACTGCAAGGTGTCTGCGGGAACTATTTTGCTGCGTGCACTGCAAGGTGTCTGCGGGAACTATTTTGCTGCGTGCACTGCAAAGTGTCTGCGGGAACTATTTTCCTGCGTGAAGTTGGCTCCGGGGAAACTATCCTCCCTTCTGCGGTAGCGGCTGTTGCAGTGAAAAGTGTTGTCTCCTGCAGTGAAAAATATTGTCTGTTGTACATTTTACACTCGCCACTTTGTAATTTGTAGGTTGTTACCAAAAAATTTAAAAAAAGCACACACCCAAACTATTAGCTTACTCTTATCCAGTTTCAAGGTCAGGTAAGCTCACTTACCCAGTCACAGGTCAGATGAGATCAATTACCCATTTTCCAGGTCAGAGGAGAGCAAATGCCCAGTGTCTAGGTCAGACGAGTACAATTAATTAAATAATTTAAAGGTCGTGTGAGAACGATTGCTCATACTCCTGATCAAGTAAAATCCATTCTCCAGGTTAGGTGAGAAAACATATCCATTGTCTAGGCATACAACAACAACTACCCCTTCTCCAGAACAATTTCTCAGAATGTACACAAGTCGTCATTCTAGACAAACTTCTCATATCTGTAATTCATAGGGCTTAGAATATAGATAGACAATCAACTTGAAAATACTTAAACAGTATGAAATATTTCTAATTAAAAGGAAAAGATAAGAAGAAAAGTGTACTATACCGTATATTTTGAAAACTGTAATTGAAAGGATTATGGTGAAAACTGTAATTGAAAGGAAAAGATAACAAGTAAAGTTTACAGTTTCCTGTGTGATGAAAACTGTCATTAAAAGGAAAAGATAACAAGTGAAGTTTACAGTATCCTTCATGTTGAACACCCCCCTTCTACAGCGTTATTAATCTCGCAACTTTCACAGCCTACTGGACGAGAGTAAAGCCACTCGTCTTTATCGTATCAACTGGTCATTTGCAGAAACTAAATTTTAGTTTGCTGCCATCGTCTTACACTCACTCCCATTCAAATATACATTGCTGTGTTTTATAAATAATACTCACTCTATCATGATTCAGTGAATTTCAAATATCAGAATTCATTGAATTTAAAATATCAGCGAACACATCTGTTTTTTTTTTTAAAGAAAAAAGATGGTGGTGTTTGCAACATTCTATCATTCTAGTTACCATAAAGAACACAAGAGTTAAAAAGCCTGACTATATGTATATAGGTCAATAAATGGGCAGTAACAAGACAGAATTATATGGAGTATCTAGTGATCTAGGCCAGTAATTGGGTAGTAACAAGACAGAGTTACATTGATATCTAATGAGCAATGAACAGAAAGAGTAACTGTATCTAGTTCCCTTGGTCAGTAAATAGGAGATAGAGTAATTGAGATATCCAGTGGTCTAGGTCAGTAAACAATCAACTTAGAATTTTATATATACCTTAGATGTCTACAAGTACAACCTCAGTACAGAGTCTCAGTGTAACTCAGAAAACGGTCGTTAGCAATATATAGTAACTGTGAGTGTCTGGGATCTAGGTCAGTAAATGATCGTTAGTGATATGTAGGAACTGTGGGTGTCTGGGATCTAAGTCAGTAAATGGTTGTTAGAGATATATAGTAACTGTGAATGTCTGGGTTGTACATCAGTAAATGGTCGTTCACGTTATTGAATAGCTGTGCGTGGATTGATTACTAATTGGTCGTTTGCAGGATAGATAAAATAGAAACTAAATGATTTACAGTTCATTTTTGATAAGAGTCGTTCGGAAGAAGACTTAAGTGTAACGTCAACAGCTCTGTTTCAATAATACATGATACGATTAAAAATCATCAAACATGCATTTTGATTTTAAAGTTAAATTCGAACGAATTTTACCTGTTTCCTGTATTTTCAACATGCAACAGCTATCAGATCAGTATTTCTTTAAATTAAAGAATGTGTGTGCATGCGTGCGTGCGTGCGTGTGTTTGTCTGGCGTTCTCCTGTCACCCCAATCTTTCCAGCCACATACCTTGAGTTCAATGGACTGAAACAACGGGGTCACATGACAAAACCCTTTCTTTCACACTCGTAGGAATTTTATTATTGCATCTTGGAACAGGTTTTTGTGTGCATACGTGCATGCGATTGTACATGTGTCTATAAAACAATATTGAGAGATAAGAGAGAACAGTGTAATTTAAAAAAAATATATATATGGTTGGTGACAAGTTAACAACGACAACAACAAAGTAGTTAGGATTGTTTTCAACAGCATTGCATGTACTTAGAGTAGAATAGCGAGTAAGAATTTAAAAAAAGAAAGAAAATTCAGGAATACTAATCCTAATCTTATCCGAGTACCAGTGACCCACTTAAATGCCACCCTCACAAGCAACAAGGGGAAACATTGCTTATATAACAATAAATGTGGTAGTAAGGAGATTTATATTCTGGAAGGGTGTGGTACTAGTGAATTTCCTGGACAGCGACCAATCTGATTGATTTTTAACTACCATAGATTTCTGTAGATAAAGGCCAGTTGCACATGGAATTCGTTTTATTGTTCCATCTGACCTAGTTGATATTAAGCGGTTATAGTTTCATTCGAATGTCAGAGGCGTGTGTGTGTGTGTGTGTGTGTGTGTGTGTGTGTGTGTGTGTGTGTGTGTGATTCGAATCCGGCTTCTTTGAACGAGAGGCTGTGGTTGTAATCATACATGATCTTGTTTTTATTGAAGGAAGGGAAGGCCATTGGATAGTTTGTACCGTATTATCTCTAGAAGGAAAGATAAGTTTTTAGGTAGTTTATACCTTGTTTATCTCTAGAAAAAAGGGAGGTCATTAGATAGGTTGCACCATGTTTACCTCTAGAAGGAAGGGGAGATCATTAGATAGTTTGTACCTTGTTTACCTCTAGAAGGAAGGAGAGATCATTAGATAGTTAGTACCTTGTTTACCTCTAGAAGGAAGGGGAGATCATTAGATAGTTTGTACCTTGTTTACCTCTAGAAGGAAGGGGAGATCATTAGATAGTTTGTACCTTGTTTACCTCTAGAAGGAAAGGGAGGTCATTAGATAGTATATACCACTTGTTTATCGCTTGAAGGAAGGTGAAGTCATTAATAGGTAGTTTGTTCCATACTTGTTTTATTGCTAGAAGTAGAGGGAGATCACCAAGTACTTTGTACCATACTTGTTTTATCGCTAGAAGTAGAGGGAGATCACCAAGTACTTTGTACTATACTTGTTTTATTGCTAGAAGTAGAGGGAAATCACCAAGTACTTTGTACCATACTTGTTTTATTGCTAGAAGTAGAGGGAGATCACCAAGTACTTTGTACTATACTTGTTTTATTGCTAGAAGTAGAGGGAGATCACCAAGTACTTTGTACCATACTTGTTTTATTGCTAGAAGTAGAGGGAGATCACCAAGTACTTTGTACTATACTTGTTTTATTGCTAGAAGTAGAGGGAGATCACCAAGTACTTTGTACCATACTTGTTTTATTGCTAGAAGTAGAGGGAGATCACCAAGTACTTTGTACCATACTTGTTTTATTGCTAGAAGTAGAGGGAGATCACCAAGTACTTTGTACCATACTTGTTTTATTGCTAGAAGTAGAGGGAGATCACCAAGTACTTTGTACCATACTTGTTTTATTGCTAGAAGTAGAGGGAGATCACCAAGTACTTTGTACCATACTTGTTTTATTGCTAGAAGTAGAGGGAGATCACCAAGTACTTTGTACCATACTTGTTTTATTGCTAGAAGTAGAGGGAGATCACCAAGTACTTTGTACCATACTTGTTTTATTGCTAGAAGTAGAGGGAGATCACCAAGTACTTTGTACCATACTTGTTTTATTGCTAGAAGTAGAGGGAGATCACCAAGTACTTTGTACCATACTTGTTTTATTGCTAGAAGTAGAGGGAGATCACCAAGTACTTTGTACCATACTTGTTTTATTGCTAGAAGTAGAGGGAGATCACCAAGTACTTTGTACCATACTTGTTTTATTGCTAGAAGTAGAGGGAGATCACCAAGTACTTTGTACCATACTTGTTTTATTGCTAGAAGTAGAGGGAGATCACCAAGTACTTTGTACCATACTTGTTTTATTGCTAGAAGTAGAGGGAGATCACCAAGTACTTTGTACTATACTTGTTTTATTGCTAGAAGTAGAGGGAGATCACTAAGTACTTTGTACCATACTTGTTTTATTGCTAGAAGTAGAGGGAGATCACCAAGTACTTTGTACCATACTTGTTTTATTGCTAGAAGTAAAGGGAGATCACCAAGTACTTTGTACCATACTTGTTTTATTGCTAGAAGTAGAGGGAGATCACCAAGTACTTTGTACCATACTTGTTTTATTGCTAGAAGTAGAGGGAGATCACCAAGTACTTTGTACCATACTTGTTTTATTGCTAGAAGTAAAGGGAGATCACTAGTTAATTGCTAGAACACTGATCTCTCTTACGTGGGGTGGCTGCCGCTTATCACGTCATCCAGCAACACCTTTTCCTATTGTGACTATCACTAACACTACACGTACGACAGGTATTACTGTAATTTTTAGGGAGTAGAGACTAAAACATGGAGTAAATGTAACGTTAATATAATTTTTAATAACTTCATATTTGATCATTAACTAAACTTGAAAATATTTAGCAGTAATTTCTAATGTACTAATGGTACAGTTGTAGTATTAAAGATAAATCAAATACAACAGCAATATGCATTAATCCATTATAAACTTAATTTTCAGTCTTATTGTAAAGTACAGAACGTCATTAACACTCAATATGTACAGTCACTTCCAATGTGGCTAACAGTAGCCGGAAACCCTCCTCAGAACCAGACTTCTGGGACAGACATTCTCTGTAAATGAGTGCAAGAAAGGGAGATCACTAGATACTTCACACTTAACTCTTGGCAACAGATATGTCTGTTTTGGATTTCTGTTTTGTTTCAAAGGGTAAGGAGGGACAGGGATGGTGTGAACAGAAAGTGAAACCGAGATGCAAAACTTTTTTTTCCTCGTTTCGTATATATAGATAACATAACTATGTCTTTCTAGCACACTTGATTAACATATAGGCTAATAAATATCACACACACACGCACACATATATATTCTATATATTGTATCTCTCTTTCACCCCCACCCCCCAATCAAAATATAAAAGCATTCTTCCTCCCCCAGTGATAGGTTATATTGTCTGTTTGATCTGTCACGAGGTTATTGACCATTAGATATGTCACGAGGGGAGTCAGTTTGATGGCGACCGGGCATATAATGTTTTGTTTTAAACAGAGTAGTCATTACATATAATGTTTTGTTTTAAACAGAGTAGTCATTACATATAATGTTTTGTTTTAAACAGAGTAGTCATTACATATAATGTTTTGTTTTAAACAGAGTAGTCATTACATATAATGTTTTGTTTTAAACAGAGTAGTCATTACATATAATGTTTTGTTTTAAACAGAGTAGTCATTACATATAATGTTTTGTTTTAAACAGAGTAGTCATTACATATAATGTTTTGTTTTAAACAGAGTAGTCATTACATATAATGTTTTGTTTTAAACAGAGTAGTCATTACATATAATGTTTTGTTTTAAACAGAGTAGTCATTACATATAATGTTTTGTTTTAAACAGAGTAGTCATTACATATAATGTTTTGTTTTAAACAGAGTAGTCATTACATATAATGTTTTGTTTTAAACAGAGTAGTCATTACATATAATGTTTTGTTTTAAACAGAGTAGTCATTACATATAATGTTTTGTTTTAAACAGAGTAGTCATTACATATAATGTTTTGTTTTAAACAGAGTAGTCATTACATATAATGTTTTGTTTTAAACAGAGTAGTCATTACATATAATGTTTTGTTTTAAACAGAGTAGTCATTACATATAATGTTTTGTTTTAAACAGAGTAGTCATTACATATAATGTTTTGTTTTAAACAGAGTAGTCATTACATATAATGTTTTGTTTTAAACAGAGTAGTCATTACATATAATGTTTTGTTTTAAACAGAGTAGTCATTACATATAATGTTTTGTTTTAAACAGAGTAGTCATTACATATAATGTTTTGTTTTAAACAGAGTAGTCATTACATATAATGTTTTGTTTTAAACAGAGTAGTCATTACATATAATGTTTTGTTTTAAACAGAGTAGTCATTACATATAATGTTTTGTTTTAAACAGAGTAGTCATTACATATAATGTTTTGTTTTAAACAGAGTAGTCATTACATATAATGTTTTGTTTTAAACAGAGTAGTCATTACATATAATGTTTTGTTTTAAACAGAGTAGTCATTACATATAATGTTTTGTTTTAAACAGAGTAGTCATTACATATAATGTTTTGTTTTAAACAGAGTAGTCATTACATATAATGTTTTGTTTTAAACAGAGTAGTCATTACATATAATGTTTTGTTTTAAACAGAGTAGTCATTGTTACGTTTCCAGTATTTATTTAAAGACCCTGCTTAGAATAATTAAAAGACTTTAAATATAATTAATTCTTCCCCTCATATTCTACGCAGACTGGTTGCTCAATTTATTATCTGACTAATTAAAAGTGCGTCTTGTAGTTCAGACGACAAATTTACAGACTAATAAACTGCGAACTTTTAGCTAGATTTGAAAACAGTTAAGTCCCTCTAAATTAATATGCACTCGTCATCAATCTTTCTGCTCATCCGCCCCCATTCAAATCTAAGAATTAATCTAATTGGTCTATTGTGCATAGAAATCAACTACTAAGAGGTATTAACAAGAAAATAAGATTTAATAAAGTTTAAACAAATTAACAATAAATCGAATGCAACGCGAATAGTCTTCACTCTGTCTTTACGCGCCTATGCCTGATTTTTGTCAATCTAAATTGCCAGAAAAGTGTTCCCTTGAGATCTGTACACTTGATCTTGCACTTAGCTCTATTCTTGTATCCTTGGTCTCAACACTCAGTCATGCTGATTCGTTCCCTCAGTCCCCCTTTAACGACACACGTGGTGCATAAGGAATGATGTCCCTTGTTAGTGGCTAGGAACTGGAATTTTTGCAGCATGGCCCTCAGAGTGGATTTCGACACGCTTACACCAATAAGCTAATGCAGGTGAGGCATGGGTGAACATGAACCATGAGCCGACCTGTGGATGCAACGTGTTTGGATATAATTCTCAACCTAACAGGTCCTACCTAGGCATGGCTCAATTAAATGCGCTGAACAAAAGAGTTTCGACCTCGCGTCGCTTACAATTAAATTTTAGAAAAAATATAATCGTCTCACATGTGTTCCATTTAACAGTCATGACGTATGAAGCAATAAAATAGATACAACGTTAAATTAATGTTCATACAAGAGGTAATTCAAGCCGACAGAGCGCTTCACAATTTACAATTTAAATTACACGCAATAATTGAATTACATGAAGAATTCATATCGAGCGCAGCATTCTGGCTCTTAGTGAATTAAAACAATATAAATTAAAGTACAGAAATGGAAAAATGGTTACAATAAATTTATATTCCGTAACATATAGGTTTTCAGCTATTTCTCTGAACCATGCTCAAGTGTATATGGAAATCATATAATACATAGCACAAATACATACTTAAACAATACATAGGCAAATACTATTAAATAAAATGATACCTTTGAGAGAAGTCGAAGGGTACCTTGATTCTCTATGGCGCCGGCTGCCTCTCACGACCCGAGTAAGCTGATGGAATTAGCTAAAATGTGCTCGAAGTGAGGGAGCGGAAGCGTGTGGGTACATATATAGAAAGGTATATTGCGTATCACGTGACTGTTCGCAAAGCATGTGGTTGGTTCGAGAACTGGACAATGGTCCTAAAGTTACATAACATCTTGACCTGTTCTAGAAGCACCTAGAAAAAGGAAGCTTTGAACAAAGGGCCAAGGGTTTCAAATATTCGAATTTGAAGTAAACAAGGCAAGTGGGTCACGAAGTCGGACAATTTTATCAGACTGTGACACCCCCTTGCTTTTGAGGCGTTTATCTTGCCAAAGATAAAATGCCTCCTACAAATTATGTATGATAAAATGTAGAAGTCCACAATGAAGAAAAATTTACACAAAAAAATTTCGACATTCCTAGAAATAAAGTGTGCAACTATATTTCATATTTACAGGAAGGAATCCGTAGGGTTCAGTTAATTGATTAAACAACATTCTATCAGTACCGGCACTTGATGGCATCAAGCACGACTCATGTAATCTGCGCCAACATTCAAAGACCCTTTGATGTAATGAATATTTGCGTCATACTGTGTCAGAAACAAAGACCAACGCATTAAACGGCTGTTCGTAAATTGCGCCTGTCCGAGAAAGGCCAACGGCTGGTGATCGCACTCAATGACAAAGGTTTTTCCGTACAAATAGTTTTCGAACTTTTTTATGGCCCAAACTATTGCAAGACATTCCTTTTCACTGGTGGAATATTTCTGTTCAGTAGTTGTGAGTTTACGGCTTGCATATGCAACTGGGTGTTTGGTGTCATTGTGTTCTTGTAATAACACTGCTCCTAATCCTGTGTTGCTAGCATCAGTCCTTAACAAGAATGGTTTTGTCAAATCTGGCAGTTTAACAACTAAATCTGAAGTCAGTCTAGATTTCAGTGTGTCAAAAGCGTTTTGGCATGCATCAGTCCACACTACTTTTGTAGGCATATTCTTACGTGTCAAGTCAGTCAGAGGACATGCAATGGCACTAAAATCAGGTACGAATTTTCTGTAGTAGTTAGCAAGACCAAGAAAACTTCTAACTTGTGTTTTTGTTAGCGGTTGTGAAGTGTCCTTAAGTTGTGCTATCTTAGCTTCACTTGGCGACATAGTTCCATGACTCAACTTGTGTCCCAAGAAGTCTAAGGAGAATTGTGCTATTTCACACTTCGTAGGGCGGGCAGTGAGGTTGGCTTGCTTTAATCTGGCTAGCACGTCTCGTAAGAGTGTCAAGTGCTCCTCCCATGTCTGGGTGCCTAGAATTAAATCATCCATGAAGTTCTCAACTCCACGTCCGTACAGTGGTTCTAACAATGACCGCATCATTTTAGAAAAAATGCTTGGAGCGTTTGAAACTCCGAAAGGCATAACTTTCCATGTGTAGTTTCCTACTGGTGTAGTGAAAGCTAGTATGTGTCGATCAGTGTCCTTGACCTTGATTTGCCAAAAACCGCGTGACAAATCTATTTTGGTATAGTAATGAGCGTTAGCTAGCTTAGTGAAGATGAGATCCGGATCAGGAAGAGGTTCGGCACAAAACTCTGTCACTTGATTGAGTTTGCGGTAGTCTACGCAAAAACGGAACGAGTTATCACGTTTTTTAATCAACACGATGGGTGATCCGTAGGCACTGTCAGTCTTCTCTATGACCCCTAGATCTAGCATAGTCTTAATCTCACGTCTAACGTCATCTATCTTGGCGTGTGGCAACGGATACGGCTTCAAACGTATCGGTTTGTTGTCAGTCAGCTTCAGTGAAAATTCTATTAAGTCTGTCAACCCTGGTTTGTCTGTCAGAGTAGATGAGAACTCATTAAGCAATTCATTCACTTCTTTTTTCTGTCTTTCTGTCAAGGCTTCATTTACCCTAACGTCTTTGACAGTTTCGTCCGTCTGTAGAGGATAGTTTGGTAAAGTACCAGTGACGCAATCAGTATCCCCCTCGTCTTCTGTAACTATCGTCGCTACGACAAAATCAGCTTGAGTGGTTTGATCCTCACGGCTTATGTACTTTTTGAGTAGGTTAACATGAAAGATTTTCTCTCTCTTTCCTGTCTGCACCTTATAGTTCAGTCCCCCTAGCTTGGCGGTAACTACAAAGGGCCCCTTCCATTTCATCTGAAGTTTGTTATGTGCTTCAGGAAGCAACAGTAACACTTTGTCATTAACTTCAAATTCTCTAGGTTTGGTGTGCTTATTGTAATATTCTGCCTGTCTAGACTGAGCTATCGTCAAGTTTTCCCGTGCTATCTTGCCTATAGTTTCAAGACGGTTTCTTAAGTCAGTGACGTATGTATAAGTTGTCTTAACTTCGTCATCTGTCTTTTCATCAGTCCAAAGTGCCTTCAAAATCATCATCGGCCCGCGTACAGTACGTCCGTAAAGTAGCTCAAATGGTGAAAACCCGGTGGAAGATTGTGGCACCTCCCTATATGCAAATAGTAGGGCAGGGATGTATCTGTCCCAGTCTTTCGGTTTATCTGTGGCGAGCTTTTTAAGTGCTGTTTTTAATGTCCCATTGTATTTTTCAATCAGACCATTTGCCTGGGGGTGGTATGGTGTGCAAGTAAGATGTTTGATGGAAAGTAAACGATTTACTTCCTTCATTACGTTGCCTATGAATTGACTCCCCTGATCCGTCAAAATTTCAGTAGGAATTCCAACACGACTCCAAAGACCGAAAAGGGCTTCGGCGACAGTTTCAGTATCAATATTTTTCAATGGTACTGCGTCGGCGAATCTTGTTGCGTAATCAATAGTGGTCAGCACGTATCGATTACCTCTCGTTGATGTGGGTATTATAGGCCCAATCAAATCCAATGCTACGCGCTTGTAGGGTTCACTGATCAGTTCAGGCTCTCCTAACGGTGCGGGTCTGATTGAATTTTTAGACTGTGTTCTCTGGCATGTGTCGCAACTTAACACGAATCTACGGATATCGGCAGTGATGTCCGGCCAATAAAACTCACTTGTAATACGACTAGTTGTTTTTTGTACACCCATGTGTGCACCAAAAAGACTCTCATGACCTAATCGTAATACGTCATTTCGTTTGGTTTGTGGAACGACTAATTGTTTCCGAAATTCGTCTCCCACTTTCGAATAGCGGTACAATAAACCCTTTTTCAGAATAATGCACGCCTTCTTATTCGAATCGTCAGTGTTGACGTCACTAACAAGTACAGCTTGCTTGCGTAACTTGTATAGTGTTTCGTCCTCAGCTTGTAATATTTTAATCTCGCTAACTGTTGCTTTATCTACGGCTGGTGCGGCAGACATCGGTGCAGTTACAGATTTGTCTTTACTACTCGCTGCTCTGGTTACAGCGTTAACCAGTGGTGGTTCAGTTGAAGTTTGTTTTTTGCACGGCAAAACATACTTGCAACCAAGGATCACGTCATGCGGTGAGTTTTCCATAACTGCCGCTTTGACTGTTCCTTCTACAAAGTCTGAAACAATCGAGACTTCAGCTACTGGTAAAATGTCTTGTTCGCCGTTTGCAAAGGTGACAGAGATTGTCTCCCCTGTGTAGTCGGTACGGTTAACTAATGATGCATTTACTATAGCGTCCAGCTCACACCCTGTATCAAGCAAAGCGATTGTATCGTGACCGTTTGCCTGTACTGGTGTTCGATTCGACTTTTCTGTTTTAGGTGTATGACTTTCTACTGCGTAAACTTTAGCTGTTTTCTTTTCAGGACATGTTCGTGAAAAATGGCCACTATCACCACAAGTGTAACATGCAAGATTCTTTTTATCTTTCTGTTTGTCGGACTTGTTTTTAGTGTCGGGTTTAGATGTTTTATCATCACGCTCACTAGGTGCCTTCCCGTCATTTTTCTTATCCTTTCGAGTCTGCGGTTCGTTCGGTCGAGACTTGTTGTTCGCGTGTGCGTTCGAGAATTGAGAATGTGCGTCATCAAAGCGATCGGCGGCGTTGCCTATCTCCTCTAGCGTAGATTTTTCCCTTATTGCTAAGTGAATCAGTAGATCTGATTTGTATGACCCGAGAATATGGTCTTTTACCATTTCATCCCTAAGACCTGCGTACGTCTGTGGAGTTTCGGCTAGATCTATCCATCTTTGGAACAAGTCAGCTACGCGTCGTATGTACTGTGCGTGCGTCTCTGAACTGGCTTTAGTGGCCTGTTTAAACTTACGTCGGTATGTATCTGCTGTGAGTTTGTAACGTTTCAATAATGCGGCCTTGACTGTGTCGTAATTATCTGACTCAGAATCGCTAAGCTTATTGAACTCGTTTTTCGCACTGCCCTGCAATAACCCCGATAAATTTATCGCCCAATGTTCCGCTGGAATGTTCGTTGCTCTGGCTAACTTTTCAAACGTTTTTAAATACGCGTCTATTTGATCTTTGTTCTCATCAAATGGGACCATATTTATCTTTGGAATGATATTTTCAATTCTACTGTGATTATTTCCATCGCTAGAACGCGAATCACCACTGCTTCTGCGGTCACGGTTTGGATTAGTAACTTCTAGTTTCTTTACTTCCCATTCTAACCGTTTTATTTCCGCGTCTGCCGCGATGCGTTTGGCTTCTGTATCCGCTGCGATACGTTTTGTTTCGATGTCGGCTAGTCTTTCAGCCTCTAATTTTTTTGCTTCGCGGGCGGCTAACCGTTCTTCCCTTTCTATCTCTTGTCTCTCCTTTTCCGCTTTCTCTAGCTCAGTTTTAATGTAGCTAGTCAGTTCGTCACCCTGATATCCTATCATGATACCGGCTTCTTTCAGGTCTTCGATAACCTGTTTGCGATCCATTTTACTGTCTTAGCGCGCTGGCTACAATAAGAATGTATCTCGTGAATTGTGTGTTTTAACCGTCGGCGATAACTCCGCTTATCCCGAAAATAACTTTTAGGCTACAACCTTACAAAAATTATTTAATTTACTCAGAACACCTTCCGAAATAAATTACGCGTTAACTCTTTACACGTTTCACCTGCTTGTCACAGTGTCCGCTGTTCCAAGACTTTCGTAATGTCACGGCTCCTACCATACAACATTACACATTATATCTAGCACCCTAAATATAATAGTCCGAAGTCTGTTACTACCGATAACTCTCCTAGCTGGCGGTATAACCTTCGACTCCTCACAATGAAGTATCCAGTAACACAATACTAAATAAATCATTCAACTTAATCAGTGCAATGCTTAACTACGCTTAAACATACTACACTAATTAAAACATATGTACACTACTCTGCAAAAGAATACATGCACATGTCACAACAAAAGCAAAGAAAATCAGTGATACAAAAATCAAAAGAACAATTGGCAATTCTGTTCGTTCGTTCGTTTCTAGGTTATGATGCGCCCTATGTATAAAAATGTTACAATTTACAATTTAATACATATCAATCCCGCGACGACCCACACTTGTTACGTTTCCAGTATTTATTTAAAGACCCTGCTTAGAATAATTAAAAGACTTTAAATATAATTAATTCTTCCCCTCATATTCTACGCAGACTGGTTGCTCAATTTATTATCTGACTAATTAAAAGTGCGTCTTGTAGTTCAGACGACAAATTTACAGACTAATAAACTGCGAACTTTTAGCTAGATTTGAAAACAGTTAAGTCCCTCTAAATTAATATGCACTCGTCATCAATCTTTCTGCTCATCCGCCCCCATTCAAATCTAAGAATTAATCTAATTGGTCTATTGTGCATAGAAATCAACTACTAAGAGGTATTAACAAGAAAATAAGATTTAATAAAGTTTAAACAAATTAACAATAAATCGAATGCAACGCGAATAGTCTTCACTCTGTCTTTACGCGCCTATGCCTGATTTTTGTCAATCTAAATTGCCAGAAAAGTGTTCCCTTGAGATCTGTACACTTGATCTTGCACTTAGCTCTATTCTTGTATCCTTGGTCTCAACACTCAGTCATGCTGATTCGTTCCCTCAGTCCCCCTTTAACGACACACGTGGTGCATAAGGAATGATGTCCCTTGTTAGTGGCTAGGAACTGGAATTTTTGCAGCATGGCCCTCAGAGTGGATTTCGACACGCTTACACCAATAAGCTAATGCAGGTGAGGCATGGGTGAACATGAACCATGAGCCGACCTGTGGATGCAACGTGTTTGGATATAATTCTCAACCTAACAGGTCCTACCTAGGCATGGCTCAATTAAATGCGCTGAACAAAAGAGTTTCGACCTCGCGTCGCTTACAATTAAATTTTAGAAAAAATATAATCGTCTCACATGTGTTCCATTTAACAGTCATGACGTATGAAGCAATAAAATAGATACAACGTTAAATTAATGTTCATACAAGAGGTAATTCAAGCCGACAGAGCGCTTCACAATTTACAATTTAAATTACACGCAATAATTGAATTACATGAAGAATTCATATCGAGCGCAGCATTCTGGCTCTTAGTGAATTAAAACAATATAAATTAAAGTACAGAAATGGAAAAATGGTTACAATAAATTTATATTCCGTAACATATAGGTTTTCAGCTATTTCTCTGAACCATGCTCAAGTGTATATGGAAATCATATAATACATAGCACAAATACATACTTAAACAATACATAGGCAAATACTATTAAATAAAATGATACCTTTGAGAGAAGTCGAAGGGTACCTTGATTCTCTATGGCGCCGGCTGCCTCTCACGACCCGAGTAAGCTGATGGAATTAGCTAAAATGTGCTCGAAGTGAGGGAGCGGAAGCGTGTGGGTACATATATAGAAAGGTATATTGCGTATCACGTGACTGTTCGCAAAGCATGTGGTTGGTTCGAGAACTGGACAATGGTCCTAAAGTTACATAACATCTTGACCTGTTCTAGAAGCACCTAGAAAAAGGAAGCTTTGAACAAAGGGCCAAGGGTTTCAAATATTCGAATTTGAAGTAAACAAGGCAAGTGGGTCACGAAGTCGGACAATTTTATCAGACTGTGACAGTCATTACATATAATGTTTTGTTTTAAACAGAGTAGTCATTACATATAATGTTTTGTTTTAAACAGAGTAGTCATTACATATAATGTTTTGTTTTAAACAGAGTAGTCATTACATATAATGTTTTGTTTTAAACAGAGTAGTCATTACATATAATGTTTTGTTTTAAACAGAGTAGTCATTACATATAATGTTTTGTTTTAAACAGAGTAGTCATTACATATAATGTTTTGTTTTAAACAGAGTAGTCATTACATATAATGTTTTGTTTTAAACAGAGTAGTCATTACATATAATGTTTTGTTTTAAACAGAGTAGTCATTACATATAATGTTTTGTTTTAAACAGAGTAGTCATTACATATAATGTTTTGTTTTAAACAGAGTAGTCATTACATATAATGTTTTGTTTTAAACAGAGTAGTCATTACATATAATGGCTAATAAAAGACGCGCACGGAACCAAAATCTAAACAATGCTATTCTCCCTTTTTGCAGCATATGATTGTAGACATAGAATAGTCAAAGGTTTTGGCCAAATTAATTTTCTTCTTCGCACGAAACAGTGCTGCGCTGAAAATAATTTATCACATTGTTAATAAAATATATCTCATTTCACTGGCAAATAATTAATTTTTTTGTTTTTCCTCATTTTCTCTTGGCTTTGTTAGCTTACTTATGCAAGTAATTAATTTTTTGTTTTTCCTAATTTTCTCTTGGCTTTGTTAGCTTACTTGTGCAAGTAATTAATTTTTTGTTTTTCCTCATTTTCTCTTGGCTTTGTTGGCTTACTTGTGCAAGTAATTAATTTTTTGTTTTTCCTTTTCTCTTGGCTTTGTTAGCTTACTTATGCAAGCAATCAACTGTAACGTGTAGTGTGTGTTGCATTTGACTGTGTAAACTGTTTTATCGGCCACATTTAGCTTACTTGTGCAAGCACTCAACTGTAGCGTGTAGTGTGTCGTGACCCGTCAAATGCGCGAACGACAATTGCGCGCAAGACAAATGCGCGATAGGGTTAGGTTAGGGTTAGGATTAGGGGTTAGAGTTAGGGACAGAACGCGTCGTCGCGCTTTTGTCCATCGCGTTTTGTTTTTTTTGTCGGCGCGCATTTGTCGGTGAACCAGTGTGTGTTGTTGCATTGGACTGTGTAAACTGTTTTATCGGCTACATTTAGCTTACTTGTGCAAGCAATCAACTTTAGCGTGTAGCTGCCTTGTAGACTGTTGTTCCTTTAATGTGGAGAGGCTGTTTTAGTTGTAGACAGTTTTATCAGTTATATCCAGCTTATTTATGCAACATCTACGTTTAAGACATTTTTATCCAGTTTAAGAAACAAAAACCTTATTTTGTATTAAGAAAAAATTCTCTTTATATCATGGTACATACACATTTAAAATATAATAAATCATGTAAGCAGTCCCCTTTAAATTTGATAGATATTATTTACATTTAATCAAAGGTTGGTAACTAATTGACGGTATATAATTTTTTCGCTGTTTCTTGCTTGTTGCAGAAGGTAGACTACTACTTTACCCCCCAACCCCTTCTCCATTGTGTCAGTGGTGAACCTATGTCTTTACATTTTGTTATATTTGTTTAATGATATATTTTTTCCATTGACAAAATATGAATAATTCCCAATCTTATTTTGTGTATAATGTTGGTTCCTTGGTATTCTTTGTTAGGTTGGAATTGGAATTTCGCATGTATTTATATTATCTGGATTTGACTAGAGGCGAGCACACGACTTAATAGAATTAATAGACCTGTATGCGAATTACAAATGGGATTTTCGACATATAGATGTGAATTAACATACTAGAAATATACATGCAGATGGACAAATAAAATAAATTAAAATAAAATTCGCTTGAAAAAAAAAAAGAAAAAATTGAAATGGGACAGGCATATAGGTGTGAATTAATGAAGCACTCTAGCTAAAGAATTGAAAAAGGGGCAGGCATATTGATGTGAATTTAATACTCTTGCAAAAGAACAGACGAATATGAATTAAAATGAGACAGACGAACATGAATTTAAATGAGACAGACGAACATGAATTAAAATGGAACATACTGACAAAGAAATATAAATTAAAACGTGTCATGCTGACAGGAATATGGGAATTAAACAGAACACATTGACTTACAAGCTTGAATTAAAATGGGACACTCTTGAAGATTACACAGTGTTTAGACAGTCGGGCAGACAGACATAACATTTAAATAAGCGAAGAAATGGGCAAAGAATTAAGGTTCACAAACATCTAGCGTTCTTTTAAATTGACTCATTCCTTCGACTCTTCTTTTTTTTCTCTCACGTCCTAAGTTCCACCTTTATTTCGCCCTTTTCGACCTTACCGAACAGTGTACACCCCACCCCCTCCACCACCCCTTGACTCCAGCCTTGTGCTCATTTAGCAGCATCTGGAATGGGCCTTAGTATAGCGTGCATCTCTCCAGCTTCACCATGTGTTCAGTGAAGTGCAATGTGAATTAATTAGGAAAATGAACTGTGTGTTACTGTTAAGGGCACACACACAATTTGAATAAATTAGGAAAATGAACTGTGTGTTAGTGCTAAGGGCGCACACACAATTTGAATAAATTAGGAAAATGAACTGTGTGTTACTGCTAAGGGCACCCACACAGTTTGAATGAGCTGCATATTTCATGAAGTAGGGAAAATTAACTACATATTTGATTGTTAAGGGCACCCGAAAAGTTGAAAAAGGTACAACGTTGATGAAGCAAAATAAAACAAAGTATATTTCATATTATCAGCACACCCGCAATGGTTAACAGCTGCAAAGTTGAGGAAGGAGGAAAAACGAAGTGTTAAGGGCACAAATTGTTGAATTAGATGTAATAATGATGGAGTAAAAAGAAACAAACTATATGTTTTAATATAATGTCTATGAGGACACTCATGAATGTTGAATGCGCTGCAGGGTTGAAGCGGTAAAGCGAAGACAGTGAAAACGAAAGCATTAGATTATAAATGCCAAGTTGTGAATTTTCTAAAAAAATTAAGTGAACAAAAATGGGTTTTACTGGCTAAATCGCAGAATGACGTCATGCATTGATCTAGAAGGGACTGGAATGGTTTTATCCTTATGAAAATGGCCTTCTCTATGTGTCTTTTGTCATGACAGATCACGTGATTGACTAATATTATGATTAAATCAGTTTTACATTAGTGTACTGAATGATTTTCTGAGTGCGTCTCTTGGCAGACTGATGACGTCATTGTTTTTGCCGGTCTAACTCGAATTAAGTACGCCATCAAAATGGATTCAGATGGTGATGTAATTGTTTTTGCCAAACTAATTAGAATTGCTTGTACTTTAGCAGAATCTATTGGTGTTTATTGTTGTTTTACTGATTGATTGTGTTAAAAGATGCAGGATTGATTAATTTATAATGATTGTGTTTCATGATTGATTGTTTAATTCTGTGTGATATTTTGTTTAATGTGGGATTGATAGATTAATGGTGTCTGATTGATTAAACATGATTAACTGATATTTTTGATTCTATCCGATTGATTAATGCTCTCGGAATATTGATTGATTGCTATTATTATTGTGTATGATTTATTGATGCCGAGCGTTTTTTTGTTTTGTTTTTTGAAGACTGTCTGAACTTTATTAACTTTTAGATTTAAGGTTATTTCTGATACTAAAACAACCAGCACGCAACATTTTGACGTTCAGTTGATAATTATGTGACAATTATAATACAAATTTATTATAGTTGTGTCCAATAGAACGAACGCATACATGTGACGAGATGCTGAAATAAAAGTTCTTAATAAGCTGCCTGAGAGTGAGACACTCCTCTGCACGTTTCCTTCCTGTTCGTTAGATGCTTTCCTGTCTGACGATTGACCTCTGACACAGAGCGATCAGGTCAAGTTTATGTTAACAGTCGTGTGGCTTGTGTCATTACTACACAGCTAATCACTCCTGTCACAATAGCATATCAAAGGAACCATGAAGCTGACAAAATAGGCACTACGTTAATTCCTCCCACCCCCATCCCCGCCCAATCCCTTCTTGACTGACTAATTTATACCCAAAAACTTGCTGCATGTAACCAAGAGAAGCATCCCAGTGGCTGTAATGTGTTGCTGTTCATTCAGTGACAACGTCAACAGGTTTTAGATTGGCAAGCTTGCATTAGAGCAGTGGTGCACAAACTTTTTGAGTCGGGGGCCAAAATCTGACTTGTCAAAACCGTCGGGGGGGGCCACAAAAAAGTGAAGATCAAAATCGTCGCATATAAGCAACATTACATCTAAGAACACACAAATGATGATTAAGACTATAATTATGACAAAGAAGTTGTATACTAAGACTCATTCTAAAAATGTTATGATATGTCAACTTTCACAAAGTCAGTGTGATGGATAGTGCTGCATGTCATCTGCAAGCTTCAAAATGTCGGGCTTGATGTTTGATGTTGAAAGATGCAAAATTGCTTCCAGATTATCATCAGTCAGCTGACTGCAGGTGTTGCTTTTGTTCAGTTTCATCTGTGAGAAAGCCTGTTTGCAGCAGTATGTGCTGCCAAGTATGCTGGTGTGGACAAGTGCATTATCCAGTCATCATTAAACTGCCGGTTTTCCTTGTCAACTTTTCTTTTACAATTAGCTGCCATTTTGTCACAAAAATACAATCAAAATAAACAACAGAATGTGGTAGATTGGACACTAAGGCATAACAGCTACTGACCAACCATATTACAGGAAGGGGCAAGCATATATGTGTGGGGTTTGCTGCCTATCTTGGTATAGCTTTTTTCTCTTGCCTCTGTGAGTGTTATGTCAGTGGGCAGACATCATCTGCGCGGAGCGCCTGGAAAAATGGGTCAGGAGGTGCTGCTTTGTTTCAAATCACTCAGTGTATGAGTAAACATTTGACTTTTTCGTTTGACATGGCGGGCCACTCGGCAACTCTTCGCGGGCCGGATATGGCCCGCGGGCCGGAGTTTGTGCACCCCTGCATTAGAGTTTGTGGTAGCAGTTTGCAAGGCCCTTTCCTTCTTTACGTGCGTTCAGTTTTAGGACAGTATTTTAATTTAAATAAATCGTATATTTGTAAGCCCATGTATAATTGAGCAGGTGCACAGTGCACATTATATAGAGTTATATTTTCTACGTTTGTACATAATTATATTTTCTACATGTTGGTACAGGTGAGTGCTAAATCTTTAGTTTCTACATGTTGGTACAGGTGAATGCTAAATCTTTAGTTTCTACATTTTGTGTGCAGGTGAACAGTACATCAGAAAATGGCACAACGAACCCCTTTAGCAGTGAATTTACTATAACTACCAGCACGGATACAAGCAGCTCTGCTAACCCTTTATACGACATGATGACAACTGAAACAACACAGTCTGAATCAGCTAACCCTTTATATGACTTCATGAACGACGACTTTGCCATGGAATCACAACAGCAGACACAGTCAGCTAACCCACTCTACGAATTCAGCAACGATAATGACGGTGAAGTCAACTTGGAGATAACCACAATGGCGGCAAACAATAATGCAAGCACTAACCCACTCTATGACTTCAGGGACCAAGACGAGGAGATGGATCAGTACAAGGAAGAGAGCAACAGCAGCCATTTTGAAGTAAGAGATTTCGGTGATGACAGTATCATGGAGAAATTTATCTCCTCTGACGATGTAGTTGTGCAGTCCAGCTTTCTACACGAGGACCAAGTTGTACCAGAAATATCCACAGAACAAGAACTGGGCCCAAGGGACACCACTGAAGAGGTGTACGAAGCACAAGATGAGGGGGTGGAGGAGGGTTTTGACCAGAATGTTGAGCTGTGCATAAAGGAGGAAGGTGATGATGTGGAGTCAGAACCAGTGATGATAGAAGAGACTGTTGATGTTGCAGCAGCTGTGGATGTAGCAGAGGATGTTCAAGAAGAGGAAGATGATAGCACTGCTGGGAGACACAGGAGTAGAAGCCGATCACCCAGCAGAAGTCGTTCACGCAGTATCAGCTCTGAACGAGAATTCATTAATGAGGTCAGTAACATTTCTGAATTTATTTTTGTGACATACAGAGCCTTGATATGCATAGATACTATGGAGTTAAAAAGATTTTTTTCGTAAAAGCTTTACAAATTACATATTCCAGGACATCAGGACATGAAGAACTCCAACATTTCTTCACAATGTCAGTTCAACTGAGAATTTAAACTATTTATTTGGTGATTATTTTTCGTCTGGCAATCAGATATATTATCCAAAATCTACAATTGTTCTCATTGTGTTTTGATGAAAATTGACCAGTTTCTCTATAACTGTCATACATTTACTGTGTAGTACTTGTAGTAATCTGATTATCCAGCTCGCATGTTTTAAGAGAAAATAATCTCCAATATATTTATTCCCATTAATTAATTTAACTGAAATTGCCATTATATTTATTTTACACAATTTAATATCTTATCAGGAGAAGACCTTTTGATTTATTCCATTATGTCACATTCCTATAACTGAATTAAAAATAAATGCAGTGAGATATTTTGCTCTTGCAGCTGCTTCTTGTGTACCCCCATACCCTGTCTGTATATTTACTTGTGTATTTGTTAAGCATTTATTACCTGTGTATCTGTTATAATTATATGTAATTCAATTTGGTTAATCTATAAAGGAAACTTTACTTAGACCTGTTTCAGCTTTATTTAGATGCATTTACCTTTATAGTAGCTTGATGAATAAAGAGAAATTTTTGCACTGCTGAGAGCTAAGTGCAAATCACTTCAAGAGAGTTGTCTCTGAAGAAAGCCTGATTTGCACCTGCTTAGATCTATTGCCTCTATTTTAATTTGGTCAGTCTCTACAGAAAGCTATTTTTATGCAGACTTTCAGATATATGTGTATGATATGTGTACCTCAGAAAACATGCCAGATTCCTCTAAAGAAATCTGTTGTTGCTTGTTTGAAATATGATGTTATACATGTGTTTGTGTGTCTGTATATTAATATATACAAGTCATTCTCAAAAAAAAAAATCTGTTTTTGCTATACATGTATGTGTGTCTGTAAGTGTGAAAGTCATAATCTGTCTCTAACAAAATCTATTTTTGCTCCTGTTTGACTTGTGCCTATATTACAGGATTGTATACCTGCAAATATGTGAAGGTCATTCTTTAAAAAATGTCTGTTTTTGATCACATTTGATGTCTGTTATTGTAATTTTACACATAACAGTGGACCCTTGCTGAATGTTGGGTTCATATAGCATTAGGCCTTCCATAAACTCTAGTGTATTAACTCTGCACACATTTCCACATTTGCACCACTCAGACTATTGCCTATATTGGGTTCTGCAAACAAACTCACAACTTACCTCAGCCAGTCAGAAATGCTGTTGCAGAGTTTTCACCTTGTTTACATTTTCTAGATAAAAGAGATCCCCATAACTCTCCCACATTTTCTTTTATATTTGATAAAGTACCTTCATTATAGATACTTGTACCTGTAATACACTTAGTTCTGTATACTTTTACCCTTATTTAGGTCCTTAGATATGTACATTGAATGCACTTGGTTCTGCATACTTATACCTGTAATGTATTTAATTCCCTATACTTGTAGTAGTAGTAGTACACATATTTAGTTCTGTATACTTGTACCTGTAATGTATTTAGTTCCCTATACTACTTTACTAGTACACATATTTAGTTCTGTATACTTTACCTGTAATGCACTTGGTTCTGCATACTTGTACCTGTTAAGCAGTTGGTTCTGTATATTTGTACCTGTAAGTGTAAAGCAGTTGGTTCTGTATACTTGAACCAGTAATGCACTTAGTTCTTACACTCGTATCTGTAATGCTCTTAGGCCTGTGTACTTGTATCCACTTAGGTCTATATTTAATGACAACATTTTCTGTATTTGCTCAAGGACAACTCACTAGAGTATTTAAAATTTTCCCAGTTGCTGAAAAAAAGCATTGCTTAAAGTTTTATCCAGATGGTGCTGTTCCAGAGGGAAGCATGTATGCTGAATTGCACAAAATAACTCCAGATATATTTATAAGTTGTACTGAGCATCCACTTTCAACCTTGCATTATATACATATTTTGTTGTTTATGACTATCACTCTTTTTAATCTCACTTTTGTCTGTAAGCCTATGATTTTCTTTCAGTAAAGATTTTTTTCTATTTGCACATATTGCAAGGAAAGAGAAGCAAATACAAAATAAATAAATAAATATTTTTTTTTACTGTCTTCTCAGTGGCAACTGTTACAAGTGTTATGTATTTTATTATTTACTATGTTTGCCACTTTCACTACTGTTGCTTCAAATGTTCTATTGCCAGGTTCATTGTATGCTTTGGTGTATTTTACAGTAAGAGGGAGATAATTTTAGTTGATACAAGGATAGTCACATACACTGGTTAAGATAGTAACATGCTTTTAATTGATACAGTGATAATCACATGTCTTGATTGAGACAGAGATAGTATCATGCATTGGATGAAAAAGGGATATAATCTCATGTCTTGATTGAGACAGAGATAGTATCAATACTATCATGCATTGGATGAAAAAGGGATATAATCTCATGTCTTGATTGAGACAGTATCATGCATTGGATGAAAAAGGGATATAATCTCATGCATAGACTGAAACATAGTTAATGCTCTGGTTGTTATGGGGATACTGGCATGTTTCTTTGAATTTATTAATTAAGGCGGATTCACATTTTGGTTTATATCAGTTTCTTCATTTGTTGTTAAAAAAATATATTTAGTTTATATTATATATTAAATAAGAATTTAATATTTTAAAATACAATCTGTTTAATATCATGTATAAAAGTAAAACACACAGTAAGTTTAATAAATTTAATATTATTTTAGAATTATTGATGAATTTTAATTCAGTATGAAAATTATATTATTGTTTATTTATCTTTATGTATATATGTATTTCACTCCATTGATATTCATTTATTAAAACAATATAATACTTAATAGTAGTAATGCACTGAACAATTGAAGGATAAAATGTCATCTGATCACTTGGATTATTTATTTATCATTGGAAGATACTGAAAAGTGGCAACATCACACTTTGGCAAGTCTAACATTCTGGTTATTTTCACAAGAATTTAATAAGGTCCACAACATTCATTAAACAGCTGATCTTAATGCATGCAGTACATAATAATTTGTTGCTTCCAGCCTGGTTTAGCTTGGTCATAATACCAAGATTTAAAAAAAAACAACCCACTTTTAATGGGTAATACTAACAGTAATTTATATAAAACTATAATTTCAGTAAAATATGTGAGATCACATTTAAGACATTTTTAAAGGATTAGTTAGTGTATATTAATAAATATGGGCTTTCTTTGTTAATGTTAGTTAGTATCATCTACATATTAATAACTGTTTATGGTGATATGTTAATTGTTAAGCTAATTGTATTAATAAATTATAGTAAAATGTATCACTGTTTTTGTCTGTCATTGTCTAGAGCTTATTTAGGTTAGGTGCTGCATATGCCATTGATATATGTCATTGGTCAGTTTGTGAAGTTACTCTGTGTACATTTTGTATCTGTGGACAATATCACTGGTCCTTTGGTCCATGAGGACTATGCACATTGTGTATCACTATCATTAGTTTATTTTCTGTTTGGTTATTGCATGTGCTCTCTGTATTATTGGTAATTTTTTTCTAAGTAGAAAGAGGACAGTGCATGTACAGATTTTGTGTGTGGAGACAAATAACTTTACTTGTTTTCAATTTCATTAGTGATTTTGAGACAGTCATGTATATTGCCAAAAAAAAATATAATTTGTCCTTTTGGGCAGGTTAAATTCCTGATGGATATTGAGAAAAGAAACACTAAAAACTATTTTTTTAATTGTATAACCATTTTTAAAAAGTGTTCTGTATATTTTACAGTAATTATGTGGAAGTGCCATGTTTATATCTCAATGGTATGTCTGTATCTGTTTAATTGAGTACCCATTACAAGCTATATTAATTAAAAACTATTTTCTCTAGTATATTAAGTTATCTGCATTTTACTTTTATTATTGCATACTTTCACCAAGAACATTATTTTTATAGGAACATTATTTTTTTCATGTATTTAAACATTGGAGAGAAAATATTACCACTACTATTAAGGAATAGTAATAATGTGATATTCTAGAGACCTACCTAATCTCATCAAATATTTGCTGTAAATACACAGTGCTTCATAAACATGTAGAGACACAGCGGGTAGACAGTGAGGGACAGCACATAATTCACATGAATGCTTATCACACTAACACCAACATATATGTTCTACTGGACTACTTCAAGTTGTCACTGATCAGTGCTGAGTATTTATGGCCCAAATGTATTTTGGGAAATGGAATGCATTGAAATGTCAAGTGTTGAGTGTCTTCTCATCCAACACTTTGGAAGTACACAGTTTGAGTGTTTTATCAGTCAGCAGGCTATAATAAATAGGAATAATTTTGATAAATATTTAACAACACATGGAGTGACTTCTAAAGGTCAACAACCATCTTTATACCTTTTAAAAAAAGTCTAAAAAAAATCTAAGGGTCTCAGCTACAAATGCATTATACATAAAATTTAATCACCACCAGAATCTAGAAGAGAGTTCACCTTGTTGATTTCTGTTATTTGTGACACTAGCTGTTGCTTTATAAAATGACTAATTTAACTGCTATAAAGTATAACTGCACTAGTGGGTTTTCAGCTGAACAAATGCATGAATATAGTCTCTATTACATTAAGAAATTGCAGGGTCCTTGATCGGATGATCACTGGCTGGTTGACCAATGTTATTGCATGTAGGTAGATAGTCATCGGTAGCTAGATCTCATTGAGTCCTACACACATAGCTAAGTAGTTGGTAATCGGTATGTGCATAAAGACAAAGCACAGATTATAGATATTGCATAAAGATATTGCAAGGCGCAGACTGATTTTGTTACGACACGAGAAGTACATACATTTCCTACACTAACAGTAATACTGTAACAGTAGAGTGACAGCTTCATAGAGATTTTCCTGACGTGACGTGACGTACTTTTATTACACAAATGATAATACTTTTAATAGCGTCATTGTGACAACTTCATACTGCCTTTCGTTACAGATTAAAGAACTATGTTCATTTGTTTCAATACAGTGAGTGATAGTGGCCTCATTGTGACAACTTCACACTCCCTTTCATTATATGGTAAAGAGCTATGGACTCTGTGAACAACACTGCAATGTCGTGGTGACCTTGTATTTGCGTAATAATACTGGGCGAACGTCGGTCGCCTGATCTGGTAATAATATATTGGTATGCCTTGTACCCTAATTTGTTATTGCCTTGTTACCACTCTGCCACTATCTACCCAACTTTATTTATGTATTATTGTTCATTTCATTTGTCATTTTCATCTGTCGGTCGGTCGGTCCATGCATCGTTACACCCTAACGTGCCGTTGTCCTCTTTCTCGAAAGACGCAAAACACTTGCATGCGCCACCTCTACCCAGCCCCTGACCCATCCCTACTCATCTGAACACAAATACCCGTAATGCCTGAGTTTGACAAAGGACGTGACTCAGAATTCACGTTGTCTGCTGGTTGAGTGCGTGACTGCTGTCTCCGTATCCTTTGTTTCCATGTCGCAGACACGTTTTCACTCCAGACTAATTTTGTGACCTTCGACCGTTGAGTCATTGCCATTGGTTGCATTGCTAATTAACCGTTTTCATTCATATCGTTTTAAAATGGATTGATGTGTGGCTGCTTAGTCACTGATTACACATTTTAAAATAATGTCACCGCTCAGCCACCGCCAGCCTCCACTGCAAGGAAAATGGACTGGCTTTGTGAAGAGGGGACCACTGCAATGATTGTAGAGAAAGTTAGAACCAAGAAACGGAGTGCATGCTGCTGGGATGGAAGTGTATGTGTGTGTGGGAACTTCTGTTTAACGCGTATAGTATCGATTTTGTTGTTGTTGAGAGTGTGTTAGGTTTTTCTTATACTTGTCTCCCTATATTATTTTACATGGGTTGTGGGTTTTCCCAGTCTGAGGCTCCTCTCTAGCGGCAAGCTCTCTGTTGATTGATTGGTGTTGTTTCCCATTTAAAAAAGGTAATGCATTAAATAAGCAGTAATACTATACAAGAAACAATCACTGTGATATGTAAACTTTTAGGCCTAAAAGAAGATACTTTTTTTCCTGACTACGTGAGAAGAGCCATTTTGTTGAAAGTTTTTTTTTCCTTAAAATATTATTGCTTTATTTTCGGCAAATGACAACTTTTATGTAACTCAGTAATACAAATGCTGGACTATTTTAAACTCTCCCTTGTAAGGTCATCAGTTGTTATGTCCACCCCCACCCCCATCACTACATCTCTAGTCCTTAGACAAGGTTAATAGCTACCCACCACTACACCATCTCTAGTCCTTAGACAAGGTTAATAGCTACCCACCATTACAATCTTTTGTCCTAAAATAAAGTCCTCTATTCCGATTTAGTTATAGTCCTGTGTTTAATTCTCAAGTAGTTCTACACGATTAGTCCCCTTTTAGTGTTTGCTAAAGTTACCTCCCTACATTTAGTTCCCTTTTAGAGTTTGCTAAAGTTACCTCTTACATTTAATCCCCTTTTAGAGTTTGCTAAAGTTACCTCTTACATTTAGTTCCCTTTAATTACATTATGAATAGTCTCCTTTTGGCCTTGTGCTAAATAGAATTATATTTATGTTTTGTAAATGATTAATCCCCTACAGTCCTAGTGCTAAGCAGATTTATATTATTATTATCAGTCTCCTTTATCCTAGTGCTAAACATAATTATATTTATAAATTATTTCAAAATTGGTACTACTACTAGTACAGTAGTAGTCTATTTTGTTTAGTCCTCTCCTAGTGCTATATATAATTAAATTTATAATGCTATTATTAGTCCCCTTTAATCCTGTGACATTACATAACTATCTTTATATATAACAGTAGTGTCCTTTAATCCTAAAGTTATACAGAACATTATCATTTGTTTCTTTTGATCCTAATGCTACATAAAATTATATTATAAAAATATTATTAATCCCATTTAGTCCTTGATATAGCTTGACTTTCTCATATTTCTCTGTTTAGTTTTTGTTTCCTTTTCTCTTTGTTCTATTTTGCTGTTGTCTACCATTATCTTAGACCATTATACCTTTTAAAAAAAAATTTTTTTTCTTAGGCTATACAACTTTTACGAGCCCCCCCTCCCCCATCTAATTTTAGTCTTTGTACTGCACTAGACTATAGACTCCATTACAAATACAAGTATGTATGTGATGCACAGAGCAGCAAGACTATCTCTTTCTTGTCCTTTATCAGGCTAGGCTAGTCTCCTTTCTAGTCCCTAAGGAATGCTAGGCTAGTATTGTTATGCTAGGACATAGTCTCTCTTTCGAGCCATTCTATGCTAGGGTATTTTTACAATTTTAGTCAATTTGTACAAGATTATAGTCTCATTGAACTTGTTTCTTTTTTTAATCAGACTATGCAAGGCAAATTAATTCTACATCAGTCACTATTATTCGTATGTTGATGTGTCATATCTAAATGTGTACATTAACTCTTAAGTCTTATTAGTAATATCTATAATTTTTGTGACTAAATCCACTGAATGGTAAATGTATTATCCTTTTATTAAAATTGTAATTGAATTCTAATTTTTAACTTTTAATTTTAACTTTTAGGAATGATACACATATAGTATAGAATTGTAGTATAGAATTTTTATTACAAAGGTTCTGTACCCTTCCTGAATTTTATTTATTTTTGAAAGGCATTGGTTGATATATATTTTGATCATTTACAAAGACTATATCAAATATTTTATAAGCACTGGAACCGGAAGTTCCTGTTTGGCTTGGAAGGAAGTTATGTTGGATGAATAAAAATAGTTATATGGAGAAAACAATTTCATATGTGAGTGTGTGTGCCTGCATGTGTTTATAGTTCTGATTTACTGAGTCAAGCAGGGTGTTTTGAATGAGTGGGTCTTTTCCACAACCAGAGTGATGATAGTACTTATCACTATCACTTTATCTGTACAGGATGTTTGTTTGTTGTGAATAAATAGGTTTTCCTCCCATTAAAGTGAAAAGTGAGGTTAGCACTCAATACTATCACTTTACCTGTCACTATCAGCTCGAATTACACAAACTGGAGTGTTGCACCTACTAAATCATTTCATGTATCTGTGCTGAAAAGTACTTCAATTGTTATTTATAACTGTAGGAAAGGATGTAGCTTTACTGAAAAGTACTTAGAATTAATTGTTATTGATAAATGTAGGAAAGGATGTAGTGTAAAGTTAACAATAACACAGGATGGACTATTGATATTTGATATGCAGCTGACTTTGTATGAAAACACTTTTTGTCTTCCATGTATGGCTACTTACAAGAGTTATAACCTTGGCTGTTTTCAAGAACTATGTTTTTTTATCTCCCACATATAGAATAAATGAACTTTTATAGAAGTTTAATTTTCACTGTTTTTACAAAAATAACTATTTTTTCTTTATAATTAGAGCTAAAAGAAAAAATGTTTCCATCAGTATTACTTTCTAAATGGCTAAAACTATCTTATGCAGAACTATATTAATTATTATTGACTGTTTTCATGAACCATACTTTTATACTCACATACTAGACTCAATTTTAATTTCAATACCACTAAACCACTGACATTAGCAGTATCACTATGCCAGTGACATAAATGATAAGGGCGAATAATTAAATAACAGTTGATATTACTATTAAGTAAAACATCACTTCTTGATTATTACATTCTATCACTGCCATAAGGGGGATCAAAATTTGATTTGTACCAGAGAATTGAAAAGTTCTGTTTGTGCTGAGGCTTGAAATTGATTACAGTTGGTAAAAAGAGAAGAACTGACTCAAAATTTCTTGTGTATTTGATTCGCTGTAACTTAATAATAGATCTGAAATTAATGACAGGATAAGGAATTGCTTGTTTGTCAGCTTTTCTTTGACTAAATAAAGAGGCATACAGTTAACTATACTATTAAGAGATATACAACTAACTATACCTGTAACTGTAAGAAGTCTTGTATATATATATATAATTGACGATAGACAAAGGAGGAGACTTATAACTAAAAAGAAAAATGCTTTGAAGTCTGCTGTGCTGTGACGTAATATAAGACCTGAAATTATCGATAGGATTAAGAGTGAGAGGAGATCTGACTAATCTCGTTTGTGTGACAACACGAGGTTGAAATTAATGGTGAGAGAAATCTGACTAATAAATTACTTGTTTATGTAGTGCACTGTGACGTAATGAGAGTTGTGAAAGAATTATATATCATGGGAGAGGTGAGTGCAGTACTACAATATCGGACGTTCTATAAGTGGCGAGCTTTAGATGTAGCCACAGCAGGCACTGTTATATGGGACAGTTTATTGTCAGTCAAGATGTGCTTTACTGTGTGAGATGACAGGTAGATAATCTTCGTCATAATTTCTTCACTACCCCCCTCATCGCCCCAAAGTTAGGATGCATAATCAACAGACATAAAGCCCACATATAGATGTTAGGACCTTAATATAACTTAAAAAAAATATTAGGACTACAAGATATTGACCTTTGAGCACTTGAAAATTAGGACTAGCAGGATTTGGTTTGTGTATGTGCTTATGAAGTACAGGTCAATAAAAACTATTAAAAGGGCTGGCCACTGGGCTAGAGTGGAAGATGTCGAATTTACAAAGACCAGGAATAACTGGCTAGTGCTATATTTGGTTAGTCGATATTCAGCGCTCTCAGTATTGAAATGTGACCCTTATTTACGCCTTGTAGATATTCAAGCTGAATATCGAAACTTTAGTCTCACTATTTTTTTCTTCTCTCCCTCTTACCACAAACACACGTGGATCACATATCGATATACGTAACACACTGAATAATTTTTCTTAGTCTGATTTCGCTTGTTCACAGAAGAATTAATATCGGCAGACTGCTATTTTTATCAACTGTATGAAGAAAACCTTAGTACGCTGTGCAGAGTAATTCCTAGTACAAAACAGTTCATAATGCAATGTTAATTGTTCATTGTAAAATTACTGATAGAGAACTGTACTTATTGTAATTTTAACTTACTATAGTGTAAAATGGATCCACAGAGGAATATGGCACTGCTATACAGACATATAAGTACAGCTTTGAGACAAACATGATTATGAACCAAACATTTTCCCACGTCTTTGACTTGGAAACAATTCAACTGCTTAAAAAAAGTACATATAGTTAAATTCGCCTGACAGGCAGGGATTAGCAGGGTATTAGCTTTGAACCACTGGATGGTTCATTTGCTGGGCTGTCAAGCAGCCAGGCAAGTTGGCAATTAAATCTTTAAGACTGTTTCTGGACCTTATAGGGTCTTAACACCTGTTCTTACTGGCCCCTGTTTATGTAGGGAGTGTCAGCTGACAACTGCCAAACTGTGGTGGGACACACATGAACACTGGTCAGACAAGAATTTAGAGCAGATAAAATAGAAGGGCCAGGAATGTAAAACTTCAAAACTTTTATTATCACCCTTGCTGCCCCTTTCCTTTTTGGAGATTTTTGCTTTATTGTTATTATTATTTGTTTTGTATAGAACATTGAGCTAGAAACTTAGTAGTACAAACTGAGTACCTTTTATCTTATTCTTAATCGTGGAGCTCACCCTTATACTTGTAGGGCACTTGTACAAAGGCAGTGTGTCTTGCATCTTAATAATGGAGCTGACCCTTATAGTGCTAAGGTACAAAGACAGTGTGTCTTGCATCTTAATCAGTATCTTGCATCTTAATGCTAATAGTGGAGTTCACCCTTATACTTATAGTGCTAAGGTACATAGGCAGTGTGTCTTGCATCTTAATGCTAATAGTGGAGCTCACCCTTATAGTGCTAAGGTACATAGGCAGTGTGTCTTGCATCTTAATCAGTATCTTGCATCCTTATAGTGCTAAGGTACGTAGGCAGTGTGTCTTGCATCTTAATCAGTACCTTGCATCTTAATAGTGGAGCTCACCCTTACAACGTTAGGGTACTTGTACAAATGCAGTCTGTCTTGCATCTTAATACTATTAAGATAATAGTGGAGCTGACCCTTATAGTGCTAGGGTACATAGGCAGTCTGTCTTGCATCTTAATACAATAATAGTGGAGCTGACCCTTATAGTGCTAGGGTACATAGGCAGTCTGTCTTGCAAATTAATCATGGATAAGATAGTGGTAAAGTCTCAAGAATGTACTAGAGGGAAAAGAAAAACCGACTCGGAAAGAAACCTGTCCTTGTCATTGAAGTTGAACTTACTCGGAAAAGCACAATTTTGAGGTGATGGTAGTAACAGTGAGTAGGCTATGGTTATTATCATGGTTTGGTGGACAGTAAAATGAGTAGAATACTCACTATCATAATATGATAGTCTTAAACTTTTTAAAGCTTTCAGTGAAGAAGTAGGAACTGATTGCATTAAGTGAATAGAGTATATATTTTCTAAAATATTATTGTAATGAAGTAATAGAGACAGGTATTTGCAACATGAATGAAGTAAATATAAAATGGGTCTTCTTATAGTAAATATTATTGGAATGAGTTAATAGACAGGTGTTTCTAAAATGAATGAAGTAAATTTTAAATGGATCTTCTTATACTATAGTAAATATTATTGTAATGAGTATAATTGTAATAGAGATATATATAAAATGAGTCTTCTTATATAGTAAATATTAAATGAGTTAATAGAGACAGGTGCTTGTAACATGAATGAAGTAAATATAAAATGGGTCTTCTTATATAGTAAATATTAAATGAGTTAATAGAGACAGGTGCTTGTAACATGAATGAAGTAATGGGTTTTCCTATACTAAATGCAGTGATAGAAGGGAATGAGTGCTTTAAATGTAAATGCAGAATAAATAGTAATCTTAATGTGAATGCAGTGGTAGGGAATGAATACTCACTGTGACTGCAAAGTACAAGTAGTATTAAGGTGAATGCAATGAGTAATCTTAATGGAAATGCAGAGTAATTAGTGAATGAGTAGACTGTTTTACATTTTATTCAAGATTCTAGTTCTACAAGTATTCTAAAGACTAAGTAGATCATCATAACTCTGCAAACACTGCATAGGCTACCAAGCTTCATAATAGTGTGACTTGGCTAGCTAACATAAAATTGTAAATACCAGTAATATTTGAATATCTTCCACAGTATAGTTGTGCTAGCTCACATATAAGATTGTCTATATTAAATAATCAAATATGTGAAGCACTGAGATGATGTAGTTGGCTAGCTAAGAAATTAGATATTTGAAGCATTGAGACAATATAATTTGGTTAGCTATCATAAGTAGTTTATAATGCAGCTTGATTAAACATAAGATTGCTTGTAGACAAATAATATGAAGCATTGAGACAATATAATTTGGTTAGCTATCATAAGTAGTTTATAATGCAGCTTGATTAAACATAAGATAAGATTGCTTGTATACAAATAATATGAAGCATTGTGACAATATGACTTGGTTAGCTATCATAAGTAGTTTATAATGCAGCTTGATTAAACATAAGATTGCTTGTATACAAATAATATGAAGCATTGTGACAATATGACTTGGCTAGTTAACGTAAGACAGTCATATACACATATTTGAACTTGTTTATAGCGTAGTATGGCTGGTTTTCTATGTACATTTATTTGAAACAGCGAGGCAGTATAGCTTGGCTAGCTAACATAAGATTGTTGGTGTTTAGATATGTGAACTTGTTTACAGAATAGCTTGGTTAGCTAACATAAGATTGTTGGTGTTTAGATATGTGAACTTGTTTACAGAATAGCTTCGTTAGCTAACATAAGATTGTTGGTGTTTAGATATGTGAACTTGTTTACAGAATAGCTTGGTTAGCTAACATAAGATTGTTGGTGTGAACTTGTTTACAGAATAGCTTGGTTAGCTAACATAAGATTGTTGGTGTTTAGATATGTGAACTTGTTTACAGAATAGCTTGGTTAGCTAACATAAGATTGTTGGTGTTTAGATATGTGAACTTGTTTACAGAATAGCTTGGTTAGCTAACATAAGATTGTATACAAATATTTGAAGCATGGAGGCAAGAAAAAGCAGCTTATCACATCGTGAGATCTTTTGTAACAGAAGACTTTTGTATGCCACGAAAACAAAAGCATTCAAAAAATATTTCACTTCCTCTAACACATGCGGATTTGCAAGGGGAGCAACAACTAGTTTTGCGTTGTCTCCTCCATATCAGGATTGTTAGAAGCCATATGGTAAAATCTGGGGCTCATCAAACGGGGTCAACTATGACTTATGGGTCTGTACTAAATTATCGTCTGGATCATAGTGTTATTGCGTGGTAAAGCTTTGTCTTTTATAAATGATCGTCACTTAAATATAGAGTCGTGAACAAAGTGTTGTACATGGTGAAATATAGGTATTCCATTAAAAGTCACTTGGGCTAATTGTCATGGAGTACATGTTTGCGTGTGGCCCAAATTGGTCTTTCAAAATGATCATCATTTAACCATTGTGTCATTAAGTACGGTTGTTTTTGATTAGATCGGCTTGTTTCAGAATTGTCACCACAGTTCACGTGACCTTTTTGTTTATGGTCTGCAGGTAAATACCGTTGAACGTCACAGATCAGTGCGCCTTATGGGATAGAGAACTATGTGAGAAAATGCATAACTTTGCTTTGGCTTTAGATGTTTAGATGATTGTCTTCACAATTTATAAGGTAACTTTTGTGTGTGGAGGGGCGGAGGGATGCGTTCTTACTGTGAGCACGTCGCACAAATCTACTGCTGTTTTAATTGTTCATGTCTTTGTTTATTTTCATGGCTCGCTCTTTTTATTACTAGCGTGCAACAGGAAAAATGATGAAGTAAAGAGGCAATAGAAGAAGCAGCCAATTAAACAGACGTGATGTTAGTTGAATTTCCTGCTAATACTCCTGAGACAACAGACACTTGTTTGGTTAGACTTGAAGCAATCGATGCCATAACGGGATTGGAGCCAAGGCGCACAGATCAATGGAGAGGTGTGTCAGATGGCTCAAGTCCCAAACAATGAGATCTACCTACAAAGAAGATGAAGATTTGCACCTGCTGTGTGTTCAGCCTTAAGGGCGGCCCACCTTTGGTCGAGTTTAGGACAATCGTGTTGGATCGTCACAAGCAGGCGATCTAAAAGTGGGCTTGGAATGCGCATCAAGGTACGCAGTCAAATTACAAGGTACGCATTGAAACTGCCCCTGCAAAGTACGTAAAAATGGTTCTGACAAGGAAGGCAGTGGCACGTTTTCTTCAAGGTACGCAGTAAAATGATTCCTTCAAGGTACGCAGTGAAATGATTCCTTCAGGGTACACAGTGAAATGATTCATTCAGGGTACGCAGTGAAATGATTCTTACAAGGTATGCAAGAAATGATAATTAATGAAATGGTTTTCATAAGGAATGCACTGAAATGTTTCCTAATATCGCTGAAACGTGACCTTTGGCATACGAATTCTTTTTGGAAAAAAAATTGTATTAAAATAAGTGCTTTTTATTCTTATCAGTAATAGAAGAATTGAGTATGCGTACTGTTTAACTAATTTATTATTATCAGTTATAAGAAACCTATATTAAATGTCTGTGAAAAACAAAACAAGAAAACCTATGTATGGCCATAAACATGAGTAGAATAGCTAGAAAGGAAAGTTACATTTACCGGTAACAAACACCGTACCAGAGGAATGTCAGCTAACCAGGAACTAAAGGAATGAAAATCGAACAGTGACACAGAAGTTTTAACTTTTATTTTTACATTACAGTGTAGGGAGAATCTTTAAATTTTACACAAGTTTACAATTACGTTTTTCTTTACTCTTTTTTTATACGCTTATGTTCATATACATTCAAAATTTTATAAAAGACGTTAAGGTGAGGATGTCTCATTTTATTTTAGTTTGAAAATACTAATTAATATTTAATTTTACGTGCTGCAGAAACCTCCAGCATTAATTGACGAACTTTATGCAATAGGTCGCAGTGTTTAAATTCATTCACGCCATATCATCCTTGCATGTTTAAATCAGCTGATCAGTTGGGAAAGTTTACATGAGTGGGTCACAGGAAAAAATCACAGCAGATCAAAGGTATGGTGATGTCGGCGGTATTTAGTGTTAAACTGATAGTTATATAGAGAATTAAATAAGAGAATATAGATAAGTAGAAAAGTAGGTAAATAGATACCAAGTTAATGGTATGGTGACAGCGATTGATAATTAGTTAATCGATAGTTAAATATAGAGAATATAGATAAGTAGAAAAGTAGGTAAATAGATACCAAGTTTATGGTATGGTGACAGCGATTTATAATTATAATTAGTTAATCGATAGTTAAATATAGAGAGTATAGATAAGTAGAAAAGTAGGTAAATAGATACCAAGTTTATGGTATGGTGACAGCGATTTATAATTATAATTAGTTAATCGATAGTTAAATATAGAGAGTATAGATAAGTAGAAAAGTAGGTAAATAGATACCAAGTTTATGGTATGGTGACAGCGATTTATAATTATAATTAGTTAATCGATAGTTAAATATAGAGAGAGGTAGAAACGGAAGTAAATGTATACAGAGATGGAACGGTAGTTGAGTGGTGTCTCGATGTTTTTATATACATTCATTTAGGACAATGACGTAAGCACAATGGCCAGTGTTTCAACCAATCCATTTGATGGTTCAGTTTGTAAATTACATACAGAGAACTGTCTACAAAGAGAGAAAGATAGAAATCATTTAGAAAGACCTGTAGCCAAAATTTGCAGGTGGACGGACAGTTGGTAGGCAGTGAGATAGACATTCATAAAAAGAGATAGACATTCAACTGAGAAGATTATACAGAGAGGAAGGAAAAAATAAACAGAAAAAGAAATAGATAGAACAGGCACAGACAGATATGACCGAAAAAATAACAGATATAACAGGCGCAGAGCGATATGACTGAGGTAAAAGGGAGAGAAAGAGGGGTGGTGGTGGTGGAGAAAGTAGAGATGTGTGGCTAACAAGTAACATTGCAATTCGGACATTTTTTAGGGAAGGAATGTAGTTTGGTGTTCTTTAGGGAAGAAATGTTGTTTGCTGTTCCTTAGGGACGTAGTGTAGTCTGATGTTCTTTAGGGAAGAAATGTTGTCTTATGTTCTTTAGGAAGAAATGTTGTGTTCTTTAGGGAAGAAATGTTGTCATGTGAGCGTTTTCACTGACTTTAATTATGAAGCACAACATGGGTACTGACTATAAAACAGAACGTTTACTATGATACAGAATATGGGTAGTGACTATGATATAGAGCATATTTACTATGAGACACATGGGTAGTGACTATGATGTAGATTGTTTATAGGGCATGTGGCTTTTATAGAGAAGATCTATTATACATTATGGATACCGTTTAAATTATACTTTATAGAGGATAGATACTAAGATACTAACACTATTTGCTGCAATTTCATGTAAAGACAAGAACTGTTGAATACAGACAAATTTGGCTGAGATTTAGAGTTACAGGAACGATGGAAACTAGACTCATGCGTGCTGTATTTGTATAACTATTCGCTATCTCCTAAACCATCCTGTAACACTCTTAGAATACAATAAAGACAAGAGTACATCGGAAGAAACACACATAGTGCCCTTGACACACGCGATATACAGTATATACAATATATACGCGATAAATGGACCCATAATGTATATGATCAGAGACTCTGCACTTACAACAACTGCAGGCCAGCACTGCTCTAAGCAAAGACTTAAGACCATGTTACGTTACATAATTCAGGACAGTACTGCTCTAAGCAAAGACTTAAGACCATGTTACGTTACATAATTCAGGACAGTACTGCTCTAAGTAAAGACTTAAGACCATGTTACGTTACATAATTCAGGACAGTACTGCTCTAAGTAAAGACTTAAGACCATGTTACGTTACATAATTCAGGACAGTACTGCTCTAAGTAAAGACTTAAGACCATGTTACGTTACATAATTCAGGCCAGTACTGCTCTAAGCAAAGCTTTAGGACCAAAGTGATAAAAAGTACGAGACCAGGGGTCTCCTAGATAACAGATAATTACCGATTGTGCGTCACTAGCTCATGCACATCCAGAGGTGGCGAACGCTGTCAGCACGGATATTTTTTCTTTATGCTTTGGTATAAATCCGTGTACATATCATTGCGTTTTATTACACATGTACTTTAAGGGAAATTTGTCAACAAGATTACACTTAAGCATTCGTCTGACCTTGAGGGGTTTCCGAGCTCCCTCCAGTGTCATAAAAGTGACGCGAGGCGATGACATTTCAACCCAGAGCGCCACCAAAGCCTTGTTACTTGATATATGTAGGTATACCACTCTGCATAGATTTGCTATACTCGTATACTCGTCGCAAAAAAAAAACCCTACTAAGTCGGGAGTGGAGACCACAAGTGACGTCACTATGTCTATTCGCTGTAGCGGATTCTAGGTTTGGCTCTTCAATTTTTATATTTTCAACTTGTTTTTGTGCCACGTTCGCTGACTGACCAGACTGTGCTGCCATTCATTGTGTGTTTTGGAAACAATCTGGATACGTGCTTCTGTTTGTTTATTTTTATTTTTTTTGGCGCGAACATGATGTCATGTGGTAAGCTTGCAAGCCTTCTGCGTCAACTTGAGTTATCTCTGGTAAATGGCCGCAGGCTGAATACACACCACGTATGGGAAGGGAAATAACTCTCACGATGAGTGGAAAAATAACAAATTTTCCAACATATAGAGAGAATTGTGGGGAAGTACCTCAGAAACAAGCTTCTCAGTTCCTTAATGGTTTTAACTGTCATACTATATGATACAAGTGTTTTCATGAATCAGTTTACCTTAGGTTGCGTTTGTATGCTATGAAGATTGAAACAGATAACATTAAAATTGAAAAAAATATCCTACCTGCCTCCTATCAAGTCCAAGTGCAGGTTTCCCATTCATAATCAGATGTTTGCAACCTACTAACGTTGTTAGGAGCATTGGAAGGATGACACATCATCCGATGACTGGAGGACCCTGGATACGGTGTTTACCTTGTCAGAACATGTTACCTGTGTTGTGATAAAGACAAGAAGAAAAAATGAATGGCAAACTAAGTATTTCAAGTGCTTCTTGATTTCTTAATTCAAAATTTGATTCTAAACCTTTTGGGAACACTAATTCTTTGTTTGAAGTTTAGTGGTATGGGTAGATAGTGTAATTTGTTTGTAGGTGTATTTAATCATGTGTGGTTTGTTGAAGATAAAGATTGAGAAGTATGGTACATTGCTTGACTAGGTTGTTTATACCATACTGGCTAGCAAATGCTATGTTTTGTAGCCATATACACAGGTAGCTGCTGGAGTTTCTAAATTGTGACAGTGTCAACATTTACAACACTAGGCCAAATATTTGCTATATGAAGTTAAATGAATTTAAATCAGTCTTGGATTTTTTTATATTCAATTTTGTAAAAAAAAAAAAAATGTGGGATTTACTTTAGTTGTGTGCAGTAGTTATATTATTTCATCTGTTTATTTCCTCTAGTTATGTTTCTTGTTATTTCTCACATTTGTAAGAAATGATTATTCTGGTAAATATCCCTTATGTTTGTGTGAAATAGTTATCATTCTAATAAGGAGTTCTTATGTAAAGGTTATCATTCCAATAATGATTTCTTATATTTGTGTAAATTGGCAAATATATATGTCATGACTCTTTATATTGAGGTTTTAACACAGTTGTTCTTTAAGGTTAATGATTTCTTTAGATAAATTGTTGTTCTTGAAAGTTAATAGTTTTTAAAGTTAATAGTTGTTAATCTTATTCTGTTTATATCCAACTCAGTTTTCTTTATTCATATCAGAATTTATTTGCTACAGTTGGATATTCAATTTTATTAGAAGTAAGGTTTCCTGTTTGCTGTCTTAAAAAAAGAATAGAACTTATTTGTTTCTCATTTATGCCGAGAATCATTAATAATTAAATAATACTAATAAACTTAACTGATATAATCTACAGATCATATTAAATTGCTAGCACATCAGCATTCAAATAGTTTAATATTCTCTTATGCTGGCATCAGTTGTTATGCAAAGAAAGAAAGAAGTACAACACACACACACTGATATGCATCCTGTTTTCATTCACTTGTAAAGTTATTTTGGGCTCTCTTATTGATAAAAATGCTATGATGCAGTTGCAATGTGTACACTATCTAGATTTGATTATCCTTACCTTGTGAATAATAAATGATGGCTCTAGGAATGTGTCCTGCCTTAATTCAGTTATGTGGAAGATTGAGGTGGGAACTTAAAGGGCACTAGGGACATGAACTTGGTGATGGTGATGTAGGGTGATGGGAAACTTGAAGGACAAAATAGTTGTGTGCAACTTTTGCTACAGGACACTTCTCTTACAGTTTACACTCACCCCCTTTTGCAAACTTTCCCATAAATGTCTTGATTGTAAAGGAAACAACATATCCTGATGACCTGGTCAGGTTGTGACTCGTTCTATCACCATTCAGGGATTGAGAGCTTATCTTGCTTTCTGATGTGTTACTTCAGACAGTGTAGCAGAGAGTACTGCAACTAGCCCTTCTTCCTATTTAAGCTGGAAGTATTGATAACTAAGTTATTAGGTGGAATTCAGGAATTTTAAAATTAAAAAAAAAAAAGCCAGGGACATAATTTAGTACATTACAAATCAAAGTACGTCAGTATTAGTAACATTCTGAACCAGGACATTTGTTGATAACAATCTAAGACCAAATATGAATTAGTAACATTTTGTCTCAGAATATTTGTAATTAACATTCCGAGTTTGAGTATATGCTATTAACATGCTGAGCCAGGACATATGTAATGTGTTTGATCAAATAAACAGGATATGTAACTATTATAAATCAGGATATAACAGTCTGATTCAGTGCTTTACTATGTACAAGTTCAAGCCTAAAACTGTAAGAAAGGAAAACTGGTCAATGGGGTATTGATTTCTAACATGAAAGGATCACTCTATCCCTTTGGTTTATCACAAGTTTATGGCACTCCTTTTATTTCCACTCTTGCTACATGAGCAGTTGTCATATTTTAGGGAGTGGTCTTCCCTTGTTTAAGTACATGTATTGTGAAAGTATATGAGAGAGTTCACATACACCAGTAAGTAGTATAGCAATTACTATTTCCAACACTATGAACTTGGATTTCATTTGTCACACACATATGAGGTTTTCATTTATCAAAATATATTTTTCAGTTTCAGATTATTAAGACTTTGTAATTAGTAATTCTTAACTAGATTGCAGTTGTCACAGGTAAATAATTTTACAGTTGAGAAATAGATATTTCTGAAGTGATTAATTTACTCTCTGCTGTATGTGAAAATATTCTAGCTTAATGATAAGAACATTTTAACTATATAATTATAAACTAATTATATTTATATTGATATGCCTGTAGGCCTATAATTTTTGGAAATAAATTTATTAGCTGAATGTAGTCACTTTAGTGTGTTTGATAAAAAAAATGATGTTTTATGATTATATGCTGGTTATTTAACTTATGAATGCATAGTCCCTTAAAAAGTATGTAATAAAAAGCTTTTTCACTCATGTTGCAATGAAAGTTTTAAGGGTACTCAATGGCAGTCAGTCATCAATCAGTGAATCATTCAGTCACAATTTGTGCTGATACAGTGATACTAGTGATAGGAGTAATACCTATTTAATAATACCAATACTACCAAAGCCCCAGAAAAATTAAAGTTAGAAAGAACAATAGCTAAAAAGGTTTTTCAAAGTGGAAGAGTTATAAGTTTTAATGAGTATGTAAGGTAACGGCAGACCTAATTCAATGTTCACAGAGAGAGAGAGAGAGAGAGTCCTCCCTGCCTGCAACTTCAGGGAAATAATTCTACACACTCCTGATCTTGCTGAACATAGCAGCCAACTCTATGATTCTACACTTTATTGCTGATATGCGATTTTCTCAACCAGACTGTAAAGTTCCGGTCTTTAGAATTCATTTCTTCATTCTTGTTTTTGATGCCATGACATTTGTTCTCCTATTTGATCTGTAACAAATTGACCTCTGACCATATATTAGCAGCAAAAGAATGTTTTTGGAGAATTATTAGTATTTTATAAAATTTTATTTTATTAAAACTTATAATTTATTTATTTCTTCAAGAAGCCTCCAACATCAATGAAGAGATGAATATCATGTCTTACTCTTACTCTTAGTTTGTGAAAAGAATGGTGGAATGGAAACAGTAAAGAATGGAAGCAAACAGGACAGTAAATGGATTGTTAGATACTTTTTCACACAGTGAAACTATTATGAATGTGCAAGACAATGTTGGTGAAGATAAGGTTCAGGAGCATCGTCTGCGTCGCATGGAGATTGAATTTGGTCGAGCTCGCTTGGTTGCTCGGCCTTGGGAGCTTTTCCAACAGCCAGTTCTCATCTTTCCTGCTGGCCATGACCATGAGCCTTGTTATGGTTCCTGCCCATCTGTGTTTTCAGATGATAATGCAGATTCTGATTGGGAGACTGCAAGGTCAGGATTCAGTGTTACTCCCTCCTCTGATAATGCAGACACTGATTGCGAGATAGAAAGGTCACAGCTGAGTGCCATTCCTTCTTTTGATAATGGAGGAACCAATTGGGAGACAGAAAGTTCAAAACTGAGTGTCACTCCTTCCACTGATAATAGTAATACTGATGCCGATTGGGAAACAGGCAGATCAAGACTGAGCGTCACTCCTTCCACTGATAATAGTAATACTGATGCCGATTGGGAAACAGGCAGATCAAGACTGAGCGTCACTCCTTCCACTGGTAATAGTAATACTGATGCCGATTGGGAAACAGGCAGATCAAGACTGAGTGCCACTCCTTCTACTGATAATGCTGACACTGATTGGGAGACACAGAGATCAGGGCTAAAAAACACACCTCCCATTGAAGATGCTGAAACTGATTGGGAGACAAGGAGATCAAGGCTAAAAAACACACCTCCCATTGAAGATACTGACACTGATTGGGAGAGACAAAGATCTTGGTTAAATGACACACCTTCTATTGATGATGCTGAAATTGATTTGGAGACACAGAGATCTTGGTTGTATGATACATCTTTCATTGATAATGGTGATACTGAATCAGAGACTGGGAAACCACAACAAAGTTTAGTGTTGTTTGAGCTTGTCCCAGCACAGTGTTTAAGCGAAGAAGACTTGGAAAGAAATTCCAGTGAATGGGTACCACACCGATTTGATGTAATCACGCCACCCTATGATTATATTCTTGAAGACAGCTGTTGTCTTATAGAAAATCCTAATGCTAGTTCTAATTCTATGCCATTGTCTCCTATTTATGAAGAGAGTGGTATTTATTCAGAGGTTAGCTCCCCTGGAGGTGATGTGAGTTCAAAATATTTGATTAAGTGTGCTAGTGAAAGAGCATGTACAAATTCTTTAACTTTAAACTCACTGAGTTATTCTGGCAAAAACATTTTTTGTCCAGAAAATGATGGCTTATACTTGGTGCTGACGATGAATCCTGAAAATAATAGTGAGTCTTTGAGAGGCATTGAGAATTTAACCAGAGATACAATTGAGTCTGTGAGTGGCGCTGAGAATTTAACCAGAGAAACAAGTGAGTCTGTGAGTGGCATTGAGAATTTAATCAGAGAAACAAGTGAGTCTGTGAGTGGCATTGAGAATTTAACCAGAGATACAGAGTCTGTGATTGGCATTGGGAGTTTAGCCAGAGATACAAGTGACTCTTTGAGTGGTATTGAGAATTTAGCCAGAGATACAAGTGAATCTTTGAGTGGCATTGAGAATTTAGCCAGAGATACAAGTGAATCTTTGAGTGGCATTGAGAATTTAGCCAGAGATACAAGTGATAGGAAGTCCATGCAAGTGACAGGAGAATTAAGTGACAATTTTTGGTCTGTACCAGGAAATGGCATGACAAGAGAAATAACCAATAAGCATATGTTCTTGCCATATAAAACACAAAGGGAGAATAAAGATCCACATTTGGCTCACCATTATTCCATGGCAAAAGATTTTGGCTTTCATGGCAGTTTAGATTTGGCTTCAGACATTAAAAGAAAGAACAGTGAGGCTATGGGAGCTTCAGATATTAACAGAAAGAGTATTGTGGATTTCAGTACAAACATGAGTGGTAAGAACAGTTTGGATGTGGTCTCAGACATTAATAACAAAAACAATTTTGATGTGCTGTCTCTAGAACAACACAGCAGTCATAGTTTAAAAACAGATACCAGTGATGTAAACATCTTGATTAAAGAAAGTTGTGTGTTTGTGACATTTCCCCTGGAGTCCTGCACAAATACTAATAATGAGACCAAGATTTTAAAAGATAAAATTGAGCCATTTGATAGTCAGCATGTGAGGATGTCATTAAGCAATTTGGACAAGTTCACTTACTGCAGGGACAAAGATGACAGATTTGTATTAGCAGAGACAAAGCCCATAATTGTGTCTTCAGAAACAGAACCCATGGTAGAATCAACAGAAATAGAACATGCAATTGTGTCATTAGAAACAGAATCTATGGTTGTGCCAAAAGAATTCATTGTTGTGCTACCAGAAACAGAACCTATGGGTGTGTCAGTAGATACTGAACCAATAGTTGTGCCACCAGAAATAGAACCCATGGTTGTGTCAGTAGAAATAGAACCCATTGTTAGGTCATTAGAAAAAGAACCCATATTTATATCAATATCAACAGAATCAGTAGTGTCAGTAGATATAGAACCCATAGGTGGGTCAGTAGAAGCAGAATCCATTGTTGAGTCAGTAGACACAGAACCTCTTGTTGTGCCAGCAGATACAGATCCTGTAGTTAGGTCAGCAGAAACAGAACTCATAAATATGTTCCCAGAAACAGAACTCATACATATGTTTCCAGAAGCAGAACCCATAATCCCACTTAAGTCTGCGGAAACAAAGTCCAGTCACTTTTCTGAAATAGAACAGACATGTTTGTTAGTGGAACATAAACCCATTGAAATTCTGACACAGTTAAAACCTTTCATTGAATTCTGTTTAACTGATGTGTCTGCTGAAACAGAACCTGTAATTACATCATCAGAAACTGGAATTGTGTATACATCAGAAGTTATAGAGCCAAATGTGTTCATATCTGTAGAAACAGAAGCATTAGGTGTTATTTCAGAAACTGAACCAGTGAATATGATAAAATCAGATCTTATAGAAGAACCCAAAACAATGTTGTCAGAATTTGAACCTATAAATGTGTTGTCAGAACTAGTTGTTTCAGCAGAAGACATTTCAATAGAATCAGAAGTGAGCAATGTTTCAAGTGAAACAAAATCTCCCACAGAATTGAAAGATGCAGAGGCAAAAACAAAACAACTGAATGTTTTGGCAGAAACAAAACAGGTAGGTGTTGCTGAAAAAGAATCCACAGCTTTGCCAGTGAATTCAGAAGTTGTACTTGCAGAACCAGAAGCGGAACCTCATGTTTTTTCAGAAACAGAACCTACAGCAAATGTTGAATGTGTTTTGACTGAGTGTGAACCATTTAGTATTACTCCTGAGTTGATAAAAACACAATTCAAAGCTAGGCTGGAAATATCACAACCCAATGGTGTGTTAGCAAAATCAGAAGCCATAGATTCATATTCTTTAAAGGAAAGTAATAACAACAAATGCAGTGATGGTGATCAATATAATTCAGATGACACTTTAATACCTCAGGGCCAGATTGTTTGTAAAACTTTAAAATTAGACAGCAAACTGATTTCACACAGTGAGCAGATTTCAGTCAGCGAACTGATTTCACCCAATGAGCAGATTTCAGTCAATGAACTGGTTTCACACAGTAAGCAGATTTCAGTCAGTGAACTGGTTTCACACAATGAGCAGCGTAACAGTGAAGAGTCAGAATTATTGTCAAATTGCAAAATTATTTCTGTGATAAGTGATCCTGTACATTTGCTGAGTGGGACATCACCCCGAGTGGCGTTTGTAAACTCTGACAAGAGAACAGATGGCACCATTGCTAGGGAGACTGGAACAATGCCAGTAGAAGAATCCAAAGATAATGTTGATAGCACAAAATTATTAATGAATTCTAGAGGCCACCCTGGTTCAGTCAATGATATTTCTGTTTTTGATCATTGCTGTGAAAAGAATATTGACACAGAAATTAGAGATAACTCTTCAACAGGGGTACGTGTATCAGAAACTGTTGCCAAATGTCCCATTAGTGATATTCTTCATGATGGCATTCAAAGTCAGAGCAATTTTTCTGGGAGTGAAACAAAACATTCTTCATTGTGTGCTGCTGAAGATCCTGACAGCATTGCTTCTGGTGACACCACCAATAATCATGGTAACATTACCATCAACCCCACTTGCAACAGCTTGCACAAGAGTAAGAGACAAGTCTTGTCCACCACAATGACACAGCATAGAAAGGTGAACAGCATTAGTCATCTTCTGGACAAGTGGACCAACCTGGATGTACCAACCACCAAACCACCCATCCTAACACCTATCACCAAACCATCTGTTCCAGCATCTCTTGCCAGATCACCTATCATAATGAGGCATATAAACTTATCTGGGAAGCAGACATTATTTTCTGATAATGCTAACAAGAGTTCCATTCTATCAAATCCAGACAGTACTATAAATAACTCTGACAATCACTTAATAGAGCAGGTTTCAGACAGTAAGGCTAAGGGATTTATTTTAGGTGGCACTTACAATAGGAGTGTTGTTGTGAATACACATCAAATGAAGTCCACAGGCACTGATGCTCTAAAGACAGCAAATAATAAATTCATTGCTGATGAAAGTAATGATAATGCACACTCAACACTTCATAGGAAATTAAATTGGCACTCTGATGTTCCTAGGACAAGAATTGATAATGTTCACAGTTTTGTTCCTAGGACAAGCATTGACAATGTTCACGGTGATGTTCTTAGAACAAGCATTAATAATATTCATGGTGATGTTCCTAGGACAAGCATTGACAATGTTCATGGTGATATTTCTAGAATAAGCAATAACACATGCATTAATGATACTAAGCTCAAAATAGATTTTGAAGAGAAGCCATTTGATATCAAAAGGATTGGTAATGAGGTCAAGATTGACAGAGGTTCACTAGCCAGAAGACAAAGGGTTGCTAAGGTTGATATAGTTATGGGCAATGAGGTCAAAGTTGACAACAGCTGGTCCAAATCCCAAAGAGAAATTGTTGCTAAAGATGATACAGCTACATTCCAGGCTGTCCCAACATACACTAGGCCATTACCTACACTGCCCAGTGTCCAGTCTTTAGTGTCCAAATTCAGTCATCAGGTGATTGAAGGAAAACATCAGTATCCAGTTTCGTCTACTCGTCATCAATCATCTAAACATGTGTCCACATTACATCCGAACTCTCTCTCATCAGCTCATCGGCATTATTCTTCTTTGTCAAAATCACTTCCATTACTGACATTGAGAACAGATACTAGTGTAGCATCCTTAAATAAACTGAATCCACAAAGCCACTCACATTGTACACTGTCCACATCATGTTTACCGGTCTTTCAGCAACTATTGTCACCACCACCACTTGCTGTTATTGAACAGGTAATATATACTTTTATTTGTATTATTGTCATATTTTAGCAGTCATACTTACTTTTCCTTGGTTTTACTGTTTCACTGTTAATTGTCACAATATTCATATTATAGCATATAATGTTTAGTATCTGTTGAGGTGCTTCCTAGTTTTGTGTTAAAAAACATTCAATATTTCCTCTTTGTCATTCATTGTAAAAAGTGTTCTCCATAAAGAACCATTATTTTCTGTTTGTCTATCTTTATAAAACTTGTATTCTCCCTAAAGAACCATTATTTTCTGTTTGTCCATCATTTGTAAAATTGTATTCTCTTGAAAGAACCATTATTTTCAATTTGTCTATAATATAATGGTAAAATTTGCATTTTCTTTAAAGAACCATTATTTTAGAACTTGTATTCTCTTTAAAAATAAAATAAACCATTATTTTCTGTTTATCCATAATGGTAAAATTTGTCTCAAATTCATTTTAAAAATTGTATTCTGTTTTTGCTCTTCACTGCAAAATCCTTGAAGACTTTAGAACAATTTAAGAAGAAAACTCTGTTAATATTACAAATATCAATATGTATTAATATTTAATTTTAAAATGAATACACTGAGAATTTATTTGCCATAATTTGTGATGTTGCCACTTAAATTTGAAACAGAATCTGTTGGAATTACACAAATCTTAAAAGAAACGGGCATTAATTTTCAAATTATTTATTATTACTTAAATTAGCTAATATGCATTTGTCACTGGTAGTGGTACTGATAACTTTTTTAGTTGATGCCATTCATTACTTCATAGTACTTTCAGCACAGATGGTGGCTGCTATATACTATATAGTTTTGCATTCATTTAGGTTAAAACTAAAACTAGTAAAAGTTAAAATTGCAGTAGCCCTTATAACTGTAAATGTAATAGAAACCTTAATTTTCCATGCATATTCAGAAAAAAATGAATTTTTTCCTTTGTGTTTTGAAATAAAATTAAATAAATACAAATGTTAAATGTCATGAGGAAAAACAAAATGTGGTTAACCATCTTCAGGCCAATTCTCTCACATTATATATATATATATATATATATATATATAATTTATACATTCATGAAAAAATGTGCACAGTATGATCTGATCTGATCATAGATCCTGAAGTTATAGTCACCTGTACACAAATACATGTAGAACTTTATGTTGTAGCTTTTTAGTGTCTGTCAATAAGAAATGTTGTACAAGGAAGTGGGAGTAGGATTCCAGAAATGTGGCTACTGGATTTTTAATTTTTGTGTGTGTGTGCTACTTTATTTTGTAACCAGCTAAGTCACATACCTTAGGAATTGTGTACAAACCTTTGTGATAGGGTTGTGCATGTAAAAAATATCCTACTCCATATAGGTGTATATGCTTTATACTTATACTTGTTAACTTATAGACAGCTATTAAACTGTATTCACATGCATTATGTAAATTAGTGTTTACAGTGTGTATCCATAAGTAGATATACTTGTAAATAGAACTTAAGTTATTTTGTTTTTAATTTTATATATTTGTTAATTATAGACATTTACTGTTGTGTTAGTTGACTTCTGTTTTGCTTATACTTACTATAGTTAATAAACTTTTAGATATACTTGTAAATAGAACTTAGATTTTTAATTTTTATATCTTTATTGGCATGTGCTCTTTAGTTGACTTATGTCCAGTCTTGCTTATTCTGAATATATTCATAACAAAATAGTGCTGATTACTAATTGAATAATAACCTGTTAATTACCCATTTACCTTGCATGCTCACCCACAGGTAACCAGTCAGACCAGTACTAATCTCAGCCAATCACCTCCATCCCCCACAATTCCCACTCCTCCACCAACACCCATCCAACCCTTTCCTCTGCCCACCTACTTCAGCAGGTCTTTCCCTCCCCAGTATATCAATGGTCTTTCAATGGCACTTCTGCGACTCAGCCGTGGTGGGCCTGTGTCAGATGTTGTGGAAACTATGAATGTAAGTACTGAGTTCACTGGAACTTGCTAATGTAAAAGGGGCATTCACTCTAACAGCAACAATAAGCTGAAAGTCAGATTTAATTAGGCATTCACACAAGCGGATGCTGACACTGTAAGCAGTGAGCACAGTCATGCTAAACTCAGTATTAAACTAAGTGTTAAAAGTCAACTTTATGTAATTAGACTAAAATCACTGACTTCATTAGTATTTACACAGCTGACATTTTTTAAAGTTAGCTTTTATGTGAATGGAGCCAATCACATTCACAGCAATATATTGAAACTAAACTAAAAACGTTTAAAGATACCTTTATTATGGGAAAAAAATAAATCTCCCCTTGTTTCTTATCTGGAAATTCTAGTTCAAACTTTAACTACAAAGTAATCACAAAACTACAGGTAAAAAAAACTACACACATAAGTAGTAAGTTATCATTCAATTTGGATATATGAATGACACTCAAATCTACTATTAGTATTAGTAGTACATGTACTAGTAGTCAACCAAGAATACCTGGTGCTAGATGTTTTGCACCTTTCACTAGGGTGTTAGTGTTAGTAAAAAGTTGCATTTGGTCTTTTATCCATCTTAACCCAAATTATTAAGAATTTATAAATATAAGAAATGAAAAATGACAAGGAATAGAGCTGGTAAAGTGGTATAGAAAGTAGGTTACTAGGAGTTAACTTTATTAGTGTATAATTTAAAGATCCTATATTATTATATAACTCTTTCTTTATTCAAAAAAAAAATTGTTCCAGAAATAATACAACTTAATGATGTGTTGTGAAGATCATAATCAGAAGTTAATTTTGAATTTAACTGAGTTACAATTTGTATTTTTAAAATTTCTGTTGTACTTCATTATATTTTTTAGAGCTTAGTAAGTTTTGTTACCTTCCTTTTTAAAACATTTAAATATTGATATAGAAAATATTTGAAAAAATATGTATGTGCTTTCAGATTTTATTGATCTATAATTCTGTTCTAAATATCTGCTTTGAAGTATGGTTTAGGGAGATTTTTTTTTCCTTTTTATTATCTGTTTTGCACTATGGTGTATATAAAGTTTTGGTGTTTTAAGTATTTTTAATGTGAATGTTTGCTCTTATATGGCTGTGGAGAAGATTCATGTCTTGACAATTTGAATTTCCTATTAAAAGGAATTATAGTTTATTGTTATAGTATTATAATAGTAAGCAGTTTGTTTTCTACTTCTTATTAATATTGCAAATTTCACCTCAAATTTATCACAATGACTTTAACAACTGCAAGCAATAATAATAAATAACAGTAATCTGTTACTGACTAGCATACTCCATAACTTGGGAGAATAAAGTATGCTGTGTGCTTTTCACTTTATTTAGTATTTTTTTTAAAGCTGTGCAATTTTTATTTGACATTTCTTCTATCTTATTCTTAACCTACATGTTTTTGTAAGAAATGAAATGTGAAAAGGGGGAAAAGGTGAGAAAAAGCAATTTGAAAAATATTATTCAACCCTTGCCTGTTTGACCTGTTTTAGTTCTAAAAAGTAAAATAAAATAGTTGAAATAACCTGAATAATAACGATGGTATACTCTTCGATTGGAGATAATTTAGCAAGCCAATTTCCCACTGAAGCAAGATTTGCTTCCCCTGAGGTGCAACAGTCTCTTTGGGGGATTGGTCACAAATCTTTACAGAAGCAAAGTGTACTTGGTCCTTATATCTTATGTTTCAGTTTAAATATTGTATCAGATATTTAGAAACGTACTGTCATATACTGATAGTGTCAGTGTGATATTTTGTGTCAGATATTTGGATGTTGATGTCATAAAAAACTGACAATTACTGAATTAGAATATCTTTACTTTCTGCTGTTGTACAGTGAATCACTGAATGACAGAATGAAATTGTCAGACATGAGACATAATGCCCTGATAGTGATAAAATATTAATGTGCTAATTATTTTGGTATTTAAACTGCTGATATATAATAAATATTCTGGCAAAGTGCTGGCATAAATGACACACTAGTGATAAAATTATATTGTCGAATATCCTGACAAAGTATTGCTGTCATAAAGGATATACTACAGAGACACATGATTTAATAGTATAGCCAGTTACACTGATGTCACATTCTGTGACTAAGTAACATAATCTGAGGACATACACTAGCAGTAATACTGTTGTTAAAATGTATACTGATTAGTGAGAGAGTATCGTAACTTAGACATATATTGATAATATTAATATGCTAAATCAGTGATATTAGCGATAGTATATACTGTGTCAAATACAATGAAGACTCGGCGCACACTATCTCTTGATATCAACTTGATAACTGTTAATGTATCTGGATACAAGTTGATTTAATGTCATAGTTCATAAATTAACTCCTAAGTAACATTGTATGAATTATTACACTCTTTAATAACATTAACAAGCAGTAATGTGGCAACAGTAATACCTTAAGGTTTGAAATATGTTACTAGTCCATCTTTTTTAAAGTATCATTTGGAATGGTGAATTACATTATAATTTATAAATATATATATCATCACTAATTGTAGATTGTACTTTTCCTTTAGTCTGTTTCTTATTGTTTTGATCAGAATGCAACAGAAAAAAATAAGAATCCTGAAAATACTTAGATTCAGATCTGCAGCAAGCTGAAATTTTATAATTGTAAATGTTGGAATTTGTTTCCTCACTCATTAGCTTAGATAATGAAATTTGTTTCCTTACTCATTTGAGTCATTAGCTTAGAAGTTGAAATTTGCCTATGTCTTACTACTTTGTACTCATTTTAAGAAGTTGAAGTAAATGGTAAAATTAGGAAATAAATTTATGGCTTTAGTTAAAACTTATAATAAAAAGTGTTTTCTTTACCTTTGAGTAAAGTTTCCAATATCACTAAGAATTTGCATGTGCTTTCATCTCTGCTTTATTGTTTCCCTGTTAGAATTGACTAGTCATTCACTTGGGAGCCAGAGTAATGTAAATCATTTCTGATTTACTGTTTCACCTGTTAAAATAAACAGCCAGAGTAATGCAAATGATTGACAAGCAGTGTTTGTACTTACATGGTAATTGATATATGTACCATTTGTTCACACTTCACAGGGAAAGTGACACTGAACATCTGCTGATCTAGCTAGCTATTCAGCCTTTCGACACTGGTCTGGTAACATATGGCTTCATAACTAATAGATATCTAAACACTGGAACTTAGTGTTAATTGTGTCTCACATAATTTTCTATTATTTGCTCCATTAAGATGAATTCAGAGGTGTAGCAATGGATTGTGCAATGCACTTGGGCCCTGGGCAGTTTGGGAGGTGGGGCATGGCAGTGAGCTACATAGTTTTATTAGTCCCACCACCACCACCACCACAGGAGCTTTGCACAAAAGGGGGAGGGGGACTTGTTGCTATGTAACTGGATGAATTATACATATTTAACACACTAACTATTAAAACATTAATTATTCCCCCCCCCCTCCTTTTTTCTTCTTCTTTTTTTATTACCAAAATGATTCACATAATGTAAAGCATTGTAATTTGCAGTATAATTTTCATGTCTATTTGACCAGGTTAATAAGATAATTGATACTTAACCAATGTATTTAGTGAAAAATGTACAAACATTGAATATAATGCACATATAAAACCATCAAGCCTTGCACTGATAATACTATTTAGCTGTATCTACCAAAATACCAAAATACCATGCATGAATAATACTAATTACTATTTAGCTGTATCTACCAAAATACCAAAATACCATGCATGGATAATACTAATTACTATTTAGCTGTATCTACCAAAATACCATCAAACCATGCATGGATAATACCTTTTACTAGCTGTATCTACCAAAATACCAGCAAACCATGCATGGTTTAAATACTATTTAGCTGTATCTACCAAAATACCATCAAACCAGGCATGGATAATACCATTTAGCTATATCTGCCAAGATACCATCAAACCATGTGTAGATAATACCATTTAGCTGTATATGCCAAAATTCCATCAAAACGTGTAGATAATACTGTTTAGCTATGTACCATCTAACTATGCACAGAAGATACCACCAAGCCATATGCCCAAATACCATATGCAGCCAGAGAAAAAACACTGAAATTTAGTATCACAGATACCAACCAGCACCATATAATTATGCAACTAATGAAGCAGCACTAATATACACTGTGCATATATGACTAGTGAGCTAGCAACACATCTAATGATCTAGCAAACCAACATCCAGTAACTTGCAATCATATTTATATTGCTACTGAACCAATGCCAAGTTATTTGTAATCCTTATTAATAAAATGATAATGCTATTTTGCTAGTGAACCAGTCTCAAGCAATTTGTAATCATTATTAATAAATTTATTTGAACCAATATCAAGTAATTTGTAATCATTATTATTTTGCTGGTGAATCAATACCAAGTAACTTGTGAATCATTATGTTAGAGGACCAATAGCAGTATATCATTATATGTCTCATTATTTTGTTGTTGTTTGTGAACCAACATATATTGTGTGAATCATTATTATGTAGACTGTTGAGGGTGAACTAATCCCTTATGTATTTCAACAGTATGGCTGTAGATTATTAAAAATATTGATTATTTAAGCACTATTTTTATTTTTGTAAAAAAGAAGTAGTTTTAGTTTTAATGAAAAAATAGAGAGGATTATCTCGAGAATGATTATTTAATCACACTTTTATTTTTTAAAAAGAAAATATTTGTGTTGGCTTAAACCTAAAGAAGACGAGATCAACTGATTATTTAATAATTGAATTATGTCGATATCAAGGTTTTTGACTTGGTTCAACAAACAGAGGGTAATTGAAATAGTGTTTAGAACTGAAGTGTACATGTATTTTGTATAATTTGCTTCGTATGATAAATCAGAGCTTTTTAAACAAAACTTTGTAGTTCCCGTATTTCTATCATTTGTTTTCTTTTTGTGGAAATAAGTTTTAATTATAAATATTAGTTTTTAAATAAATAAAAACAATAATCAGAATAACATACAAGGAAATGTGACATGGCTTAGTCACAAAAATGTGAACTTTACATAAAAAATAGACATATTTTATTTTTAATTTATTTATTTAAAAGTCATTATATTTAGAAAACATCTCTGTTAGACTTTGCACTAACTTTTAAAATTTAGTTTTATGCTAAGCATAGTATGCATATTTTATTTTTGCACCAATTAGTTTAATCATTGCATGTTACTTTCTGCATTAATTATATTAACTACCTTATGTTATTTTACTTTTTGCACTAATTATACTAACCAGCTCACATATTTTACTTTTTGCACTAATTTTCTAAACCACTGCTTTCATATTTTATTTTTGTACTAATTATTCCAACCACTTATTAATTTATCTTTCTTCTAATGCATGCTTATTTTATTTTGCAATGCTCTCTCTCTATATATATATATATTGCTTTCCATTGCCTACAACAATACTTGTTCATTTGCTATAATAACTAATACTATAATAATGTTTAGTCATGACCATCGTTAGTATTGTTTCATCCCACACTCTGTAACAGTAAACACTCCAAATCGGTCTGCACTCCTATCAGTTTGGGCTCTGTCAGTCTCTTTCTCAGTCAACACTAGGTTTTGTTACCACCATTTTCTGTTATTTTCATTCTGTATAATTGAACATCACTTCTCTAGGGCTTACTCAGCAGGTTGGAGTGACAGCTGTGTAGTGTGTGGTTTAATTTTACTGTAGTTGGTGAATTAGATGACAAGAGCTTGATGTCACTATTTCATCTCTAGTTGCTAAAGCATAGTCTATAGTTGGTGTAGTAGAAGCTAATACATATCTGGCTTGCTTATGATAGTACTCAGTGTTACAGGTGATGGGTTGTTTGTTTACATCATTTGTTGTTGATTTGAAACATGTAAGTAAAGGTGTGTTTTTTATATATCTATCTTACAAGAGCTAAAGTGTGTCTAACTTTTATATATAACTATTCACTGCTACAGGTGATGGGTTGTTTGTTGACATAATTTGTTGTTGATTTGAAACATGTAAGTAAATGTGTGTTTTATATATCTATCTTACATGAACTAAAGGAGCTAAAGTGTGTCTAGCTTGTTTATATATAACTATTCACTGCTACAGGTGATGGGTTGTTTGTTGAGATTTGAAACATGAAGTACACCCACACTCATATAGAGGCATGTGTTATTAAGCTATACATGTATATATATTAATGTTATTTGTGTATTAGAGTACTGAGAGCTTCTCATTAGTTCAGTTATGTGAAGAGGTCCAGTATATGTGAGGATGTCCAGTATATGTGAAGAGCTCCAGTATATGTGAGGATGTCCAGTATATGCGAAGGTATCCAGTATATGTGAGGACATTCAGTATATGTGAGGATGTCCAGTATATGTGAGGGCATCCAGTATATGTGAAGAGTTCAGTATATGTGAGGATGTCTTGCTTGATTATTGTTTTAATTTCTGTCAGGACTGAGAAGTCAATTGGGTATAAAATTAGAACAGGTAACAGGTAATTCAGTTGCATACATGGGTACTTGGAAACTATGTTTGCACATTTCAAAGTAAAGGTGAAAAGCAGGAGAACTATTTCTGGAAAATAATTTTGTAAGAATATATGATCTGTAGTGCTGTACACTTCATACACTATATATAATACAGTTTATATACAGGATATTATAAAGGTATTAGTCTATTACAGATTAATATTACACTCCACAGTAGAAAGCAATTATAAAGTTATTGCATGTTATACTCAAAATAGATAAACTGTTGTTGCATATTATACTCAAAGTATGTTTAAACAACAGGAGAGTTGTGCACAAAATCTCAAATTACAGGTTGCTAACAGTTTATTAATGTTTTTTCAAAGTATAGGAAATCAGAAACTACCATGAAAAAATAAGTTTATGAGAAAGTTGTTTTGTGAAGAAGACTTTTTCCAAGTACAGGTTGTCAGAAAGCACTTTGAGTCTATGAGAGAGTGCCATTAATGAATGGGACTTGGGAGGGAGTTTTCAAAATGCTGATTTAAAAGAGTCTGGTGAGAATGCTGTTGCCAAATCAGTTACCAAGTTGAGAGTCACTCTCTACATGTCTAAGCTATAGTTGAAATTTGCACTTCTCACTTTACAATCACACTTTTACAGGCAACAAATGAGAACTTTGTTTACACTCTTCCAACTTTTATGTATCAGTTTATCATTGAGCTTTTTGTCTTAAAATTTGTGTGCTTCTTTTCAGATTGTATGAGGCACCTTCTTATAGTTTTAGTTTGTGTGTCACTTTACATGTAGCATATGACAATTGTACAGCATGTGCCATTTTACAGACAAGTCAAATGTGTCAGTTTACAGCTAACAGAGAAGCAATGTATCATGTGGTCTATGTGCCATTTTACAGACAAGTCAAATGTGTCAGTTTACAGCTAACAGAGAAGCAATGTATCATGTGGTCTATGTGCTGTATAATGCTGAATCTTTGTGTGTACATACAGGTACTTTTAATTGTGAATGCCAAGTGCCAGTGAAAAGAATTTACCACAAATGTGTTTGCAAGTTTCAGAGTTTATTGGACAAATTTTAGCAGTTTGTTGGCATTTATTTGACAAATGCTGGAGCTAGTTAATCATACCTAAAAGTACATGAATAAATGATAATGAGATATAAAATGATATTGATATTATTGTTTAATTATTATATACCCCTTTTTACCTGAATATTGATTGTCATGTGAATAAAATCACCAAATGTGATGTTTAAAATACCTTGAGTTGTAAAATGCACTCACATGTATTATCTTTACTGCTGATTGTTTATGACCTTAATGAAATTATCTTTTGTGACTAAATTTGCATAAAATTAATTCTAACAGCAGTTTTACCAAAGTGTATTTTGTCTACAAAGTCTGAGTGGTACAAAGATAGGATTGGTTTGAAAATGTAGAAAATGTTGCAATTCATACAGCTTGAAAATTATTTTTTAATTCTATCTATAAATTTTATAAGGCAACTCTGTTGCTCTTACCTTCATTTATTTATTTTGAAAGATTAGCACTGAGAAGTGAATTTAAACATCAGGTACTGGCATCCTTACAGCAGGTTACCTGTGCCTTTGTAAATTTATTTTTAGGGCGATTGCATGAGTGTCACTTACCTGCCCACACTTTTCATTATTTCCATATGTCCTCATAAAATTTACCTGTATCCTTTTATTCTTCTGAAGGATTTGCCTGTCTGCCCTGATGTTTGCATATTTGTAGGTAAGATGTGTTTTTCTTCTTGTAGTCTGGAGGAACTAGATGTTGGTCCAGAATAATTAATTTTGTTTGATGGCTTAAAGTCTTATGTACCAAATTAGATATCTTTGTTGGATTTTCTTGGTGGCTTAAAGTCCCTAAGTTCAAGATGTATTTTCTGCAGTTATTCGGGGCAGTTTAAAGTCTCTCAGTAATAATGTATTTCCTGCAGTAATTCCTGGTAGCTTAAAGTTAAAGTCTGAAAAGTAAAAGATATATTTCTTGCAGTAATTCCTGGTAGCTTAACTTTAAAGCCTCAAAAGTAAAAGATATATTTCCAGCAGTAATTCCTGGTAGCTTAAAGCCTCAAAAGTAAAAGATTTATTTCTTGCAGTTATTCTTGGTAGATTAAAGTCTCAAAAGTAAAAGATGTATTTCCATTGCATTATTGTTGGTACTTTTGTGTGTAGTTTGTAAGTTGTGCATAACAGATGATCACTGTCTGATTCTTTATAATTTTGTTTATTGCAGAGAGGATAGCCATACGTTTCTTCTCTTGTTTCTGGAACAAATATATAATTTATTGCTATATATTCATGGCTCAGTTCTTAGTTTATTTATTCATATTTCTACAGTTTTCATTTTGCTCAGCATTCACAATTCAACAGTTATTATTATATGTTCACAACTCAGGAGCTCTCATTTGTTCAGTATTCACAGTTCAACAGTTTTCTCAGTGTTCAAAACTCATCAGTTCTTAATTGTTTAACAGTAATATTAAACAGCTCTTTCTAATGTTCATAGTGAACGCTTTTTAAACAAAATGCATTAAACAGTTATTTGTTTACTGTTTGAAGATCTACTACTACCTAGTGCTTACAACTCAACAGTTCACATCTCTTCAGTCTTTTCAGTTCAACAGTTTTAATGAAGTGTTCTTAACTAAGCAGGTTTGTTTAATGTCTTGTATTTAAAACAGTGTTGTCTTATTTGTTCAGAGTTAGTATACCTTATCTTTATAGTGAACACTGCCATCTTTTACTTGAAAAAAAAATGCCACAATTATTTCATACATAATTATTTGATGTAGTGCAACATTTTACTTCCGTATTTTCTGCATGTATGTCGTCACTAGTAAGGCATATATTTAATGTTGACGTCATCACCGATGTGGTTCAAAACGTATCTCAGTATTTAATGCACACATCGACACTGGTAGTTTTGGAAAAAATAACCTTGCCTCAGTATTTAATGCACACACCTGTGTGTATGCGGCAAAATCCATAACTCAACTTTTAACGCAGACATCAACACCGATAGTGCAAAAAAAAAAATGAGGCAAAAAACTTACCTCATATTTTATGCATTTATCGTCGTCATTGGTGGTGGTGGGGATAGTTACCACGCTGTTGAATGTCAAACATTGTCACTCACGTGGAAAAAAAACCTTGTTTCACTTTTTAAACCATACACCGTTACTGGTAGGATAAAACTTGTCTCTGTTTAATGCAGACACGGTTACTGGTAGGAAAATACTTGCCCCTGTTTAAATCCAGATACCGCCACACAGGTAAGAAAAGAAAAAAAAAATTTGCCTCATTGGTTAATATGAGCATCGTCACTGATCTCGAGTGGTGGTGGTGGAACTTGTCTCAGTGTTTAATACGGGTGTCGTCACTGACATTAAGTGGTAAGGAAAAATCTTGCCTCAGCAGTTCTCTGAATTGGTAACCGCCTATTAGTGACTTCTGTAGAAAATGTCGCCGGCTTTTTTTCTCACTAGAGAATACTTTCATCGTTGTCATCCTTAGAAAATAGTGTCATCACACATTCCCCAACAAAGAAAGATACAAAACAAAACAAAACAAAATATCAACTCCACAACAATCTATCTCCATGGATCCTTTATCTGTAATGTTTTCAATAGCAAATGTTGCCCGCTTTTGTCAGTAGGAACAGAGTTGTCCTCCGTGCTTGAGAATGCTACTGACATAGTCGCGAACGTTTGGAAGCGATGTTTTCTGGCACCGAATCCAGACTTGAAGAAAAAAAGCGAAAGAAAAATGTGAACTTGAAGTTTATAGTAAACACCTTCGTGCCTGACTGGTGAAGGTGGTTAGAGGCAAACGCAGTTAACGCTGTTCACACCTGAACTTGGCGGGTCGTCAGAAATCGTTTTCATTTCTCTGGGAGCGACTGGCGTGGCGTCTTCAGCTATAGCGACTGTTCCAGAGATGGTAGGAACGATTTTTTTTCGTTTTCTCTGCAATTCTTTCATCACGATTTTGTAGTGGCCACCTGTGACACATTGCTGGAGACGAGCGTAAACATGCATTGGACTTGATCCCCACTCTTCTCCGTCTTAGAACCTTTCTGGCATTGTCTTAGAACTTTCCTGGCACTGTTTCGTGAGACTAAGTTACTTTTGGGTCTGAATACCACTCGTTTCCATGGTAACTCAGTCTGATAAATTGTAGGCGCGCGAATTGCGTAATGCCGATAAAGCCTGCCTTGCGGTGAGACCCGATATGTCTAAACCGGATGTGCAAGCCCGTGTTGTTTGTTTGCCTTAAGTAGCGAGATGTATATCTAATCGGATCTGTATGCCTTAAGCCAGGGCAGTGAGATCTGCCTAACTGGATCTAAATGTCTTATCTTAGGCAGTGAGATTTGTTGCTTAACTGGATCTAAATATCTTAGCTTAGTCAGGCAGTGAGATTTCTTGTCTAACTGGAACTCTGCCATGTCTTTTTCGGGCAGCGAGATCCGCGACATGCAACCTGATCGTCTTCTGTTCCTGGTCGGGCACCGAGACCCGACATGTCCAACCGGATCTGTCTGCTTTGTCTTGCAGTGAGAACCAGTGTCGCTAACCTGTCTTTGTATTGCAGTTGATTCAGAATTGTTAACTACACTAACTACTACGAATCTCATCACGAGTCACATTTTCAAGTGTGTTGATTCAATCTGAATGGCAGTGTCCGGATTAATTAGTGAATCGCCATCTCAGATACAGTCACTGCAATGACGAGCAGTGACATGCTCAGTAACAGTGACATGACATGCTCAGTAACAGTGACATGACATGCTCAGTAACAGCGACACGACACGCTCAGTAACAGTGACATGAAACGCTAAGTAACAGCGACATGATGCTCTGTAACATTTCGTCGGTTCTATGTTACTTAAATGTAGACATTATACAGTAACAACCTATTTAATTTTTTTTTTTTAATCTGAAAAGAAATACTGTTCCGTCGGCACCATCTTCCTGTTTGCCAAAGTATTTAATTGGCGCATTTCTTAGTGGTCGGAGAGAAACATTGTGTGCACGTTTTGCTAAGTGTGCACGTTTTGCTAAGTGTGCACGTGTTGCTAAGTGTGTACATTTAAGTAACATAGAACCGACGAAATAGCTGCCATATTGAAAAAGTATTGATAATAATTACTTAATTTTGTTACTAGTAAATGCAATAAAAACTTATTTAATTCAACTAGTACATCCAGTGACAAGATATATATATAATTCAAATTCTAATAATTAAATAATATAATACTAGTACATCCAGTGTCAATTCTAATAATTAAATAATTTCATTACTAGAACTCACATGACAAGATAAATTTAATTCAAATTCTGATATTTATAATTATAATTTGAAGGCCTTTCCTCGCTGGGGTAGAGATTAGTTTCGCTACTGGAGGCAAGAAAGCAGGACAAACGTCAACAATTTTAATTGGCTACAAAGGTGATCTTCATTACTGGCGGGGAACTAAAACTCAGACAGTAGTCTTTGTAGGTGGAGAAAAAATTACACCAGCATTTCGTGGATAATCGTGACGTATAAACCCGACGTTTAGTGGATAAATCTGACGCTTATTGGATAAAATTGGAACTTCTTATTGACGGTGGTGGAGGAAGCAGTGACGCAACACAAGTATGTGGGGGTGGGGTAGGGGTGAAACGCAGGATGCCAGAGTAGGGTTGATGAGGAGTCTCATGGAGAATGGGGACATTAATTTTTGACATAGTGCCTGATAGAATAGGATTTGCTTCATGTTTGAGATTTAGCGTATCTGGCGTCAACGGTGAAATTAACCAAAACCCTGCACTGAATGACCTCTGGTGCAGAAAGGTCAAGCATAATAATGGAACTTAATTCGTCTGCAGAACACGAGATATTGGGGTGGGTGGGAACGCTAATCAGTTTGTGCTGTAAAGGGGTGGGGGTACTTGTTTGGATATTGTGCTTCCAGTGTTTGGGAGGTATTTTTTGTTTCCGAATTTGCCCCCTTCGTACGGGGTTGTAAAAAATGAAAAAAAAGAAGTTAAATTTATCACTGGTATCGAGGGAATCACGTTTTGTAGGTATCGTTTATCAGTAAAACTTGTACGTACACACACACACACATGCGTGCGCGGCGCCTGTATGTTTGAGTAAGCGAAAGTTTAAGTACATGTAATCATCATATTCAATAATCCACATAACTTGGTAACTAACATTGACTTACGATATGTATAAATGGTATCATATATTTAAATGATGACTTTTTCAATCAGTGTTGCATCTTGTATTAGAGCTCAGACTAGGTCTCAATCAGTGTTGTATCTTGTATTAGAGCTTAGACTAGGCCTCAATCAGTGTTGTATCTTGTATTAGAACTTAACTAGGTCTCAATCAGTGTTGTATCTTGTATTAGAGCTTAGACTAGGCCTCAGTCAGTGTTGTATCTTGTATTAGAACTTAACTAGGTCTCAATCAGTGTTGTATCTTGTATTAGAGTCCAGACTAGGTCTCAATCAGTGTTGTATCTTGTATTAGAGCTTAGACTAGGCCTCAGTCAGTGTTGTATCTTGTATTAGAACTTAACTAGGTCTCAGTCAGTGTTGTATCTTGTATTAGAATTAGACTAGGTCTCAATAGTTTGTATCTTGTATTAGAGATTTGACTATGTCTAATGTATTTTGTATATTTTACTAGAATTGTAACTATGTTAAGAGTCATTATTGTATTATATGAAGACTTTGTGTAGCAAGCGTTGGATAAAAGTAAACAGTTCTTGGTTTAACAAGAGAAATGGTTAAACATGTATAAACTGTGTCATATTTGCATTGATCAAACATACACACTACGCCACATGTCTTTCTCCCCCCCCCCTCCCCACACACATTCTGCCTGGATTATTTGTAGAATTTGTTTAAAAAATAATTCAGTCCAAGTGTAAAGTACCGAAAATTGGATTTCAGTCCAAGTGCAGCTTGTGTGTCTTAAAGTGGCGAAAATTGGATTTCAGTCCAAGTGTAGTTGGTGTGTCTTAAATAGGTACAATTGGAATTCAGTCGTGGTGTACATGTAGTCTATGTAACTTAAAGTAGATAAAATTGGATTTCAGTCCAGTTAGTCCACGACACTGTATGTGCTGCTGTAGTGACGTCACCGTCTAACGGGTTGACATACTGACAAACATGCGCACACACCTATACCGTTAGGAGTTTGGCCATGGAGTGGCGTATATCATTTCCTTCCGTTCTGTCTGCGCGATACCTACCAGTACCTGCGCCGTTTTTGGTGCCGGAGAAAGCTAACTGCGCTAAACCGCCCACCTTTGCAGCGCTGCACTGCGCTTTCATTCTTCATCGGGTGAGAGAGGTTATTTGCAGAAACTCAGGAGTTTTAGTTTATTATAATCTCCACCCACAACAGGGATTAGTACAGGGGGGAGGGGGAACGTAGACCGAGAATGTGAGTTAATAATAGTCCGAGGCGGAAGACGAGACTTTGTGCCGAGTGTCGGCAATCGAGAAATAACAAGAGCTCAAGACGAGTGATGAGCAGATTTTAAACAGGTTGTTCTTATAGAGAATTTGTTTCCTCATTGGCATACCTTACGTCATTCTTGTTTTTTACAGCCCTTCATCCAATGCGTTGTTATTATTTGGCAGAGAGTCTTGGGCGGTGAGTCTGAGACATCGCATTCACAGTTGGCGGTCTTTAAAGTTAAAGCAGAGTTGTGTATGATCAGCCTGGATCGCCTGTCCGCAGTGGTCACGACGCGCGTTTGCCTGCAGCGTGTTCTTGCCGTGCACGTTCTTGCTGTGCCGTCGTGTACTGGCCGCGCTAATCGTGTCGTCACGCTGCCCGTTGGTCAGACCTGTGTTAATTGTCCACCCGGGGTGACAGCTTCTTCCTAGAGGCGGTCTTGTGTGTGTTATCGGCTGAATCTGGAATATACCCGGAACTTCAGACCAGCCAACACTTCCAACGAACATATTTCTCAATTGCAGTGGTCCTGTGTGCATTTTTTGACGTTCTTTCAGGCGTGTTCAGCATCCTCTCTCTTTCAGGCGTGTCCAGTTGTGCGCAATCTGGGAAATAGTGTTGAACTTATTGAATGTGGCTAATACCCACGTCACTTTGAACTGTAAACATCTTTATGACGTGTTCAGTTTTTATTTGCGATACATGTATTTGATTTCTTTTTGGGAGAGTTAAGGATACCGAATATACCTTGTAGTATTATCACGCCACATCCCTTGACATTACATAATAGTTCTGTAAGTTAGTAATATTCTGTAGTAATAATGAGGCACTGAATACTTAAAAAAATAATTTGATTTACTCTCAGAAGAAACGAGTAAATATCCCCAAGTTATTTACATGTGTATATAAACACACCCTATCTTGACATACCATCTCAGCTACACAAGGCTGCTGTTAGAAGTGAGATTTAATATTCCTTAGTTTTAAGAATCATTGCCATGGCAGCATCAAACCGGTCAGCAGCAGGCAGGGGCTACATAACCATGTTGGCTGACCGGTACAAACAACCAGAAGTAGAATCCACTTTAGGGCCCCAGAGCCCTGGTAAGAAGATTAAACACAAATCTGAAGAAATCTTGTATTCCTTTACACAGGAGGAGGAACTCCGCCAGGATGGAAGGACAGTGTTCAAATCTCATGAGGAGAAGTCATTCACTGGTAAGCCAGCTTTTGCCATTGTATCACTGTGTCATAGGTCTGCTTTTGTTTTGACTCTTTAATTGCCAGTGTATTTCATTCCTGTCATAAACTGCTTTTGGCCATTTAATTGCTTGCATGTCATAAGTTTGCCTTTGACACATTGCCGTGAGTCATTGTGCCATAAGCTTGCTTTTGACTCTTTGCCATTGTGTCATAAGTCTGCTTTTTACTCTTTCAGTCTTTGCTATTTAGTCATGTGGCATAAGCCTGCTTTTGACTCTTTGCCATTGTGTGTTATTGTGTCCTAGGTCTGCTTTCTATTCTTTGCCATTGAGTCATTGTGTCATAAGTTTGCTTTTGATTCTTTGCCATTGTGAGTCATTGTGTCATATGTCTGCTTTTGACTCTTTGCCATTGTGTGTTATTATGACCTAGAGTCATTGTGTCATAAGTTTGCTTTTGATTATTATTACTATTTTTTAATCCATTATTTTTTTTAATGCTTTTCTTTTAATTTTAAGTAAACTTCACAGACAGTTACATATATACAACTATTACACACCAATAACTCACAAAACTTGAGGGGAAACTTGAATAGATGGCAAAAGATTGTTTCTGCTGAGATCACATTAATGCTGTTCAACCTGATGTGATTTCTCCAATTTGTCAGACCCGATTCATTGATTGCAGAGTTGTGCTATTTTGGTCTAAATATATCTTTGCTCCTGTTGCTCTAATGACTATGATTTATATAATTATTAGATATTTTAAAAAAAATACTAACAATATTTTTTGCATTACCCTAAGTACAAAGTAGCTAATGATAATTATAAAGCATTTATTATTATAAAAGCTCTAAACTTATTAATACTATTATTCCCTTTTACCAAAATTCTCTTCCCAGCCCTCTGTCACTAAGCAAATTCCCTCCTCTCTCACTGAGTAAATTCCCTCCCCAGCCCGTCATCTCTCCCCAATCCTCTGTCACTAAGTAAATTCTCTCCCCAGCCCTCTGTCGCTAAGTAAATTCTCTCCCCAGCCCCTGTCACTAAGTAAATTCCCTCCCCAGCCTTCTGTCACTAAGTAAATTCCCTCCTCAGCTGTCTACCACAAATTCCCTTTCCAAGTTTTCACTACAAAGTAAAATAAGACCCATAGCTGCCTACCACAAAAATAATTTTTCCTTATTAGCTACCACAAAGGTAAATTTCCATCCTTCTACCATGAAGGTAAATCCCCATACAGACATTACCACTTTTAAATCCCCACCCTTACTGGTCTCCAGTTGTGAAAATTTTCATCCATTCTTAGCTGTTTCCATTGTATTGCACAAAAGTTTAAAGTTTACCGTATCTGTTCGAATTCCAAATATTTCTTTAAATTAAGATATTTAATTCTGATACTTTAAACTATTTCTCTGAATAAACAACTGTTTAGATCTTGTGATGAGTTATTTTAATTGAGGTATTTATTTAAAACAGAAACATTGATACTTTACATATTCAATTTGTAATAATATTTAAATGTACACATCCTATTTTTTTAAAATGCTATTCATTGTTAATAAATATATTAATTATTACTAAAAGGTTGTATGCTGTAAGGAAACAACTTTTATCATTACTCCCACACACACACACACACACACCACACACAAAATATACATACCTGCATCAAGAGTGTAAGGGAAGTACTATTTATCTGCTCTTGATGAAGAGAAATTGCAATTGAGTTATTTCATGACTCAGCATGAATAGCATTGCTCCAAATGGGGAAACATTCTAAGCTCCAGTGAGATTTAGGTTACCTTCCCCAGGCAGATAACTCTGTACAAACTTTTCCAACGGACTAACAATAACACCTGGGGTTAATTCCCTTGTGTGATCTACAGTTTGGAAATTCTTTTTATTAATGTTATTACTGAAATAGAAATAACTTCAAAAACTGATAATATTGCTAGTTTTGACCATATTGCATAAACTACAAAGCTCAGCATTTATGTACATGTTTATTGCAGGAATTCATGTTTGTGTTGTTAATTGCAGTATTTCATTCTAGTGTTTATGTTTATGTTTGTTTAAGATTTCATCTCACTGTTGTTTATTGTAAGATTTATTGCATGTGTTGTTAATTGCAATATTTCATTTTTGTGTTGTTTTAACGCATTGAAGAATTTATGTTTTTAATTAATTTTTGCAAGAATTTTGTGTTTTAATAAAACGTCATGTTTGTTTTGTTTATTCCAAGAGTTGTGTTTATATTGTTTTAACACAAGAATTAACATTTGTGGGGTTTTTTTGTGTGTGTAAAGCTTCATTGTTGAATATGTAATGATTTTATATTTGTATTGTTTATTGGGATAATTTTGTTTATTTAGTTAAATGCAAGAAATAAGTTTGTGTTATTCATAGTAAAATCTTTTTTTTTTTTAAGTATTCGGAATCCATTTTATATGTATATTGCCAAAAATATTTTTTTAATTATAAAAATCATATTTATTTATTTTAAAATTTGGATTGCTAGTTGTCATTAAGGCAAACTTTGTTTTTTGCATATTTATTTTAGAAACTGTAAGAAAACAAAGCAAATGTCCTAAAAATTATATTTTTTATATATTATTTATATACATGTATAATTTTAACCACTATGATGAATATTATCACAAATGTTCATTTTAGTCTGACATTATTGCTAACCTTATGACATGACATGACATGATAAAGACTCATATAAAATTATATTGAGCTATTATGGTACTACTACTAGTCACTGGCTGTTTGAACTAGAGTATACTTTATCACTTATCATTTGAAGATTTTATTGTCAGGGCTATTAAAGTACATGTACTTTACTGCTGAACTAGTAACTGGTTGTAAGAACTTGAATATAAAAGAAAATAATTTTTCATTTAAAGGCTATAATGTTTGTGCTATTACTATTAGTGAGTGTTGCAGTGTTAGTCACTTCGTGTTAAAACAACAGTGTAAAGTCCCTTGTCACTGAAGGATTGTATTGTTTGAGCTATTACTTTCACAGACTAGTCACTGGGTGCAGTAATTAGAGTGTCAAATCAGAAGATCCATTGTTGTGTTATTGCAGTATTATGGCTGGGTGCAGTAACTAGAGTATCAAATCAGATCAGTTGTTGTGCTGTTGCAGTATTAATGACTGGGAAAAATAACTAGAGTGTCAAATCAGATCAATCATGTTATTGCAATATTAGGGACTGGGAAAAATAACTGTTTATTATAATTTATTGTCTGCTAGTAACTAGAATGTTAAATCAGGAGATCAATTATTGTGTTATTGCAGTATTTATTATAACTGATTGTAATAACTAGAATGTCAGATTATGAGATCAGTCATTGTGTTATTGCTGTATTATAACTGGTTGTGGTAACTAGAATGTCAAATTAGGAAATCAATCATTGTGTTATTGCAATATTATAACTGGTTGTAGTAACTAGAATGTCAAATTAGGAGATCAGTCATTGTGTTATTGCAGTATTAGTCATTGAGTTCAGGGAATAGAGCAAAGTTATATCAGGTAGCATGGTTCAGTACATTTGCACTTTAAGTGTCATGAAGCTAGGATCATCAATTCTCAGCACGTAAGCACAGAGATTAGGGGTGTATCAAGAGGTGTTAGCCATTGGAAATGTTACACACATTTCTTACACGTTTCACAGTAAATTATCAGACATCTGAGCAGTGAAATAGCCAGGTTTGATTTTCATCTTGGTATAGATTAAACGTTGTAGGTAAAGATTTTCTATTGTCTTAATACTCAACACAGTCACATGTTTTTCATCTTGGTATTGATTAAACGTTGTAGGTAAAGATTTTCTATTGTCTTAATACTCTACACAGTCACATGTTTTTCATCTTGGTATTGATTAAACGTTGTAGGTAAAGATTTTCGATTGTCTTAATACTCTACACAGTCACATGTTTTTCATCTTGGCATTGATTAAACATTGTAGGTAAAGATTTTCTCTTGTCTTAATACTCTACACAGTCACATGTTTTTCATCTTGGTATAGATTAAACATTGTAGGTAAAGATTTTCTATTGTCTTAATACTCTACACAGTCACATGTTTTTCATCTTGGCATTGATTAAACATTGTAGGTAAAGATTTTCTATTGTCTTAATACTCTACACAGTCACATGTTTTTCATCTTGGTATAGATTAAACAGTGTAGGTAAAGATTTTCTATTGTCTTAATACTCTACACAGTCACATGTTTTCTGTGAAATGTTAGTCTAAAATTATGTTCTTTCAGCTTGCTACTTGGATGAGCTAAAACAAAATATTCATATTATTACAGAGTGTTCTGAATAATATTACTATTAATTTACATTATATTATTGCTGTTATGTAATCAGTTCTACTACAATATTAAATATTATATTATAGTTAATGTTTACTGTAGTAGTACTTGAAATTGTAAATTTAATGATTAGCATAAATAGCAAGAATATTTTTATATTTAACTGTAAGAACCAAAGCACAGTAAGCTTTTTTAATTGTAAAATTTTACTTTGCTTTTGTATTTATTAATTATAAACAAAACAAGAAGATAATATTATTACATAAATAATATTAAAATAAAACAAATAAAAAAGTAATACATATAAGAATTATAGTTTAGTATTATATTAGTATTGCATAAATGAGACTTATATTGTTATAATATTTATATTGCATAGTATTAGTAGTGTTAGATAAATTGAAGTATTACATATTAGTACTGCCTGTTAGTATTATACAATTATATAAATAAAAACATTTATATATTACATAAGCATATGATATTATTAATTTATTGTGTAAATAAAACTTCTGTAGATTACTTTTATTTTAATATTATATTAAAATTACATATTAGGACTATTATTGTATTAAATATTTGTATTACATAAATAAAACTTATTTCGTAGTGTTAAATAAATTAAACTATTATATATTAGTATTAATCTTAGCATTATATTAGTAGTACATAAATGATACTATTTAATAGTTGTAGTACATAAAATGTTACATTACACATAAAACTATTACACATTAGTTCTAATTTTATTTTGATATAAATAACATTACTGTATATTAGCATTACATAATTGCATAAATAAAACTATTGCATATTAACATTATATAACTGTTACAGACTAGTTTTTCATAAATAAAACTTTTATATATTAGTATTTCATAAATAAAACTGTTATATATTAGTATTGCACAAATAAAACTATTACATAATAGTATTTCATAAATAAGCATGCTCAGCAGTTTAGATACTTTACATCTCAGTGTTTTAAATGCAGGTGTTGCTTAGTTATACAGGTCTCAATGTGTCTTTTTATTCAAACTAAACAGTTTTTATATTTGTTGAGTTCAACAGGGCTCAGATATGTCTTGTTATTCATATTGAAATTTTGTGTTTATATCTTAGTGAAAATGTTTTGTTAATCTTAATATGTTTTGTTATTTAAACACAACATTTTTGTTTATATCTTTGTGAAAATGTTTTGTTAATCTTAATATGTTTTGTTATTTAAACACAACATTTTTGTTTATATCTTAGTGAAAATGTTTTGTTAATCTTAATATGTTTTGTTAATCTTAATATGTTTTGTTATTTAAACACAACATTTTTGTTTATATCTTAGTGAAAATGTTTTGTTAATCTTAAAATGTTTTGTTAATCTTAATATGTTTTGTTATTTAAACACAACATTTTTGTTTATATATTTGTTATAGTTAAAAAGGACTTGATATGTCCTGTTACTCAAACTCAACATTTTAAAAAAATTTTTGTTCCAGAGGTGCATTCCGATGTCAAGTCACCTCATATTGGTAAGATTCTGCCAGTTTTTGAACTTTTACACTGAACTTTACATTGAACTTTCACTAAACCTTTACAAACTGTAGAGGGTTTTAAATTGCACAAAAAATACCTTTAAATTGCACTACATTAAAACAGATTAGCACACTACAGTTTTCATTAATGTAAGATATAAATTTATAATTGACAAGCATCATATATAATCTCATTCAAGAATTTAACTTAGTTATGGCTTTCTTGTTAAAACTGCATATTTGTTTTAAAGGTAAAACTGTACTTATCTGACTTGATGAATTTAGTATTGACTGATACATGCAAATTGGTTCTGTATTGTTTACAAGAGAAAGCTTGCTTTAATTGTTCTCTAACTGTTAATCTTGAAACCTGTTTCTAACTGTGGTACCAGTTATTTCTTAAACTGAAGTGTTTAATTGTAAGATAATGAATGGTATTGGTAGTAAGTATATGTGTTAATTATTTCACTAACTTGCCTGACAAATGTGAAAAGAATAAAATTAAAATTAGCAAATAAAATAACTTGTATTTGCAACCATTTAGCAACTTTTGCTACAAGCAGTAAACACAATGATTTTTGTTATATGAGCAAACATTTAGCTTTTTCTACAACTAGTAAGCAAAATATTTTGTATTATCAAATATTAAGCACCATTTTTTTTTTTTTGACAAATAGTAACAAAATATGTGATGTATTTAGAGCAAAACATAGTAGCTGTTTTAGTGGATAGTAAACAAAATAACTTATATTTTAGCAAACATTTAATAGTTTATTCTGCAAATAAACAAAGTAATTTCATTACTGTCTACAGCTGCAGGAAGCCCTGGAGGAGATAAATATGGAGCCTCGTTGTGAGTATATCTAAATTTGCCATCTTTACCACAATGTGGTCTTTAGAAGTTTGTTTATTTTGTTTTAATGTGTGCTGAATGTTATTTAGTTTATTTTTTTTTAAAAGGTGAAATACTGCAAACTTTGCAGTGCTACAATGAGTTTACATGAAAGCAGAAAGGGCATGAGCTGTGGTGATTGGTGATCTGTGTTGTAAATAATTAGATCTAGGTAAGTGGCTGTTCAGCTGTAAGCCGGCATGATTTAGCAGGCTGCTATCTATGGGTGGGATGCAAGTGTGACTGGAGGTGGAGTGTGCTAAATCGTGTATGGACATAATGGCCACATTACTACGGGTACCTGTTCTCAATTTTACTACCCAGGTATTAGGCACAACAACGGGTACCCAGGCACCCTGCTAAGTGCTATTAATGAGATCAGTGTCATACTAACAAAGTCTGTTACATTGACAAGATCAGTAACAGAAAGTTTGTGCTACTGAGGAGATCAGTGGCATAGTGACAAAGTCTGGGACTGATGAAATCAATGACATGCTGACCGAGTCTGCAATACTATTGTTGTGCTGCTGGCTTAAACACACACATCAAACTAGAATGAAGTTCAGAGAAAAAAATGTTTTATTTAAAAAAATTACTATCATAATGGTTAATGACATTATTTCATTATGGGTATATATGCTTATAATAGTATATTTACATTAATGTAATGTACTTGTGTCTGCAGAAGACAGTTTATGTTGAGGTTGTATTCCTGAGGTTATCATATAAATGAAAACTGGAGTAAATCAGAAATGTTTCTCTGCTACTTTACTTAGACTGTAACTAAATTATGCAATAAATTTTTCAAGGGATGTAATAATATGTTGATAGTTTTAAAAATTCAGAGGTACAAATGTTACCGAGATGTACAAATGTATACTAACAATGAACATCGTTTGAAAGCTTTGTCGCCACCCCACCTTCTCTCTGATGAAAGGATGATGGTGGCTAGACGACGCCATGTAGGACTTGCATAAATATTATTACAAATCCACACACAGAATACCAAGATGGTTATTTGGCTCGAATTTTATTCTGCATGTAGGTTACGTATTGCCGACATGTTTGCATGTGTGATTGCATACGGGCAAGGGTGAAGTGTAGACAGCACGGACGACACAACGTTTATATGCTCTGAGATTCCTACACTAATTAGCATTTTTCTACTCACATAGCTATTGTCACTTTCTCCTTGTGCTGGGGGTGGGTTGATGGTACACAAAAACACCATCGACCGTCCTCGCTGCTATGATGGCTGCTACAATTTCACGCTCTCGCTGCACTCCTCCTTAAGCCTAATTCTCGTTCTCTCATTTCTCCTCTTCTCTTACGTCTCTCATCTCTTCCCATTACTCAACTAATGGCCAACCTTGCCGTTTTTTCTGTGATATGCCACGCATCATCATGACTGCTTCCAGCAATATACTACCTCTGCAATATACTGCTGTAATATATCCCATGCGCTGCGACATTATACGTCCAAGTAATTACTTCTATTGGAAAATAATCGATCGCCCGCAGTCTTTGCACAAAAAACCCGAGATGACTATCAGTACGATTGGTCCATCTTGATCTGTTGATGGCTTTGATGGTGCGCCTTCAATACAGCTGGGTCGACGTCTGGCACTCTGTTGCAGTGTCCAAGAATTCTCTAGCTGATTGCCTCCCAGCTTCACAGTGTTCTTGGTACAAAAAAAGCAGGGAGAAACTCAGTCAGAGGGTCTTTCCCACCCCTCTACCAAACGCTGCTACATTCTCAATGTTTCTCATTCGTTTCTGTCTCCATCATCCCCTTTTATGCGCAAATTTCTTGTACATCATTTTTACTGAGCTGATTAGAACACACACCCTCCAGCACTCACAGTACTCCCATCCAGCACTGCATGATCCAACGGAATGTCCCGGGACTGTCCACTTCCATTTAGTGCCATGGTATCGAATTCACAGAAAATTCAAAATAAATCCCATGCATGGCCTAATGCTTAGAAAAACAGCCATATATTCTAACACATCTTGTAGGCAGGCCACACGTTCATACACTAATCCAAAATGTCTGGTTAAATGCTTTTATATTACTATACCTTCCAGAAATTTCCAGAGAAAAACTCAAGAAATCATGGCTGCCTAGGCTTTGTTTTTTTCTGCATTCTCTTTATGGTGCATTCACTAAGAAAATTGTTTCTAATTGAATTTATATTTAAGAACTAAAAACTGACCAAATACAACTTCTATCTATTATTAAAATAATTATTTAACCCTAACATAAATAAATAAACAAATGACTTTAATTATAATACTAAAATTACAAAATAAGCATTCACACTCTCTAACATTCTGTCGATGCATGTTGTGGTAAAAAAAAAAAATTTAAAAAAAAAAAAAATCGTAAACAAAAACGTCACAGGTCAAAGGGAGGTTAGAAGGTAAATAAAAAAATAAATATTTTCAAGGTACTCTCCCTTCCCCCCCCCCCCCCCCCGTGACAAATTATAAAATTTTAAGCATTCAGTCACTGAGCAGCATTTGATGAATGTTTTCACAGAGATCAAAAATTGACTAAAACAACATATCACATATGGTGGAGATTACATTGAAGTTTAAGAATAAAAATCAACTTGTTTAAAAAATTCAGTAATTACAAATTATGTTAATTGTAAATTTGTAACATTTATACCTCTGAAAATATTAAAGTTTAAAACTGCACAGGAACTTCTGGGACACCCAATATATCAGTATATAATTTTCAAACATATTATTATACATTCTAATTAATTTTTTAAAAACTGATGCAAAGAAGTATGAACATGCATAAATGAAAAGGTTTAGACTTTCTGCTAAAGCACATAAATTGAATTGCATATAATTAATTGCATATTGCAATTTGAGTGATCAGATGTTTTGCCATTAAAAAAAAAAATCAAACCATTGTACTTTTAAGACAAGCAGGGCTTGTTTTTAAAAAAAATATTTTTTCCATTTTCAAGGCATGACTAATATAATTATAACATCTTTATTTACAGACCTTTAGATTTGTTGTTCCAAAACTTTCTAAAAGAAATTTTATACATAAGCATTCAGTTTCCATGTAATTTGATAAATTAAAATCACATTGCAAATCCTCTAGTTTCAGGTAATTTGAAAGAAATAAAAAATATAAATGAACTCCAACTCAGTGCATTTTGATAGAAATAATAACAATAAAAAAAACCTCTAAAACATTTATTGTGAATACTCCAGTCTTGTTTAATTTGATGGAAATTGAAAAGAATGCTGTAACTTGGCATTAATTAACTATTATTACTCATTAAGTCAGAGAGGGATATTGAGTTTTTCAAGTCACATTAGCTAAAATAATTTGCTCATGAAAAAACACTCGTGAAAATGGATACAGAGCATTAATATCAACAATTTGTTTTTGTTTGTTCTTGCAGTGGAGCAACTACTACAGGCTTGCATGAGCATACAGATTATGTAGATGTAAGTTTTGAACATTTTACCTATTTATTTTCTAGTGAAAAGATTTCACTAATACTAGTAATAGTTACGTATTAAAAATCCTATTCAGAAATTTCTCAATTAATTTGAAATTATATGATGTCCTTTATCTTGTAACACAAGATAATGATATTCTCAGTTTTTTTGTCTTGTTTCTCTGTTTTCCTTTGGACATTTGTCACACAGTATACTTTTAAAATATCTCATGGATCTACATATTAATTAGCACAATTATACTATATAGTTTTAAAATCTCTCATAGATCTATGTCTTAATTGGCACACAATACACTTTTAACATCTTTCATAGATCTACATCGTTAATTAGTACACATCACACTTTTAACATCTTTCATAGGTTTATTAGTATTGTTGCATATTAAAAATAACCTGCAATAATAAGTTAACATTTTACATCGGCTTCATAAATAACCCACAGTACATGAATAGCACCCAACACATATTATAGATTATTTAATATATTTCACAAATAACAAACTGTTTGACTTTGTATCATAAATAACCAGCAGTACACTTACTTGGCTTATTATTTACTTTTTAAAAATTGTGTGCTTATTTGCTTACTATATATCATCAAAAATATACTGTATTCTTCCTGTTTAACTGATTACATATCATAATTCACAACACACTCTCTATACATTATCATAAATAATAAGTGTTAAGTGGTGGCTTTTGAATTAGTCTGTCTGATTTCAGCAACACGTTTCAGAAACATCCACGAGAAATCAGTTTGAGTATGCTCCTCAGCAGCCTGTGCCTGCACCACGAAAAGCAGTAGATGTTAGAAGTGAGGTCAGCCACTCTGAAGCATACACTACCCAAGAAGAGCAGGAAGAAGGGATTTATGAAAATCAGCCTGAGCATCGATCTGATGTTGTAAGGGAATCTGATCGGAATATTGGAGCTGAACTTCCATCTATTGGCATGGCAAGAAATCTGCGAGAACGTTTTCAAACTGGGCAGTATGAAAAAGCAGCCACTCCTAAAAAAGAACTAACTTCTCCGGAAGTCATCGATGCTGGAGTATATGAGAACCAACCTCAGTACAACCCTGATGTCGTCCACTCTGGACAGGAAATAGAAGACAAAATACCAGAAGAAGGAACTGCTCGCAATCTTGCTGCAAAGTTTAAACAACTGGAAAAACAGGGATCTGTACCTGCCCCATCTGCTAGTCGCAGGGAGATCACCCCTGACCGAACTGGTAAGGTGGAGTATGTTTCTGAACCTCGAGGTCACGTGGAGAGGTATGAAGGTCATGCTGAAGCAGGAATATTTGAAAGTCAACCTAAAGAGAGACCCGATGTTGTCAAATCAGATGAATTGCCAGAAGAGATTTTGCCTGAGAGAGGATTTGCTAAGAGTGTTGCACAACAGTTTCGTCAGTTGGCAAGTGGCTCCACCCCTTCACCATCACGTGGCAAGCGTGAGATAACACCAGATACATCAGGGCGGGTGGAGTATGTTACAGAACCTCGAGGCCATGTTGAAACTTATGAAGGTCATGCTGAGTCTGGCGTATTCGAGAGCAACCCAGCAGACAGAGCCGATGTAATCAAATCTGATGAGCTTGTAGAGGAAATTTTGCCAGAGAGAGGCTCTGCCAAAAATATTGCTGCAAAATTTAAAGAATTGGAGAGCAAAGTGAAGTCTCCACCACAGTCCCCAAGTCGTCACAAGGAGTTCACCCCTCCTCGTGAAAATGGTCATGTCCGTCAGTCTGCAGTGGTTGAAAACAACCCGACGGTATCTCCAGATGTTGTTCATTCTGGCGAGCAACCGCAGGATGTTTTGCCCGAGCGTGGCACAGCTAAAAATCTTGTCAACCGCTTTAGACAACTGAGTACTGGTAGCAGTCCTGCTGGAACCTCTCCTAAACCTAAAAAAGAATTCACACCTCCCCCAGGAGAGGCGGGTGTCTTTGAAAACAACCCCAAACAGTTTATTCCTGACTACAACCGCCCAGCAGAAAGTGGAATCTTAGAAAGTACACCAAACCGGCGTGATGATGTCATCAGAGCAGAGGATCCACCAGTCTATGAACAGGAACTTCCTGAACGGGGCTTTGCTAAGAATATGGTATCAGCTTGGCGCCAGCGAGAGTCGGAGAATTCAAAGACCTCACCAACAGGTTCCGCCAAACCCAAAGAATTCACTCCACCAAGGGAAGAACCAAGAGTAGCTGTTCAAAGGTCTGCCCCGCGCACACCCAAATCTCCTTTGGCATCATCAGGAGCCATGGATGAAGGCAGCATTCATCCAAGAGACTTACCTGGCCAATATCAACCTCAGGTGAGTAATACTAGTGATCATATTCACAACTTCAGTTTGTTTATGACAAATCTGCAGAGATATTTTTGTTTGTCACAGTACATAATACCACACAAATACATTTAACAACAATACTTAGCATTGGAATGAACTTTTTAACATTAACTTAATATACTCTGAAGAGAATAGGTTTAAATGAACCTGTAAACAAGTAAAGACAATAATTTCCAATGAGTAACTTCAGTGAGCCTGTGAGAAGAGTAGTTTGCAATGAATAACTTCAGTAATTTGTTCTAAGAAATCTGTAGGGAGAATATCATTGTTTAATGAAGTGGCAACTGCAACCCGTTCTTTAGTTGTTCCTGTTGTACAATCTAGGCATAACAATTTCATTTGTACATTTTGGGCTTGTTCAGCCTAAGACTTTTCACACAGTACAAGCTATGGTAGAGTGTTCATATTGATCAACCTAAGATTAAATGTTTCTAATTTACTATGTAGACTTGTGTTTATATTATGCAGTGTAGACTTGAGTGTTCATTTTGTGAAATATAGGGGTGTGTTCATATTGTACAACCAAGGCTCTGGTTGTTCTTAATATACATTATGGCTCTGTATTTCTATTATTCCAATCTTTAATTGTTGTGTGCACAATAGCATTCACATATTCTTTTACAGCATTGGTTTCATTTATTTCAAACTTCTAGTCTTTTTCATTTAGTTCAAACTCCTTGTTCTTTTCATTTAGTTCAAACTCCTTGTTCTTTTCATTTAGTTCAAACTCCTTGTTCTTTTCATTTAGTTCAAACTCCTTGTTCTTTTCATTTAGTTCAAACTCCTTGTTCTTTTCATTTAGTTCAAACTCCTTGTTCTTTTCATTTAGTTCAAACTCCTTGTTCTTTTCATTTAGTTCAAACTTCTAGTCTTTTTCATTTAGTTCAAACTCCTTGTTCTTTTCATTTAGTTCAAACTCCTTGTTCTTTTCATTTAGTTCAAACTCCTTGTTCTTTTCATTTAGTTCAAACTCCTTGTTCTTTTCATTTAGTTCAAACTCCTTGTTCTTTTCATTTAGTTCAAACTCCTTGTTCTCTGCCTATATTGACACTCCTGGCTCATAGATTGACAAACCCCACAGAACACTTTGTCTTTGGTGTCCTGTATGTATGTGACCTACAGTGTTAAACTTGCCACTAAGTATTCTGTGTGAATGTGATTGCTGGAGATTTTGGTCTTTGTGTTACCTACTATGTTGAACACATCACACTTAGCACACACTACATGCGTTGATTTCTAGGTTGTACAGTTGGGCATACAGCATGCTTTATATTGAACACATCACAGTTAGCACACACCATTGCCATCTAGTGTTGCCAAAATGTAATGTTGGGCATAGGATATGGTTTGTTAAAAGTGTCACTATGCTTACAACACAAGACACAGATGGTGTTGTTGGAATTTGTCTCTTTCTTTAGGTATTGCTTGAATGATTAACTTGAACACAGTAACACTCATTTTGGCAGGTCAGAGATGATTTTAATATATTGGCCTTACAACTGGTAGGCCTCATGGGTTTAATTTATGTTATAATTTAGCATCATGCTTGACAAGGGTCATTGGGAAATCTAATTAACTAACAGTAGTCTCCTTCACACTTACCTAGGGCCATTAACTCCTAGGATAACCAAGAAACGTGACTAATTAATTATCCAGTTATTGACATGTGTATGCACAAATCATTTAACACACTTGGAGATTAACAGGAAATCTAATCAATTAATAAAAGACTCATTTTAAAAATTGTACACATGTAATCAGGGCTTGTATATAACCACTCAGCATTCTCTTGGGTAAACAGGAAAAACTGAGTAGTTAATAACTCTCTGTCGCATATACTTAATGACATGAAACATTTACATGAATTTTGTACTTTGTGCCGTTTGCTGAACTATGTTTATTATACATGTTTATGTTTAATGGGATCATTATTTAATCTGAATGAAACACCACTGATACTAGTACTATAATAAAACCATTTTGCCCTCCACTGGTAGTACTAAAAGTATAAAGACATTGAGTCCAACTCTAGTAGTAGTACTAAAAATATAAAGACATTTGAGTCCAACTCTAGTAGTAGTAGTAAAAATATAAAGACATTGAGTCCAACTCTAGTAGTAGTAGTAAAAATATAAAGACATTGAGTCCAACTCTAGTAGTAGTACTAAAAATAAAGACATTGAGTCCAACTCTAGTAGTAGTACTAAAAATATAAAGACATTGAGTCCAACTCTAGTAGTAGTACTAAAAATATAAAGACATTGAGTCCAACTCTAGTAGTAGTACTAAAAATATAAAGACATTGAGTCCAACACTACTAGTAACAGTAGTACTAAAAATATAAAGACATTGAGTCCAACACTACTAGTAATAGTAGTACTAAAAATATAAAGACATTGAGTCCAACTCCAGTAGTAGTACTAAAAATATAAAGACATTGAGTCCAACACTAGTAGTAGTACTAAAAATATAAAGACAGTGAGTCCAACTCTAGTAGTAGTACTAAAAATATAAAGACCTTGAGTCCAACACTAATAGTAGTACTAAAAATATAAAGACCTTGAGTCCAACACTATAGTAGTACTAAAAATATAAAGACCTTGAGTCCAACACTAGTAGTAGTAGTAGTACTAAAAATATAAAACTATTAGTACTATCAATTTTTTTTTAAATTGTGAGACAGAAACATCATTGGGATATGAACTTATAAAAATCATGTACTATAAAAACTTCCAACTAGTATTGTATAAACCATTATGTAATCAGATAGAGATACCACTAATACTGCATGAAACCGTACTGTAGGCCTAGTATATGCAGAAATACTACTAGTACTAAATAAAACCATTGTTTATACAGAAATACTACTGGTGCTGAATAAAACCCTTGTTTAGACAGAAAAACCCCGCTAGCAGTATATCAAACCATTTTCAATAGAAAGTAAACTCATCCACAGCAATAGATGTCGATATCGACAGTTGTACACGATCTGCCAGAAAGAGCAAACTAAAATACGAGATCTCTCTTATTTATTTCAATTTTGAATCACAACATCAAGGAGAAACAGAAAAGTAAAATAGTTTCATATTCCACAATGAACGCGCATGTAATTTCAGTGACGTGTGTTGAGCACAAAAACCCCGCTCTACTGTAACCAGTTTCGTATTCATGTGAACCCCCGGGGGAGAGTTGGAAGGAACAGCCACTAGCAGATCGTGTGGATTTAAGGGGACACAAGTGCTGAATAGTAGGTATCCAGTAACTCGACCTTGGTGAACTTGTGAAGTATATAGTAGTCAGCCAGCTGTCGGAGATGTATAGAGTAGGTACACACACATACGGCGCTTGTTTTCTGGCCAGCGCCGATGTGAGCGATCGCGATTTTCCGTCGCTTGTAAGCATTTGAACTGTCCCTAAAGTAATTATCATTGGATTCGTCCTGACGTCATTTGCATAGATCTATCATTGGATTCGTCCTGACGTCATTTGCATAGATCATAGGGTCTTAGTTTAACAGATTTGCCCTCATCATTAGTGTGTTGGTGAAAGGAGACCACTTGTATCGCGGCCAGCTGCCAGTCGACTCCGTTTTAAGAACTCAACACTTTGTGTACATCGAATGTATGTGAGTGCACGCTATTTTTAGGATGGAGTTGAAAGAATTATTATAGACCTAGTGAATTACAGCCCTTCCATTCACGCTCAGTGGGTTCTGTGTTTTGTTGATTTTTCAGCTGTAGCCAACAGCCCTGCTCATCATCTCGCTAGCTGTTCGTATAGTATATCGGTCGGGAAGGGGTCGGCTTCCTGTACTGGGCGGGGCTCAAATTCGCCGTATGCTGGCTGCACTGGCTCGTTTCTTTGTGTGCGCGAGCTGGCATCTGCACTGAGAAAGCGTGGCATTGTGGACAAAAGTGAATCGAATTGGTCTAATGGCAACGATGGAACTGTTTGGGACGCTGAAGTAACTGATGTTACTTGAGTGCGTTCCTTCATTGACTACCATCGTACCGGATCGTTTGTTTTCATCTCTGTGATAGTCCATTGGTTCCAGACAATCGACGGCTGTACATGTACTTTCTATGCAGTATCTGATTTCGTTCGTTTGTTTGTTCCTTTCTGCCTCTCGTCCTTGCTTGCTAATGTAGGGGGCGCTTTCGCGCTGGACCTCTCGTCTCAGACAGCTGGTAGCTTTATTTAGTTCATGGTAGAGTGTGGTAAGTAGGCTTGCTTTCGGTACTAGCGTACTTTGCCGCGAAATCCGTGGGGCCAGTTTCCCGTTAGTTTCCGTTTTGAATGTCAGCACAAATTAATACGCTTTGTAATTAAGTGAAAGGCCTAGTTTTATAATTCTGTAAGCATGATATTTGATTTGTATGCTTGGTAGGATTTCATTTGGGTTACTGACATGTACATGGATTTCATTTGAGTTACGGTTTGTACTTGCACTTAGAGGCCTATTGAGTGCTGTGTTAGTACATAGAGGCCTATTGAGTGCTGTGTTAGTACATAGAGGCCTGTTGAGTGCTGTGTTAGTACATAGAGGCCTATTGAGTGCTGTGTTAGTACATAGAGGCCTATTGAGTGCTGTGTTAGTACATAGAGGCGTATTGAGTGCTGTGTTAGTACATAGAGGCCTATTGAGTGCTGTGTTAGTACATAGAGGCCTATTGAGTGCTGTGTTAGTACATAGAGGCCTATTGAGTGCTGTGTTAGTACATAGAGGCCTATTGAGTGCTGTGTTAGTACATAGAGGCCTATTGAGTGCTGTGTTAGTACATAGAGCCTACTGAGTGCTGTGTTAGTACATAGAGGCCCATTGAGTGCTGTGTTAGTACATAGAGGCCTGTTGAGTGCTGTATTAGTACATATAGGTCTATACTCTTTGATTTAAATTATTGGTTTGTACACATTTATTCTGAGTTCCTATATTAGTCTGTGTACTAGTTGACTTTAGTTATTGGTTTGTATAGGCCTACTAGTCTGTGTACTAGTTGACTTTAGTTATTGGTTTGTATAGGTCTACTAGTCTGTGTACTAGTTGATTTGAGTTACTGGTTAATGAACTTGTTTCTTAAGTTAGATTGTGCGTTCTGAAGCACATTTGATTTAAATTTTGCTCTTTTTATTCCTTGTACCAGAAATTAAGAAATATTGTTTTTATAATTTGGCTCAATCCAGTATCTCGCTTTACAAAGAAGTCTTATCTGGCTTGACTCAATTTGACACTGTGTTAAGTAACTCTTATCGTACTTGATTTGACACATTGCTAAGTAAATTTTATCAGACTTGACTCAGTTTGACACTTTGCTAAGTAAGTCTTATCTTGATTGAATCAATTTGACAATCATACTTGACTAAGTTTGACACTTTGCCAATTAAATCTTGAAACTGAACCAGTTAACAAGTTGGTTCAGTTTGACACTGCTGATTAAGTCTTAAAAGGTTGACTCAGTTTGACATTGCTAATTAAGTCTTAACAGGTTGATTAGTTTGACACTGCTAATTAAGTTTTGACAGGCTTAATTAACTCACTTTGACATTTTGCTAAGTAGATCTTATCTAGGCTTAACTCAATATGACATTTTGCTAAGTAGATCTTATCTAGGCTTAACTCAATATGACATTGCTAAGTCATAGTAAGTCATAGGTGTATCCTTTTTAATAAACTGAATTTGACACATTGTAAAGTAGGTCTTTTCTGGCTTGACTCAATTTGATACATTGCTAAGTCATAGGTGTATTCCTTTTAAGAATCTGGTAAACTAAACTTGGTATATTGTTAGTAAATCATAGCAATAGTTGTATCTTTACCATAGTCATAATAAAATAGATGTGCAAAGTTTTACACTTTGGAATTTGTCATAATTTTTTTAAATTTTAATTTTATGGCATGTTTAGTACAATATGCAGTATGTATTAGTTCTCGTTTTACATTTTTAAAATTAGGACATGCGAGCACAGTTTTTGTTTTAACTGTAGTCATGACACTTCTGTTAATTTCTTAATATACTTTTTTCCTTTTTTTTTTTTTTTTTGGCTACTGTTGTAAAAATATGTTGTTGTACTATGTTCGCTAAGATGATGATTATAAACTACTTTAAATATTTATTTTTCATGGATATATTTTATTTTGGGGTTGCAGATGGAGCCCTCTGTGTTTGAATCAGAACCTCACCGTCTGGAAGGCGTGGTTCGTGAAGTTGATACAGACTGGACAGAAGGCATGCCCAAAGTTGATACAACAAAGAAAATGCTAGCTAAGTTCCGGAACTTGCAGGAAGAAGCCAAAAAGGACTCTTCAAAACCAGTGCCTTCTGGAAGGAAGGTGAGTTGGCTTGGTACCTTGTGTGTGTGACAAAAGCTTTTCATTTCTGCTTTGGTCCTTTGCATCCCAGACACCTTAGTCCCTTCCCACCAATGGATATGTAATTTCTCAATTTTATTCCTTTAAGTCCCAAATCCCTGCCAGTCTTCTGTCACCCATGGATCTTTTCACACCATACTTTTTAATAATTTCATTTATCAGCCATTTTCATGATTTCTCTAATCTAGATTTACCATCATCTTCATTTCTCCTAATTCTACCCAGACCTTTTATTACATCCACTGATCTTATCTTTTTTATTACCACCCATCTTGTCTCCCAAACTTCATCATCATCTATTGATCTGTTCACAATGTGTCTCCTATCCAAAGTTTATCATCATCTATTGATCTGTTCCCAATGTGTCTCCTATCCAAAGTTTATCATCATCCAGGTGCATCATATTTCCTATATCATCATCCATTTTTAGAATGCCTTCTACCCAGACTATAAATATCAGCATCAGTTCTTATCATTTTTCCCTTATCACACTTCTGTCAGCATTTATTCTCATCCTAGTACTGTTTAACTCAAGTCTTTATTACAAACCAACATCACTGCTTATCCAGAAATTTGTTTTGTTTTGGCATGTGCAGATTATGGAAATTACTCTTGACTGTGTTTGTGTTTTGAGTTATTGATTTGTGTGTTTTATTGATGTGCATATATTTTTCATTGCTTTGTGAGCATTAATTTGTTTTGTTTGTGTGTGTATGTGCACATTTTCCTAATTTTTAGTTAAAAGAAAATTCACCACTAAAGAGTTTTGGTCACTCTAATACTGCAACAATACAAAACATCTGTGCTTGCTATTTTCATCGTGTTTTGTGGTGTGCACTTTTCTTCCGGCTATTCATATCATACATGGGCACCCATCTCTAGACACAGCAAAGATACTGAGTTAGTCTGTGTACTCTTTAGTTCAACTGTTGGTTTAAATTTTGTTCTGAACATTTTATTCCGAACAAACTAAATATTTATTGGTTTGTGTTAATTAAAGGACTTAATTGCAGTCTAAAGGCACTTACTATGTTACCTCATAATTGATTTATTTGTACACAGTTTCAATGCTTTCCATGATGCCATGGAAAGCTGTAACTTTAGTCTTGAGACATAGATGATAGATTAGAAGTTGTGAATAGTCAGCCACACTTGTTAAGTAGCTTGTGTTCAACCTGTGATTGAGTTAAATGATCCATTTAAAAAAAAAAATACTAAATCTACTTTTCAGATGTTTGGGTAAAAAAATCAGAAGTTGAGGTAATTGCTATTGCAAGTCACCAAAAAGTCATTGGCACCAGTAAATAGTAAAACATAATATAGTACAAACAATATCACTTATCACAATATCAGCAGTGTATCATAAAACTAGTTTGGTAATAATATTAGTTGTATTATATTTTGCCTTGAACCCTTGAATAATTAGGTTTTATCAATAGCTAGTAGACTTATGCTATCAGTGTTTCATAATTGATAAAACTAGTTAGTGATTTTAGTTATATTAGATTGTTGCCTTGAAAAATTAGGTTTTACAAGTAACTAGTAGACCTAGGCTATGATTATATCTTAAAATTAGTTTGTTAATAATAGTAGTTATATTAGATGTTGCCTTTTGAGTAATTAGGTTTTACCAATAACCACTAGCCTGACTAGGTCTATTACTGGTTATCATAAATCTAGTTTAATAATGATAGTAAAGTAATAGTAGTTATATTAGACATTGCCTTGAATAGTCTGTTTTTTCCCCCAACAGCCAGCACTAAGTAGATCTATGCAATCAGAAAACTAATCTGTGTTTTTATTTTTTAAAAAAAAAGGGTTTAAAAATAAACAGAATGTTTCACATTTAAACTTAAAGTTACTTTGCTGCAACTTACTACTATTTATTATTAAAAATATTTTCTATTTTGTTAAATTATGAAATCAAGTACTGCTATTATGAAATCAAATGCTGTTATTAATGATAGATAAAATAATTTATAGGCTAAATTTTATCTTTAGTTTTCTATTGTTTGTAATCTTTCACAATCTCCTGTTTTAGAATTACTTTTCTTAATACTTTTGCCCATATAGTTTTGATTTTTTGTACTATTGCTGTGGCATTGTGTGTCCTGTTTTATGTGTCACTGCTGTGACTGCGGCATTGTGTGTGCCCTGTGTATTTGTGTCATTGCTGTGACTGCGGCATTGTGTGTTATAGGACGATGAAGCAAGCAATGCTAAAGACTCCACCCAAGAGCAGGTTTGTTCACATAAATGATTTTTACCATCAAGCATTTCTGTCTCTACTAACTATTTAGCTGGAATGCTAACAATACCTGTGATCTTCAGTAGCACCAATCTTCAGATGACTTTTTGATCAGCAAAGTTAATATTTGTTGACTTTTCAGTTCAGTCTTCCAAATTTTAATCATGTATTATAGTTATACATGTAAATGCACACATCTATTTAGTTACATATCTGCTTGCTAAGTTGAATGCTTCATGCTTGCTCAAGATATTTATTTCTTCACATTACCGGATGCTTGAATCCAGTCCTTTAGAACAATAGAAATTAGAAGCCTTTTGAAATCACCACATCATTGAGCATTTGAATTGTCAAGGATATTTTTAGTTTCATAATCTTTGCTAAAGGCATGTGTTTTTTTTCTTGGTTTTTTCCAAACCATATTCTTTGAGCACAGCTAGTTTGCCCTAGGATACAAGTTTAGCAATATAGCTTGGTAGATCATGCATTTTGTGTGGGAGTTATGGTAAAGTAGTTTATGCACTTGTCAAAAGTATGTGTAATTAATAGTTTGCACTTATTTCTTGGTCAGAATAATATAGCATTGGTGTTAATAATAATATATTTTGTTATGCATACTTTGCACATTGAGATTGAGTCAGAAAGTCTGAATGAAGAAAAACAAACCAAAATAATATATTCTTTTTGAAGTTATTTTCTTTTCTTTTGTAACTTTAACATTACAACTTTTGGGTTGCACTGTTCATTTTAATTAAATTACTAATATTTTTTTCATAACATTTTGTTAATTTTATAATTTATATTTTGGTAATTGTGTGACTTTCTAACCAATTTTAAGAGCACATGTATTGATTTAACTTTCTAATCAGTTTTTAAAACACATTTTATCATTAAAACACTAATGTAGATTATAGTTGCTATAATTGCTAAATTTAAAAAGAAACACGACATCTAGGGCTGATTAATAGCATATGAAATATTACATATGGATTTGGAGCAACAGTTTGTGAAAAATAATTTGAAACAGTGAGATATCAGCATTTACAGAGCAACAATATTTGAAATTTTTTTTGTAAACAACATTGAGGGAATAATTGTTCACATTATTTGAGACGAACAAGATTGCGACCACAAGCTTATTGATTCAGTGAGAATGACATAATTGTGACCCTAGTGACACTGTAAGATTTTGCTGAATTTGATAACTGATAGATGACTTGGACTGGTGGAGTGTTAATTTAGATTAAATACATGTACATCATTGATTGATGACTATATCTGAATAGCAATTTTGAGTGATTAGCAACTATGAAAAGCAACACTGAGTGATTACTAGCTGTGAAGATCTACAGTGAGTGATTACTAGCTATGAATAGCAACATTGAGTGATTACTAGCTGTGAATAGCAACATTGAGTGATTACTAGCTGTGAATAGCAAGTGAGTGATTACTAGCTGTGAATAGCAACATTGAGTGATTACTAGCTGTGAATAGCAACATTGAGTGATTACTAGACATGAAGAGCTACAATGAGTAGTTATTTCACAAGATGTGAAGAGCCACAATGGGTGATTACTTTGCTAGATGTGAAGTTCAACATTAAATGATTAGTAGATGTGAAAAATTACGAGTAGTTATTTCACTAGACGTGAAGAGCAACATTGAGTGATTACTAGATGTGAAGAAATACAATCAGTAGTTATTTAACTAGACATGAAGAGCAACATTGAATGTGTATTTGTATGTGAGATTATTGGGTTTTATTTTTAAGACATCAGGGACATTGGATTATAAAATACTTGAATGACTTTTGTGTTTCAGGATGTGAATTAATTTGAACAACAGTTGGGTTTTTAAAATTAATATAGGAATAATGAAGAGAGGCACGTAATATCCTTGAAGTTTGAAGTGTAAAATGAATGTTACAATTAGTGTTAGTGATACATTTCAGAACCAAATAAATCACTTTATAACTAAATTGGTGAGACTTTCTCCCCACCATTAAGGATTATATAAATTGCTAATTTATTTTCAATAATTAATTCATTAAATTACTTATTACTTACAAAACAATTTTAAATACAAAGTAATTAACTGTTATAATATAATATACAATATATTTATATTTAACACTATGAAGAATGGTGTCAAACATCCATACAACATTAGTAAATATCTGGTAAGTTGTTAACATCCAGGCAGAACATTAGTAAATATCTGGTAAGTTGTTAACATCCAGGCAGAACGTTAGTAAAAAGCTGTGATAAGCTACTAATGTCCAGACAGAACATTAATAAGGACCTAGTAAATTGTACTCATTTCATTAGAACAAACTAAAGAGTAGTAAACTGTAACAGACAGAGCATTAGCTAAGATCATGCTTGTTGTTAAAATGCAGACAGAATAAGATCTTGTTTTAAACATGCAAACAGAGCATTAGTAAAGACCCAATTGATTTCTCATCACTCAAACAGAATGTTAATGCAGGCATAAGTTGTTAACATACAGATACTGAGATAGAACATTGCTAAAGATATCATTATCAGCACCAAAGACATCTTTAGGTAAACATTTAGACCTAGTAAATTGTAAGCATTCAAACAGAACATTACTAAAGACTTTATTAAGTAAGAAATATTCATATCTAGTAAATTGTAAACATTCAGACCTAGTAAACTGTAAACATTCAAACAGAACATTGTAAATGCATAGTAATAAGCATTCCACAGAATAAGACTTGGGATACAGTGACAGTATCACGCCTGATTAAGTTACTAGTACTACACATCAGAAGTATACATCTATCAAATGTCAGTGTATGTAAGATGGCACACTAGGGCATTCTAATGCAGGATCAACTTACGCTTAAGAATTAACTTCAGTCTCAATGATAACATGTACCATTTACACATTAAGATTTTAGAAGTGTTCTCTGTACCTCCTGACCTGTACATGCATATTTATTTTCAAATTCCAATCATCAACTTGATTGTTGTCGTGATCACCTGAACTCTTCACATAATTTATTTATTTACCTAAAAATTCAAGTGTCATAAACCTGGACGTGACTGGCACATTAAATTGAAATTGCTACTCAATGCAACTCGCACTGAAATATTTCCGTATTTTTAAATAAAGATCTATTTGTTCCTAAATATATAACCTACTGCTAGTAGAGGGAGTGAAATTTCACAATACTTTTATATGTTGTACATTTAATTATTTTTTAAAAAGACACATTTAAGATTTCTGTGCTAAGGCACAATTACAGTGTATACAGTAGAATTTTAAATTATACAAAGTAATTCTTATCTGAGTCACAAATTAGGATGTTCTAACTTCCCTATTGAAGCTGACAGTCCTTTTTAGATTTCACTGGGTTTTTATTTGCATACCATGCATTTATTCTGGATCAGCAGATGCAAAGACTGTAGTAATATTAGTGATCATAAGGCTACATAGTGATAGAGTAATGATATTGTATTTTGATAGTGATTAAAAAGTTAAGAGCTGATATTAGTGAACATAAAGTTAAAAATAAATGTAGTGAACATAAAGTTAAAAATAGATGTAGTGAGCATAATGTTAAAAATAGATGGAGTGAGCATAAAGTTAGATAGTGATTCTAGTAATCATGTTACCAGTAATTTTGGTATCAGTAATCATAAAATTAAACTCTCATGTAGTGATCATAAAGTTAAATTCTCATGTAGTGATCTTAAAGTTAAATTTTCATGTAGTGAACATAAAGTTAAATTTTCATGTAGTGAACATAATGTTAATTTTTCATGTAGTGATCTTAAAGTTAAATTTTCCTGTAGTGATCATAAAGTTAATTTTTCATGTAGTGATCTTAAATTTAAATTCTCTTGTAGTGATCATAAGTTAAATACCCATATTAATGATTGTAACTCATATTCTTATGCAAATTTCCTCCATTGTAAGTGATGTTATGATAATTGATAATCACAGTTCTAGGATAAATTATTTATAGTCTAGAATATAGTAATCCTAAATAGATTGAAATTGCTTGCATTACATTTCTAGATGGTAAATGTTCTTAGGATTATTAAATTGTAGCATTTGTTTAAAAAGAAAATAGATGAGAACTTCAGAAATTATAAGTTTCAGATTATTTATCAACATTTTTCTTCTTATTTTTTTTATATAAGTTTTTAAAAAAGTAAAATTCCACATTTGTTATAGTATTATTATCATTTTAAAGTTAAATACATCATTGTTTTTGTTCAGAATTCCATTATGTACACACACACACACACACACACGCACACGTAATAATAGTTTCACTTTATATCATATTATCAGTTATATTTAGTTATCTGAATAGTTAATTTACAATCTATTGTTATATGTCATTTAACCTGATATTTTTTCTCACATTTTATCTTTCCCTTTGAACTCTTGTCTTCTCTTTAAAATGAGATTTTAGAGTTTTAGATTATTTCATATTTGAAATATCTTTCTAATCACCTTGCTAATTAGGATGATTATGTCTTAAAGACAGTTTGTTACTAGATATAATTTGAATTTATAATTTTAATTAGTTATGCTTAATACCTAATTTACCTTGGTAAAGAATGTGTAAAACCTGCTAATTATTACAGCTCTGTAATTTTGCCTGTTTGTAGTTTATATAGAACAATATCTGACTGTAACCATTTAGGAAATAATTTGCCTGTTCATAATAAGCATGATGCCCCAGTGTTTTACAACTGCTTTCTTGTTTTGTATGCATGAATAAAATTACCCTGTTCACTTTGTTTTCATTAATTAATTTGTTTCACTCTAATCTGGAGATTAAAAATAAAAATTAACCAGTCACATTTAACTAAAATTTAGTGAATTTTAAAATTATTTTTATTTATATCCCAGAATTTAGTACTTATATATAACAAGTGTTTATTTTTTTACCTTTTGTACTAAACTATAATAAGAGTGATTTTGGTGTGTGACAAGTTTGGTGTTCCATGATTCGGCATACTAATCTCGTGGACAGGTGGGCCGCAGCAAGAGCATGCGAGTCGCCGTGCAGTTGGAGAAATGTGGGGCATGCCAGCGCACCGTTTACGCCATGGAAAAGATTGAGATTGAGAAAAATGCATACCACAAAGCCTGTTTTAGATGTTCACACTGCCATGCAGTCCTAACGTAAGAAGACCGAGCCCAGAGCCCTGCCTTTAGAGGCTTTTCCCCCCCCCCCCACTACTGTTCAGATATCTTCACACGTTTTAAAACCATCAGTTTTCAGTGTCTCAGGACAGTTTCAAGCTCCCACCCCGAAACATTTAATCTTTCCATTCTTCCCTCATTTTTTGTGAAGCTTTGACTAGTGTACCCAATCAAAATTACAGCTCTTGATAAAGTTGTATAAAGTACTGACTGTTATTTGAATATACTTTAAAATATTTCTTTATAATTTTTTCTTGAGTCTTTTTTCTTTTTAAAGCAAAATAAGTTATATTTCATTAAAAACAAAAAAGAATGTTGTGTTAAAAATTTGAAAGCAGCTTTTTAAAATATTGTTCATTTAAAATTCTACAAAATATTAAATGTAATTTTACACACACACAAAAAAGAAATTATCATAAAATGTAGACAGATGATTGAATGTTCGCTTTTGCGGATTTTGAATTATCAAGTGGGCTGTTAATGATATTTTCCAGTGGTGAAAAATGGCCCAGGTAGTCTGGCAGTCTATAGTCCTTACTGCAATTGCAGATGTGTATTCATCTGTATCTGTCAGGCATAGGCTTTATGGCTAATCCTGTCTGGCATTGTGACCTTTCTGCTTTAGTGATATAAATCTCAGTGCCCAAGTTTTTTTGTCACCACAGATTCATGCTTTTTGAACCTAGCCCCAGCCCCACTAGTATGCACACACATACTAAGAACACACTAATCATCTAATATATTCACTTGTTTCCTCCAGCACACTCACATACACACACACACACACACACACACACACACACACACACACACACACACACACACACACACACACACACACTATACACTGTTATTTATTCCTATTTCTCACATACTCAAGCCAACACATAACATATAATTTGCATGTATATCAACATGTACACTCTCTTAGAAAATGTCCATATTACTCTTGAGCTCTTCCTTAACACATATACGAAATGCATATGAATCCACTACTTTAACCTGTTATTACATCCACATATACACACATCTACTACTATTTTTTTAACCTGTTCCCACCATATACACATTTAAATATATGCATATCCACAACTTCTTTAACCCATTCCTGCCACAACCTCATGCCTCCACTCTTTCCTTGCCCATTCCACACCCAGATAATTACGTATCTTTTATTTCCATACAACACCTATCCATTGTCTTTCCCTCTGCCCAATTTCCATCCCAAAGTATGATTCTAAATTTATTATATTAAAATGAATTAGAAATAATTTAATAAAACCAAAAACATACAATGACTGGGTCTCAAAGAAATAGGGGAAAAGAATGTAAAAGCAGACATTGAATTCAACATTGGCATGTACTTGTCGGAGCAGAGTGTGTTGAAAAACTGGCATGTGACTTACTAAATAAAACTTTTACTAACCTGGTTTTTGCATTTTGCTTATATAATTTTGTTTGACAACCTTAAAATCTAATTCATTTAGAATTTCTAACAAAAGTAATCTTCATCCCCATTTTAAAAAAATAATTACTTACTCATTTGTATTGACAGTGTCTTAGCTTATATTAATTTTGTAATGTTTCTAAAATTAAAATCTTGTGCTGCATTAAAAGTTTACAAAGTAAGGGAAGTAACTACTACTACTCTCTTCTGTTTCCATGCTGGCTACTTTTCCTTGATCGATTTTTTCAGTTTTTTTTTTTTTTTTTAGTTGACATTTTGCAAATCACAGATCATTTCTGATTGGGTGGACTAACAGATGTCATGATTGGTCAGTTAAATAGGCATTCATGTACACTTTCTCAAATTGTCTGGTTTAGTAGGTGCCATCATTGGTCAGATCAAAGGCTTGGCTGTCTACTTTGTTTGAACTGACATTTTGCAAATCACAAAGCATTTTTTTGTTGGCTGGATTGATAAGTGTTGTCTTTGTACAGATTAACAAGTGATGTCATTTGTATCAGTTAAGATTTTTTTTGAGATAATACAAACTGTGCAAAATATATTTCTTACTGGGCAGATTTAATGGTTGTCCTTATTGTACAAACTGTTTATGTTTGGCTAACCAGCTTTCGTTGGCACACCTGATTTTTGTTGGCTCTCAGGTTTATGTTGGCTATCTAGTTTATTGTCAGCAATCTATTTTGACCATTATATGTTTTATATATATATTTTCCTAATGCTATTTGAAATGTAGAAATATTTTAAATCTGGACTAAGACTATTGTATTTAGACTAAGACTATCTTATCAGATAAAATCTTCCAAGTATTTTAAATACATATTCATTGAATTGTATAATATCTAACCAATATCTATATATCTATATGTTGTGTGTTGTGTAATATCTAACCAATATCTGATACTATACAAGTTTAATCTTATATTGGCTACTTCCAAACTTCTGCCAACCAACCAGTTAAAGTGCTGTATGAGTTTTATTTTATTCCAGTTAGTATTGACGTTGCATCTTTGAACCTTTAATGGTGCTGTCAAGTTTTATCTTATATATTCAGTTTTCACTTTTCATCATCAAACCTTTATTTCTCTGCAAGTTTTATCCTATCCACTCAGTTTTGAACTTACGTTATCAAACCTTTCATGGTTCAGTACACATTTTGTCTCAGGCTAGCCAATTGTGAACTTTTGTGATCACACCCTTCAGAGTGTTGTATAGGTTACATCAAACACTAGCCAATTGTGAACTTTTGTGATCACACCCTTCAGAGTGTTGTATAGGTTACATCAAACACTAGCCAGTTGTGAACTTTACCTACTGCTGTAACGTTTTGTCTTATGGTAGCCAGTTTGAATTTTTGTCATCAAATATATAAGTTTTCTCATAATGCTATTTATTTCCAAATTTACTTGATCAACCAATCCTGGTTTTATGCATCCAACCATTTCTTAGTGCTGGTCCTAATACTGTAATAAGCCTGAGTTTAAAGTAAGTTTTTTGTGCATCTCTAGCTAGTAATGCTCCTTTCACTTCTCCCTTCCATTATACAAGATAGCAGATCGTTTCCTCGATACAAGATAGCAGATCCTTTCCTTGATACAAGATAGCAGATCCTTTCCTTGATACAAGATAGCAGATCCTTTCCTTGATACAAGATAGCAGATCTGTTCCCTGATACAAGATAGTAGATCTTTACCTTATTTTTATACAAGATATCAGATCCCCAATTCAAAACTAGATACCTGTAGAGTGTAGATAGTTGAAATCAGCTAGTACATTTATAATGCTTAGTCTTTAACTATTATTGCTCTTTCAGTAGTGTTTGGGATCTTAAACATTATTGTAAGTTTCGTTCACAATATATCTGTCATATTGTTTTAAGTTTTAAACAATATTGTAAGTTTTGTTCTCTATATATTGCTTGGAGTCTTAACTGTATTGTAAATTTGGTTCTGTATATATTGCTCAGAGTCTTAACAGTATTTAAGTTTTGTTCTCTATATATTGCTTGGAGTCTTAACTGTATTGCAAGTTTGGTTCTCTATATATTGCTTGGAGTCTTAACTGTATTGTAAGTTTGGTTCTCTATATATTGCTTAGAGTCTTAACAGTACTTTAAGTTTGGTTCTTAATATAATTTTGTTCGCAGTTTTATACAGTATTGTTAAGTGTGGTTCTCAATATGTATATCACAGTGTTCGCAGTTTTATACAGTATTGTTAAGTGTGGTTCTCAATATGTATATCACAGTGTTTGCAGTTTTATACAGTATTGTTAAGTGTGGTTCTCAATATGTATATCACAGTGTTTGCAGTTTTATACAGTATTGTTAAGTGTGGTTCTCAATATGTATATCAGAGTGTTTGCAGTTTTATACAGTATTGTTAAGTGTGGTTCTCAATATGTATATCACAGTGTTTGCAGTTTTATACAGTATTGTTAAGTGTGGTTCTCAATATGTGTATCACAGTGTTTGCAGTTTTATACAGTATTGTTAAGTGTGGTTCTCAATATGTATATCACAGTGTTTGCAGTTTTCAAGAATGTATACAATATTGTGGTTGTAGATAATTGTTCAGTACTTTAAAACATTGATTTTGGCTACTTGTTAAATTTTGGATAAATGTTAAGTATTTTAAAGGGTTAGTTCGAACCATCTTATGTATATAACTGTTATGTATTTTGAAGTGTTTTATTTTTGTCATCTTGAGTAATTTCAAGGCAAATATTCAGTATTTTGAAGTAGTGAATTTTTATCACCCGTTGAGTTTTAATTCTAGAGAACTGTTCAGTAATTTGAAGTAATGTTATAGGCATCTTGTTACCTTGGTACAAGGTAACTGTTTGGTGTTTGAAGTATTGTTATAGGCATCTTGTTACCTTGGTTCAAGGTAACTGTTTAGTATTATAAAGTAGTAATCATGGCCATCTTGTGAATTTACATCTAGGTTGTTGTTAAGTATTTTATAGTGTTGATTTTGACCGCCTTTGAGATTAGTTCTAGCTATTTATTCAGCATCCCAGTCAAATATACATGTTTGTAAATTTTAATTCCAGTTATCTGAACAGTATTGAAACATTTTGATTCTAGACTAATATGCAGTAATGCAAAATTTTGATACTGGCCTTATATGCATTATTGAAAAGTTTTGAATCTAATCATTATGCAACAAAGTTTTGAATCTAGCCAATATGCAACAAAATTTTGATTCTAGTCATTATGCAACAAAATTCTAGTTATACAGTAAAGTTTTCATTCTAGCCATTATACCATTAACAACAAAAAATTGATTTTAACCATCTTTATTGTATTGTAACAATGTAAGGTTTTGTAGTCATCAGCATAGTAGAGTTTTGGTTTGAATCTCCCATTTAGTAATATAAATCTAATTAAAAATAAAAATCTTTCTAGTCTTTAATACACCCCACCCACCCCCAAAGAAAACAAAATATCCATAAAACTCTCTCCTTCCCCCAACAAAAGATATCTTACTCAAAAATAAATAACCCTACCCTCCCTTAACCCCACCTCACCACAAAGAGCAAAAAACATACTTTAGTGGCTCCTGCTTAAACCATTTTGATTTTGAAAACTACAATTGTATTAATGAGAAGCAAAATTGCCCTGTGAAAGTTATGCTTTTGGTTAATAATATTTCTGTATATAATGTCAGATGAGTGTGTCTGATTGTTTTAAACATTTCTCAACAAATGGATAGAATGGGGTCATGGTATTTTTCATACCTGTCATTAGTTGGTTGGGAAGATTTAGTTTTGAAAACACATCACTTAAATAAGGTGGATTGGGGTGGCAGTTGTTTCTGACACCATTTTATACAGTTATGGTGCTTGAACAGTTGCAATCAGTTTAAATGTGATAAGATTATTCAAATGATCATAAATCATTTTTAATGATAAAATTTCATCTAGGTTTCACTTTAAAAAAATGCTATGGCCAGCGAATTTAGTTATTATTTTTGCTATTATTTATTTATTTTTGTGCATGGAGCTACTTAGGCATGGTGCCAATATTTTGTGCGTGCATGTCTCCTAAAAGTAATTTTGTCACCACTTAACTCACCTGTATGTACTTAACCTTGTGTATTGCTGCGCATGTGCTGCACCTGCCTGACATCACATCTGGTGCAAAGTAGAATTTTGCTATAGATCATTTAAGCCTTTTCACATTTATTATCGTTTTGGGAGACTATCAACATTACTGTCTATTTTAAGTCTCTTGTTCATTATTTCAGTTCTTTTTGTTTTCATTTTGAAAATGAAATGAAGTGAATGTATTAACCATTCATTGCCAGGCCTATGAATATGTCAGGCTTGGTATACATTTAATTATATTCTCATATGGTTTGAATGAGCAGTTTGAACAGAACACAAAGATACTACATGTGCTTTTGAACAGAGCAATGCTAAGCTTGTCTAATGGTGACATTTGTCTTTCAATTTTTTGCTTTTATTGTCGAAAATAATAATTTTACTGAAAAAAAAATATTCATTTATAACATTGAAATGGTTGTTTATGTAATGATAGCTTACACACCTACAATAATTTTAAAATCTTTTTCAAATGAAAGCTTATATTTCCTTGAATCATATATATCAGCTACTCTGTTTCTCTTTATTTTACTGTTTGTAGCTTTCTTTCTGTTTTTCTTCTTAATCTGAGTAACCAAACAGTATCTGGTCCTGTCATATTATATCTATACAATAAATTGCCTTCTCTCATCACATCAGTAACCAAACAGTATCTGGTCTTCTCATATTATATCTGTACAATAAATTGCCTTCTCTCTCATCACATCAGTAACCAAACAGTATCTGGTCCTGTCATATTATATCTATACAATAAATTGCCTTCTCTCTCATCACATCAGTAACCAAACAGTATCTGGTCCTGTCATATTATATCTATACAATAAATTGCCTTCTCTCATCATATCAGTAACCAAACATTATCTGGTCTTCTCATATTATATCTATACAATAAATTGCCTTCTCTCATCACATCAGCAACCAAACAGTATCTGGTCCTGTCATATTATATCTATACAATAAATTGCCTTCTCTCTTTGTTACGTTTCCAGTATTTATTTAAAGACCCTGCTTAGGAAATTATAGAACTTTAATTTACTATTTAAATTAATTCTCTCTCGTTTAACCTAAACAGACTGGTTGCTCAAATCATCATTCGACTAAATTAAAAATGCATCTTTGTAGTCTAGATCACAGATTTACGAAACTGATAATTTGCGTACATTAGCTAGATTGGAAATCGTTAAAAACTCTCTTAGATTCATATGCATTCATTACGTCATTCGTTTAGCTCAGACAGCCCCCATCCAATCCCATTTGGTCTATATGCATACAATTTACTACAAAAAGAGGTTCTTAACAAAATGAAATAGATTTAATAAGTTTAACAATTAACAGCAACGATTAATTACGACACGACGTCTTAATTCTACACAGCGTTGTTCTCTCATTTACCGTCCTGGTTAAAAGTTCTAACGAGAATTTGCTTTTCTGTTGCCAAATAGTCACTTGATTCTGGACCCTAGTAGATATACTTAACTACACTCTTGGTCGCATGTGGGGTTCAACTGGTTAGAACTGGTCCACATCCTTTGGCTCATCGTCAGTACCGCATAGCATAACAGTCAATGTCCACTCAATTACTGCATCGCTAATGTACTTGCGACGATCGTTAACCGTAGTTAACACGATGTACTTTTACGTATGGGTCATGAAGACGCCCGAGTCGGTGTACGACTCAAGAAGTACGAAGGTAGAGAGGAATAACATAAGAAGAACCCGGCTGAAACAAAGGATTTGGGCTCTGTAACTATTTGCGTCTATATTCGCAAAACCCAAGCACATGTTTCTTTGTTTAAGGTTCTGAATTTAGAATCTTTGACTATCGTGTCGTTTACAATTCAAATATAGTTATATTTAAATATACATTGTGGTCCACGTGTGTGTTACATATAACGTTACACGAACGTATGAATTCTCAAATATTTACAGCATTAAAAATTAGAATTCACACAAAGGATTAATTCAAAATGAAGCATGAATGCTTTACAATTTTACACGAAAAATTATATGCAAGAACAATTTGAATTACAAAGAAGAATTCACCACGTGCACAGACATACTGGCGGCACTAGGGAATTTAAGATTTATATAAATTAAAGATAAGAAAAAGTTACAATAATTTATATACAATAACCTTTAGATTTGTCCCTTTACATCGAAACACGTGCTTTGGCTAAAATAGCGCTAAGCTGCACAAAATACATACGTCAATTCAATTACAAAATACAATCAATAAATGCAATAGATACTGTAAGAAGTAGACGTGTTATTGTTACCTCTTAAAAGTAGATTTTACTGCTCTAGCGCGGGTTCATCTTCGACTCTCTTACGACTCTGGTATGGCGGCGGGACGGAGCTAATGTTAAAGCTGCCTTGTGTGTCTGCCGGTCTGTGAGTGAGTGAGTGTTTTGGCGCCTTATGATTATTTTTATGAAACTGCATTGAACGCATCACGTGACCGTTCACGTGGTATGTTGTTGATCTCGAAGGTGCTGGACACTGGCCTAAAGTTATGCAACAATCTGACCTTGCTAGAAAGCTTCTCTCGATACTGATGTATCACGGGTGAATTTCAACAAAGGTCCGTTCAAAAATTTAATTTTGAAACGAGCAATTGGGTCACGAGGTCATGACACAGAATTTGTCACACATCGTCACACCCCCTTGCTTTTGAGGCGTTTATCTTACCAAAAGATAAATGCCTCCTACAAATTATGTGTTATAAAATGTAGAAGTGCAAAATGAAGAAAAAATTTACAATTAAAAAATTTCAACATAACCAGAAATAATGTAACGTGACGGAAAAATCAACTCTAGATTAACGGCACTCTCATACAATATTTCTCACTTCAAGAAATCAAAGAAAAATGATTTAAGAAGAACGTTCAGTCTAATTGAATAGACATCCATCCAATGGAATAACATGTTCTGAAAATTTCACTATCTGTCCCAATAATCAATAGTTCACACACAACCTAGTTCGATCTAATCAGATTATTCAGAATAGAAATCCAACATCAACCAATTCCACTGAATACGTATCCAACAATAGTGTGATCAAAAAATTGACTTCCAATGAACAACACTATCAATATGCAGGTTATGAAAAGTTCCAGATATTGATTTCCTGTATCAACCAAATATCAGAGTTTGTGAATTACCAACTCTCATGAACTATCTATCAGTCCACCTGTCATATTCAGAGTTACAACACTAACACAATTCAATCAGTGTCATAGCTTGTCCCAAGTTTCATGAAATGTCCAACGTATTTACAGTAACAACTACCAACTACGGTACAACGAGAAAATAATGAAAATTCAAAGAAGGTATCAAATCATTATTTCTACTGCTGCACAACCTTTGTAGTTCTATCCCAACCCCAATACACGTCGTCGCCCATGTGTGTCAACATGTCTACGGCATGACAACTGTATTCTTTCTTCCTTACTCTGTTCGTCAGAATGTCACTGTGAGGTGCAATATATTGCATGTCAAGTTTAGACTTTTCATTTCTCGTCCGGTAAGTACGTCCTTGAAGTGTTTTATCTCTTTCAAAACTCTCCAAAGTACTTGTCAAGTTTAAAATGTTTCTGGTAGTGTCAGTTTCTGCATGACTGGTCTCTACCCTGTCTAACAGTTTCAAACTTCTCGATACGTTTCGTATCATGTCAGTGTCACTGTGGCATTGATTATGCGAAGTCTGAATTTCAAATCTATCGCTTTTAGCCTTGTCACTGAACTCACGCAAATGGAAATTTGCTCTCTTGGTGTTTCGTGCATTTGTAGTTACGTCATTGTGTACACATTGAACGTCTCTAGTTCGCATGCACTCAACGTCTTTTGTCGGAATGGCGTCAGATCTACTATGGGTCCATTTCGCATCTAGTCTAACGTCATAGGTTCGCAAATGTGCTCTGTCGCGGCTACCTGTCTTTCTGAAGTACCTGAATTGCAACATTAGCTTCTCCCCTAAATCTGGAGGTTCCGTTCTCCTGATCTTATCATAGACTGAAGTGAAATACCTCATCCCACTAGTTGTTTTCTGTTTTAGCCCATTCACAACTAGGTGTTCGACTGTTATGTCTGTCAGCTTGTCTCTCTCCTTGACAACATAAGTCTGTGTCTCTTTCGTGACTCTAGAATTGTCTAACTCCCCACTCGAGTATTCCCTAGTCACTGTGTGGTCAGACTCACTCGCTAGCAAGTCGGACTCCTGTGGTTGTATGAACAAGGGTTCTGTTTTAAACTCTCCAAGAGTTATCGATTGTCTCCCCTGGACCATACCGTTTATTGAACTAACATAATCTGTCTCCACCGACTTAGTTAATTCAATGTGTCTCCTCATCAGGTCGTCAGAATCTATGATAGAAATTCTGTCAGTTTCAGTCACCAACTGGCAGTGAATGTTACCTGTCTCTATTACACTGAATAACATCACCATGTCTATTCTCTGTGTGTTGTAGGCTACACTCCCACTGTTTCCTCTATCATAATTGTCTGCATCTGATGTCAGTAACAGTCCTGATGTCCCACCTACTCTGGTTATCAGTCCGTCACTCCGGTTTTCATTGTCTATCGATCTAGTTCTGTCACTCATTTGTACTGTGTCTTTGATCAATTCGGGATTACACTCCGTACTTATCATTAGTGAATCAAGGAACATATCAGTTAATGAAACCCCCTCCTCCTTACTTCCACTTGTCTCAGTTTTTGGTACGTACTCATGACATTCCTTTATCTCAACAGGTGAGTCAATAAAGGTAGTCCATGTACCGTGGCTTCTGTCTACGTCACTAAGTCCGTTAAGTGATTTATCTGCAGACAGTTCTGCCATGTCTCTGACAACTGCGTGCATACACGTCAGTACACATGCATTGTTATCGTCGACCGTCCCTGTACAGTTTTCGACCATATCTTCTTCCATGTCACGTCTGGAAAAGAACTCTGTCTCAGCTCTGACAACTGTCATGTCATCTGAAGTAAATGAACTTATCATAGGCACACTGTCTTCGTCTGTAATGCTACCTATACTGTCGTCTGGATCAAATACTTCTGTTTCCCTGGCTATCAATGTGTTAGCACTCGAAACCTTGCATAACGCAATAATCTTGTGTTTCAAAATTACGTCATGACTCACGTCAATCATCGGAGATCGAGATCTACCGATGTCAGTCTTCGTAGCGAGCACATTCTCTCTTAAACTAACAGTTCGGTCAGTAAACTCAGTCGATGCGTCACTGCCCTTTAACCATACACAACTGATAGAATCCGTTTCTATCTTCTCATGCATATTTATCCTGTCAGAAAAATCAGTCACTGTGTTGCTAGAAGTTTCATCACACCTTAACGGTACACAACCGATAGAATCTGTCTCTATCTTATCATGCGCATTCAGTCCGTCAACCAAGGTGTCACACGTACACGGCGGTGTATGTGTTCGTCCAAATTCTACACGTGTTATTAAGTCCTTAACAACAGTGTCTTTTCTTGTCTCTGTTTCAAGATCAAGCTTTGGTGCGCTAACTGTTTCTGTAAACTGGTTAGCATGTTGAACTGTAATGGTTTCGTCAAAACATTTGTTTTTGTTTTCAATCAAACTGTCTAATTCGTCTGCTGTGTTCGGTAGCGCGACTAATTCCTGTGTGTCAGTCTCCACGCTCGCGGCGTTTGACCTCGGCAAGTCAAAGTTCACGGCCCGACCTTCCTGTCGTAATTTGTCAACAGTACCTTTCCCAGCAATTTTAGACTCTGTTTCGATTTCTGTCCACAACCATTCTAATTCTAGACTATCTTTCCTTTCCATAAGCCTTAGCCTCTCTTTCTTCAACTTTCTAATTTCGAACGTTAGATCTCGTATTTCAGCCTTCCCTTCCCCTTTGAATTGGAAATCTTTATCACACAACTGTTTTGCTCGTGAGCTTATTGAAGATCTAATTTCTTCCCTGTGTTCTATTTCCTTTTCATTGAGTGCTAGCAAGACGAAAATACGTAGCTGTTCACCTCTATATTCTAGTGATATGCCTACCTTCTGTTCGCGTTTTAGAATCTCCATGAGCTGTAAGCTCCCCATCCGTTCATCGACCCTTAGATCTATCAAAGTCGTAAGGTGATCATCTTCTATCTCTATCCGTTCCATCGCTAACGCGCCATCGAGTTTTATTCGTTCTAACTCTTTCGCGTGTTCCTCTCTCCTCTTTTCGCGTTCCTCTTCCCAGTCTAGTTCAGTTCTAACGAAGTTCATTAACTCGTCTTCCGTTCGGTATCCGATCAAGGAACCTATCTCTCTCAGACTCGCAATAGTCTGTTCGAGATCCGAAGTGTCCATCTTATTTATTTAGCGCGTCTGGCTACAATAAATATCTCTCGTGATTGTGTATCTAACCGTAGGCGATAAAACTCCGCTTTTATCCCACAATAACTTTTAGGCTACAACCTTACAAAAATTATTGAATTTATTCAGAACACCTTCCGAAATAATTTACGCGTTGGTTACACGTTCACCTGCTTGGTTACAAATCTGTTGTCTCCAAGGCTTTCGTAATGTCACGGCTCCAACCATACAACATTACACATTATATTTAGCACCCTAAATATAATAGTCCGAAGTCTGTTACTACCGATAACTCTCCTAGCTGGCGGTATAACACGTCGACCTCTTACAATGAAGTATCCAGTAACACAATACTAAATAAATCATTCAATAGCTAACATGACATATTTAACTACGCTTAAATATATCAACATTAACTAACATGCACGCTACTCTGCAAAAGAATACATGCACATGTCACAACAAAAGCAAGATAAATATTTCAACAATCCTGAATCAATAGAATATTGGCAATTCTCAGATGTTCGTTTGTTTCTAGGTTTATGATACGCCCTATGTATAAAAATGTTACAATTTAATACATATCAATCCACGGACGAGATTCCCCCACTTGTTACGTTTCCAGTATTTATTTAAAGACCCTGCTTAGGAAATTATAGAACTTTAATTTACTATTTAAATTAATTCTCTCTCGTTTAACCTAAACAGACTGGTTGCTCAAATCATCATTCGACTAAATTAAAAATGCATCTTTGTAGTCTAGATCACAGATTTACGAAACTGATAATTTGCGTACATTAGCTAGATTGGAAATCGTTAAAAACTCTCTTAGATTCATATGCATTCATTACGTCATTCGTTTAGCTCAGACAGCCCCCATCCAATCCCATTTGGTCTATATGCATACAATTTACTACAAAAAGAGGTTCTTAACAAAATGAAATAGATTTAATAAGTTTAACAATTAACAGCAACGATTAATTACGACACGACGTCTTAATTCTACACAGCGTTGTTCTCTCATTTACCGTCCTGGTTAAAAGTTCTAACGAGAATTTGCTTTTCTGTTGCCAAATAGTCACTTGATTCTGGACCCTAGTAGATATACTTAACTACACTCTTGGTCGCATGTGGGGTTCAACTGGTTAGAACTGGTCCACATCCTTTGGCTCATCGTCAGTACCGCATAGCATAACAGTCAATGTCCACTCAATTACTGCATCGCTAATGTACTTGCGACGATCGTTAACCGTAGTTAACACGATGTACTTTTACGTATGGGTCATGAAGACGCCCGAGTCGGTGTACGACTCAAGAAGTACGAAGGTAGAGAGGAATAACATAAGAAGAACCCGGCTGAAACAAAGGATTTGGGCTCTGTAACTATTTGCGTCTATATTCGCAAAACCCAAGCACATGTTTCTTTGTTTAAGGTTCTGAATTTAGAATCTTTGACTATCGTGTCGTTTACAATTCAAATATAGTTATATTTAAATATACATTGTGGTCCACGTGTGTGTTACATATAACGTTACACGAACGTATGAATTCTCAAATATTTACAGCATTAAAAATTAGAATTCACACAAAGGATTAATTCAAAATGAAGCATGAATGCTTTACAATTTTACACGAAAAATTATATGCAAGAACAATTTGAATTACAAAGAAGAATTCACCACGTGCACAGACATACTGGCGGCACTAGGGAATTTAAGATTTATATAAATTAAAGATAAGAAAAAGTTACAATAATTTATATACAATAACCTTTAGATTTGTCCCTTTACATCGAAACACGTGCTTTGGCTAAAATAGCGCTAAGCTGCACAAAATACATACGTCAATTCAATTACAAAATACAATCAATAAATGCAATAGATACTGTAAGAAGTAGACGTGTTATTGTTACCTCTTAAAAGTAGATTTTACTGCTCTAGCGCGGGTTCATCTTCGACTCTCTTACGACTCTGGTATGGCGGCGGGACGGAGCTAATGTTAAAGCTGCCTTGTGTGTCTGCCGGTCTGTGAGTGAGTGAGTGTTTTGGCGCCTTATGATTATTTTTATGAAACTGCATTGAACGCATCACGTGACCGTTCACGTGGTATGTTGTTGATCTCGAAGGTGCTGGACACTGGCCTAAAGTTATGCAACAATCTGACCTTGCTAGAAAGCTTCTCTCGATACTGATGTATCACGGGTGAATTTCAACAAAGGTCCGTTCAAAAATTTAATTTTGAAACGAGCAATTGGGTCACGAGGTCATGACACAGAATTTGTCACACATCGTCACACTCTTCACATCAGTAACCAGTGTATTTTCCACTTAGGCCATATCAGTGAGTATATTATCCTCTCAGGTCACATCATAACCAAGCAGGATTTTGTCCTCCTGGATTGCTCCTGTAACAAAGTGGTATATTTTTCTGTGGTCACATAAATAACAAACAGTATATTGTCTTCCTAGGTACAGTATTAATAACAAAACAATATACTATCCTTACAGGCCATATGGAAAACAGTCAATAAAGAAATTGCTCTCTGGTCACCGCGGTATATTGTCCTTCAGATCTCCTGAATTACATAGCCACATATCACCATCTTAGACTACCTTGGTCACCAAGCTGTATACTGTCATCCCATGTCACATTAGTAACCAAGCAGTATATTGACCTTTCTGGTTACAGCAATAGCAGTACTATAAAATTACATCCATGGTCAACCAGGCGTTATAATGTTCTATCAGGTCACATGCTGAAAAGCAATAAATTTGTCATCTCACTTCATACCAATAAAAATGCAGTAAATTACCCTATCTTTTTGCAGTATATTGTATCCTCCTGTCACACCAGTAACCGTACACTTTATTGTCCTCTTGTATTGCATCAGTACCAAATAGTCTATAATCCTCTCACTGTCTCAGGTTACACTAATAAGAATATAATAAATTGGCCTCTCTGATCACATCAGTAGTCAAGCAGTACATTCTTTCAGGTCACATCAGTAACTTATCATTCTCCCAGATTATATCAATAAATTGCTCTTTGTTTGAACTAAATTATATTCTCAGATCACCTCTGTAACCATTCAGTAACCATGCAGATATATTACGTCAAAGATTGCATCAGTAACCAAGCAATATATTACTTTCAGGGTTGCATCAGCAACCATGTAATGAGTTACCCTCTAGAAACAGCAGTAACAGTGCAGTAAAATTGCCTCTCTATGGTCTCATTAGTAACAGTGCAGTAAATTGCCCCTTTGTCATCTCATCAGTAACAGTGCAGTAAATTGCCCCTTTGTGGTCATCAGCAACATTGCAGTAAAATTGCCCCTTTGTGGTCTCATCAGTAACAGTGCAGTAAATTGCCCCTTTGTGGTCTCATCAGTAACAGTGCAGTAAATTGCCCCTTTGTGGTCTCATCAGTAACAGTGCAGTAAAATTGTCCCTCTTTGGTCTCATCAGTAATCGCTGTACATGAGTAGTCCCCAGCCTTCTTATAGCCAATAAGCACATTCAAATTTTAACAAGTTTGGCAGGTTTCCGTTAAATTAGTTGGCAGTTACTCTTCCACTCTTACTATGTGAATTTATTCGAGAAAAAGATAAGTAGTTTTTACAAAATAAATCATAAACAGTTTTTATCATATTTTTTAAAAGTATAACATTGTTGAACTTTGGTCAACATATATCTATAATTCTTACTTTATCATAGAAATCCAATTATGATAAAATATTATTTGTATTTGTTACTGGTATATCTGGATTTCAAGAAACAGATATAAAATAAGTTAGATGCAAGTTTTAATCAGAACTGAATGGAGAAAAGGTATTATTTTATGTGCTTTTAGTAATAAATCAGTGTGGTTTGGGGCACTGATTATCATCAGCCAGTTGGGAGAGTAAAATGATGTGCCCATGTTTAAGCAATTGTCAAGATTTGTGTCTGTAAGTCAAGATTTGTATATTTGATATTATATTCATCATTAGAAATAGTTTCACATGGATAAGTGGACTGGAAATAAGATTTTATTTTCTACACTACATTATCGATCAACATATCCCAAAAGTTATTGCTGTGCACGAATTTATGACAGTTTCATTTTGAGAGTCCAAAATCTTCAGTTCCACTTCTTCTCTTATTTGAATAAATAGACATTTTTATTACCTCTAGTTGGTGATTAAAAGGATTCATAATACTCAGTCAAAGTAGACATTTTAATTATCTCTAGTCAGCAATTAAAAGGATTCATAAGGCAACCCCAGGCTCAGTGATGATGAACTGTTGACATCTCAAATTGCTCCAAAACCTTTTGAGTGTTGATAACCAGTTTTAAAGAGTTAAAAAGTCACTTTCTCACTATTTTCTTCATACATGGGAAATGTACAAGAGACTTCATCTTCATATATGACTACACTAGATTAGTTGTGCTTTGAATGATTTTACACAACTTAATATGAGTGATGAGAGGTTGAATGGAATAGCAGTACTTTGTCACACCTCATTAAAGGTGTATATAAAGGTGCCAGGACACATGTAGGCACCCAGTTGAGAACCACTATTACATCGCATTTATTCTCCCTGATAAACTCTGTAATCAAGCAATAAATTGGCCTTCCGGATCATGTCAGTTACCAAACGGTATATTAAACTCATGAATCACCTCATTAACCATGCAATATATTGTCTTCCCAGGCTGCATCAGTAACCATGCAACATATTGTCATTTCAGGCCACTTCAATCACTGTGTAATAAATTGCCCTTCCCGGTCCTGTCAGTAATTCCACACTTTATTGTCCTCCTGTGTGACATTAGTAACCAAGTGGTACATTGTCTTCATCACATTAATAAGAAGGCAGTTAATTGCTCTCTCTTTTGCATCATTAGCTTTAAGTATATTGTCCTCTCTGATCACATCAATAGCAGTGCAGCAAATTACCCTCTATGATCACATCATAACCAAGCAGTATTATTGTTCTTTCAGGCCACCTTTCTAACTAAGCAGTATATTTCTCTCTCCAACCACCTCTCTAACCAAGCAGTATATTTTTCTCTCCAACCACCTCTCTAACTAAGCAGTATATTTCTCTCTCCAACCACCTCCCTGACCAAGCAGTATATTATTCTCTCACGCCACTTCTTTAACTATGCAGGTTTGTCCTCTCTGATCACATCAGTCACTAAATTGTATATTGTCCTCTTGGGTCACATCAATAACAATACAATAATTTGCACTCTCTGGCCCCATCAATAACTATGCAATGTATTGTCCTCTCAGGCTACATCAATAACAGTATACTCCCTTTCAAGGACACATCTGCAACCAAACATTGTCCTCGATAAAAGTCCTCTTGGGTCACATCATTAAATGTGCATGAAATTGCCATCTCTGGTCACACCAGAGCCAACAGTATTTTGCCTTTTTAAGTGATCCAATGATTGTCTTCTCAGGTTACATCATTAGCAATATTGTACTTTAGGATCACAGCTGCAATCAAGCAATTTTTTTCTCCTCTCAGGCCACATCTGTAACTGTGGTGTGTAGTAGGAATATGCTATTTTATAAATAAGTTTTTATGTCATATAATACTCTGTTGTGGCCCACAGTCAGTATCTGGGTAGTATATTGACCTATAGAGTCAGTCACTAACCAGGCATTATATTTTCTTTTATCCTTTATAATCAGTCAGTAACCAGTCAGTATGTTGTTATATATCCTATATAGTCAGGCAGTACAGAGTCCTATTTGGTCATATAAGTAATTTATCAATACATTTTCTTATTTTGTCATATCAGTTACCAAAACATTGTCCTGTTTTGTCACATCAGTAACCAGGAATAGAATAGGAATATTACATCAAATAATTCCATCCCTACAAGTAACTCCCATCTACATATAGAAATTGGAATGTTTTATTAAGTAACTTCATTCCTAACTAAGAATTTGAGTATCGAAGTCATGTTGAACGCATGAAATTACAGGAATATTTTATCAAACCCATACCGCATAGCAAAGTAAATATTTTGTCAGCCATACATGCTATGTAACGAATAAAATATTTAAAGCCATATTGACAACATGGGAAGTGGAACATTGACCTGTTTGAAATAAGCAGCCCCAAATCCAGATATGTTCCTTGCCTTCTTCAATTTCCTAACAAAATTTTAGTTTATTTTAAAAAAAAATATCTTGGGTGGACCGTAGGCATTTGTTAAACTTTTATTACAAAGTTCCGTCTGCCCCATATTCTTAGCTTTCACCAAAACTGCCCACACTTGACAGTCATCACAATGTCTGCCCACAATGATAGTTATCACCATTTCTGCCCACTCACAGTCATCACCATTTTTACCCTCACTGACACAGTGACAGTCATCATCATAAATCTTATCTTCAAAAAGCATCTATCACTATAAACTTCACTATAATTTGTATAGTCATCACCATACTTTTTATCTACAAAAGGCATCCTACTTGAGTCATTTCTGACAGTCATCACCTAATTTTTATAATTATATACAAAGGCATTATACATGTATCATTACTGCCTGGCCTAAAGCACAATAAATTTATATTTTAATAGTTTACATGTATTTATTTTATGTCAGAAAATAGTGCTGCCATCTAACTTGATTTTACAATTTGTCATTTGTAAAGCTGCTACCTCAGGTTTTTACTAACAGTCCTAATATTTTGACATTTTAGCTGGCATGTAATGTATACAATCTTAGCTAATACAGCCATTTTGTACCTAGTAAATATCCTTATACACATACATTATCACTTTTTAAATTGAAATTAAAAAGAAAATTTCTCTTTGCACTTTTTCAGTCAGATCTGTTTTGTTTGTCTGCAGGCCTAAAACATTCGCAATTAATAATGGAACCATGTTTTGCACCAACCATTACAAGCAACTTTTCGCCACTAAGGGGAACTACGATGAGGGTTTTGGACGTGACCAGCACAAAAAGAGGTGGAAGAGTGAGCCTAATTTAGTTGATGGACATGAATCTAGTCCATCACCTTAACAACAAGATATTTTTTCAGAACTTTCCTTTTAAAGGCTAACAATAAGAGCCTGTCTTCCTACCTGTTATTCGATCAAAATTCCAAAATGCAGCAGCAAAAATAACATTAACACTCTACACATTTTAGACAAGAAAGGGAGCTCACTGGTCAGAGACATACTACTCATGTAGATATGAAAGGAGCACACTGCACACAAAGTGACTGAACATTTAGATAAAGTGATAAACGAAGTTCTAAGCATTTCAAGAATTTAACCTTGACATAGTAGTTCTTCCATGTACAGTAATATGTAATGAACATCTCTAATTGCTTTCCTTATTTTTTTTTTTAGAGTGAGAGGGTCTGTGAAGTTAGTAGAAAGATTTCTGGTTCCTTCTTCAGTGTGAAAGTCTGATAACCATTAAATAGAGCCTGTTTCATAAAACTGTATGGTAGTAGATATTTAGGTCATCCAAAGTAGGTAAATATGATTAACACAGTTCTTCCCAACATGTTCTGAGTCCCATACTAACAAAATATATATCTAAACAGAAGAATGGAAATTTTTTGCAAATGATTTTTTTTTAATAGTGTTATGGTTCGTGGTGGCCAGAGATTCCATGTTGTGGGTACTCAGGAAATGTGTGCACCATTTCCAGCAGGTAAAAGACAGGTTTGTTGTGGTGCCAAAGTAACTGTGCAGCCGTTCACCCTTGCTGTTTATGTATGCACTCGTTATCTCCCTTTTTTAATATACACTGTACTTTTTGTGGCTGGCTTACAATGTATCATTTCTTGTGAGTGAGCAATTATTTTTTGTGATTTAATTTTCTTAAAAATTCTTATTGTTTTTGACATTGCGCCGGATAATGCATGATTTGTGTGAATGAACATAGCAGTGAACAAAACTGTTCACAAGATCAGGCAAGAAAGTGTTACAGGAGGCAAGAAAGGATTGCAGTGCGGCGGCAGCTGTGTTAGATGTTGGCAGTTGTGCTTGTCATGTTATGTAACTCTAATGTTAATTTTTGTAGTTAGTGTTGCACTACTTGTGAGCTGATCATTTAAGAATTTTAAGGAACATTTGACACAGCACAGTGCAGTAAAATGGAAAAGAAATATACAAATGTAACTTAAGGTAATTTTTGGTTTTTTAATACTAAACAAGACAGGACAGAACAGGAGGGGGTCTTATTTTTCTACATGACCAATTGGAGTCTTGGTTGAAGCAGACTATTTAAATAAAGAGAAGAAATGGTTACTTTAATTGAAAACTAGATTCGCTAACTTGACAGCTTGGTACCATCAAGTGATATATAAAAGACTGCTGCCAGCAACTAGAGCACCTAACACTAAATTAACATAGCCATGGTCTATATTGAAATCACAAGCATATCACAATTGCTAGTCATTTTAATGCTGCAAACTTAATATGGTTATTTAATACAGCAGTTAGCTAATTGCCTGAGCAGTTCAGTCACCAAATTAACTGTTTAACTAAACACCTAATTAATACAGCAGTTAGCTAATTGCCTGAGCAGTTCAGTCACTAAATTAACTGTTTAACTAAATGCCTAATCAGTCAACTCATTAGCATTGACAAGTTTAAACCACTTAATTTAAATTAGCTTTTTTTTTTCTTTAAAAATAATTTTCAATGTTAGCATTTGCATTTCTCCTTATTTAATACAAGAAATTGTCAAATCATCATTCAACATTTATAATGGCACAATCTAGTATTTAGACAAACACTATTCCTGAAAAAATATATAAAGAACAAGGTTTCTGTCTGTGATTTATGAGTCATAATCAGGCAGTCTTGAAGTGGCTTGACAACACTGAGAAGCATAATTTTTTTTTGGTCCCACATTGAGGTCAGAAAGATTAGCATTATCTTGTCATCAACATGTGTACAGTTAACTTATTATCAATGCTGCAGTCAGTATGACTTTTATTGTATGCTACTTGTTTTCTGCTGCACTGTTGCAGCATTGTCCTTTTGTATAAATATTTATTCTTGATCATATTTTGCTAATTGATATTAAATTTAAACTTTACTCAATTTGATGCCATATCCTTGCTCAAATGATTGGGTGTGAAAACATTGCGATAGGTTGGAATGGTTTTATTTTAGAAGTTTCATGGTTCTTTGTCTTGCACACAAAGTTCTCTCATATCAGTCAATTACTCAAGAGTAACCCCAAAATAAAAATGCTGCAGTTTTGACATTTAAATATGGACAGCCAATACAGAATTGTGGCTGATGTGATATTGTTTGAAGAATGATAATGCAGAAATGGGCATAGGATCGGGCAGTATGTAAATATACTTTAAGGAGTAACTGACCATTTAGCACAGACTTCAGCCATGAAGCTCGGTTTAGCACACTGTAGTCATGATGTTCAGTTTAAAACTCTAAGAGTTGTGAAGCTCAGTTTAGCACACTATAGCCATGATGTTCAGTTCAGCGCATTATAGTCATGAAGTTCAGTTTAGTACACTGTAGTCATGATATTCAGTTTAGTACACTATAGTCATGAAGTTCAATTTAGCACACTGTAGTCATGGAAGTTCAGTTTAGTACACTATAGTCATGAAGTTCAGTTTAGTACACTATAGTCATGAAGTTCAGTTTAGTACACTATATTCATGAAGTTCAGTTTAGTACACTGTAGTCATGATATTCAGTTTAGTACACTATAGTCATGAAGTTCAGTTTAGTCAACAATCAGTAGTGAGTGTTGTTTGGTGAAGAGATACACTCTCATATTTTCAGTCATAGAGCAGTACACTATAGTCAGCCACTGATAACTTTGTTTTATGAAGTGATTCACCATTTGAAAGAGCTTCAGTTTCCCATTCACTGCAGTATTTGTTTGTCTATTTTGATTTAGTTTGAAACACCATTTGGATTTTTTTTATTTTTATTATTCTAGATTGGATGATTTCTTAGTTGCAATAAATTTACAGAAAAATCATGAAATGATGTATATGCAGCCTAATGAGTTCTGATATATATATATCCAGTATGGCTATTGAGATCTTGATATCATGAGCCTCATGCTGGAATAAGTAATAAGTGATTACATACCATTGTCAAATAGATAATGAGATCTGGTATGTCATTATGAAATAGATAATCACTTTAGAATTGGAAAGATCTGGTACATCATTCTAGAGTTTTGTTAGATCCAGCATGTCATTATAGAAAGGTTCATGAATGAACAAGATGTTTGTTGTTGCACAGATAGGATAAAAGTAGCTTTTTGAATGTATTTATGTCTTTGATTATGCACTTTGTTTTTGGCTGCACATATTTGTAAGTTTGGCACATTGTCAGTAAAGACTCCATATCTTTGGGAACATCTTCCAAAAGGACCCTTAGTATCTCTGCATCTTCTTATCTACTGAAGTATTTGAAGCTGTTTCTGTTTATATTAGTACTTGCCAGGGTATTAAATATTACATTACTGCATGTCAAAGTATTACAACTGACTGTTTACATTAGTAGTTGTTGGGGTATTAAATACTGTTTCTCTTGTCATTAACTTTCTGTTCACAGTAGTATGTACTTGCCAGGGTATTAAATACTGTTTCTCCTGTCATTACTGCCTGTCAAAGTGTTACAACTGTCTGTTTACATTAGTAGTTGCCAGGATATTAATTGTTGTTTCCCCTGTCATTAACATTCTGTTCACAGTAGTACTTGCCGGGGCATTAATTACTGTTTTTCCTGTCATTACTGCCTATCAAGGCATTGCAACTTTCTGAACGCACAATGTAAACAAATCTTTTTAGACCTATTAATACCCATTAGGGTGTAAAATTGCCCATTCTGTACATTAATACTTATAAATGTGTAGCTATCATTATGTATGTGATTTACTTCATATTGCTGTGGTTAGAACACCAAATTTTTTAGTGGTGTAGCCCAAATATACTCAACAGGAGAATGAAACAGTCATATATTGTTAAGCCATACACACATTTTGCATAATTATTTGTTTATTCCTGTGTTGTAAATTGATGTATCTTAGTTTCTCAGTCAGCATTTCTGTCAATACTATGACACTAAGTTCAGTCATACAGTACTGCAATATTAAATGTTGTACACTTGAGATTACCAGATAAAACCTATGCATATTGTTAACATCTAATCAGTCATGTGAAAGAACCTTGAAATAGCTAAACTGTGTGGAAAGAGATTGCAACATTATGAATGTTGTCAGGATATTCAAGAGTTGCAATATTAAATGTTGTACACTTGAGCTTGCAACATTATGTTGCCAGGATATTCAAGAGTTGCAATCCTAGGAAGGCTGGGCTCTAATGAAATATTTTTTGTGCATAATGAATGACCGGATTAATTTGAAACAGAAATATTTGTCTTCTGGGTAAGTTTATTTATAAACGGATGTGTTAGCATATAGAGAGTAAGTTTTACTGGGTCACCCTCATTATTTTCTTATGTTCACAACACCTTTTCATGAAGTCCTTTTGTGTGAAATTTTGCCAAAATGATCAAGTATTACATTGACCAAATACATTAGACTGCACTTAACTAGGTATTATAACTGTCTGCGTCTTAAACAGCAGATGTCTTCTTTGCACTCTTAGTCTTACGGAGTTAATATCTAATAATTATTTGTGCGTTTTTGCTCACAGCAGAAAATTATCTTAATTATTTACCAAATGCATTAAACAAATTATTAATAATATTTAAACTTTTTTGTCATTTTAGGAATTCTCATTGTTATACTGAAAGAGTTTTGATTAGTCAAGCAAACAATTGTTCAAATTTTCCACTTTTTTTAATATGGTGCATTGTATAATATTTTGAATAAATGTCCTCTCTTTGTTTTTGTTTATTCAGCCTGATAACAAATTTTGCTCTGTGACTGATTGTATATCAGTTCTTAAAACTGGAGCATAAAATGTCTTGAGTATTTTGGAGTTCAATATCACTATTAACTTACATATTTCTATGTATCTGTTGGCGCCTTCTCGCCTTGATTTCATGTACTTGTGCTTTTTTATATATTATATTTATATACCTAGCTCACGTTGATAAGTTTGTAGACAATTTTGTAGATTTCGTTCATTACTATGCTTTTTTGTCTTGTTTGCATGATGCTCTGTGAAATATAGCATTTTTTTCTCTCCCCTATATATGACTTGAAAGGCACAATTTGCTTTTGCTATTTGACATGAATTTTTACACTATGCCAAACACCAGTAGACAAATAAATTTGGTCTATCCTCCTTATTAATTTGCCAATTTTTGGCACGCCATTGTAGCCAGGGAAGATGTGCACTCACCATTGCTGGCACACAAGTTGTCACCAGGCAATGGGAGCCCTTACTCAGCCATTCATGCAATAAAAAAATTGCAGCTTTTGTCTCAGTCTGGATATTATTGAGATGCTTGAGTTGTCTTTGTAATTTTGTTGAGGTAAGAATGTTATCTCTGCTATGGTCTTGTTGAAGTGAATATTCAGCAAAGACTATGATTGTGGTCCAAATGCAGTTTTGATTACGTGATTAGGGACTGATTTAAGTTTAAATATAATTTTGTGAAGTATGTGATTATGGTTAAATGTAATAATGCAAAGAATGTGATTCTGAAAATATGATTATTGTTAAACAATTTTGTAATAGTATGGTTTAGAATGTAGATAAATGTAATTCTGCAGCAATTCTAAAGATTTGAGTATCTCCATCAAAAACCCATTTTGAGTTGAAACATTGAAAACTTGAGAGTCAGTTTTAAATATCACTTGGATTTCTAGTTTAACAATTGCAATTAATTTAGATAGCATTTAAGACACATAAGCACTGTTTCACACAATACAGTTAAAATAAGTGCATACACACAATTGCATGTTATAAAGATCAGTTTCCTTTTACATATTGTTTTGGGGGCCATCTTCACTACTACAAGAATTCCAATTCATATACTTAATTATAATTGTAGACATTACTACATGAATATATTCAAATTTGTCTGCTTAATTAAAATTATACCACTACTACAAGAATTCCAATTCATATACTTAATTATAATTGTAGACATTACTACATGAATATATTCAAATTTGTCTGCTTAATTAAAATTATACCACTACTACAAGAATTCCAATTCATATACTTAATTATAATTGTAGACATTACTACATGAATATATTCAAATTTGTCTGCTTAATTAAAATTATACCACTACTACAAGAATTCCAATTCATATACTTAATTATAACTGTAGACATTACTACATGAATATATTCAATGTCTGCTTAATTAAAATTATACCACTACTACATGAATATATTCAAACCTGTCTGCTTAATTAAAATTATACCACTACTACATGAATATATTCAAATTTGTCTGCTTAATTATAGTTATACACACTTAACACTACCATATGAATATATTAAAATTTCCCCCACTACATGAAAATATTCAAATGTTTCTACTTAATTACAATTATAAACACTTTTTTCCTTTCACAAGAGGTTTTTTTTTTCTCCACTGGCTTGCATTGTCTCTTCTTTAACTAGTCAGCCTTAAACTTGTCTCCATCTTATGTACCAGGCACCCTAAAACTTTCCTCCATCTTATGTACCAGACACCCTAAAATTTTCTTCCATCTTATGTACCAGACACCCTAAAATTTTCTTCCATCTTATGTACCAGACACCCTAAAATTTTCTTCCATCTTATGTACCAGACACCCTAAAATTTTCTTCCATCTTATGTACCAGACACACTATTACTTTTCTCCTTGTTTACCAGTCACACTAAAACTTCTATGCCCTTACTAGTCACACTAATACTTCTTCATCTTGCTTAATAGTCATACTATTACTTTTTCATCTTGTTTACTAGTCACACTATTACTTCTTTATCTTGCTTAATAGTCACACTATTACTTTTTCATCTTGTTTACTAGTCATGCTAATACTTCTTCATCTTGTTTACTAGTCACACTAATACTTCTTCATCTTGTTTACTAGCCACACTAATACTTCCTCATCTTGTTTACTAGTCACACTAATACTTCTTCATCTTGTTTACTAGTCACACTAATACTTCTTCATCTTACTAGTCACACTAATACTTCTTCATCTTGTTTACTAGCCACACTAATACTTCCTCATCTTGTTTACTAGTCACACTAATACTTCTTCATCTTGTTTACTAGCCACACTAATACTTCCTCATCTTGTTTACTAGTCACACTAATATTTCTTCAACTTACTAGTCACACTAATATTTCTTCATCTTGTTTACTAGTCACACTAATATTTCTTCATCTTGTTTACTAGTCATACTAATATTTCTTCATCTTGTTTACTAGTCACACTAATACTTCTTCATCTTGTTTACTAGCCACACTAATACTTCCTCATCTTGTTTACTAGTCACACCAAAAGCTTTTCTCCATCATATTTACCAGTTGTTGTACCATGCCTTCTATGCATTTTTTGACATCAGACAGAGCAGTTGAGTCAGCATTCACTGATTTACTCTGAAAACACTAAGTGCGGAGGCAATTATGCACTGATACAAACTGTGGTATCCAATAAGAATGCTGGGTAATTGCATTATAAGAAACGGGTAGCCTTTAAGATGGCTAGCTAGTATATACTAAAAATACAAATACCTCACAGTTATGTATATAGAAGAAAACAGATAACCATTAGACAGCTACATTTGTGTACATGTACAAACGTACTCAGAAGAAAAACTGCGGCAACTTAGAATGCTACACAATTATATATTTAGAAGTAAACAGATGGCAAGGACTAGTTGTTCTTTTAATGCTCTGTTTGTGAAAAGTGACCTATCTCAATTTCTCCTATCTTCCCTTAAACGTACTTATCAGACTCTCCACCTTTCTGTTAAATAAACAATTTTTACTTCAACAGCCCCCCTCAGCTTCAGCTGACTAACATATGCCATTCGTCCTCTACAGTACTCTTACCAAATGAAATCACACTACAAAATTATAAAATACATCACAGAAAAATAAATATAATTAATCAAGTCTAGTTCTCCTTGGTAAAATGATTACACTAAGAAACGTTTACAAAGTTGCAAAATACAGCACATTAAAATAGTCTTTTAAGTAAGTGTAGTGCTTTTCACCTAATATTACCTCAACTCAATTTACGAGAATAACTTGGACAGCTAAAACACGTGATATATTTAACCTGTGATTGTGTTGTACGCAAATAAAAACCACGCCATCGACGTCTGTATTCTATGCAAATCCGCGTGACGCTATCAGTGACGCTAGAATTGTATGCAGATAAATCTGACGTTCCACTACCTATTCTGTATTGTGTGCAAATTGATCAACCAATATGCGCACATTTAATGAGGTCTGACCTTTAAACGACGCCAATAGGGATCGATTACACGACTGCACTCACAAGGACAAGAAGACGTCCTCGTTTTCGCCAGTTTGTCAGTAAAGAGCACAGCGAGTTATCTGCGCTTTCCAGTGGAGTGAGAAATTGGAGAAGCGAGATGGAGGGAATTAAATGTCATAATCTTCATATTTAAAAATCCCTTTTACACATTACTCTATAAACTACAGTGACGATATTCTGTTTAGAAAATTATAGTTTAAGGTACAGGAATAGGTACATAGTACAGGTCATAGAATACGGATGTCTTGAAACTACAAATATTTTTTCCCGTCTGAAGAAAATTTGGAGTTCGTTACCGAACCTTGCTTGGAGAAACCACATGATAACGTACGCTTTAATACTGTAATTATTTATTTACTTATTACTCAGCCACGTTTGAAAATGTATATGTACACACACACACACACACACACACACAAACCTTCGAGGAGGAGCATTACGATAAACTATAAAGGTTGTATGAATTGTTTTCAACACAAACTATGTCCATTGTTATTCCAAGCTATATATTATTTTACAAAAGTATAAAAAGCAGTATCTAAAAGTACCATTTATTAATAACAAGAACATGAAAATCATACGTTGTAAATAAATATCCGTTTATGTTGCAAAGATACATTACACAAAAGTACCTTTTATTAATAACAAGAACATGAAAATCATACGTTGTAAATAAATATCCGTTTATGTTGCAAAGATACATTACACAAAAGTACCTTCAACGGGCTCCACTAACTTTTCAAATTCAAGTATTAAGAATTCAATTTAAAATCAACATTTTCCCCTGGCCTAAAGGCTTAAAATTTTCCTTGATATAAAGACATCAATTTGAAAACAACTTATAACTGTAATATTGGCTTCGTACTCTTAGGCAAACTTTATATTTACAGCATGAAAACAACAACAACAGCAAAATAATATTTGGCTATTTTTTTTTTAAAGCATGTAAGTTAAAGTTTAGTTTAAAATTTCACTGAAATTGTATTAAAGATTTGGCGTAGTCATGGGTACAATGTTTTTAGTCTCTGTAAGTCAGTAGCATCAGGACTCTTCAGATAATCTCTACGTTACGTCAGTAGTACCAAGAGACTTCAGGTAGTATTTGCCTTACGTCAATGATAACAAGAGACTTCGTGTAATCTTTACGTTACGTCAATGATAACAAGACACTTCAGATAATCTTTACGTTACGTCAATGATAACAAGAGACTTTAGGAATCTTTACTTCAGTAGTACAAAGATACTTCAGTTAATCTCCACGTTACGTCAGTAGTACCAAGATACTTCAGGTAGTCTTTATGTTATGTTATGTTACACCAGTAATACCAAGAGACTTAAGATAATCTTTACGTTACTGCAGTAATGCAGCCGACATTTGACGTGCGTAGAACGTCACAAACGTCATGCACATTAAGAACCAACCGGAATGAAAGTATTCGATGACGGGTCCGGGAATCAAGGAATGCTTGACACAGATAACCAATCCGTTTGGTGCTGTTACTCTGTCCTCGATCCTGTTTATTCGACAGACCTTCAAACGCGTAGGAAAATATGTATTTTCAATTGCTAGTATTAATCATCCAATTGACCCACTTTTAATTAAAGAACGTTTTCAATAATATATTATTATCTTGGGATTGTAATCATTGACTAAAGTAATAATAATTTTTCAAACCCGAAAGAAACGACGGAACAGAAGTAACACAACAAACCTAGATGCAGCAAGTTCAGCAGAGTTATATTTTCTTGAATATAACAACCATCTATTGTTTACATCATCAATCTTCATCTCAGTATCTGTTATTTGTATAATGCAAGGGTTTTGTGAGGAATAAATTTGCCTATCCATATTTATTAAACTTAATTATTATTTAAAATGATAAATTGTCAAAGTGACCCGACCTTGGGCACTCCTTATGATGATATTTTTGTAAGTGTCAGAGTTGGAGTAAACACTCGAGTTGAGAATATGCTAGAAATTGCTGGTGCAATGCAAACTAGTTCCAACTGGATGAGTAGTTTTATTATCCAATGGTTAAGATTTACGAGAATGAGGCCAGCCAGTGGGCTGAGGTTACAAGTTTACATGCTAGAGAATTCTATTGTCTGATCACTTGAATTTGGTGTGGTAAAATGTCTGGTCATGAAAGGCAACCATTGGCTTAATAGTGAGTTAAATTACTGATTGAGAAAGAATGTACTTAGAAATATTTCATTCATTTTTCTATTGATGTGTTATACTTTCATTTTATGTAGAGATGTATTATGTGTAGACTATTATTTCTACAAATTCTGAACTATGATGCATATGCAGTATGCTAAACACTTGACATTGTTTTAGTGAAACTGTTCATAAAAATATAATGCTGTTTGAGTGTATCAGGCTAATATATACTGTTGCAGGAAACTGTAAGTTGAGACTTGAATGTATGAAAGAATGAGTTAAAAGGAATAAACTGGAAACCTAGCATTTGTACCCTGATTATATTTTTACAAAGACAAAGCAGCCTTTCCTTGTTTTATATGAATCTCTCGGTCTGCTGATTATAAACTGCTATGGCTGTGGAAGCTGCAGGGAATATCTACTGCAGTATGTAAGTGTAAGGAACACACTACACTCCATTGATGTATGGTGGCAAAGTATGCTGATTATATCGAGCAATTTCTGGTACAATACAGTTAGCGGAAATTGATACAATTGTTGTTCTGCTTGAGACAGTTATACAGTGAAGGAACGCTCAGGTTAGCCTTGAGAGAATAAGCAACAAATGGGTGTGTTACATACAACATGAGGGGAAACACATGTAATTGACATAGACAATAAACTTGTGACTTTGATATGAAAAGTGCACCAGAAAGACTAGTGTGGTTTTGTCTAGACAAGGTTACATACAAACTATTATCGCTTATCTCTAATAACTCCATTTCTGTTCTTCTGTAAGAAATATCCTATGATTTGAATTATTGTTGAATTTTATTTTAGGATATAAGACTGTGTAAATATAAAAATTATTTAAACATGGTTTCGTGGAAATATTGATGTCAAGTAATCTTTTGCATTGTATTTGTTATATGTGATTTGATTGTTGGCTTAATAAATTTATTGACCTTACACATATTGATAACCTTATGTTGGGGAAGAAAGTGGGTGGATGGGGGCTCGCTAAATATAGATTAAAGACAGATTTGTCTTCTCCTTTAGTAAGAAGTTTTACACCCATGGAAATATTGTGTGACGGTAAATGTTTGTTTTTAATGTTGTGGAAGAGAGAGCACCCGCATATCCGCCAAGAGAGAGAGGAGTGGTGTCTGCTGGAGAATTATTAATAGCATAAATTAAGATTCTCATCACTTGTAATTAGTTATGGATGATTGATTAATTAAAAAAATATCACAACCATTGACCTTGGCGTCATAGGTTTTAAATCTGTACTGGACTTTTGTCAGAGCTTAAAAATACAACGCAACAATAACCCCTTCTAAATACTGTGCCGAGTTTTGTTTAACCTATTTTCGCCTTCCCTATATTTATCTTCTCTTGCTGTAGAAATGTTCAGGCGTGATTCAATGGATAATCTGACGCTTAGTCATGCTTGAGTGGATATGTTAATGAGCAGTCGTTCTATGAGCTACTGATAGCTATTTCTACATGATGCATTTCTTGACCCTACTCAGTATAATTAAACAAGGAGAGCAATGAAATGTCTGACGATTGAAAGATACCTTAAATGATGTGCAAGAGAAAGAAACCTAATGTGCTTTAAGCTGAGGTTCATTTATTTCTTTAAACATAAAGGAAAATATACTGTTTCCTAACGCATAAAACTGTCCTACTTAAACAGCTAAGCATTTTGTGAATAATTCTCTACATGAAGTTAATGTTGTAGCTATAAATAGAAATTAGATCTAAAGAGAGCAATGCAGAAGAGCGGAAGGAAGACTTTACAGTCGTAGCGTGTGGTTATCTATTATTACAGGTTTTCTTTAAAATAGTAATGATAATGGCTACCTTTAATAGTTTTTACAGGTTCTCCTTACAATAGCAATATAATGGCTACGTTTAATAGTTTTTACAGGTTCTCCTTACAATAGCAATATAATGGCTACCTTTAATAGTTTTTACAGGTTCTCCTTACAATAGCAATATAATGGCTACATTTAATGATAAGAGGATTTCCTTTAAAATAGTAAAGATGATGATTTAATTTAATATGTACAGATTTCCTTGAAAATAGTAATGACAAAGGCCACCTTTAATTGCTCCTAGACTTCGTTGAAAAAGAGTACTACTAATCACTACAATTAATAATCATGCACATTGTAATGCTTTCTAATAGGACTATCTTGAATAACTGCATTTACTAAATTGCTTTTTTAAAAAAAAGTAATACTAACTGCTGCTTTTAAATGACGTCTCCTGAGTTAACTGCTGCTTTTAAATGACGTATCCTGAGTTAAACAACAATAACATTAAGTCACATTTGCCCGAAATTTATTCGATCGTTTAAATTGCCAACACACTGCATGAGCGTGACGTTGATAATGATATTCAATAGCAAGGACACGTAGGGTCAAGGGTCACATTATTTGAAGTAACAGAGACTTATAAAGGCTGGTTCACTCCCGGGGCGCAGTTGCGATGTTACTTCACCCCGATAACTCTCTCTCTCACTGGACACGGAGACAATTGTGAGGCGTTTACCCAACAATCGGAATCGAAAATCGTGTTGAAAAAAAATATCGCCGAAGATGTGATTCTAAAAGCAATTAAAACTATTCTATATTTGTACACTCTGTTTATTAAAATTAAACCGTGCTGACGGCGACAGGTAAACTATTTCACAGTACAGAACATCACACAGGTGCAGACAAACAGCTCTTGTCCCATTGACGTATACTAAACTGATTGTCTCAAGATGGCCGACCAGTTCAACACTTACGACAAAAATCCGATCGTGGGTCAAACGTTCACCTTTCGGTCGTGGCGCTTTGGTGTACGTGAGGTACTGTTGGCTTTCGTTACCGTACTGCTGCTGGTCATTTGTTTCATTTTGGCCGGACTCCTAGGCAAGACCTCTCAGCAACTGCAAGAAGCCCGAGTGGATGCCTTGACTTCCGCCATCGGGTGCCGTGATACCCCTTGCCTGAAAACTGCCGCCCACGCCTTCCAGTTCCTCAACACCAGCGTCGACCCATGCGACGACTTCTTCCAGTTCGCGTGCGGCGGCTACTCAGTGGTCAACCCGCTCGACTACAACACCATTAACGACAACATCTACGGACAGATGATAGACGTGAACGAAGACCGGCTGGTGGGCATTCTGGAATCGCCCAGCGAACGTTTCATGACGTGGTCAGCGGAGCGGAAACTGAAAGACTTCTACTCGTCATGTATGGATGATTTTGCTCGGGAGCAAGCCAAAGCGACGCCACTGCTGACCAAAGTGATGCCGCTGCTCGGGGGCTGGTATGTGCTGGACACGTGGAACAGCGCGGGGTGGGATTTGAACTCAGTGTTGAAGACCGTACAGAGTGACCTGTGGGTGAGAGCTCTTTGGAGGGCGACGGTCAACGTCAACCAGTATGACCAGAAAACCCGCATCATCGCGGTAAGCGTGGCCGCTACTTGTTGGATGGAGTGTTACTAAATATAGACATATACACGTTTATTTATCGGTATTAAATCATCAAACCCAATGCTTAGTATCTAACTTACAACGCTCAGCTAGATCAAAATTTAAGACTGTTTGAAATATAGTTCTAATATAAGAGTGATTTGTTTTAAAGCTTTAATCCTGCTAGCTTTTATTTCCCAAGAAAATGGATTGCAGCAATTTAGCCAAATGAATTTCGAGTCCGTCTCAATATTTAGTTGTACTTTGTTCAGTTTAGCGTTCAGCTAAATCTTATGATCACGTGACTCACTGTCATTTAATGCAGACTGTTAAACACTATTGCCTACATAGTGATAACTAGATATATTTTGCGCCCGAGGCAAGAATATAAAATTGCGCCCTCCTGCAGAATATTTTTCATAAAATAAACTTCTTTGAAAACCTATCTTCTCTTTTTTCTGCGTCCCCCCCTCCCCCGATTTGTGCGCCCGAGGCATGTGTCTCACTCGCCTCGCCCTTTTTACGGTACTGATTTCCCATTTGTCGCAATAGATCAGATATAATTTTGTGACAAAATTAACTAAACTGATAAATATAAATTGATTTTTTAAATCAACCTTACAATTAACTAAACTGATAAATATAAATAGATTTTTTAAATCAACCTTACAATTTAATTAACTAAACTGATAAATATAAATTGATTTTTTTAAAATCAACCTTACAATTTAAAGTAATTTTTGCTAACTTTACAATTTTTATTAACTTTAAGATAAAATGTTTTATTAACTTACAAGTCAATTTTAATAATTTATATAATTTACAATTTTATTAACTTTACAATAAAATGATTTATTAACTTACAAATCAATTTTTATTAAGATTACAAGTCAGTTTTATTTACGGTAAAAATAAGTTTTATTAATTTTACAAGTCAGATGTATTTACTTTGCGATTCAGTTTTATTAACTTTATAAAGTCAGTTTTATTAACTTTACAAAGTCAGTTTTATTAACTTTACAATGTCAGTTTTATTAACTTTATAAAGTCAGTTTATTAACTTTATAAAGTCAGTTTTATTAACTTTACAAAGTCAGTTTTATTAACTTTATAAAGTCAGTTTTATTAACTTTACAATGTCAGTTTTATTAACTTTACAATGTCAGTTTTATTAACTTTATAAAGTCAGTTTTATTAACTTTACAAAGTCAGTTTTATTAACTTTATAAAGTCAGTTTTATTAACTTTACAAAGTCAGTTTTATTAACTTTATAAAGTCAGTTTTATTAACTTTACAATGTCAGTTTTATTAACTTTATAAAGTCAGTTTTATTAACTTTATAAAGTCAGTTTTATTAACTTTACAAAGTCAGTTTTATTAACTTTATAAAGTCAGTTTTATTAACTTTACAATGTCAGTTTTATTAACTTTACAATGTCAGTTTTATTAACTTTATAAAGTCAGTTTTATTAACTTTACAAAGTCAGTTTTATTAACTTTACAAAGTCAGTTTTATTAACTTTATAAAGTCAGTTTTATTAACTTTACAAAGTCAGTTTTATTAACTTTATAAAGTCAGTTTTATTAACTTTACAATGTCAGTTTTATTAACTTTATAAAGTCAGTTTTATTAACTTTACAAAGTCAGCTTTATTAACTTTATAAAGTCAGTTTTATTAACTTTACAATGTCAGTTTTATTAACTTTACAATGTCAGTTTTATTAACTTTATAAAGTCAGTTTTATTAACTTTACAAAGTCAGTTTTATTAACTTTATAAAGTCAGTTTTATTACTTTATGAAGTCAGTTTTATTAACTTTACAAAGTTTTGAATTATTGCAGATCAATCCAACGCAAGGCAAAAGATATATGCAACGGCGTTTCTATTCAGACCCATCTAAAGAAAAGGTAGGTGTGTTGTACATTGCTTTATTTACAGTTTGTATTTCTATTCAGACCCATCTAAAGAAAAGGTAGGTGTGTTGTACATTGCTTTATTTACAGTTTGTATTTCAGACTCGCTGGTTACAGATGATCGTGAAATCAGCAACTTTTAGCCAGTCCACTCCACTCTAGCCAGCCACATGTTGCTGGCTCTATTAGCCACATCTTGTTAGCTACAACAGGTCTTAGCTAGTCAGGTCTTGTCAGCTATAATAAATCCGGTCTTGTCAGCTATAACAAGTCAGGTCTTGTCAGCTATAACAAGTCAGGTCTTGTCAGCTATAAACAGTCAATTCTTGTCAGCTATAAGAAGTCAGGTCTTGTCAGCTATAAACAGTCAATTCTTGTCAGCTATAACAAGTCAGGTATTGTCAGCTACAAACAGTCAATTCTCGTCAGCTATAACAAGTCAGGTCCTTTCAGCTATAGATAGTCCAGTCTTGCCAACTATAATTAGTCACGACTTGTCAGCTATAAACAGTCTTGTTGGCTATAAATAGTCAGGACTTGTTAACTATAACTAATCAGGTCTTGTCAACTAAATTAAATATGTCCAGTAGATTCTATTTGGATTGGTCTTGTCAGTTAAAATCCGCCAGGTCTTGTCCATGCTATTCGTCAGGTCATGTAAATTATAATTAGTTTGGTCTTGTCAGCTATAATTAATTAGGTCTTGTCAGCTATAATTAGTTAGATATTGTCAGCTATAATTAGTTTGGTCCTGATATAAAATAGTTAGGTCTTGTCAACTATAATTAGTTAGGTCTTGTTGATAAAATTAGTCACATCTTGTCAGCTATAGCTAGTTAGATTCTTGTTGGCTCTAAGTAGTCAGGTCACATTGGTTATAACTAATTAGATACTTCAGCTATAACTAGTCATTCCTTGTCTATAGCTAGTCAGTTCTTGTCAGCTATAACTAGTCATTCCTTGTCTATAGCTAGTCAGCTCATGTCAGCTATAACTAGTCATTCCTTGTCTATAGCTAGTCAGTTCTTGTCAGCTATAACTAGTCAGTCCTTGTCAGCTATAACTAGTCAGAATAACTATTATCACTTGTCATAATTATAATTAGTAAAGTCTAGTAGCTATATTGATGACTGTTTCTCTCTAGGTCTTATTTATAGGTGATCATTCAGCCTACAAGAGTTCATTGTGTTTACTATGTTAAGATTGACTACAAGCAGTTCCAATATTTTGTTTGTTTGTATTGACTACATACTTTTTTGTTGGTAATGATTACACCTTTCTTTCTGTCCGTATTGACTACATACTTCTTTCTGTTTGTATTGACTACACATTTCTGTATTGACAATATATTTCTTTCTGTTTGTATTGACTACACATTTCTGTATTGACAACATATTTCTTTCTGTTTGTATTGACTACACATTTCTGTATTGACAACAGATTTCTTTCAGTTTGTATTGACTACACATTTCTGTATTGACAACAGATTTCTTTCTGTTTGTATTGACTACACATTTCTGTATTGACAACAGATTTCTTTCAGTTTGTATTGACTACACATTTCTGTATTGACAACAGATTTCTTTCAGTTTGTATTAGCTACACATTTCTGTATTGACAACAGATTTCTTTCTGTTTGTATTAGCTACAAATTTCGATTTCTTCCTTTTGTGTTCACTACATATTTCTATTTCTTTCTGTTTATATTGATTACAAATTTCTTTCTGCCTCTATTGCCAACATAGTTCTCTCTGTTTGTACTGATTACAGGTATCTTTCTGTTTGGATTGATTACATATTTCTTCTCTTTGTATGAAAAAGATTTCTTTCTGTTTGCATCATGTTTCTTTCTGTTTTTATTGACTACAAATTTCTTTTTGTTCTTCTTACATATTTCTTTCTGTTGCTATTGACTACATATTTTTTTCTGTTTGTATTGACTACGGATTTATTTCTGTGCACTGATTACATATTTCTTTCTGTTGCTATGACTACATATTAATTTATTGCTGTTTTATTGACTAGATAGTTCTTTTTGTTTGTATTGACTACATATTTCTTTTTATATTTAGATTTGTATCACTAGAGTCATCTAATAAGTCTCGCTCTCTTTCAAAATTCACATTGACGACACAGTGCACTGTCTGTTACTGCAATATTTGGAATGGTAGGCATTCTGGACAAAAGCTATTTTTAGAATCAGTGGTCACAGAAAATCTCATGCTAGTATTAGATTCTAATTTACCACAGACTAATATTACATGCTATATTTAGATTCTCACTGACCACAGATTAATATTACATGCTATATTTAGATTCTCACTTACCACATATTATATTATTACATGCTATATTTAGATTCTCACTTACCACAGATTAATATTACATGCTATATTTAGATTCACACTTACCACATATTATATTATTACATGCTATATTTAGATTCTCACCTACCACAGATTATTATATGCTATTTTTAGATTATAACTTACCACAGATTATTACATGCTGTATTTAGATTCTAATTTATCACAGATTATTACATGCTATTTTTAGATTCTAACTTACCACAGATTATTACATGCTATTTTTAGATTATTATTACCTGCTATATTTAGATTCTAACTTACCACAGATTATTACATGCTATATTTAGAATATATCTTACCACATACTTTAAAATTCTAACTTACCACACATTATTACATGATATATTTAGATTCTAACTTACCACAGACTATTTCATACTACTTTTAAATTCGTAATTACAACAGACTATTACATGCTATTTTTAGATTCGCACTGACTACAAACAATTCATGCGCACTGTGGCCATTCTCATAGCTCGAGATGCTGGCGTGACGAGTGACCAGTCTTTGACGGACAGGATAGAGGTCTTCGTGGGTGATGCCTACGATATCGAGGCTCGACTTGCTAAAGTGAGTAATTTCCCTTGAATACACAAGTTCTTGCGTATGCCATTTACGCAGAGTGAAAGTTCGAAGGTCAGTGTATATCGTGTATAAGTATATTGAAAACGATCGAAACCAAACGTGCAGTTACGCGGCATAGATGCTGCATTGCTTCGGTCTAGCGAATTTGCCTTGTGTTCTCTCTCTATATAGAGCTCAGTGCCGTGACCCGTGCACTCTTCTTGTCAGTTAGAAATGGCGCGGTCTTGGTGCTACCTGAGACACAGTGTTGATGTGGTATAATTTCACGGGTGCAACATAATGTGCAGTATAAAATGGCCAATCTGTACAAGGAAACATAACTCTTTCTCTAAGTTTCAAATGAAATGTTGATTAACGCACTTGGGTCCACTTACGTCACTGGTAATTTTAGAAAGACAAGAATAAAGAAAGATATAGGAACAGTTTTAGAATAAGACAGAAAAGAAGAAAATAGGTCAAAGCATTAGTTATTACATTTCAAGCCACACCTGTCTCGGAAGGAGTTCAATCGAATTATCAAGGTCATTAAACAGATTTGATGTTGGAAAGTTCAAGTCCCGTTTCCATGTAAACGACTCTTAACATACCTGACGCATTTTGGAGTGATGTCGCATGCCTGCTGGAATGATCCATCTGGTCAGTTTAGTCATATGGTCAGTAGGTTAAATATTTGGCGAAGTATGACGTACAAGTGGTCTGGCCAGGTTACATAAGCACAATTGTTCGAAGACCAACTAACGCACAAAAGGGTCAAGAGGCACAAAGCTGTCGAAGTTTATCAGGAATTAAATCAAAAGATAAATTAATTATAAGAAAACTACCTAATGTACAGTCAGATCTCCCCCCCCCCACACACACACACATTCGGCTATATACTGGCAATACTATTGCTAGCAGAGCAGTTATAGTGGCCCAATAATTTAAGAAGGAATAGCACATGCTGCATTTGTAATAGTACAGTTCCACACTCAGCACTTTTGTCCGGCAATTACGGTGGACCCCCCTGGACTAAACAAATGAATAGTTGAGAAAAGTGGTTACTCGTGTTGCCATCATTCCAAATCAAAAATACTCGTCCAGATCAAAATATTCATGTTTAAGTGATTGAAGTTTATCATCAACAACTAATTTGAATTTCGTTTTTGGCACCTTTTAGACTTGTGCCCTAAGCACCTTCCTAAACTGTTTGATGGATAACCGGCTCTGATTAAGGGTACTAATTTTGTTCCTTAGGACAGTCTTTAGTATGTTTTATTAAATATATTACTTCTGCTGGGTTTGGGGGTACTTTTTATTTAAAGTAGTAATATGTTCTTAACACCATTCAGTCTTTAATATTTATGGATATATTTTTGCTGCTTCGATTAGAGAGACGATCGCTTTTAATATATATTACGCAATACCGACATGTATATAATACCAATAGATTAGTCACGTGACTTGTAGTATATATTACGCAATACCGACATGTATATAATACCAATAGATTAGTCACGTGACTTGTAGTATATATTACGCAATACCGATATGTATATAATACCAATAGATTAGTCACGTGACTTGTCATGTTGATTATTCAACTAGCTCTTACAAGTTCCATCTAACTCTGTGTCCAGCTTGCGACCAGCTCCAATTACCAGAGAGACCCGTACAACGATGCCAAACAGGTGGCACTGGATGTCCTGACCAGAAACACGGGTAACGTGGTGGGTAGCCAGACCTGGACAGACTGACTTGAAGAATTCATGTTTGACCCTGCATTCAGCATTGTTTTATTATATACCCTGCAAGTTGTATATTTGACTCTGAATTACTGTTATATCTTGCTTGATATACATAATGTTTATTTGACTCACTCTGAATTAATATTGAATCCTGCTTGATATACATAATGTTTATTTGACTCACTCTGAATTAATATTGAATCCTGCTTGATATACATAATGTTTATTTGACTCACTCTGAATTAATATTGAATCCTGCTTGATATACATAATGTTTATTTGAATTAATATTGAATCCTGCACGATGCATTATTTCTATCACTCGCTGTTAAGTAATATTTTGCACTTTCTCTTTTCTTGAAACATTTTTGTCTTGCGTATTGTGTTATTTTACTTTCAAGTTAAGTAATATTATGCACTTTCTCTTTTCTTGAAACATTTTTGCTTGCGTATTGCGTTATTTTATTTTCAAGTGTACCCTGAACCGTGTATGAAGATGTTTTAATGTGCGCGAAATATTGATATATTTATTTATCCTGCGTGATGCATTGTTCTAATATTTTATCCTGCACAATGTATTATTTAATTATTTTATCCTGTGTGATGTATTGTTATAATATTTTGCACTGTACATTGTAGTATTTTAATATTTTATCCTGCGTGATGTAACGATGTAAAAATATGCGGAGCTTGCTGTACCTCCTGTTATAATAGTTTTACTTTGCGTGAGGCACAGCATTATTAAATCATACCCAGTGCAAAGTAATGTTGTACCTCCTGTTGTAATAGTTTTACTTTGCGTGAGGCACAGTATTATTAAATCATACCCAATGCAAAGTAATACATGTACTGTACCTCCTGTTGTAATAGTTTTACTTTGCGTGGGGCACAATATTATTAAATCATACCCAATGCAAAGTTAATGCGGTAGTATTTTACTCTTCACGTTTAAATATTGTTTCCTGCATGGTGAATTTTGTTTTAATAATGTACTCTGATCATTGCACTTATATAATATCATACCCTGATCAGTGCACTGATATAATATTGTATCTCTTCTCTTTTGTATATATATTTGATGGTGACCCGTCAAAACCGCGAACGACAAATGCGCGCCGACAAAACCGCGATGGACAAAAGCGCGCCGACAAAATCGCGCTCTTTGAAATCGACAAAATCGCGCCGACAAATGCGCGCCGACAAAATCGCGATAAACATCACCAAGTAAAGAATGGCAGGAAGTGTTATGTATGTTCGCTCTATTACAAAATTATTAAGATTAAATATATGCTTCATTCTTTTCATTACCTTTGTGTAAGAATTATTTGCACGTAGTATCTATTAATATTGATCTTTGATGTATGCTTCATTCTTTTCATTGCATTTGTGTAAGGATTATTTACACGTAGTATCTATTAATATTGATCTTTATGGTAAAATTATTAAGATTTGATGTATGCTTCATTCTTTTCATTGCCTTAATATCTCTTAATATTGCTCTTTAAACAAAATTATTAAGATTAGATATATGCTTCATTCTTTTCATTACCTTTGTGTAAGAATTATTTGCACGTAGTATCTCTTAATATTGATCTTTATGGTAAAATTATTAAGATTAGATATATGCTTCATTCTTTTCATTACCTTTGTGTAAGAATTATTTGCACGTAGTATCTCTTAATATTGATCTTTGATGTATGCTTCATTCTTTTCATTGCATTTGTGTAAGGATTATTTACACGTAGTATCTCTTAATATTGATATTTAAATAAAATAAGATTTGATGTATGCATCATTCTTTTCATTGCCTTATTTTGAGGATTATTTGCACGCAGTATCTCTTAACATTGCTTTGTGTATCGTAATATTGATATCTACGTATGTTATCGTAATATTGATATCTACGTATGTTATAGTAATATTGATATCTACGTATGTTATCGTAATATTGATATCTACGTATGTTATCGTAATATTGATATCTACGTATGTTATTATTACATTCTTGTACGATTTAACATGTATCATCGCGATTTTGTCGATCGCGATTTTGTCGGCGCGATTTTGTCGGCGCGATTTTGTCGTCGCGATTTTGTCCATCGCGGTTTTGTCGGCGCGCATTTGTCGTTCGCGGTTTTGTCGGTGAACCATATTTGATAAATATTTTGTTACAAAATTTAGCTTTCATGCTATATTGTGTTGTAGCGTTAATGCTGCAGGAATTAGTTGTTTAATATTTTATCCTGCACATTTTGGTGTAAATGTTTAAGATTAAAATTTGTATTGCTTTTCTGTATTGTACCCTGCACATTTTGGTGTAAGTGTTTAAGATTAAAATTTGTATTGCTTTTCTTTATTGTACCCTGCACCACTATATGGTTGTAGTCCTGTTACGTTCAAAAATACTGTGCTTGAATCCTACCCTGCACGCTGTAGTTTATTGTAAGTTTTAATCTGCACACATAACTGCTATGTCTTAAATTGTACCCTACACGCTGTTGTTTATTGTAAGTTTTAATCTGCACACATAACTGCTATGTATTAAATTGTACCCTGCACGCTGTAGTTTATTGTAAGTTTTAATCTGCACACATAACTGCTATATCTTAAATTGTACCCTGCACGCTGTAGTTTATTGTAAGTTTTAATTTGCACACATAACTGCTATGTCTTAAATTGTACCCTGCACGCTGTAGTTTATTGTAAGTTTTAATTTGCACACATAACTGCTATGTCTTAAATTGTACCCCGCACACTATACTCTGTTTTAAGTTTAAATCTTCTTGCTTTATTGCTATGATTTAAATTGTACCCTGCTCACTGTTGCTTTTGGAAAACTGTTATCTATTGACAGGTGTTAATTAGCTCTTTTGACGACAACATCTACATCACGAAAAACATTTTGCTAAACATACCATCACCACCCTACATTCATTATTATCAACATCATCGTCATCGTCATCATTAATATAATGATAATCATCATCGATGTGTCATTCATATAGTTCCTTCTTATGTGCAAACTTTAAAAGAACAAATTCTGTGAAAATCTTGTAAATTTCAGATTGATTGGACGGCACAGTTGACCTACCTGTTTAACGCTGCTGGCGTCACGGGGTCAACCAAAGTGGTACTTCCTTATCCGGGGTATCTCTACAACTTGACGTCACTCATCAACAGTCTGGATCCAGACAACAGAAACAGGTTTGTGGATTTAAAGTTCGTGGGTCCATCGGCATATATATATATTTGAATTTAATAAAAGACTATGACTGAAAATTTGTCATTGTAGTTTTGTGTATCGTGGCATTATGTGTGTGATGGTAGATTTCACTTGCATGTTTGGGACATAGGCATCTTTGGACTATTCTTAAAAATTGCGCAGAAGACAGGAATTGTCCACAACATCATCAACATCCTGTACCTATCAACGAAGAAACAATACAGACGTCACCTGCCCTACACCTCAGTATAGTGTAGCCTTACCTGCCCCTACATTTCAGTGTAGCCTCACCTGCCCCTACACAACAATGTTTATAAAGTCATTGTTCATCCTGTACACGTATCAGAAGCACCGACGGAGGGTAGTTAAGGGTGTGCGCCAAACTGGTGCGATTTTCCTCACCTCTTTCCGCTAACCCTCCCGCCCTCCACCTCGAACACAAGTGTGGGGCTATGGTTACCACTGGGGCACTCCAGATCAGATAACGTCTGATAATGAAATGATTAACGCAAGCTCCAGTGGTGAACTGCTATCGGAACACACACACACACACACACACACACACACACACATTCCGTAAAAGTGCGTGGAAAACTATTATGGGCTAGTTATTTGCATATAAATTAATTACTTTGAAAACGTGATAGTTTTTCATTTGATATTTAACACTATTTGTTTTTATCCATCCTCTCTTTCTCCAAATGACAATCCAATAACCCACCAGAATTTTGCACAACTACCTGACGTGGTGCGTACTGGAAATGTATGTCCAAGATTTATCCTGGGAGTATGTTCACGCCAATCGTCAACTGTACGTCGACCTGTACGGCAGGCCCACGTTCCTGGGGTCACAGAGGTATTGCTTTAGATTGGCCACCCTGTACATGGACATCGCACTTGGTGCTCTGTACGTCAATGAGTTTTTTGATGAGAAAAATAAAGACAAGGTAGGTCATTAGAAAAAACCCAGTCATGATAGGTCACTAGACACAGACAAAACACTAGAAAGAAAAACACAAACAAGGTAGTACACTAAAAAGAAAAACAAAGATAAGATAGGTCACTAGAAAGAAAAAGGTCAGTTAGGTCACTAGAATGAGAAACAGACAAAACATTAGAAAGAAAAACAAAGACAAGATAGGTCACTAGAAAGAAAAAGGTCAGTTAGGTCACTAGAATGAGAAACAGACAAAACATTAGAAAGAAAAACAAAGACAAGATAGGACACTAGAAAGAAAAACACAGACATGGTAAGACACTAGAAAAAAACAACAAAGGCAAGATATGTCACTAGAAAGAAAACACAAAGTAGGTCACTAGAAGAGAAAACAAAGACAACTAGGCCACTAGAAAGAAAAACAGATAGTTCTTATCAAAGAACAGAAATGTAGTTATTAGAGATAAGCAATAATAGTTCCTATGTAACCTTGTTTAAGCAAACCTGCAATAGACCAGCAAAGTAAAACCCCACTCCAGATCCATGTAGTCTAACTTCAAAGTGCTATAGTGCTGCTCGACTTTTGTTTAAGCAAATTTCTGAGACTTTGATTAAGAACAATATGGTTCTATTTGGCTATATTTGCCCTCTGATTAAAACTGTAACTTTAATGTTACGATAATTAAAACACCATAGTTCTATACATGACCTTGGTTAATGTTTTTTTAGACTACAATGGTGATGTGATTCTAGACTACAATATTGACGTCTTTTTAGCAATGGTGACGTCATTGAGAAGTCTGCTGGTCTATGCAGTTACACTTTATAGGTCTGTAGTTAGAAGACGATGACATTAATTATTAACAACATTGTAGTACATACACCATACACCTCTTAATTACCCCACATTGTCTATATTTAGGCTTGGGAACATCTGTACCGAAATCCCAGCATTGTTTATATTTAGACATAGAGATCATCTGTACCGAAATCCCAAAGTCCCACTGATCGCTCGTTGTCGATAATAGTATTGGATGAGATATTAATGACATGTTAATAAAGAGATATCCAACGAACATTCAGCAAAGCGTTGACTTTTCAGTTATTAAATATAAGAATCAGGCATTCCTATTGTGCAGGTGACTGAAATCACAGAGAGCGTGAAGCAAGCGATTGAAGACATGATAAAGAGCAATACATGGATGGATGAAAACACGAAACAATACGCAACAGATAAGGTGTGTGTGTGTGTGTGTGTGCGTACGCAGCAAGCACGTGCATATTTGTGTTTTATGTGTAGTTGTTGCATGTATGTGCATGCGCGCTAGGTGGGTATATGTGTATTGTAACATGTGATCATCAGTGTTTGGTGTATATTTGTAATTGTGTGAATTTATATGTGTGTGCCAGTATGTGTATTATGTGTATTGTAACATGTGATCATCAGTGTTTGGTGTATATTTGTAATTGTGTGAATTTATATGTGTGTGCCAGTATGTGTATTATGTGTAAAACGCATGCAGCTAAACGATCTTAAAGAAAATTGAGATCAGAGGTAGAGATCTAGAACATTGTTGACTTCAGCCCTTTGGATAGATGTCTGCATAGATCATCCCACAAAAGCATTAAATGCCTAATCTTATAATCAGATTTAGAGATATTACAAAATTATCAAATATCTGTCCTGAACAGATAAAGAGATCCTCCTAGAGAAGTGTTAATCTTCAGTCCTTGTGAATTTATGAAATACTTGTCCTGAGCAGATGTTTAGATCATAGTAAACTAATTGCTTAAATTATGTTCTGAATTAATGTATAGATCTAACTAATCAATTACTAAAAGAAAATCCCCTTAGTGTATGTTTAGATCTACCTAAGTAAACTAATTACGTAATTATGTTTTGAATTAATGTATAGATCTAACTAATCACTTACTAAAAGAAAATCCCCTGAGAGTATGTTTAGATCTACCTAAGTAAACTAATTACGTAATTATGTTCTGAATTAATGTATAGATCTAACTAATCAATTACTAAAAGAAAATCCCATGAGAGTATGTTTAGATCTACCTAAGAAAATTTTATGAGAATTGTAAATTGTAAACAATTGTTTATTGACTAAATGTATAGCAGCGTTTTCAAATTGGTTAAATGTATGTTTTATTTGTTTTGTGCAGAGGTCTCTTCATGTATTAATTATCTGTCCTTTTGAGCAAACGTATAGATCCAAAAATGTACACCCCTCACGCCCTACCCCCCGAAAAATAAAGTAAATTTTGTTGTAAAATCAACTTTAACTATCTTTGTGTACAGATGTATGCATCCACCTACAAAATCGGGTACCCTGATTTCATGAGAGACGAAGAGAAACTTGACTCTATATTCGCCGATGTAAGTTGTGTGCAATACAATTCAAAACTGAAACGGAGTTAAGAAGAATTGCTCAGAATGTAACAATGACTATATCTGTACACACCTTTGGTAGATTTTGTGTTTGGCGCTGGAACTTTACGGTATTATACCTGTATTACTATTTGTAATCACGATTATGCGTACAGTTAGAATATTGTGCGCACGTCATTAGTACTTATTGGCACGTCACTAGAACGTTGACGTCAGCACTATAAATAACTTTGGCATTTCACACATTACAGTCTATCAAGAATTCCACCTACGAGTGATTTTATAGTCTTTCAATACTTTCTTTTACGAGTCAGTCACATACAATACTTTCTTTTACGAGTCAGTCACACAGTCTTTCCATACTTTCTTTTACGAGTCAGCCACACAGTCTTTCCATACTTTCTTTTACGAGTCAGTCACACACAATACTTTCTTTTACGAGTCAGTCACACACAATACTTTCTTTTACGAGTCAGTCACACAGTCTTTCCATACTTTCTTTTACGAGTCAGTCACACAGTCTTTCAATACTTTCTTTTACGAGTCAGTCACACAGTCTTTCAATACTTTCTTTTACAGTCAGTCACACAGTCTTTCAATACTTTCTTCTATGAGTCAGTCACACAGTCTTACAATACTTTCTTCTATGAGTCAGTCACATAGTCTTTCAAGACTTTCTTCTATGAGTCAGTCACATAGTCTTTCAAGACTTTCTTCTATGAGTCAGTCACATAGTCTTTCAAGACTTTCTTCTATGAGTCAGTCACATAGTCTTTCAAGACTTTCTTCTATGAGTCAGTCACATAGTCTTTCAAGACTTTCTTCCTTGAGTATCCATTGCTTTGAAACCTTGTAATTAACAGTAATAGTAAGATTTTGTTTTTATTAAAATCTTTTGTTAACAAACATATTTTTTTTAAGTCAGCCACACAATCAACAGTGATAGTAACATTTTATTAAAATCTTTTGTTAACAAACATATTTTTTTAAAGTCAGCCACACAATCAACAGTAATAGTAAGATTTTGTTTTTATTAAAATCTTTTGTTAACAAACATTTTTTAAAGTCAGCCACACAATCAACAGTGATAGTAACATTTTATTAAAATCTTTTGATGTATTTATATATTTCAACAGATGATTTTTTAAACCAAGGATGTTTTAAATCTTTTTAGATAGATGGCTGTGAAATAGTGAGGTTTATTAAAATACCTATCTGAACAGTGCTTTGATTAAACATCAACGACGCTTTGAAACATTTTGAACAATTGACTGTGAACACAAGTGATCTAAACTTTGACAGAATACCCGTAACATTGTGGTAGATATTTTAACTGCGAACGTCAGTGACACTTTGGTAACTCTCTGAACAGTTGACAGTGAACGCCAGTGACTTTTTCGGCAACCTATTGTCAGCCAATCAGCAAATAAAACGAGAGTGGAACCGAGAGCTGCGCGAGGGTGAAGACCGGAGTGAGTGGTTGTTTAGAACTTACGAGACCAATCTGGGCGTGTTGTGGTACTGGGACGAAATCATTGTGCCTGCCGGCATCCTGCAGTTCCCGCTCTACTCCTACGACATGCCACACTACTACAGCTTTGGCGCCATCGGCACTCTGGTGGGCCACTTTGTGCATCATCTGGTGGATGAAATGGGTAGGTTCCCTTGTGTCCGTGTCAATCACCAGTTTTAGTGTAGTCGGTCTCCAGAATTGGTATAGTCACTCACCAGTTTAATGTAGACATTCAATGGTATTAGTGTAGTGTCACCTGTATTAGTTAGTCACCAGTATTAGTTCAGTCAGCCATCAGTTTGTCACCAGTATTAGTTCCGTCAGCCATCAGTTTCAGTTTAGTCAGCCACCAGCAACTGTGTAGTCAGTTACCAGTATTTGTGTAGTCACAAGTATTAGTGTAGTCAGCTACCAGTATTAGTGTAGTCAGTCACCAGTCTTAGTGTAGTCAGCCACCAGCATTAGTGAGTCACCAGCATTAATCTAGTCAGTCACCAGTATTAGTGTAGTCAGTCACCAGCATCTGTGTATTCAATTACCAGTATTGGTGCAGTCAGTCACCTGTATTAGTGTAGTCAGTCACCAGCATTAGTGAAGTCAGTTACCAGTATTTCTGTAGGCAGTACCAGTATTAGTGTAGTCACTCACCAGCATTAGTGTAGTCAGTCACCAACATTAGTGTAGTCGGCACAATCATTAGTGCAGAGAATCACCATAATCAGCCCGCCAGTTTTAGAGTAGTCAGTCACGAGCATTTTGTAGTCGGCCACCAGTATTAGTGTAGTAGCCACCAGTATTAGTGTAGTCTGTCATCTTTAACAGTGTAATCAGCCACCAGTATTAGTGTAGTCTGTCATCTTTAACAGTGTAATCAGCCACCAGTTTTAGTGTAGTCTGTCATCTTTAACAGTGTAATCAGCCACCAGTATTAGTGTAGTCTGTCATCTTTAACAGTGTAATCAGCACTAGTGTAGTCTGTCATCTTTAACAGTGTAATCAGCCACCAGCATCTTTCATTAATTTAATCGCCAGTCATAGTGTAGTCTGTCAACATTATTAATCAGTCTCCTGTTTTAGTGCAATCTGTCACCAGTAGTAGTTTAATCAGTCAACATATGTAATTAGATAGACGTTTCCTGGATCATACTGACAAGCGTTGCCATGTACTGAATAACAAACGCACTAAAGGAATATTTCTACAGGTCGACGCTGGGATAATGGTGGCATCTACATAAACCAGCAAAATGGATGGTGGTCTAACGACACCATCAACAACTACAACGCAGTGCGGCAGTGCGTGGTTGACCTGTACAACAATGTCACACAAGGTCCTTACGTCATGTACAACGGCGAACAAAGAACCGTGTGTATTCCAAATGTGATGTGTATGCATAGCAAATACCGTAAATATAACATTTTCAAACAATGGGCATCAGCTAAACTCTAGAGTAATAAAGTATCTTGTACTAATGAAAATCGGAATCCAATCATGATTATCCTCATAACCACACTCAAGAGAGAAATAACCAAAAGAACGAGAGGACCTTTTAGGTTCCATTAAAATACGATTAGATAAGACTGTTAAAAAAATTTCATTTTTACTTATATAAAGTCCGAAATAGATGCTGACTGATGACGTCATGCCGCACATTTTATTTTCATGTGACGTGTTTCTTGACAAGTTAGTCGCATGACGTCATGCCGCATTATTCCGTGCATAAAACTGATCCAAGTGTTTTATTAGTGAATGCACATTTACAGCTATCAAAGGTTTATTCTCGCTATTGTGCTTTGATGACGTCACAGAAGCACGGGGGTGTGCCGCCATTTAAACTCAGACGCATCCTACTTATCAACTGCAACAGGAGTTTTTACACTATCGCCGAGAGGGCCTCTTTTAATCACGAGAAAAATATCATCTCCACACTCACAGCTTGCGGGTGAGGGACTGGAAGAGTACCCCTTGCACTGTCCGCAGAGTAAATTCCTAGTATTTTTATGAACACTGAAGAATAACCCTGACCTGGCATATTTCCACACAGAGTAGTGAATACCCCTTCCTCCTCCAAAAAGGGCAATACCACCCAACGTATCAATTACTAAGACACTCTAGTCTTTTAACCCAGTCACAGTATAACACATGCAGAGGTTGTTGACAAATAACGAAATAGAATTTATTAACAAATTAATAAATGCACATTATATACTTATTATAGCAAGAACTTCCATCAAATACAAATAATGACGTATGCAATGATGACCGTATACAATGAGGACATACAAAAAAAACATACAAACAAGAATATAATTGGCTGTCCATCAGTGTCTCATACAAACAAGAATATAATTGGCTGTCCATCAGTGTCTCATACAAACAAGAATATATTTGGCTGTCCATCAGTGTCTCATGCCTCATAAGGCTTTCTCATGTCTAGCTTTTCGTAGGCTTAAAAAGGAACAGTTTTCTAAAAATGACGACGTTATAACGACACAGACGTACACATCTGAGGGAATGAACGAACGATCAGTCAGGTTATGAAAAGAGAAGAATCACGTGACCTTTTAGCCATCACTGGCTGTGCGTGTCGTTAACGTGCCCACGCTGTGTGAGATGAATAATTAATAGATTTCGGGAGATGGGTGGTGGTGGTGGTGATGGTGAGACACACGCAGAATGTTTGCAAAGTAAAAACAAGGCCCACAAGTCACAGCAGACTAGAATCATGAAGAACAAAGGTCTTCCCCCCAAAAAAAAAAACAAAAACAAAAACAAAGAACTTCAAAAATTCTTCAAAAGCGCTGCAAGTTCTTTCACGACAGTTTTATCCACGCACGTGTGCGTAGGCGGGGTCTCTTTCCAACACCCGCTCTGGACCAATGTTTCAAAACGAGATACAAGATTTCTCTTCACTAAGGTATTTTCCCATAACTCCAATTTCAGTTCTAAACAGTTCAATATCACTTCATATATTTTTGGAGTACTAGGAAAAATAATTGAAACAGACAAATTGTATGACCACTTTAAACTCTGTATGGCACTTCACATAGACAGTGCTCGCTTTCATTATTCCTTTAAACTCTGTATGGCACTTCACATAGACAGTGCTCGCTTTCATTATTCCTTTAAACTCTGTATGGCATTTCACATAGACAGTGCTCGCTTTCATTATTCCTTTAAACTCTGTATGGCACTTCACATAGACAGTGCTCGCTTTCATTATTCCTTTAAAAATAACACCCAATCAATCTAGCTCAAAGAGGAGTTTTAAGATTTAAAAAAAATGCCTATACTGGGAGTTGTATACTTAATCTTGGGTACATATACTTTGGAATGACACTGACTGGGAATTGTTTACTGTGGGCCAGCTTAATCTTGGGTACATACACTCTGGACAATGTTGTTTTATTTCTTTGCTTGTCTGTCAGGAGTGCTTTCAACTCACGTTACGTGCTGTTTGGGTGTCAGTGTATCATACGAAAATTCATGAAAATGTTTTACCTTGTGATACATATGTATCATTGAAAGAGTCAATATATGTGACATTAATTGGGGCTAAAATAGGATACATATATACTTTTGTAAAAGTCAGTAGCTATCTTTAATGAGGGTTAGAAAAAAATACTTATCAATCTTTGTAACAACTAATACGTCATACTTGGCTAGGTAGAAAAAGGGCAAGAAACACATCACTTGAACATAAATGTGCAATAGGTGTACATACAATTAGAGGTGTAGATGAACATCAAAAGTTTCTGGTTAAAAACATTTTTTATGTGAGTGATGTAAATATAGAAAGATACTGGTTATTTTGTTTCTTGTTTATAAAATAATATTGCTTCAACTCTGTAAAATATTTTAATTCAGTTTGATTCACTGTAGGTTGCTGTCAATGGAAAAACGTACGCAGGGGAGGCAATTGCTATTACCACGGGTATACGGATAGCTTACAATGTAAGTTGTGTTTTTTTACAGCGAAGGAATACCATTATGTCTAGCAGCTCACGACTGCCATTAATGTATTATATAACTTTTATCCTTATATGTCATACAACGAAGTACTACGTCCATTAATGTGTCGTAAAGCAAATTACTACTGTAACGTGTCATACATTTAGGTATTGCCATTATTATGTCTTTCAGATAACTACTACCATTAGTATTTCATACAGCTAAATATTACTTCGGGACTTTCTGGAGTACCATTAGTATTTCATACAGCTAAATGTTACTTCGGGACTTTCTGGAGTACCATTAGTATTTCATACAGCTAAATGTTATTTCGGGACCTTCTGGAGTACCATTAGTATTTCATACAGCTAAATGTTACTTCGGGACCTTCTGGAGTACCATTGCATGTTTCTGTTAATAATGATAATAATGTCTTAGTGACATTATTGTATATGACAGCGGATTCATTTGCAGTAACACTATCGCACTGACTTGTTGACTTTCAACCATACAAGAACTAAATATCTACTTAAATCTATTTACAATGGTTGATTGGTGTCAGGTTGTAATAGAACTAAATTATTTATATTAACACTTTGACAATGGTGGGAAAACTTTAAAGAAATAAATGATTTTAATTAACACTTTAAGAAAGGTTGAAAAACATTCAAATGTTCAAAATCTAAATTGACACTGTAATAATGCTTGATTGACTTTCAGGCATTCAAAAACTGGCAACAAGCCAAAGGTCAAGACCCAGCCCCACCAGGCCAATTTACCCCTGATCAGATGTTTTTTCTTGGGAATGCGCAGGTAAGAATTATCCTAATGCTTGTTCTTATACGAATATCTTCAAGTAAGAATTACCATAATGCATCCAGTTATACGAACGTTATCAGGTAAGACATGTCACCACGCAGGTAGTTATATGAATGTCTTCAGGTAAAAATTATCATCATGCAAGTTAATAATTTCGCAAGAACAGCATCAGATAAACATTGCAGAATGTTTCAATATAAAGACGGGATCGACGAATGTTTTAAATTTAACGAGAAATTAAAAGACTGCTTTAATTTTAAGACGGGATAAAGGTACACTTCAGTGTCATGACGGGATTAAAGAATGTTTCGGCGTAAATATGGAATAAAATTCAGTGAAGAATAGAGAGAAAGTTACTAACATTCAATACTTTATTAATACAGTACTTATTGAGTTCCTCTCTGCTGTTCACACAATTACGTAAATGATGTTTTATTTATTTCCCCAGACGTATTGCTACAACCGAGATCCACGTTATGACTTCGTGATGGTCTCGTCCGGCAGAGCAAACGAAGCTACACAGTAAGAATTATTGTGTTAAAGATGGTAAAACTGGCTAAGAACACAGTAAGAATTGTTGTGTTAAAGATGGTAAAACTGGCTAAGATAACACAGTAAGAATTGTTGTGTTAAAGATGGTAAAACTGGCTAAGATAACACAGTAAGAATTGTTGTGTTAAAGATGGTAAAACTGACTAAGATAACACAGTAAGAATTGTTGTGTTAAAGATGGTAAAACTAGATAAGAATCCACAGTAAGAATTGCATTAAAGATGTTAAAACTGGTTAAACTGATTAAGAATAGTGTTACCGATGGTAAAATAATTTGAGAAACTGCAAATGAATTGTTTTGCTAAAGATGGTAAAACCGGTTAAGAATCTATAGTTAAAATTCTTTTGCTAAAGATAGTAAATCTCGAAAGGATGATTTTGTTAAAGGTCGTAAAACGAATATAGTAAAGATTATTGTGCTAAAGATAATAAAACTAGTTAGGAAATTACAGTAAGGATAATTTTATTGAAGATGGACAAACTGGATAATACATTACGTACGACATGGCTTGTTACAAATGATAATACATTACGTACGACATGGCTTGTTACAAATGATAATACATTACGTACGACATGCATGGCTTGTTACAAATGATAATACATTACGTACGACATGGCTTGTTACAAATGATAATACATTACGTACGACATGGCTTGTTAAAAATGATAATACATTACGTACGACATGGCTTGTTACAAATGATAATACATTACGTACGACATGCATGGCTTGTTACAAATGATAATACATTACGTACGACATGGCTTGTTACAAATGATAATACATTACGTACGACATGGCTTGTTAAAAATGATAATACATTACGTACGACATGGCTTGTTACAAATGATAATACATTACGTACGACATGCATGGCTTGTTACAAATGATAATACATTACGTACGACATGCATGGCTTGTTACAAATGATAATACATTACGTACGACATGCATGGCTTGTTACAAATGATAATACATTACGTATGACGTGGTTTGTTACAAATGATAATACATTACGTATGACATGGTTTGTTACAAATGATAATACATTACGTATGACGTGGTTTGTTACAAATGATAATACATTACGTATGACATGGTTTGTTACAAATGATAATACATTACGTATGACGTGGTTTGTTACAAATGATAATACTAGCTAAGACATTACAACCGGAATTATAGAAAGACCCTACAATTGAAAAGGAACAATTATAATTATGATTTGTAAAGAAGTTTAAACTAGTTCGAAATCTATATATTCAGATAATTCTAGCTCTTCATTTACATATTTAGGTAATTTAGCTTTTCATTTATATATTAGATAATTCTAGCTCTTCATTTATATATTGGCTAATTCTAGCTCTTCATTTATATATTAGATAATTCTAGCTCTTCATTTATATATTAGATAATTCTAGCTCTTCATTTATATATTGGCTAATTCTAGCTCTTCATTTATATATTGGCTAATTCTAGCTCTTCATTTATATATTGGCTAATTCTAGCTCTTCATTTATATATTAGATAATTCTAGCTCTTCATTTATATATTGGCTAATTCTAGCTCTTCATTTATATATTAGATAATTCTAGCTCTTCATTTATATATTAGATAATTCTAGCTCTTCATTTATATATTGGCTAATTCTAGCTCTTCATTTATAGATTAGATAATTCTAGCTCTTCATTTATATATTAGATAATTCTAGCTCTTCATTTATATATTAGATAATTCTAGCTCTACTTTTATATATTAGAAAACTCAAGACATCAATTTTATATATATATATAGAGAGAGAGAGATTATATAGATAGATAAGTAGATAGATAGATAGATAGATAGATAGATAGATAGATATATAGATAGATAGATAAATAGATAGATAGATGAAGGCTCTTCAATTAAATATTTAGATAATTCTATAGCTCTTCTTTACGTAGTTAGATAATTTTACGTTCTTTATTTATCTATCCAGATAATTCTAGGCTCTTCAGTTATATATTCACAAAATTATAGTAGTTTAGTTTTGATTACTTGAAATGGAGGAGTAGATAACTCTAGACTCTTCAGTGATATATTCACAAAATTATAGTAGTTTAGTTTTGATTACTTGAAATGGAGGAGTAGATAACTCTAGACTCTTCAGTTATATATTCACAAAATTATATAGTTTAGTTTTGATTAATTGGAAATGGAGGAGTAGATAACTCTAGGCTCTTCAGTTATATATTCACAAAATTATAATAGTTTAGTTTTGATTACTTGAAATGGAAGAGTAGATAACTCTAGACTCTTCAGTTATATATTCACAAAATTATAGTAGTTTAGTTTTGATACTTGGAATGGAGGAGAGATAACTCTAGGCTCTTCAGTTATATATTCACAAAATTATAGTAGTTTAGTTTTGATTAATTGGAAATGAAGGAGTAGATAACTCCAGGCTCTTCAGTTATATATTCACAAAATTATAGTAGTTTAGTTTTGATTACTTGAAATGGAGGAGTAGATAACTCTAGACTCTTCAGTTATATATTCACAAAATTATAGTAGTTTAGTTTTTATTACTTGGAATGGAGGAGTAGATAACTCTACGCTCTTCAGTTATATATTCACAAAATTATAGAAGTTTAGTTTTGATTACTTGAAATTCACAAAATTATAGAAGTTTAGACGTTAATATTAAGGTTTTAAAAAATACTCATGTTACAGGGTAAATGTCGCGCTAAGTGAACTCCCAGAATTCAGCGCGGCGTTTAATTGCAAAGCACCTTCCAAAATGGCGCCACCCAAGCGTTGTACGTATTACTGAGGACAGTGTTAACCATTACACATTAGTTTCGAGGACATTACCACTTGTTATAATAATGAAAATGTAATTATTTCATTGAGGCGATTTTCGTTGTTGAAACTACGCAGTTAGTGACTGAACTAAAAAACATTAAAAAGTATTATTATTCTTGATATTAAATCCGAAATAAGCAATTTGCGTCCCATACAATTCTGAGTTATTTTATTTCTAGAAAATGTAGTACCTGACGAATGCAATACCTAACTAATTCAATATATAAAGAATGCATTTCCTAAGTAGTGCAATATATAATTAATGCAATGCCTAACTAATTCAATATATGACAAATGCAATGCCTAATTTATTCAATATATATAATTAATGCTATATGTTTTGTCCAGCAACTGTCGTTGGTTCTATTTGAAAGTCTTGAAGTCAACATTAGAAAATGGAAATAAAAGTGCTATGATTAACTGTGAAATGAATGTGGTGTGATTAATCACGTGTGTGTTAAATGTGAATGTTGGACTGGCTGTATTCACCTGTCATATAATATTGAATGTTACTTCCCCTCAGATATCTTACAGTTACTGGGTACCTTAATAACCCGCTGCATTATTGTTTTCGTCCTGGTTATGGACTCTTAGCCGGTCATAATTTATTTTCGTATTATGTATTAATGCGCATTCACTGAAATATTTTATTTATTGTATGAAGTTTAATAAATTCTACTAAAACTTTACAAAGTTCAATGTATTTGATTTTCACTTTATAAAAGATTATTATGTACTAATGTTTGGTTGCAGACGAGATATGTTCGAATATACTTCAGTCACTACAAAATGGTGCCACACAAGGGTGTAACAGTGCATTGTTTACATGATAATGGTGTCCCAACAGTACACTACTTTACTTTTTAATGGTGTCCCAACAGTACTTTACTTTTTAATGGTGTCCCAACAGTACACTACTTTACTTTTTAATGGTGTCCCAACAGTACACTACTTTACTTTTTAATGGTGTCCCAACAGTACACTACTTTACTTTTTAATGGTGTCCCAACAGTACACTACTTTACTTTTGGATGGTGTCCCAACAGTATACTGCTTTACGTGATAATGGTGTCCCACAAGGGAGGATATCATTAGAATGTATTACGTCAAAATGGTAGCCCGACTAACACAATGTCATCGGGGATCACAACACCCAGGTATAGTTGCAGATGACATATTATGACATGTGGGACAATGTTACTTACAGAAAAAATAGCCAAAATATATATGACATATATGACATGTGGGACAATGTTACTTACAGAAAAAATAGCCAAAATATCTTAAATCAAAGGCATGCCCCAGATACAACATGGCCTAGATAACATAACCACAAATAATGGCATTAAACCATCAAGCAATAAAACTGCAAGCCATAAACTCTCAAACTAAATGACAGATAATGGCATTAAACCATCAAGCAATAAAACCGCAAGCCATAAACTCTCAAACTAAATGACAAATAAAAATCCCCCCCATTGAACAGGCTCCTATCCACTTAGGCGAAAGTCGTAAAAATCGCCTTACGGGTGCCCCAGTCAACATCCAACATTAATGTTATAGCTGATAGTGGACTAGTGGACAAAACCTTTCCAGATACTTATGATTGAAAGATCAATCAGGTCCTACCTAATACTACAGACAATGACCACCCAGACAAAATAATCAAGGCCCAAACAACCTGAACCATTATAAACATCAGAGAAGATTAGAAACAATGACGGGGGGCGGGGAAAACTAACGCTCGAACCATACCCACACAAACTGATATAGTAACGTAAACCACTGCAAACAAAAGATCTCTAGAAAATTTAACAAAATCGACTTCCCCTACCTCATTAAAAATATGTTTCTACATTATCTAGAGGTTGACTTCTTGGACTGGATCAAAGTATACAGAGATGGCTGATATGGTCTTGTATTAGGAAAAACATACCACCACCAAATACGGCAAATATGATGGGCAAATCTCACTCTCTCCTGCACTCTACCCCACCCCCAAGGTCGCAACTTTCAAAACATAACCGTTCTCCATCAGACTAAAGTGTACAGTGGGTTTTTGAGCCCTCATTAGATATACAGCTTACAATTTAGCCGCGAGGGGTGCCGCGATTCCAGTGGAAATCCCACCCAAAGGACAACCCAAGCCTAACTTGTACCACCCAGAGGACAACCCAAGCCTAACTTGTACCACCCAGAGGACAACCCAAGCCTAACTTGTACCACCCAAAGGACAACCCAAGCCTAACTTGTACCACCCAAATGACAACCCAAGCCTAACTTGTACCACCCAAAGGAAAACCCAAGCCTAACTTGTACCACCCTATTCATCCCTACCACCATCAAAACCGATGCTGTCAATCTGCCATCCATTCAGGAACTCACCCGGATATGAATTGGGAGCTAGTTTCGGGTTATAAACGAAAATGAACATTTTTTCTTTTGGTGATATCATAAACCTTTTAATGTGTGGGTGTGTCCAATGTGGTGACCCGTCAAATGCGCGCCCCGACAAATACGCGATAGGGTTAGGTTTAGGGTTATGTTAGGGTTATGTTAGGATTAGGGTTATGATTAGGGGTTAGGGTTAGAGTTAGGGACAGAACGCGTCGTCGCGCTTTTGTCCATCGCGATTTTGTCGGCGCGCATTTATCGATGAACATAAAGGATTAAGAGGAATGTGAAATCTCACGTGAATGTACATATTTTTCGATCCTACCCAATGCAACTAGGTCTCTTCCTTTTACTTTCGGTCTGTGCCCTACAGGCGTGGACTACACTCCATTACTATTCAGGGCTTCCCAAAGTCCCAGGGCTAACCACCTAGAGTAATGATTGGGAGGACCTACCAAAATACTCAAACTTTAACCAGTTAAAATAAAATAGCAGACAAACTTTAAAATAAAATCACCTACCCACACGCCATATTAACCCACCAAAGTCCAGTAATCCAAAATCAATTAGCATCTTGAGCTTTAAAAAGAGAAATAAACAAGTAACACTATAAACAACTAAACAAATAGACATAGCCCCCCCCCCTCCATTCGTCTCATACATGAGACATACGATTCTAAAGTAGTCTGACGTCAGGCTGTGAGAGACAGATCAAGATGACATACGACTCTAAAGTGGTCTGACGTCAGGCTGTGAGAGACAGATCAAGATGACATACGACTCTAAAGTGGTCTGACGTCAGGCTGTGAGAGACAGATCAAGATGACATACGACTCTAAAGTGGTCTGACGTCAGACTGAGAGACAGTGTCGACATCAGATTGCCATCATCAGATCTGTACGCATTCCAATCTGATATGCATCTGTGTCTGTGGGTTTGCACGCAGATAGATTGTTCTAAGTTAACAATAGAAAGAGTTTCTAAGATATATGGGTCACTGGAACAGTACACATAAAATCTCCCTGAATCAGCGATCAGACAGGAGAGCAGGAGGTTGGTCTAGAAAAAAAATCTTTTCTTTTACGACTGGGTATATGAACGATAGAGGCAAAAGAAACTGATCGATATGTTTAGAATTGTTAGAGATGATTTAATAATGGTATAAGTACACAACAAATTTGATTTGAAATTGAAATTGAAGTTAGATTCGATGAAAAGAGAAAATAAAACTGGCATTTCTGACGACAATTGCATTACGTCAGTGTAACTCTTTTAAACTGTTGACATGTCTTAGTATAGAGAATTAAATCTGTTGACATATATCTTTATAGGTCATTAAGACTGTGGACAAGTATGAATATAGATCTTTAAACTGGCAGAAAAAGTTAGTATATGTGAACAGTCAGCACCCTGAAGGCTAAGACTAATTTTTGTTCTGTTGTAAAATATCACTCGAAAAACTGGTACTATGTGTAAAATATCACTCGTAAAACTGGTAATATGTGTAAAATATCACTCGAAAAACTGGTACTATGTGTAAAATACCACTCGTAAAACTGGTACTATGTGTAAAATACCACTCGTAAAACTGGTACTATGTGTAAAATACCACTCGTAAAACTGGTACTATGTGCAAAATATCACTCGAAAAACTGGTACTATGTGTAAAATATCACTCGTAAAACTGGTAATATGTGTAAAATATCACTCGAAAAACTGGTACTATGTGTAAAATACCACTCGTAAAACTGGTACTATGTGTAAAATACCACTCGTAAAACTGGTACTATGTGCAAAATATCACTCGTAAAACTGGTACTATGTATAAAATATTACTTGTAAAACTGGTACTATGTGTCTCGTAAAACTGGTACTATGTGCAAAATATCACTCGAAAAACTAGTACTATGTGTAAAGTATCACTCGCAAAACTGGTACTATGTGTAAAATATCAATCGCAAAACTGGTACTATGTGTAAAATATCACTCGAAAAACTGGTACTATGTGTGAAATGTCAGTGTGTTACAGATATTTTGTGTGTATTACTGACAATAAAAACATATAAATGACACTGAAAAGATATTATTAACATTATTATATACATTACTGACAGTTTATGCATATTACTGACAATAACTATTATTGACATTGAATGTGTATTATTTATTTAGATGAGCTATTCAGTCCTTCTATTAATAATTTATCTTGTTTGAGATGTTTCTACCATGTTAATTTGAATTTGTTGCGTCTGGTCTCGTTAATTTAAATTTGTTGTGTCTGGTCTCTTGCGCAAAATAAAGATATGTGACTCACAGGCAGAAAGGTAACTTTAAGTGACACATTTGCGAAAATAGTAAGATTAAGTGAGATGTTGGCGAAAAAGTAAGATAAAGTGAGATGTTGGCGAAAAAGTAAGATAAAGTGAGATGTTGGCGAAAAAGTAAGATAAAGTGAGATGTTGGCGAAAAAGTAAGATTAAGTGAGATGTTGGCGAAAAAGTAAGATAAAGTGAGATGTTGGCGAAAAAGTAAGATTAAGTGAGATGTTGGCGAAAAAGTAAGATTAAGTGAGATGTTGGCGAAAAAGTAAGATAAAGTGAGATGTTGGCGAAAAAGTAAGATAAAGTGAGATGTTGGCGAAAAAGTAAGATAAAGTGAGATGTTGGCGAAAAAGTAAGATAAAGTGAGATGTTGGCGAAAAAGTAAGATAAAGTGAGATGTTCGCATAACGGGAATATGTTCACATTCCTTTGAGATTAACGGACCGTATCAAATAGCTGTCATGACAGGTATTATCTGACCGGCCAAACTCGCGGTTCAAAGCAGTGACTGAGGTTTGATAAGTGAAACCCGGGTCATTTTATCTGGACACGTGTCAAAGAAAGATGACCACTTTACACCCTTACGACTAATTGTTCCTGAAATTAATATTCTCGCCACAGGCATTGTCTCGGGTGCCGCTCCTCAGACGATATACAATGACGTCACTAAAAGTTATCGAACCACATACATTTCACATTGTTCATTTGTCGTTGGAAATAAAAGTACAAGTTTTGTTGAAAGCTTACTTTCTGTCTTTTTCGACCCATGTCACTGACCGCCGTAGAAGGCTTCTCTATATATTAGGTGTTCACTGACGTCAGCAGTCTAATCACCGTCTTACGTCACTTACACCGGAGGTTATTGCTCTTTGCTCGGATATATTTCAGTTACAACATCGCAATTATGGATTAATTTTAAGCACTCTTATCCTCGAAAAGCTTTTAAAACAGTCTGAACTCCTCATTCCCGCCACCCCGAGATTTCGCGATGTTTACAAAACCAGCAGTTCTGTCTGCTCACGTTTCTTCAAAACCAGCAGTTCTGTCTGCTCAGACGCAGACTGAAATGATAGAACAATATTCCTAACTCAATTTCCACAGATTTTCCCTAATTTTTAAACAATGTTATTAGGTCAACTTTAAGGTGGAGTGATATACATACAAACACAAAGCAGGTTCAGAAAATATATTTTGAAATGCATAGATCGGACGATATGGTAGTGTGAGTACTTATAATCACAGATCGGACGATATGGTAGTGTGAGTACTTACAATCACAGATCGGACGATATGGTAGTGTGAGTACTTACAATCACGCTCAGTAATAAAACAAACTAAATTTGAAATTAATACAATGATGGAATGAAAAGTAATGACTAAATAAAAATAAAATAAACATTCTGACCTGAATAGAATGAGTAGTAAAAATGTAAATGAAATAAACTTTCTGACCTGAAAAGAATGCGAGAGTAAAAATGTGAAATAAATCAATCACACCCTAGCGCATGGTTGAAAATATGAATTGATTAGTGACTGTTTGAGATAATTTTATTGCTAAAAAGAAAAGCAATATCTTAAATTAAATAATTTATAATTAGCCACTAGAACTAACTAGGGAAAAAGAACTGACAGTACAAAGAAAATAGAACTAACTAGGGAAAAAGAACTGAGTACAAAGAAAATAGAACTAACTAGGGAAAAAAGAACTGACAGTACAAAGAAAATAGAACTAACTAGGGAAAAAAGAACTGACAGTACAAAGAAAATAGAATTAACTAGGGAAAAAAGAACTGACAGTACAAAGAAAATAGAACTAACACAGGAAAAAAAAACTGACAGTACAAAGAAAATAGAACTAACACAGGAAAAAAGAACTGACAGTACAAAGAAAATAGCACAAATACAGTCTTGATAAAATCGTTAAAAGTATCACTAAAGATTCCTCATTGTTGTTTTATTTGTCGTATGATCAAGCATTGTTATTTATACACCGGAACTATTTATGGTCAAAGGTCACGGCATTGTCACGAATATAAATATAAAGGTTTCTTTCACGGCCGCGGAACTCAGTAGTTCAAAAGTTTGTTGTGTCACTGCCCGGTGGATCAGTTCACTTTTGAGTCTGGAAATGATTCATCAGTCAGTGATTGAAATCAAATACATGGAGAGCTAAAATCAGAAGCAGGCAAAAAAAAATCCATATACTATAGAAACAGAATTATTTAATGCTAGAGTTGAGATATAATTCAATAATTTTAAGCTTCCAAACAACATTAAAATTCCATGTACACGGAGCTAGTAAAGGAAAAAGAAATAAGGTAGTTACATAAGGTACAACAAAGAGGCAAAATTCAGGCAGAGAACTCCAAGATGGACGACCAGTTCAACACTTACGACAAAAATCCGATCGTGGGTCAAACGTTCACCTTTCGGTCGTGGCGCTTTGGTGTACGCGAGGTACTGATGGCGTTCGTTACCGTACTGCTGCTGGTCATTTGTTTCATTTTGGCCGGACTCCTAGGCAAGACCTCTCAGCAACTGCAAGAAGCCCGAGTGGATGCCCTGACTTCTGCCTCCGGGTGTCGTGATACCCCTTGCCTGAAAACTGCCGCCCACGCCTTCCAGCTCCTCAACACCAGCGTCGACCCATGCGACGACTTCTTCCAGTTCGCGTGCGGCGGTTACTCAGTGGTCAACCCGCTCGACTACAACACCGTGCACGACGACATTTATCAACAGATCAGAGATGTGAACGACGACCGGCTGGTGGACATTCTGGAATCGCCCAGCGAACGTTTCATGACATGGTCAGCGGAGCGGAAACTGAAAGACTTCTACTCGTCATGTATGGATGATTTTGCTCGGGAGCAAGCCAAAGCGACGCCACTGCTGACCAAAGTGATGCCGCTGCTCGGGGGCTGGTACGTGCTGGACACGTGGAACAGCGCGGGGTGGGATTTGAACTCGGCCCTGAAGATCGTGCAGAGTGACCTATGGGTGAACGCCCTCTGGGGATCCTGGATCAACGTCAACCAGTATGACCCCAAGAATCGCGTCATCGCGGTAAGCAATGACGGTCAATTTTGAAGGCTTGATTTGTATGCTATTTATTTATAGTAACAATTAATCAAGTTCACAGTCATTATCTACTATTGATGTTTTTCATTTATAATGTCAAACTCAACGGTTTCCTGAAAGAAAGAATAATTTTGCTGTTAGTCGCAATAAGGGTGGCGTAAAGAGGAGGAGGGGGGAGGAGAGGGAATTTAGGGAGTGAAACAATAAACAAATGCATCAGGGATCAGTCCCATTTATGAGCATTTGTGTTTATTTGTTTTATTTTCTGCTGTTGGCAAAACCCGTATCGGACAAACGCGTACTGATAATCGTGTGCTACCAAACACAATTGTCAAAACGTACTTGTCCAACTCACGGACAGAGTGAGATTAATAAGAAGTTTCTCTACTTGTCCAACTCACGGACAGAGAGAGATTAATAAGAAGTTTCTCTACTTGTCCAACTCTCGGACAGAGTGAGATTAATAAGAAGTTTCTCTACTTGTCCAACTCACGGACAGAGTGAGATTAATTAATAAGAAGTTTCTCTCCTTGTCCAACTCTCGGACAGAGTGAGATTAATAAGAAGTTTCTCTCCTTGTCCAACTCTCGGACAGAGTGAGATTAATAAGAAGTTTCTCTACTTGTCCAACTCACGGACAGAGTGAGATTAATTAATAAGACGTTTCTCTACTTGAATACAAATTTGAAGAAGTGGTTGGGATATTTTCATTCCAGTGCATTATAAATAGCGACATTCAGTCAAAGAGGACGCATCAAAAGAAGCTACTACCGATGTTTCAGGCAGAAAACAGGGTGGTGGTGGTGGTGGTGGTGGTAATGTTATTTTTTTTAGAATTCTGTCGCACCAGGGCGGAAAACTGTATGTATATAATGTTCTCGTATTGATCTAAAGGTCAAGGTTTTATTAATAAGAAATGTTGATCCTAAGATCAAGGTTTTATTACTAAGAAGTGTTGACCTAAAGATGACAGTTTTATTAATAAGAAAGGTTGATCCAAAGGTCACGCTTTGTTAGTAAATAGCGTTGGACTAAAGGTGAAAGTTTTATTAGTAAATAGTGTTGACCCAAAGGTCACAGTTTATTAGTAAATAGTGTTGACCCAAAGGTCACGGTTTATTAGTAAATAGGGTTGATCTAAAATTCACGGTTATATTAGTAAGAAGTGTCGGAATAAAGGTCACAGTTTTGTTATAAAGTAGTATTGTACTAAAGGTCACGGTTTTGTTATAAAGTAGTATTGTACTAAAGGTCACGGTTTTGTTATAAAGTAGTATTGTACTAAAGGTCACGGTTTTGTTATAAAGTAGTATTGTACTAAAGGTAACGGTTTTGTTATAAAGTAGTATTGTACTAAAGGTCACGGTTTTGTTATAAATAGTATTGTACTAAAGGTAACGGTTTTGTTATAAATAGTATTGTACTAAAGTTCACGGTTTTGTTAGTAAGTATTGTTGGTCTAAAGTAGTATTGTTAGTAAATTAGTATTGGACTAAAGGCCAATTTCTTGTTAGATGTATTGTTGGACTAAAGGCCAATTTCTTGTTAGATGTATTGTTGGACTAAAGGCCAATTTCTTGTTAGATGTATTGTTGGACTAAAGGCCAATTTCTTGTTAGATGTATTGTTGGACTAAAGGCCAATTTCTTGTTAGATGTATTGTTGGACTAAAGGCCAATTTCTTGTTAGATGTATTGTTGGACTAAGGCCAATTTCTTGTTAGATGTATTGTTGGATTAAAGGCCACTGTCTTGTTAGATGTATTGTTGGACTAAAGGTACGGTTTTGATAGTAAGTGGTACAAGTGACGTTTTGTTATAGTTTTAGTCGTTTTAAATCAAGTTTTGTTATCATTGAAGTCGTTTTAGATCAAGTTTTGTCATAAAGAAGTTTTGGATCAAGTTTTTTTTAAATTGAAGTTTTCTTAGTAAGTAGTTTTAGATCAAGGTTTGTTTAGATAGTAACACTTTTTTAGATCATGTTTTTATTAGCAAGAAAGAGCAAAAATCTTCAGAAAGTACAAAGAAACATAACTAGCTGGAAGTAGTAACAATGAGTTTTACTTCTTAGTGATCCTTGTTATCTTTGAGCAGATCCACCCACCATACACCCGATATATGCCTTGGAGTTTTTTCTCGGACCCTTCTAAGGAAAAGGTATGTGCGTTCGTGTTATTCTGAGATTGTTAAAATTCCCACATTTAGACTTTTAAAATTCCCACATTTAGATTGTTAAAATTCCCACATTTAGACTGTTAAAATTCCAACATTTAGATTGTTAAAATTCTTAGATTCAGATTGTTAAAATTCTAACATTTGGGTAGTTACATTTCTAACATTTAAATTGTTAAAATTCTAACATTTGGATTGTTAAAATTCTATCACTCAGATTGTTAAAATTCCCACATTTATGTTGTTAAAATTCTATTATTTATATTGTTAAAATTCCCACATTTATGTTGTTAAAATTCTATTATTTGTATTGTTAAAATTAACAAATTTAGGTTGTTAAAATTCTGCTATTTATTTTGTTAAAATTATCACATTTATATTGTTAAAATTTCCACATGTAGGTTGTTAAAATTCTATTTATATTGTTAAAATTGTTACATTTATATAGTTAAAATTCGCATATTTAGTTTGTTAAGATTTTAGCATAAAGAATATTAAAATTCTTACGTTTACATTTTAAAATTATAATAGTTAGACTGTTAAAATATTCCAAATTTAGATTGATAACATGATACACTTATAGGGGGCTGTGTGTTAAAATGCCCCTCATTTAAATTCTTTTGTGTTAAAATGTCCCACATATATATTGTTTTGTGTTAAAATTGTCTCACATATATATTGCTTTGTGTTATAATGTCTCATATATATATATTGTTTTGAGGTAAACTTTCCAAAGAGATTATCTGACAATTTAAAAACAAAATACTCAGCCATAGTAATTCAGTTACAACACAAAGTCTTCTCGCTCTGGGCTCTATGTCAGGTCTCGGTCTTAAAATCAATAAAGCGAGCTATATATTTCATCTGTAACCACTAAAATTCAGCCCAGCTTTAATGACAAACAAGGTCATAAAATTCAGCCCAGCTTTAGTGACAAACAAGGTTATAAAATTCAGCCCAGCTTTAGTGACAAACAAGGTCATAAAATTCAGCCCAGCTTTAGTGACAAACAAGGTCATATCTCAACTTTAAATACTATCACCTCTCGGCTTTATTCACTACACCGAGTCAAATCTCGACTCTAGACACTAAATAAAATCTCGGACTTAAATCCAACAAAGCGAGCGATATATTTCATATCTAGCCACTAAATAAAATCTCGGACTTAAATCTAATAAAGAGAGGTATATATATTTCATCTATAGCCACTAAATAAAATCTCGGACTTAAATCTAATAAAGAGAGGTATATATTATCTCTAGCCACTAAACCGATTCAGATCTTATCTTTAGTCACTTAACTGAGTCAAATCTTGGTTTTAGCCTCTGAGTCAAATCTCGACTCTAGTCACTAAAATAATGGAATAAGATATTTACCATTTAAGTAGATCAGATTTCATTTCTAGCCACTCATCCAACGGCTCTTAATGTAGGCATAAAATAATTCATATATCAGCTTTAGTCACCAAAATTGAATAAGATTTTCAATCTACCTCCAGGGCAATATTTCCCGGAACATAGCCGTTGACTCTTTTTTGTCAGTACTAATTGCCGAACCCACTCAGTCCACTGATCACCAACACAGCGTATGAGATGTATTAACCAGGTCCTAATCATTGGCTGTTGATTCATACATCTAATTGCTGAGAAAACTACACCAGATCCTATTCGCTTGTTCTTGTCCTTTACCCCTAAGAGCACCAAGTCCCAGTCAGTGTCGTAAAACTACGTAATTGCTGAATTGTGTCGTCATGTACTTACTGACGCCACACACACATTCACTAAACCATATCTCGTCACAGCTAGATAGTGGGTCACACCTTCTTATGTCTATTCATGCAGTGATTAGTATCGTCTTTATTGTCACATTTTTCATCTATTTTGTCATTAAATCCCTTCTTTCACACCTATCGAATGAGCAATGTCTTTTGCGTGCACCTAGTCATTAATGTACACCTTCACACTGGCATGCTTGCTCGGTCTTAAACATTAAGTGTCTACAAGTATATAGTCATTGAATCACATATAGTCACAATGTCATGAGTCATAGTTTTAAACACCGCATCATAGAGCCATATATTTTCTCGCCCAGTCATCGAGTCTTGTCTTTGCACTGTCACTGAGTCACGTCTTGTCATATAGAGTCTCTGAGTCATGTCTTCTCGCACTGATTACAACAGTTGGCGATTCATTCTATTTTAAGATTCGCACTTAGCACAAACTATTTCATGCTATTTTGATATTCTAATTTACTAAAGACTAGTTCATGATACTTTTAGAATCTAACTTACCAAAGACTTTGTCATGCTATTTTTACTTACCATGGACTATTACATACTATTTTAGATTCGCACTGCCTACAAAAAGTTCATGCGCACTGTGGCCAACCTTTTAGCTCGAGATGCTGGTGTGTCGAGTGACCAGTCTTTGACGGACAGGATAGAGGTCTTCGTGGGTGATGCCTACGATATCGAGGCTCGACTTGGTGAAGTGAGTAATTTCCCCTTAATTACACAATACATAACGACATATCGTGGTCACACACGTCAATACATAACGACACATCGTGTTCACACATCTGTTCTTAACCACACACACACACGTCTATACATAACGACACATCGTGTTCACACATCTATTCTTAACCACACACACACGTCTATACATAACGACACATCGTGCTCACACATCTATTCTTAACCACACACACACGTCTATACATAACGACACATCGTGTTCACACATCTATTCTTAACCACACACACACGTCTATACATAACCACACATTGTTTTCACACATCTATTCTTAACCACACACACACGTCTATACATAACCACACATCGTGTTCACATATCTACATATTAACCACACACACACCTCTATACATAACCATACATCTTGATCTATGTTTGAGTAATAGTGGACTCGTTAACTATAAATAAAAGACGGATTTTCATTACTCCTTTAGTAAGAAGTTTTCACCCAGCTGAAACATTATGTGACAGTAAAACGTCTATCTTATTATTGTGTAAAGTTTTAAGACACCCTTGTAATCCGCCAAGTGAGAGACATGTTGGTCTTGTGGGAGAATTATTAACTATAAATTAAGATTCTCGATCACGTGTCACTAGTTATGTGTTATTAATTAATAAATAAATATCATACCGAGTGAAGGTTGTCCAGTGGTGTCACACTATCGTATAACCATACACCTTGACAACATCTATATCACAATATCCATCACATAACCATAAACCGTGATCACACCTATATCACAATATCTATCATATAACCACACAAGGTGATCACATCTACATCACAATATCTATCATATGACCATATACCGCGACAACATCAGTATCACAATATCATATAATCATACACCGCGATCACAATATCATATAATCATACACCGCGATATCACAATATCTATCACATAACCATACACTGTGATCATCACAAAACAGAAAGCGAATGCTCACCATATTGTCATTAGTACTACTCCGCTCTTCGTATATACAGTAGACCGGGTGTTACATGTAGTGAGTTGTTGGTGTCGGCAGTAGACCGGGTGCTACATGTGGTGAGTTGTTGGTGTCGGCAGTAGACCGGGTGCTACATGTGGTGAGTTGTTGGTGTCGGCAGTAGACCGGGTGCTACATGTGGTGAGTTGTTGGTGTAGGCAGTAGATCGTGTGGTAGACGTAGTTGGTTTGGGGCGCAGTTGCCTGTTTTTTCTCTGATGAATTATGGGAGTCCAACAATTATTTTCTTTGTTTGCCTGCACACTTTTCTTGTTTTCGTTCTAATCTTCTTACTGTGCAGTATAGTCTCCGCAATCATATCTTAATGTGCCGTGTAGAGTGTGTAATTTTGTTACTGTGCAGTATAGTCTCCGCAATCATATCTTAATGTGCCGTGTAGAGTGTGTAATTTTGTTACTGTGCAGTATAGTCTCCGCAATCATATCTTAATGTGCCGTGTAGAGTATGTAATCCTGTTATTGTGCTCTGTAGAGTATAGTCTTGAGTACACTCTATTCCATGTTTTGTTCAAAAGATAAATAGTCTTGAATACACTCTATTCCATGTTTTGTTCAAAAGATAAATAGTCTTGAGTACACTCAATTCTATGTTCTGTTCAAAAGATAAATAGTCTTGAATACACTCTATTCCATGTTCTGTTCAAAGCAAAATGATCATAGTACTATGCGGTGAATGAGGACGCTTGGACATTGTCTAGTAGTGTTCAAGTTAAGTACATTCGCACTTGCTACCACGTTAGTCCTGTTTGTATAATATGTATTGTTTTTGTATGTTTGTATAATATGTATTGTTTTTGTATATGTTTGTATAATATGTATTGTTTTTGTATATATTTGTATAATATGTATTGTTTTTGTATGTGTTTGTATAATATGTATTGTTTTTGTATGTTTGTATAATATGTATTGTTTTTGTATATGTTTGTATAATATGTATTGTTTTTGTATATGTTTGTATAATATGTATTGTTTTTGTATGTGTTTGTATAATATGTATTGTTTTTGTATGTGTTTGTTTAATATGTATTGTTTTTGTATGTGTTTGTTTACGAATGCAAAACGTGTGTTTGCGTACGTGCGTGTTTCGTACTATTGCTCGCCTTAGTGAGCGAATCTATTTTCAACTGTACAATGTTTGTTGAAGACCATTGATACTGAGTTGTAATCTATTTTCAACTGTACAATGTTTGTTGAAGACCATTGATACTGAGTTGTAATCTATTTTCAACTGTACAATGTTTGTTGAAGACCATTGATACTGAGTTGTAATCTATTTTCAACTGTACAATGTTTGTTGAAGACCATTGATATTGAGTTGTAATCTATTTTCATCTGTGCAATGTTTGTTGAAGACCACTGATATTGAGTTGTAATCTATTTTCAACTGTACAATGTTTGTTGAAGACCATTGATACTGAGTTGTAATCTATTTTCAACTGTACAATGTTTGTTGAAGACCATTGATACTGAGTTGTAATCTATTTTCTACTGTACAATGTTTGTTGAAGACCATTGATATTGAGTTGTAATCTATTTTCTACTGTACAATGTTTGTTGAAGACCATTGATACTGAGTTGTAATCTATTTTCAACTGTACAATGTTTGTTGAAGACCATTGATACTGAGTTGTAAAAGACCATTGATACTGAGTTGTAAAAGACCATTGATACTGAGTTGTAAAAGACCATTGATACTGAGTTGTAAAAGACCATTGATACTGAGTTGTAAAAGACCATTGATACTGAGTTGTAAAAGACCATTGATATTGAGTTGTAAAAGACCTTTGATATATTGAGTTGTAAAAGACCATTGATATTGAGTTGTAAAAGACCTTTGATATTGAGTTGTAAAAGACCATTGATACTGAGTTGTAAAAGGCACTGTACAATGTTTGTTGAAGACCATTGATACTGAGTTGTAAAAGGCACTGTTATCTCTGTATCCAGCTTGTGATCAGTTCCAATTACCAGGGAGACCCGCACAACGATGCCAGACTAGTGACTCTGGATGACCTGACCAAGAATACCGGTAATTTGGTGAGTGGTAAGGGAGAAAATGCTCAACAGATCTGAGCAAGAATACCGGTAATTTGGTGAGTGGTAAGGGAGAAAATGCTCAACAGATCTGAGCAAGAATACCGGTAATTTGGTAAGTGGTAAGGGAGATCGTTTTGAAAAGATTTGACCAAGGATAGAAGTAATTTGGTGAGGGAGATCATGCTCAGTAGATCTGACCAAAATGGTTCACCGACAAATACGCGAACGACAATTGCGCGCCGACAAAATCGCGATGAACAAAAGCGCGCCGACAAAATCGCGATGAACAAATGCTCGACGACAAAATCGCGATCGACAAAATCGCGATGATACATGTTAAATCGTACAAAAATGTAATAATAACATACGTAGAAATCAATATTACGATACACAATGTTAAGAGATAGTGCGCGCAAATAATCCTCACACAAAGGCAATGAAAAAAATGAAGCATATATCAAATCAAAAGATCAATATTAAGAGATACTGCGTGCAAATAATCCTTACACAAAGGTAATGAAAAGAATGAAGCATCTGCCTCTGTGACATAATTAGTTCCCTAGTCTTCCCCCTTTGTCTGAATTCTACCTTGCAGGTTCCCTCCGACCTGAAATGCGTGCAGTTACGTAATAGAGCGAAAATACATAACACTTCCTGCCATTCTTTACTTGGTGATGTTTATCGCGATTTTGTCGGCGCGCATTTGTCGGCGCGAATTTGTCGATTTCAAAGAACGCGATTTTGTCGGCGCGCTTTTGTCCATCGCGGTTTTGTCGGCGCGCATTTGTCGTTCGCGTATTTGACGGGTCACCGACCAAAATACGATAATTTGGTGATAGGTAAGGGAGATAATGTTTAACTTTCGTCAAGTTATATTAATATTATTCGAAAGTTTGGAAGTAAGCTCCAAGGTAAGCTATATTATTTATAGCTGTCAATAAATGGTGTGTGTATTTAAAACCATGACCGTTATTATAAGTCACTTTGTATCATTCTTATACTGAACCTGTTCACTACTACTATTACTACTACTATTACTACTACTACTAGTACTACTGCGGTGATGCACTTACAAAACAAAATTAGTTCTATAAGAACTGGTAGATGTATTCTTGTCTGGAAAAGGTGTGTCTTGAAACTATTCTTAACAGTGATCACTGTCTGTACGTCCGAATTCAAGAGGCAGTTCATTCCCAGTGGCAGGCCTTGGTTTGCTAAGTAACGCTTCCTTATAATTAGTCTTGACTGAGGAAATAATAAGAATGTGTATATGACGTGATAAGGTTGGCAGCGGTACAAGTTCATGAGGTTGACAGAATTGTGAGGTTATGAGTGTTGACATGATATATGAGTTGATGAGGGTTGACATGAGTACGAAGTAATGAGGGTTGATAGCTATAATATGTGATGGAACAGTAGTCAAGTGGTTCTTTAATTGCAGATTGATTGGACAGTAGTCAAGTGGTTCTTTAATTGCAGATTGATTGGACAGTAGTCAAGTGGTTCTTTAATTGCAGATTGATTGGACAGTAGTCAGGTGGTTCTTTAATTGCAGATTGATTGGACAGTAGTCAAGTGGTTCTTTAATTGCAGATTGATTGGACGGCACAAATGACATACCTCTTTAATATTGCTGGAGTGACAGGGTCAACCAAGATCACACTTCCTTTTCCTGGATTTGTCTACAATCTGACGTCACTCATCAACAGCCTGGATTCTGGAAACAGAAGCAGGTAAATGGACTTCTGGTCCTTTCATTTGTCAGTCGGCCAAGTTGTTCCAAATTTGGATGTTATGGTCCACTTGGTGTATTTGTTAGAGAAGATTTTTTTTCAACGACATAAAGTCTTACGTCAAATTAGATTTTAGCGTTCAGCGTCATGCTAACCGATAATTGAATGGGTCATGGCGCTAAAAAATTAAAAACAACTGTACTATTTAATGGATTTTTAAAATTTAAATTATTACTTTTTATAGACATATTGATTAATTTAAGAACACATGTTTAATTCAGACTGATTGGTAAAAATTAGAATGTCAAACATGCTAAAACTAAACCTGCCTGTGGGCCACGGCCCATTTCCTCCCAACGACGCTGAACGTTCATCTTCCAATCAATACTTACCAATTGTGCGGACTTGAAAGTATTTACCTGTTTACCATATACTTTATATACAATACTTACCAATTGTGCGGACTTGAAAGTATTTACCTGTTTACCATATACTTTATATACAATACTTACCAATTGTACGGACTTGAAAGTATTTACCTGTTTACCACTTTATATACAATACTTACCAATTGTACGGACTTGAAAGTATTTACCTGTTTACCACTTTATATACAATACTTACCAATTGTGCGGACTTGAAAGTATTTACCTGTTTACCACTTTATATACAATACTTACCAATTGTACGGACTTGAAAGTATTTACCTGTTTACCACTTTATATACAATACTTACCAATTGTACAGACTTGAAAGTATTTACCTGTTTACCATATACTTTATATACAATACTTACCAATTGTGCAGACTTGAAAGTATTTACCTGTTTACCATATACTTTATATACAATACTTACCAATTGTGCAGACTTGAAAGTATTTACCTGTTTACCATATACTTTATATACAATACTTACCAATTGTGCAGACTTGAAAGTATTTACCTGTTTACCATATACTTTATATACAATACTTACCAATTGTGCAGACTTGAAAGTATTTACCTGTTTACCATATACTTTATATACAATACTTACCAATTGTGCAGACTTGAAAGTATTTACCTGTTTACCTTATACTTTATATACAATACGTAAAAAATGTACAGACTTGAAAGTATTTACCTATTTACCTTATACTTTATATACAATACTTACCAATTGTACAGACTTGAAAGTATTTACCTGTTTACCATATACTTTATATACAATACTTACCAATTGTACAGACTTGAAAGTATTTACCTGTTTACCATATACTTCATATACAATACACAAAAATGTACAGACTTGCTAGTGTTTGCCTGTTTACCATTTAAATTACACTTAATACACAAAATTGTACAGACTTACTAGTGTTTTACCATTTAAATTACACTTAATAAACAAAAATGTACTGACCTGCTAGTATTTGCCTATTTACCATTTAAATTACACTTAATACACAAAAATGCTTCCATCACACTTTTCACTCTTCACATATCTGATTGAAAAAATTAACATTCACCAAAAGTTTAATAGTACCCTGCGATAATTTTGTTTTCTCCTGTTCACATGATCAACTCTTTCCCATAACCCACTAGAATTTTGCACAACTACCTGACGTGGCGTGTATTAGAAAAATACGTGCAAGATTTGTCCTGGGAATACGTTCACGCTAACCGTCAGATGTACGGCAAGACTATTTACCCGGGGATACAGCGATACTGTTTTTCTGTGACCGAATTCCACCTGTACATCGCACTGGGAGCCCTCTACGTCAACGAATTCTTTGATGAGAAAAACAAAAACAAGGTAGGTCACTAGAAAGAAAAACAAAAACAAGGTAGGTCACTAGAAAGAAAACAAAAACAAGGTAGGTCACTAGAAAGAAAACAAAAACAAGGTAGGTCACTAGAAAGAAAAACAAAAACAAGGTAGGTCACTAGAAAGAAAAACAAAAACAAGGTAGGTCACTAGAAAGAAAAACAAAAACAAGGTAGGTCACTAGAAAGAAAAACAAAAACAAGGTAGATCACTAGAAAGAAAAACAAAAACAAGGTAGGTCACTAGAAAGAAAACAAAAACAAGGTAGGTCACTAGAAAGAAAACAAAAACAAGGTAGGTCACTAGAAAGAAAAACAAAAACAAGGTAGGTCACTAGAAAGAAAAACAAAAACAAGGTAGGTTACTAGAAAGAAAAACAAAAACAAGGTAGGTTACTAGAAAGAAAAACAAAAACAAGGTAGATCACTAGAAAGAAAAACAAAAACAAGGTAGGTCACTAGAAAGAAAAACAAAAACAAGGTAGGTCACTAGAAAGAAAAACAAAAACAAGGTAGATCACTAGAAAGAAAAACAAAAACAAGGTAGGTCACTAGAAAGAAAACAAAGTCAAGGTTGATCACTAGAAAGAAAACAAAGTCAAGGTTGATCACTAGAAAGAAAACAAAAACAAGGTAGGTCACTAGAAAGAAAAACAAAAACAAGGTAGGTCACTAGAAAGAAAAACAAAAACAAGGTAGATCACTAGAAAGAAAAACAAAAACAAGGTAGGTCACTAGAAAGAAAACAAAGTCAAGGTTGATCACTAGAAAGAAAACAAAGTCAAGGTTGATCACTAGAAAGAAAACAAAAACAAGGTAGGTCACTAGAAAGAAAAACAAAAACAAGGTAGGTCACTAGAAAGAAAACAAAGTCAAGGTAGATCACTAGAAAGAAAACAAAGTCAAGATTAGAAATAATTAAATTAATTTGCAAAATAACTATTTGTAGAGTTTATAAATCTTTGTTTAGAGTGCAAATTAGAAATATAGACATAACCTGCCAAACCAGACAGTGGTCAAATACTACTTACTATTTATGTACTACTGAATTCTATTTTAAAAAATCGTCCTTGAACTTTCCATTCTGTAGAGTAGATAACTTTAATTTCTTCTGTAAATCAATGACAGTGGATTTTAAATATTACATATTACATGCCTTAACTTTTTATTATTAGTATTACACTACTAGAAACAATTTTAATTTCAGTTTACACTTAGTTGTATGTTGCAACTATTATTAATATTTATTAATAAATCTGTGCAAATACTACTTAACTTACATAGAACTACTAATAAAAATTTGCAATAAATGAAGTCTTTCTTGATTAGAAACTGATCTTGTGTAATTTAGTTGTTGCTAATGATAATTTAAAAATTACATAACTAAGATAAGTGTTTGGACTTTTAGTTTAACCTTACTCTTAGGTTACTAGTGTTTTAATATTTTTTCTTTTGACTGACTATTTGTTTACATCACTGGACTTTCAAGTACTGCAAATATAAAATATAAATAAAACATTATAGTTCACAACTTTTCATAAATTAAATAAACACCTTATTAATGAGTTCATTGTGAGCATACATTGGAATTTTCTTCTACATACATAATTTTTTTAATATTTTATATATGAATAGAGATAAAATATAATACTCAATATTAGTGATTATTAAGCATCTTGCTAGTGAATCCTTTTAGGTGAACCATCAATATTGAACATAGTTTAAAATGAAAATTTACTGATTACATTTTGCTCAGTTTAAAGTGTTTCACTTATATAAGTAATACAGAGTGTGATTATTAATATTATTGTTACTAATCAGTTCAGTGTAAAATGAGAATTCTTCCTTGATTGGCTTGATTTGGTATATGAAACAAATCAATATATTTACGACATGAAATTTTGTATTACATGTATATATATATAATGCTTTTCTTATAAGCATGCAATTCCTAAAATAAATAAGAGAAATTAAATTTAAAATATTTAATAAATAGCATAACGTTATGACTGATCAGATAAATGAAGTAATGATAATAATGTATAATACCAAAGAGATGATAAAATGTAAATGACTCCTAATAATAATGTATAATACCAAAGATATGATAAAAATGTAAATGAGTCCTAATAATAATGTATAATACCAAAGAGATGATAAAATGTAAATGACTCCTAATAATAATGTATAATACCAAAGAGATGATAAAAATGTAAATGACTCCTAATAATAATGTATAATACCAAAGAGATGATAAAAATGTAAATGACTCCTAATAATAATGTATAATACCAAAGAGATGATAAAAATGTAAATGACTCCTAATCATAATGTATTAATTAAGCAGTGGATCAAAAACCCTTCCTAAATAGTGGCTTTCTTATAACTTTTTAATAGATACATATATTTTTCAATTGGGGTTTATTAGATTTGTGGGATTTTAATTGGTTACATGTGTTACATATCAGTGTTTGTCTGTCTCAGCATGAGGATTTAAAGATTGTTAATTTTTAACGTTACACCTATGCTGACGACAGACTGGTTGCCAGACTCATCTTTCAATCTCCTTAATTAATTCTCTCAGGTTAGATATTAATTACAGTGACAGATGTATCTTTGTAATACTGTGTGAATTTGGAATTTATCCTAATAATGACTAATTATGCATACAAACATTCATATCTTTACTCTGCCCCCAGCCCAGTTCTCCCTTTTCAATCTTCCTCTCACTAATAATTAGTCAACTTCTGTTATTTCGATAACAAAAATATAAAACTTTAATATTTAACAATTAAACAAAATAGTGAATCCATACATCAATACATTCAGTATGAAGGTCATTAGGACTACCTATTCTGTCTTTAAATATTTATACGGATCATAACATGAATTTCGTAAGTCAGATGCCCACTTATCTATCACCAGTAGTTATCGGAGAAAACCCTCAGACACATCAACAGTTGTTCGATAAATATTCTAGCCGACTATTTCGCATACAATTACACAATTTGGCTGTGATCGCTAGTGCAAAGGAATGTATGATACAAAAGATGAAAACATCAAAAGAGCTTAATACTACACTTAAAAAAAGTTTGGATATGAGGTCAGGCATAATTCGCCCTTGAACCATAACAACAGGGTTTAATTTAAAATACATTGGTAAGAGTTTTAAGAAAACAATACTTACACTTTAAGTATTAAGTATTTTCATTCTAGATAACAGGTGGAAATGGATTTATGATGTGAAAGACGTGTAAATATTTTGACCCTATACAACAGATGGATTGTACTTTTCAGGTGACTGAAATCATGGACGGTATAAAACGAGCGATAGAAGATATGATAAAGAGCAATGTCTGGATGGATGAAGCTACAAAACAGTACGCAATACATAAGGTGTGTTTGACCACGCCCACAGAAACTTACGAAACATCAACTAATCTGTAAGGTGTTTGTCTAAACGTGACTTTAATCTTCATTCAAATTATGTGTCCTTACATAGGACAGATTTAAATAAATTCGAGCGTCCTTAATTAATGAAAATATTTAACTGAAATCTAGGTTCCATTAAGCTGGACTTTTGTTTCACTGAAGTACATTGAAGTAGAGCCTATATTTCTAAGCTAAGCGTCCTTAATAAGGATTTGTATTTCACTGAAATCTAGACATATGTTGGTTTTCAATAAAATGTAAGCATCTTTACTTAAGGTTGCATATCACTGAAATCTAGACATCCTAGACAATCTAGACTTGTATATGATCGAAATCTAGGTATCTTTACAAAGATTTGTAATTCGCTTATATCTAGTGGTCCTTACAAAGACTTTATATCACTTATATCTAGTGGTCCTTACAGAGACTTGTAATTCACTTATATCTAGTGGTCCTTACAGAGACTTGTAATTCACTTATATCTAGTGGTCCTTACAAAGACTTGTATATCACTTATATCTAGTGGTCCTTACAAAGACTTGTATATCACTTATATCTAGTGGTCCTTACTAAGACTTATATATCACTTATATCTAGTGGTCCTTACAAAGACTTATATCCACAGATATCCAGTAGCTCTTAAACAGCGTTGCAAGAGCATTGTTACTGGAAAAAATTTCCTTAATTAAAGATTTGAAATGCAGAACTATAAGGTAAGCATCCATAAGTGAAGAACAGTTTGACCGAGCATAAATCACACCCTACATTAGTTATGTTCCTTTGAAACCACTCGGAGAAATCCAACATATTACTTTATGTCCCTTTGAGTCACTAAGAGAAATCAGACACTTTAGTTATGTCCCTTTGAGTCACTCAGAGAAATCAGATACCTTAGTTATGTCCCTTTGAGTTCACTCAGAGAAATCAGACATTTTATATGCATACGTTCCTTTGAGTTCACTGAGACATTCTAGCTAATGTCCACTGATCTCGCACTCAAAGAAATTAGTCGCCTTTTAGGACCAGTCCCTAGCTAAAATGAAAAATTTAAACAAATTTAAAGATCCACCTACAAGACTGTCTTAATAAGCAGGTTTATATACAAAATTATCTGTTAACATATACATATATTTAATTCTTTTTATTAAGCCGGATTATATACAATAATGTCTTGGTGGGCAGAAATATATACAATTTTTTTTAGTTGGCAGAATTATAAATAAAACTTTCTTAAAGGCAAGATTTATGTATGAAATGGTATTAGTGGGCATTTTTACATACAAAATTATTTTAATGGGCAGATTTATATTCACAATTGTCTCAGTGGCAAGTTTTATATACGAAATTGTCTTAGCGTGTCTGTATACACACACACACACACACACACACACACACACACACACACACACACACACACACACACACACACACATATACAATATACAATAACTGTCTTCATGGACAGATTAATATACAAAATTGTTTTAATGGGATGATTTATTTAAAAAATTCTTTTAATTGGCTTATAAATTCCTAACGAGCAATTTATATATAATGTTCTCTTAAAATAAACGGATTTATGCAAAATCACGAAACCTTTGTCTTTGTGAACAGATGTATGGATCCACCTATAAAATTGGATATCCGGATTTCATGAGAGATGAAGGGAAACTTGACACCATTTTTGCTGACGTAAGTTTTAAGGTAGAATGAGATATAAAACTGAATGGTTCAATTAATTTGCATTAAAGTTAGCTCAAGAATTACTTGATGTGTCCGAGTACAACTCCATTTGTAACTGGCATGTCGAGTCTCAGGAATTTGAAACATCGCGACCTGCAAATCGATACCTTTAATGTTGTCGCCATGACTACAAGAAAATAAAACACAGATATCGATATGAGTGAGGTTTCTACTTATCGCAATTTTAGGAAATAACCCAGTTATTGATTGATTTTATTAGATCACAAGTCCAACTATTGGTTGATTTTATTAGATCACAAGTCCAACTATTGGTTGATTTTGTTAGATCACAAGTCCAACTATTGATTGATTTTATTAGACCACAAGTCCAATTATTGGTTGATTTTATTAGATTATAAATTCATTTGTTCTTATGGTTTGTTTTATTAAATCACAAGTACTTCTATTCTGACGATTGGTTTATTATATCTCAAATTCTTTATACGATATCATACATTCAAACTGTTCTGATTTTATGATATCACAAACGTATTAATAAGGCGAGCTGTTCTTTTCATTCAGGGTTTTGTTAAAGAAATTCTCTTTACAGTATCACCAGTTCAATTAGTGACATCACAAAATGAATCTCTATGTCATATAGTTAACCAATAAAATAGACTGAACGTGTGATATCATGGAATAAATTTGTGATATCACAATCTATTTAATAAAATAGTTTTAATGTGTGATAACACGTGAAATTGTGAGGGACAATTTTATTGTTTACATATTAGGAAGTTTCAATATCTTGATTATTCAATTTTGGGTAATATCACAGAGCATGAATTTCTAGACGAGTCTAGACAGAAATAATGTTGACTGAAATTCTGAAGAAGTCTGGGTTCTGCAAGGCTGTCTCTAAGCTGGAATTTCTAGATCTCTAGTTTCTGATAATATTTTAGCCTGTAATTTCTATTCGTCTAGTCTCTAGTAATATTTCTAGAGTAAAATTTTAGACAAGTCTAGTTTCAGGTAATATTTATAGACTGACATGTCTAGACAAGTCTAGCTTCAGTTAATATTTATAGGCTGACATGTCTAGACAAGTCTAGCTTCAGTTAATATTTATAGGCTGACATGTCTAGACAAGTCTAGCTTCAGTTAATATTTATAGGCTGACATGTCTAGACAAGTCTAGCTTCAGTTAATATTTATAGACTGACATGTCTAGACAAGTCTAGCTTCAGTTAATATTTATAGGCTGACATGTCTAGACAAGTCTAGCTTCAGTTAATATTTATAGGCTGACATGTCTAGACAAGTCTAGCTTCAGTTAATATTTATAGGCTGACATGTCTAGACAAGTCTAGCTTCAGTTAATATTTATAGGCTGACATGTCTAGACAAGTCTAGCTTCAGTTAATATTTATAGGCTGACATGTCTAGACAAGTCTAGCTTCAGTTAATATTTATAGGCTGACATGTCTAGACAAGTCTAGCTTCAGTTAATATTTATAGGCTGACATGTCTAGACAAGTCTAGTTTCAGGTAATATTTATAGACACATTTCTAGACAAGTCTAGCTTCAGTTAATATTTATAGGCTGGAACTTCTAGTCAGACACTAGCAAAAATGTAAAACTGAAATTTGTAGACAAATATAGGAATATCGGAATGCTTTAAGCTTAAGTATTCGCCACTTTTACCTATATTGCAATGATGACTATTTATTAAATATAATTCGGTCAACAACAATGACCATTTATGATTATAACTGTCTAAAATTGTCAAATATCTTTACAAACAACTAAACAACAACAACGATCAAGAAATAAAATGGCTAAACAGCAGTGAACACTTATCATTACGAGGGATTCAACAACAGCTAGTTATTATTTCAAGTGACTAAGCAACAATGATTAGTTATTATTACAACTGGCACAAAAGCAATAACTAGTTATTAAAATTAGCTAAACAACAATAACTAGTTATTAAAATTAGCTAAACAACAATAACTAGTTATTAAAATTAGCTAAACAACAATAACTATTTATCATTAAAAATTGTTAAACAACAATAATCATTTGTCATTACAATTAGCTAAACAACAATGACCAGTTATCATTACAATTAGCTAAACAACAATGACCAGTTATCATTACAATTAGCTAAACAACAATGACCAGTTATCATTACAATTAGTTAAACAACAATGACCAGTTATCATTACAATTAGCTAAACAACAATGACCAGTTATTACAATTAGCTAAACAACAATGACCAGTTATCATTACAATTAGCTAAAAAAAAAAAAAAAAGAACAATTATTATTACTACTGGCATAATAACAAAGGCTGATTATTATTAGAATGTCTAAACAGCGAGAACCATTTATAATTACAAATGACTAAACAACAATGACCAGTCATTCTTACAGCTGGTAAAGCAACAATGACCAGCTAGCTATTATTTCAATGACTAAACAACAGAATCATTTATCATTGCTGTTAACACCAGTGAAGATTTTGGTAACTATTTGAACATTTGAACAGTCGACGTAAAACATCAGGGACTTTGTGATAACTTTTTGAACAGTTGACTTTTGACACCAGGGACTTTGTGATAACTATTTGAACAATTACCTATGGACATCAGTGACTTCGTGGTAACTATTTGAACAGTTGACTGTGAACGCCAGTGACTTTTTCGGCAACCTATTGTCAGCCAATCAGCAGATGAAACGAGAGTGGAACCGAGAGCTGCGCGAGGGTAAAGACCGGAGTGAGTGGTTGTTTAAAACTTACGAGATCTATCCGGACGTGATCTGGTCCTGGGACGAAATCATTGTGCCTGCCGGCATCCTGCAGTTCCCGCTCTACTCCTACGACATGCCACACTACTACAGCTTTGGCGCCATCGGCTCTCTGGTGGGCCGCGTTGTGCATCAGCTGGTGGATGAAAAGGGTAGGTTCCCTTGCCAGCCTCTTCAATATTAGTGTACTCAGTCACCATCATTTATGTAATCAATCACCACTATTAGTGTACTCAATCACCACTATTGTTTAGTCAATCACCACTATCAGTGTACTCAATCACCACTATTGTTTAGTCAATCACCACTATCAGTGTACTCAATCACCACTATTGTTTAGTCAATCACCACTATTAGTGTACTCAATCACCACTATTGTTTAGTCAATCACCACTATTAGTGTACTCAATCACCACTATTGTTTAGTCAATCACCACTATCAGTGTACTCAATCACCACTATTGTTTAGTCAATCACCACTATTAGTGTACTCAATCACCGCTATTGTTTAGTCAATCACTGTTACTTTTCCAGTATTTCTTTATAGACACTGCCTAGGATTTCTAAGGACTTTAAATATAATAGATTAGATTAATTCCTTCTCTCTGTCCTAAACAGACTGGCTGCCCAACTTATCATTCGACTAGCTTAAAAATGTGTCTTGTAGTGCAGACTACAGATTTACGAACTGACAATTTGCCTACAAAGGCTGGCTTGAAGTCGTTAAATTCTTCTAAATTAATATGCATTCGTTACGTCATTCTGCTCATTCGCCCCCATCCAAACCATGAATCAACATTAGGTCTAATATGCATAAAAATGTATTACGAAGAAGAATAAACAATTTAAAATAAGATTTAATAACTTTAACAATTAACAAATTACTCAATATACGAGCGCGAAAGTCTGATTCTAAGAGCTCGATAAGTAAGGTGCTTAATAGTTACGAGAATATGCCATGAAAAGTGTTCCAATGATTTTTGTCACCGGTACGGTAACTTATCTTGCGAAGGTTGCCACGTGTAGGTTCCTGATCCAGTCCAGACCAGTCTACCTCACTTCTTGCCCGTCAGTAGAAATGCGCACACAGCATATCAATGGAAAACTGTCTCTCAGTCAACCCACTGAACGGAACTGTAAGTGTAGACAAGACATGCAGACCTGCTCGTCAGCGATGCCTCACAATAGTAGTAGGACTATAGCGGAATCAAACTCAATCTCCAAGAGTTTGGAACCTGGCAATGTGTGGATCCCAAGATAGGAATCATAGACATAGGTATAGGCATGAGCCTGGGTGCCGACCTGGAAACAAGAACGTCTCCATAATCGTTCTGCGTTTAAAGTTCGCCAACTTAAGCACGATTAGCTTTTAAATGCTTCGAGTTTAGAATTTCGACTGGCGTCGTTTACAATTAGATTAGAAATACAATCTCACGCATGTTACGTTTTAACAAGCATGACATATGAATTACTAAATATTTACAACGTTAAACTTTAGAGTTCATACAAAGGACAATTCAAATTAAGCAAAGCGCTTTACAATTTACATTAAAATTACAAGCAATAATTCGAATTACACAAGGAAATTCATGTCGGGCACAGCGCTCCTGGCTCTAGTGAATTTACAATTATATAAATTAAAGTTACAATGAAAAAGAGTTACAATGAATTTATATACAATAACTTATAGGTTTTAGTCATTTATCAACGAACCGTGCTTAGGCTACAGTAGCAATGCATAGCACAAAAATTACATACATGTTCAACAATGCAAAATACAATTAAATAAATTCAGTACCTTAGTGAGAAATCGAAGTGTTATCTCAGCAATCGCGTCGGCTGTCCTATGTGACTCAACGAATAAGCGACGGCACGAAGTATCAGTACTACGTCGGTGCTTCTGGTTCTCTGAGTGATTAATACAGGGCACGCTCACCATATTTATCAAAAATCATAAAGTGCATCACGTGACTGGTCACGTAGTATGTGATTGGTTCGAGAATCTAGACAATGGCCTAAGAGTTACATAACGTTCATGATCTCTTTGCTAGAAGCTTCTCGATACTGATGTATCATGGGAGAACTTTAACAAAGGAGTTTCAAATCTCAATATTTGAAAAACAAACAAGTGGGTCAAGAAGTCACGACATTTTTATCAGACTGTGACAATCACCACTATTAGTGTGGTCATTCAATACTAATAGTGTAGTCATTCACCATTATTAGAGTATTCAATCCCCACTATTCACTCATTATAGCTAGTGTATTCAGTCACCACTACTGGCCTATTCAATCACCACTATTATTGTACTCAGTCATTATTAGTGTTATATCACTATACGTGATTAACAGTTGTAGTGTATATCATTTGTTGGACATTGGGGAGGTCCTTTTGAGGCCTGTAGTCAGTCATTTGTACTAGAAAGGGATTTTCCCACTACACTAGCACTAACATTTTTTAATATATTTATGTAGTACTCTAGTACTAACCTTTGTATATATTTATGTAGTACACTAGCACTAACCTTTGTATATATTTATGTAGTACACCAGCACTAACATTTGTATATATTTATGTAGTACACCAGCACTAACCATTGTATATATTTATGTAGTACACCAGCACTAACCATTGTATATATTTATGTAGTATATCTGCACTAACCTTTGTTTGTATACATGCAAACATTTATGTAGTTCACTAGATTCACACTGTCTTGGTGACTCATGGTTACTGTGAGTTGTGCTACCAGTCAACTGAAAAATGTAACAAGTGTTAGCCGTAAGTTTATAGTCTTTTCTCGACTGTTTCTTGTAGTCTTTTGTTTTTGCATGAGTTTACGTTACTGCATTTCATCTTAGAATTTCCAGATCTCTTACGTTTGTGGCACTTTAGCAAAATTGAAAAAAAAATCGCTAAAATAATGTTACAAATATGAATAGAGATCTAGTCGTTAAGCTTATTTAGAAACTTTGCTCGACATTCTTCTACGTTATTAACTGACCTATTTCTTCTTTAAGTACCGAGTTACGTTATTAACTAACCTATTTCTTCTTTAAGTACCGAGTTACGTTATTAACTAACCTATTTCTTCTTTAAGTACCGTGTTACGTTATTAACTGACCTATTTCTTCTTTAAGTATCGTGTTACGTTATTAACTGACCTATTTCTTCTTTAAGTACCGTGTTACGTTATTAACTGACCTATTTCTTCTTTAAGTACCGTGTTACGTTGTTAATTAACATATTTCTTCTTTAAGTACCGTGTTACGTTGTTAATTAACATATTTCTTCTTTAAGTACCGTGTTATGTTATTTGATATATTTCTTCTTTAAGTACCGTATTATGTTATTTGATATATTTCTTCTTTAAGTACCGTATTATGTTATTTGATATATTTCTTCTTTAAGTACCGTATTATGTTATTTGATATATTTCTTCTTTAAGTACCGTGTTACGTTATTAATTAACATATTTCTTCTTTACCGTGTTATGTTATTAATTATCATATTTCTTAAAACCACTGTACTATATCGGACTAGGTTAAAATCACTGTACTATATCGGACTAGGTTAAAACCACTGTACTATATCGGACTAGGTTAAAACCACTGTACTATATCGGACTAGGTTAACACCACTGTACTGTATTTGTCGCGTAACATTAGTTATCACACCTCGCCCACTCTAATGTGTGTCTAATAACTTTAAATCACGATATTAATTTGACACGTAACAATAACTATCTTTCTTTTTCTCATTCTGTAGACACGTGACGTACTAGCTTGAAATTCCAGTAACTGGAAACGTCTCTCTTTGCCTCTGTCTTTCCTCACAGGTCGTCGCTGGGACAGTGGTGGCATGAAAATGAAAGAGCAAAAAGGGTGGTGGTCTAACGACACAGTCAACAACTACAACGCCGTACGGCAGTGCGTGGTTGACCTGTACAACAATGTCACACAAGGCCCTTACGTCACGTACAACGGCGAAGTGAGAACGGTATGTTAGAGTGACATATTTATAATGCGTTATACCCCTTTGTATGTACCCTGATTCACTGCATAGCTTTGAGTTTCATTTGAACTTGAATGGCGTTAGTTTTGCATTTGAAAACACCCCCAACAAATATAATCTGAAAACCCTGCTATTTAGGTCCAAAGTGTGTCCGAACCCACAACATGTACAACATGTGTTCAACTATGTACAGGATCATATATACACGTCATACAACACATGTTCAACAAACTACAGGACCACGTACATGTCATACAACACATGTTCAACAAGGTACGTGACCATGTATACAAGTCATACAAGAAACAGAGTTCAGAATATAATACAATTTGAGGAAGATCTTTCTGTATGTACTCATAATTATACTGTTAAATCACTTAACGACATATACCAAATAAAACAGCAAAAAAGAGAAAAGCTGTCATAAGATGGGGAATTTTCTCAAATATTTTATATAAATTTTCATGACGTGCAATTTAAATTGAACGCTGTTTGTAATTTGAATTACGTGTGCATTACATCATGCTTGTTCCGGAAGTGACGTCCTGACCGAGTGAGTCGTGCAAGGTGGCAGATTTACTGACCGGTGTTGGGTATTTGTGTCAATTAGATGAGCAAGTGTTTGTTGTTTAAATTTTGCGCGACCATGGCCAGTAAACGTGGCAAGGGATTAATGCGCGCGCGCGCGTGTGTGTGTGTGTGTGTGTTTTCGGGTATACAATGGGAAGCGTTTTTACCGGACCGGTAGAGATGGTCGGAAGTTGTTAGAAAGTCATAATAGCCTTAGCTAGGTAATTGGGCGAATCGAAGGTGTGTCTAGCAGACACAGGTGTGATTTCAAAGGGGAGATAAAAGTGAGAGCGAATTTTACCTGTTACTCTTTTTTCAATGTCTTTTGAGCGTCGTTCGAGACGGGGTCCCTCCCTATTTGGGTTGTACAAGGAGCAGTAAACCATGGCTGGAGAAGGTAAAACGTCTTTGTATTGTGTGAATAGTTAGGTTTTATTATGATGTTATATGCTATGTTTTATTTTGAACATTTAATATTTCTTTCTTTCAGAGGCCTATGCCAAACTTAGTATTTATTAATAGAGCAATTGACTGGACACTTAGACTTTGCAATTGCTTGTGTTTCAGGGTTTGTGGTTCTGGGTTTTTTTAAATTTTGGTTTTGGTTTTTCATTTTGATTTCATCTTGATCTTTGATTTCAACTTGGGCTTTGGAATCTGTTCCTGATGTGATGCCATATCCTATTGAGAGTCTACCAGCGTGTGTACATCACTCCAGCACATCAGATAAGTTGTGACTACAGCGTGTGTACATCACTCCAGCACATCAGATAAGTTGTGACTACAGCGTGTGTACATCACTCCAGCACATCAGATAAGTTATGACTACAGCGTGTGTACATCACTCCAGCACATCAGATAAGATGTGATCAAGAACGTGACTACAGTATGGTTTGAACTTGCTCTATGTTATTAAGATGAACTTAGGACATAAGATATATTACTTATTTTTCTAAATCTTGTTAACTTTTGTTTTTATTAAAATTCTTGTTATTATTCTTTAATCTCGCGTATTTGTTAGTAAACGTAATTTCTAACGTTTGTTATCGTAATCTGAAGTGATAATCTAATGATTACGTCTTGTTCTCTGTTCCATAATTGTCATACATCTATTCATTAGCATCGATTCTCAGCTATAACTGAGTGGGGGCCGTGAGCCAACTTGGCGGCGTACTAGTATATCGGCGTATATACATATATAACTAGTGACCCATACTCTGCATCGGCACTTGTAGATGTATTATAACTAATTATTAATATTTTATATAATTCATTGTTACAAAGCCACCTCAGAGTACAGCGGCGACAAAAGCAACCAAAACAATTCCAGATAAAGAGAACACAGAGAGCAACTCAAACATACAAGGAAACCCCCAAATACAACGGACAGCAAATTCATAAAACCAGTTAGCAAAATTACAAAAAAATAATTATAATATTATGTTGGAAATGTAAAAGTTAATGTCTTTAATGTAGAGCGAAAATCAAAAGTACTAGTATTTTGACAGACTGTACTGATTTTATTCCTGTATTGATTTTACTGATTATATTCACTATTTTGAATGTATTATTCATTACAATTATTATTTGCATTAGGTTGTAGTGGACGGACAAGCATACGCAGGGGAGGCAATCGCTATCACCACTGGCATACGGATTGCTTACAATGTATGTTTGTTTCCCTTTAACATCCCTTCTAATAATTAATCGGTTTCAAGTGTCTCAAACAGAAAATGTGTTTCATGCGATTAAAATACTGGCTGGCATTTGTGTATTTCTTGCAAGTAAGTATTTATTGTGTAGTCAAATATTTAGTGTGTTTTGAACAATAAAATACTTAATGTCTTGTGCAAATAAATACATAGCTTGTCTCGTACAAATAAATACATAGGTTGTCTCGTACAAATAAATACATAGCTTGTCTCGTACAAATAAATACTTAGCTTGTCTCGTACAAATAAATACATAACTTGTCTCGTACAAATAAATATATAGCTTGTCTCGTACAAATAAATACATAACTTGTCTCGTACAAATAAATGTATAGCTTGTCTCGTACAAATAAATACTTAGCTTGTCTCGTACAAATAAATATATAGCTTGTCTCGTACAAATAAATACTTAGCTTGTCTCGTACAAATAAATACATAGTTTGTCTCGTACAAATAAATACTTAGCTTGTCTCGTACAAATAAATACATAACTTGTCGAGTACAAATAAATATATAGCTTGTCTTGTACAAATAATTATATATATTGTCTCGTACAAATAAATACTTAGCTTGTCTCGTACAAATAAATACATAACTTGTCTCGTACAAATAAATACTCAGCTTGTCTAAGAAATCTTGTACAGTTAAATATTTCTTGCGTCTCGTATAAAACAAATATTTAGCCCGAAACGTACAATAAAATATTAAGTTCAATGAAATTATTAATTTGTCTCGTACAATTAAATATTTAGTGTGTCTCGTACAATTTATAGATTGCGACTCGTACAATAAAAATATTTAGCTTGACTCGTACAAGAAAATATTTAGTTTGCCTCAGAGCTTAGCGTGTCTCGTACAATAAAAATATTTAGCTTGACTCGTACAAGAAAATATTTAGTTTGCCTCAGAGCTTAGCGTGTCTCGTACAATTAAATATTTCGTGTGTTCAGTAAACTCCTTCTGGCATTTCTCGTATATCACAGATATGCGAGTTATTTTATGCATATATAAAAAAAAATGTTTTACTTATTACTGAAATGTCTATTATGTGATTGACATAAATTGTATTCATCTATCACTGATACGTCTTTTACATTAAGTCTATCTATCTATCTATCTTACCTATCTATCTATCTATCTATCTATCTATCTATCTATCTATCTATCTATCTATCTATCTATTTATCTATCTATCTTATCTATCTATCTATCTATCTATCTATCTATCTATCCACACATATACAAACATACGCACCGCATACATATATATATATTCACAGTACTGATTATCTTTGAAAGTTCACGTTACAATTACCAGTCACAGTACTGATTATATCTTTAAGAGGTCACACGTTACAATTACCAGTCACAGTACTGATTATATCTTTAAGAGGTCACACGTTACAATCAAATTCACAATAACACTGTTAAGGTATATACGAACTAAATGAGTTATATTAAATTTCTCAAACTGATGTGTTGACTTTCACTTTTACAAGAACTAAATGGCTTACATTAATGCTCTAGGAATGGTTGATTCACTTTCAGGCGTACAAGAACTGGCAAAAGAGCAAAGGTCAAGACCCCAAACCTCCAGGACAGTTTACCCCTGATCAGATGTTTTTTCTTGGGAATGCACAGGTGATAAATGTTACCAGGGGACTTCAATCATCTTTTGTTCATATAATTTATCCCGACATATGACTATTTCCCCCAAATCCACAATAAATGATTTCCTTTCTGTGCCTGTGTTTGAGTGCATACATAATGAGTTTACTCACGTGTATCAGTGGAATATCACCAGTCACGACTCCTTTTATTTAACTTCGTAATGAGTCACTCATTGTGAGCAAAATACTAGGAGAGAGGAAAGACCCTGCTCAAGGTCATGTTTATGAGAAAAGCTATCTATCTTTCACTGTACTGTCATAATATCATTGTGTTCATATAAATGCCATATGACAATGAACATTTCAAAGTGCTCTATAGAGGACTGCATGAACAATGTGTAGAATTTGTGGTTAGTTCTATGCTGTGGAAAGCATCCAGCTATAGATGATCAATGATTGAATTATTGGATTTGGAACTATATTGATTTACACACACACACACACACACACACACACACACACACACACACACACACACACACACACACTCACTCACTCACTCACACACACACTCACACACACACACTCACACACACACACTCTCACACACACACACTCACACACACGCACGCGTGCACACACACACACACACACACACACACACACACATACACACATTTTGTTTGTATGTCCATTATGCCCTTACTTTTATTGATTAAATACTAAATTATGTTATGCATCGTGTAGATAAGTCATATCATTAATAAATACTATTTTTTTTTCACACCCTTGATCCTGTGTAATTAATTGGGATAAAAAAATCAAGTAGTTGGGCTGGGTGGGTACCACGACAATTAATAAGATGGACGTGAGGCCTATGAATGGGTGCTGGGTGCGTCCACTACTTGTCAAGATATGTACGCCAAGTCAGTGCCAGTCGCCTACATACCAAGTTTAGCATTGGGGGGAGTAAGGGTACAGGGAGATTACTCCTTCTATTCATATCTGTGACTGAGAGGTGTAATTTATCATAGGTGGAGAGATGAAATATTTTCATAATTAAAGAGACGCCCCTAGCTGTTGAAACTACCTGTTACACATATGTTAGAATCTCTATTGAATGATTTACTAGTAATCTTTAGGGGTTCATAAAGATGATTAATTCCATAATTTAGTAGTGTCCCATAGAATGATTAGTTGACATGATTTAATATCGCCATAGAGTGATTAATTGGCACAATTTAGCATTCCTATACATATATATGTTTACTATCTTTAGGTATCCCTCACAGTAATTGTTTTGCAATAATTTCGTTTCCATATAAACTGATTAGTTGTTAAGTATCTATATAGACTGATTATTGTTAAGTATCCATATAGACTGATTAATTGTTAAGTATCTATATAGACTGATTATAATTATTGTTAATTATCCATATAGAATGATTATTGTTAATTATCCATATAGACTGATTAGTTGTTAAGATTCCATATAGAATGATTAGTTAAGTATCCATGTAGAATGATTAGTTAAGTATCCATGTAGAATGATTAGTTAAGTATCCATGTAGAATGATTAGTTAAGTATCCATATAGACTGATTTATTGTTAAGTATCCATGTAGAATGATTAGTTGCTATTATTCCATTTACATTATTTGTTGCTATTGCTAATATTCCTAAAGAAAGAGTAGTTTTTGTATACTTACATAATGATTAGTTACCATTATTAATTATCTTGATAAATTGATTAGTGCCAACATTAAGTATCCCAACAGAATGTATATTTGTTATTAAGTATCCTGACAGAATAATTATTTGTTATTATTAAAAATTCTGACAGAATAATTATTTGTTATTATTAAGTATCCCAACAGAATGTATATTTGTTATTAAGTATCCTGACAGAATAATTATTTGTTATTATTAAGAATTCTGGCAGAATAATTATTTGTTATTATTAAGTATCCTGACATAATAGTATTTGCTATTATTAAGAATCCTGGCAGAATGATTAGTTGTTATTATTAAGTATTCAGATAAAATGATTATTTAATATCATTAAATATCCCAACTGAATGATTAGTTGCTATCATTAAACATTGCGATTGCATGATTAGTTCCTATCATTAAATATTGCGATTGAATGATTAGTTGATATCATTAAACATTGCGATTGAATGATTAGTTGATATCATTAAACATTGCGATTGAATGATTAGTTGATATCATTAAATATTGCGATTGAATGATTAGTTGATATCATTAAATATTGCGATTGAATGATTAGTTGATATCATTAAATATTGCGATTGAATGATAAGTTGATATCATTAAATATTGCGATTGAATGATTAGTTGATATCATTAAATATTGCGATTGAATGATTAGTTGATATCATTAAATATTGCGATTGCATGATTAGTTGATATCATTAAATATTGCGATTGCATGATCCATTTTCACTCACGAAGAATCCTACCTTCTAGTTTAGTTGCCACAGCAACCCTACAGAACAATCAAGTTGTCCTATAGCATGATTAGTTACATAATTGAGTGTTCTTATAGGCTGATCCACTAGCTGTCATTAAGTATTCCTATAGACTAATTCACTAGCTGTCATTAAGTATTCCTATAGACTAATCCACTAGCTGTCGATAATTATTCCTATAGACAGATTCACTAGCTGTCATTAAGATTCCCCGTAGACTGATCCACTAAATATCACAGGTAATCTCTATAGAGTATAGATTGATCCACTAATTGTCACAGCTAATCTCTATAGAGTATAGACTGATCAACTTGCTTTCCTTAAGTATTCCCGTAATTGATTCAATGATATATTTAAGTATCCCTATAAATTGATAAATTTCATTAAACAAGCATCTCTACATGTAATTATCTAATATCTTACACAGTGAGAAATTTTCACTATCTAAAAATATTTTATACAGTGAATAACTGTCATTATTCAGTATCTTAAATAGTGAATAATTTAAATTATCTAATATCCTTAATAATGAATACCGTCATTATTTAATATCCTACACAATAAATATATGTCATTATCTAATAAATTGCTGAATGAACAATTGTCAGTAACTAATATTGTACACGATTAATAATTTCAATATCTAATATTTTACACAGTGAATATGTCATTATTTAATATCCTACACAGTGATAATTTCATTATCTAATATGCTACACAGTGATAATTTCATTATCTAATATCCTACACAGTGATAATTTCATTATCTAATATCCTACACAGTGATAATTTCATTATATAATATCCTCACTAATGAATGACTGTCATTATCTAATATCCTACACAATGATTAATTGTCGCCATTTCACATCCCAGCTAACTTGAAAGAATGAATAGGACCTTTTTATGAATGCAGCCATAATGAAAAGTACGCTTTTTTTTCAACTTCAGACATATTGCTACAACCGCGACCCACGTTATGACTACATGTTTGTCTACATGGACCTAGCAAATGAAGCAACAAGGTAAGAACTGTTACACTCGCATTTGTAAATTCAGTTAAAATGTTATTATATAATAAATATGTTCTTATATATGTGTGTTTGTATAAATATCCAGCAGTCTTAAGGCATATATAAGCTGCTTCGTTTCTGCAAAACCCATGATAAAGCCTTAGGGTTTAGTATTGTGGTGGTGGTGGTCATGACGTACGTATAATAGTTAAGAAATAATTGAGAGTCGAAGTAATGAGTCCTGGACAGTGTCCGACATGCAGCAGCTTGAAAAACATTAGCAATTACAAAATTAATCCATATATGGGAAATAAATCTTGGGAAGAAACATTATCAAAATATGTCCAAGGAATCTTGTTAAAACAATAGTGTATGATACACGAAACATATATCAAGCATATCATGAAATTATAGTCTAGGAAATTTATTCAGAACAAACTAGACATGTTGAAAATCAACGGAATTCGTCAAAACACGTCAAATATATTTGTCCAAAAAATTGAATGAAACACATCAAAACAATTCCAGCATTTCTTGTAAATGTAGTGCAGACAACATGATATGATGTCTATGTAATTTCATGAAAATTTTTATACCAGTATTTATATTTAAAACCACCAAAATGAATCCGCATTAAATCTGTAATAAATTATGTTTCAAAATTTCCTCTGAATATATTAGGACTGCACCCTACCTTCTAAAAAAACAAAGACTTTATTCAAATAATAAACAAAAAAGTAAAGTACACATTATGTAACAACACTCATTTGATGACGTAAAATTTTGTAATGTTACAGGGTAAATGTCGCGCTAAGTGAACTCCCAGAATTCAGCGCGGCGTTTAACTGCAAAGCACCTTCGAAAATGGCGCCACCCAAGCGTTGTACCTATTATTGAGACATTGTAAAAGTGTAAAGGAATATTAATCTGAAGAACACAGAACACTGACTTTACATTTGTATATAATTGTCTTTAGGCACTATAATATGTTTGTGAGTTTAAGGAATGATATTTTCTCTCAGATTGTATATTTGTAATTAATTCATTATACTATAATATGTTTGGTGATTTTATGGATGTTTTTATTCTCTGAGTGTGTATATTTGAAGTATTGCATTTTTCAAATATTTATAAAAATAATAGTCTACTCACATAATATATCTTATTTAAAGAAAAGTAGAACATATCGATAGCAAAAGTACATGAAATATTTCTAATTCCATTCTCTCAATTAGTCAGCACGCTCACCATCAAACTAACGGCCACCTTTCTAGACTGGACTTCTTCTTGCCTCTCCAAATTCAAAGTGATTAGACACTTTTTTTACAGCAAGTAAACTTCTAGATCTCAGCCCATTGGCTGGTCTCATTCTCATAAATAATAACCATTGGCTAATAAAAACTATTCTCTGGTTTGCATTAATCAGCAATTCTAGTATATTCTTGCCTTGAGCATTTTCTTCAACTCAGATACTTCAAAAATAACATCATAAGGAATGCCCAAGGTCAGGATACTCTGATAATTTAACAATTTAAATGTAAAAATAAAGAGAAGCAAATTTACTCCGCCAAACAAAGCATTGTGTGTTTTAGTTCATTTGTGTTTGATATAGATAATACTGTTTACTAGTTCGTTTGTGTTTGATAATGATAATAGTGTATACATTTAACTTTACTTTCATCAGTTTTCTTTCGTGCATTTATAATTTCCTCAAATCTTTTCTCTTTGCATCTATACTTTTCTTAAGATTTATTTGTCAGTGGACTTGATCCTGCTTTTGTCAGTTTTCATATTATGTAGCTTAAAGTAAAATTATTTATTATAATATTTTAATCGCCAGACAAGACCCATATTACAGCATGCCAAAACTGTTGATGTTGTTGTTGTTGTTGTTTTGCCTGTCAAGGAAATTTAAATATTAGTGTGCCAATGTTTGCTTTGAATGTGTATTTGTGCTGGTATCTCTCTAACTAAACTTATAAAAGATTATTTACACAAAACATTGGATTGTATTTGTATGAACTAGTTTGTTTCCCATATAAGCTTTGTGTTGTGGTCTGTTTTGTTATTATGTAATTGTGCGCTAGATTATATTTATCTCTGTGTTGTGGTCTATTTTGTTATTGTGATTTACATGGCCTTTGTGTTGTGGTCTATTTTGTTATTGTGCATTAGAATGTCTTTGTGTTGTGGTCTATTTTGTTATTGTGCTTTAGAATTTCTTTGTGTTGTGGTCTATTATGTTATTGTGCATGTACATCAAATTGTAATTTTCTGTTGTTATTTTTTGTCTCTGTCTTCTAATTTAAAATCAATGGTTGTTTAGTTTGAAATTGTGTGTTCTGTTTCCCAGTGTTTATGTTTTCACACTGGTTCTCACTTATTTATATTATGACTGTTTAGTGTGTCTTTGTACTGGTTCGAGCTTGTTTATGTCTTTGTGTGTACTGGTTCCCATTTGTTTATGCTATGGCTGTTTATTATGTCAGTAGAAAAAAACTAATTCAGTATAATCAACATGATTCCACTCAGGGTACTAAGAACATGGCTCCCATGATACTAAGCTACCCATTCAATGAAACTAAACACACAGTTTATGATTCTTAAAATATTATTCTATGAAACTAAAACATGCACTCTATGATACTAAAAAAAAATCTATTGCGCTAAATCCACATATTCTTTGATTCTAAACCCCCAATTCTATGATTCTAAAATCTTTGATACACTCAATTTATGATAGTGAAAACAGACATTCTATGATGATGCTAAAACACCACATTTTATAACACCCTTCCATCAGATTTGGGAGCCAGAGGTCAACAACAAGAGTGTTGTTCAGTGGACGATATAATTTTCTTGTATTAAGAAGTGGACAGTGAGGTGCTGGAACACAAATACATCTACGGAAAGAATGGAAACTATAGACCTATCTCACTGATAAAATTTCATTTTCTATGCAATTAAAGAATACACTTTTGTTGCCGTATATCATCGCGCTATTAAGACAACCAAAACACGATTCAGTGGATTATTTCCCTTTTATTTTCTATTGAATTGTAAGCTAATACATATTGTAGTTTAAACCTTTTCATAGACTTTTAATACTATAATGTTTAGTTAATATAATTACGTAGGATTTGTAAACTTTGTATATTTTAGTAATGGAGAACATACATGTATATATTACTCTAATATTGATATCATTACCTTTGTTAAGTGCAAGTCAATCTTTTTGGTCAATGCAGTTTCAATTCGAAGTTAACTAAATAATTATAAATTATTATTTTTAAAGTACTTTTTTTTTAAAAGTACTTTTGTTGTCGCGCCAAAGTGCGATAAATGAACATGAATGATGTTTATTATATATATGTACCTGTCACGTGGGAGGGGGGCTCGTTTACCTGCTCCAATGTTGTATCTCTCTCATCTCTCTCTCTCTCTAGGAGTGGGCAGAGTGAGAACTGTGCCAGTAATACGTCGATTTTAAGATTTTACCAAAGACACAAGACCGACACATTTGATGGTTGGGAGAGGCCCAAATTTATTCTGTCATACAAAAGAACATTTTAATGGCTGTGTGTGCGGGTGCGAGAATATGATTGTAATGAGTACTGGACAAACAGATGAACGAAAGATACAATACAAATACGAACTCTTTTATCCCTCTCAAAAACTGTGAATAACTAGTTTTTAGAAAGTGTGAATTAGGTTTTATTAAGCTAATGTGACATCTCTCTCATACAGTGGTTAAATCAATCATACACTTTTCCAATGTCATACACTAGGGAAGAGGGAGATAATGATGAAATTCAAAACAGTGAAAATAAAAGTAAATACAAAATCCCTATGTGGTAAATTGCAGTGCTAACATCAGACAATTCATACACAAAAACGTGGATTTACCACCATATTCTAGTTCATGATTAAATGTTCTTATTTGTAAATCTTCTACAATGTTCTATGTGTGTTTTTGTCTTTAGAACTACTCACATTACTAAGTGAGTAATTAAATGAAAGGCAAACACGCGTCTAGAACTATTTAAGAATACGAATATTTAATCTATTCTTGTTGAAGTCATAGCTATTATTGTCATTTTGTGAAATATGAACTCTAAGATAATTAATGTTTAAATACATACCTATGTCGCATGTGAATTATCATTGTTGGTAGCGGTGCCATTTACCGTGTAAGAATTGTATAACTAATTTTTGTTTTTCATTTTGAAGTCTATCATTTTCATCCCCCTTTATTTCCCACAAAGTGTATGACATTGGAAAGTTGTATGTTTGACTAATCACTGTGTGAAAAGTAGTGTTCTAAATTAGGTAATAAGCGACCTAATTATTCATTTTCAAACAAACTTGTTATTCACAGTTTTTCTTGAGAGGGGCGAATAAATTTGTATTTGTATTGTTTTGTTCCGTTCGTCTGTTCGTCCATTTATTGACTTTTATGATACTTGCTCACCTGCATGCACAGCAAATAAAACGTTCCTTTGCATGACAGATTAAAAAATCGTCCCCAACCAAACATCAATGGTGTGTGTCATGTGTCTTATGTAACAACTGAAGACAACGTATTACTGGTACATGTCACATAAGCTTCCTGGAGATATATCGGAACAGCCAAACCTGACTCACCCCTTGTGTCTCAGCTTGCCCCACTTGTGACAATACTAAACCCCTAATTCTATGATTCTAAAAAACTAACTCTATGATACTAAAACCTTTGATACACTTAATTTATGATAGTGAAAACACCCATTCTATGATGCTAAAACACATCATTCTATAACAACCTTCCGTCAGATTTAATTCTGTCCCAGAGGTCAACAAGTGTTGTTTACTGGCTTAATTTTTTTTATATTAAGAAGTGGATACTGAGATGCTAGAACACAAACACATCTACGTAAAGAATGGAAACTATAGACCTATCTCACTGTTAAAATTTAATTTTCGCTGTGCATTTTGTTGCAGTATTTCATCACGCTATCGTTTCAATGGATTATTTCCCTTTAACATTTTGTTTAATTTTAAGCTAATATACATATTAAATTTTAAACATATTTGTAATTTGTTAATACTATAATGTTTATCTAATATAAATACGGCCGAATCTTTAGTAATAAATCTTTGCAATATAGAAACACACATACATATATATATACACTAACAATATTTCTATCATTACCTTTGTAAGTATAGGTCATAATCGTTTTGGTCATTTCAGTTAAAATTCGACGTTAACTAAGGAATTTTAAAAGTATTTTAAAATACTTTTTGTCGTCGCGCTAAAGCGCGATAAATAACAATGAATATGTTAATTATTTAAGTACCTATGTACTCCTCTTTGCATATGGTCTTACGTATTTCTTTTTTATAGTATTATGAGCTAAATAGATGTCGTATAGGATATTTTAATTTTCATAATGTATAACATTGTGGAGGCGATAGTCAGCTGGGGTTTAGTATGGCTAAATCCAGCATGTTACTGATGGGGGGGGGGGGACCCTTGCGGGGGAAAAGAAATCGACTACAGTCACTACAGCATCAGCAATACTCTCTCACACACACACACACACACACGCGCGCGCGCGCGCGCACATACGCACATACGCACGCTCGCACACCCACCCACAAATATCATTGTTTTGTTTTTTATTATGCGTGTTGCTTAGCTTTCTTTCAGTTCTGGAAGCATTGAGAGATATTTACTGATAATAAGACAGGCTTGCATGGAGAAGTGTTCTTTCAGAAATACGAACATGTGATATAATTTGACTTCGACCAAAAATCCTCGACGATTTTCTTTATACTTTTTGTTTATGTGAAGCCAACGTTACCTGGTTGGTGTTAAGATTACTATTAATTAATCGTCCATAACTAATTACGAGTGATGTGAATTTTTATTTACGTTATAAATAATTCTCCAGAAGATACCACTCGTCTCTCTCAGTTGGCGGAAATGCAGATGCTGCAAAAGGTTTCTTTCTTAATACTGTGTACTAGTTCATTTATCTTTACTTTCATCACTTTCCTTGCGTGCATTTATAATTTACTCTCAAAACCTTTCTCTATGTTTCTATACTTTCCTCTAGATTTATTTGCCAATGACTTGATCCTGCTTTTGTGCATATTATGTAGCTTAAAGTAAAATTATTTATTATAATATTTTAATCGCCAGACAAGACCCATATTACAGCATGCCAAAACTGTTGATGTTGTTGTTGTTTTGCCTAAGTGTCATGGAAATTTAAATATTAGTATGCCAATGTTTGTTTTGAATGTGTATTTGTGCTGGTATCTCTCTCACTAAACTTATAAAAGATTATTTACACAAAACATTGGATTATATTTGTGTTAACTAGTTTGTTTCCCATATATGCTTTGTGCTGTGGTCTGTTTTGTTATTATGTAATTGTGCGCTAGATTATCTCTGTGTTGTGGTCTATTTTTTTCTCTCTGTGTTGTGGTCTATTTTGTTATTGTGATTTACATGGCCTTTGTGTTGTGGTCTATTTTGTTATTGTGCATTAGAATGTCTTTGTGTTGTGGTCTATTTTGTAATTGTGCATTAGAATGTCTTTGTGTTGTGGTCTATTTTGTTATTGTGCATTAGAATGTCTTTGTGTTGTGGTCTATTTTGTTATTGTGCTTTAGAATGTCTTTGTGTTGTGGTCTATTATGTTATTGTGCATGTACATCAAATTGTCATTTTCTGTTGTTATTTTTTGTCTCTGTCTTCTAATTTAAAATCAATGGTTGTTTAGTTTGAAATTGTGTGTTCTGTTTCCCAGTGTTTATGTTTTCACACTGGTTCTCACTTATTTATATTATGGCTGTTTAGTGTGTCTTTGTACTGGTTCGAGCTTGTTTATGTATGGTTGGTTTTTTTTTTTATGTCTTTGTGTGTACTGGTTCCCATTTGTTTATGCTTTGGCTGTTTATTATGTCAGTAGAAAAAAACTAATTCAGTATAATCAACATGATTCCACTCAGGGTACTAAGAACATGGCTCCCATGATACTAAGCTACCCATTCAATGAAACTAAACACAGTTTATGATTCTTAAAATATTATTCTATGAAACTAAAACATGCACTCTATGATACTAAAAAAAAAAATCTATTGCGCTAAATCCACCTATTCTTTGATTCTAAACCCCCAATTCTATGATTCTAAAATCTTTGATACACTCAATTTATGATAGTGAAAACAGACATTCTATGATGATGCTAAAACACCACATTTTATAACACCCTTCCATCAGATTTGGGAGCCAGAGGTCAACAACAAGAGTGTTGTTCAGTGGACGATATAATTTTCTTGTATTAAGAAGTGGACAGTGAGGTGCTGGAACACAAATACATCTACGGAAAGAATGGAAACTATAGACCTATCTCACTGATAAAATTTCATTTTCTATGCAATTAAAGAATACACTTTTGTTGCCGTATATCATCGCGCTATTAAGACAACCAAAACACGATTCAGTGGATTATTTCCCTTTAATTTTCTATTGAATTGTAAGCTAATACATATTGTAGTTTAAACCTTTTCATAGACTTTTAATACTATAATGTTTAGGTATAATTACGTAGGATTTGTAAACTTTGTATATTTTAGTAATGGAGAACATACATGTATATATTACTCTAATATTGATATCATTACCTTTGTAAGTGCAAGTCAACTAAATAATTATAAATTATTATTTTTAAAGTACTTTTTTTTTTTAAAGTACTTTTGTCGTCCCGCCAAAGTGCGATAAATGAACATGAATGATGTTTATTATATATATGTACCTGTCACATGGGAGGGGGGCTCGTTTACCTGCTCCAATGTTGTATCTCTCTCATCTCTCTCTCTCTCTAGGAGTGGGCAGAGTGAGAACTGTGCCAGTAATACGTCGATTTTAAGATTTTACCAAAGACACAAGACCGACACATTTGATGGTTGGGAGAGGCCCAAATTTATTCTGTCATACAAAAGAACATTTTAATGGCTGTGTGTGCGAGTGCGAGAATATGATTGTAATGAGTACCTGACAAACAGATGAACGAACGATACAATACAAATACGAACTCTTTTATCCCTCTCAAAAACTGTGAATAACTAGTTTTTAGAAAGATCGAATAAGTTTTATTAACCTAATGTGACATCTCTCTCATACAGTGGTTAAATCAATCATACACTTTTCCAATGTCATGCACCAGGGAAGAGGGAGATAATGATGAAATTAAAAACAGTGAAAATAAAAGTAAATACAAAATCCCTATGTGGTAAATTGCAGTGCTAACATCAAACAATTCATACACAAAAACGTGGATTTACCACCATATTCTAGTTCATGATTAAATGTTCTTATTTGTAAATCTTCTACAATGTTCTATGTGTGTTTTTGTCTTTAGAACTACTCACATTACTAAGTGAGTAATTAAATGAAAGGCAAACACGTGTCTAGAACTATTTAAGAATACGAATATTTAATCTATTCTTATTGAAGTCATAGCTATTATTGTCATTTTGTGAAATATGAACTCTAAGATAATTAATGTTTAAATACATACCTATGTCGTATGTGAATTATCACTGTTGGTAGCGGTGCCATTTACCGTGTAAGAATTGTATAACTAATTTTTGTTTTTCATTTTGAAGTTTATCATTTTCATCCCCCTTTATTTCCCACTATTTGTCATAGTGTATGACATTGGAAAGTTGTATGTTTGACTAATCACTATGTGAAAGAGTAGTGTTCTAAATTAGGTAATAAGCGACCTAATTATTCATTTTCAAACAATCTTATTATTCACAGTTTTTCTTGAGAGGGGCGAATAAATTTGTATTTGTATTGTTTTGTTCCGTTCGTCTGTTCGTCCATTTATTGACTTTTATGATACTTGCTCACCTGCATGCACAGCAAATAAAACGTTCCTTTGCATGACAGATTAAAAAATCGTCCCCAACCAAACATCAATGGTGTCTGTCATGTGTCTTATGTAACAACTTAACTTAATACTGGTACATGTCACATATGTACACATAAGATCCTGGAGATATATCGGAAAAGCCAAACCTGACTCAACCCTTGTGTCTCTAACTTCAGCTTGCCCCACTTGTAACAATACTAAACCCCAAATTCTATGATTCTAAAAACTAACTCTATGATACTAAAACCTTCGATACACTCAATTTATAATAATGAAAACACTCATTCTATTATGCTAAAACACATTCTATAACAACCTTCCATCCGATTTAATTCTGACCCAGAGGTCAACAAGTGTTGTTCACTGGCCTATAATTTTTTTGTATTAAGAAGTGGATAGTGAGATGCTAGAACACAATTACATCTACGTAAAGAATGGAAACGATAGACCTATCTCACTGTTCATTTTTGCTGTGCATTTTGTTGCAGTATTTCATCACGCTATTATGTTAAGACAACCTGAAACACGTTTCAATGGATTATTTCCCTTTAACATTTTGTTTAATTTTAAGCTAATATACATACTAAATTTTAAATATAAATTAAGTTTGTTAATACTATAATGTTTATCTGATATTACTACAGGCAGATCTTTATTATAAATTTTTGTAATGAAAAGAGTCATATATATCTTTATAAACACTAATATTATTTATATTATTACCTTTGGAAGTATAGGTCATAATCGTTTTGGTCATTTCAGTTAGAATTCGACGTTAACTAAGGAATTTTAAAAGTATTTTAAAATACTTTTTGTCGTCGCGCTAAAGCGCGATAAATAAAAATGAATATGTTAATTATTTAAGTACCTATGTACTCCTCTTTGCATATGGTCTTACGTATTTCTTTTTTATAGTATTATGAGCTAAATAGACCTCGCCTTCCGAAACGAACCGTAAAATACTATTAGAATATTATTAAACAATTTTGAGTGACAGTTGAATTAAAAGTAAGCATATGTGTACACAGTGGTAAAACTATATTTGCGAAAAGTTTCTTTTCTATGGAGTACAGACATGTTGCAGTGCCGTCTTAATGCAATGGCACGCTAGTCAGTTGCCGAGTGTTTGTGTGTGGGAAGAGGGGGGGGGGGAGGACTCACGCGCACAAGGCCCCCCTGTTAATCTTTATATGCTTGATGTGTAGATATGGGCACTGCTTTGCCCGTGGGTCTATAATCTGTTAGGGCGGCCCTGACAGATTGTAAAGAAATATGTAAGTAACAACTACTAAGTGTATCAAGCTTTTTGTCACGTTACTTGTACAGGTAGAAAAATAAAGTGTCACAAGGACAGGGGGGAAGTCACGTGACTTGGAGAGATACGCGTTTCGAAATTTTTGTCGTATGTTTTGGTGACAGATGACACATAATTATTTCATTGTTATGTTTAGAGACACACGTTTCCGTTTCTGTGTATAGGATATTTTAATTTTCATAATGTATAACATTGTGGAGGCGATAGTCAGCTGGGGTTTAGTATGGCTAAGTCCAGCATGTTACTGATGGGGGGGGGGGACCCTTGCGGGGGAAAAGAAATCGACTACAGTCACTACAGCATCAGCAATACTCACACACAGACACACACACACACACACGCGCGCGCGCGCGCACACATACGCACGCTCGCACACCCACCCACAAATATCATTGTTTTGTTTTTTATTATGCGTGTTGCTTAGCTTTCTTTCAGTTCTGGAAGCATTGAGAGATATTTACTGATAATAAGACAGGCTTGCATGGAGAAGTGTTCTTTCAGAAATACGAACATGTGATATAATTTGACTTCGACCAAAAATCCTCGACGATTTTCTTTATACTTTTTGTTTATGTGAAGCCAACGTTACCTGGTTGGTGTTAAGATTACTATTAATTAATCGTCCATAACTAATTACGAGTGATGTGAATTTTTATTTACGTTATAAATAATTCTCCAGAAGATACCACTCGTCTCTCTCAGTTGGCGGAAATGCAGATGCTGCAAAAGGTTTCTTTCTTAATACTGTGTACTAGTTCATTTATCTTTACTTTCATCACTTTCCTTGCGTGCATTTATAATTTACTCTCAAAACCTTTCTCTATGTTTCTATACTTTCCTCTAGATTTATTTGCCAGTGACTTGATCCTGCTTTTGTGCATATTATGTAGCTTAAAGTAAAATTATTTATTATAATATTTTAATCGCCAGACAAGACCCATATTACAGCATGCCAAAACTGTTGTTGTTTTGCCTAAGTGTCATTGTAAATTTAAATATTAGTATGCAATCGTTTCCTTTGAAGGTAGAATGTGTGTTTGTGTGTGTGTGTGTTTGTGTGTGTGTGTTTGTGTTTGTGTGTGTGTGTGTTTGTGCTAGTATCACTTTCACTAAACATATTTTAAAAAATAGTTACTCAGTACACTGGATTATATTTTTGTTTGTAGTATGTTTCATGTGTACTGCTTTGTGATGTGGTCTATTTTGTTATTGATTGTCTTTGTGATGTGGTCTATTTTGTTATTGTACATTAGATTGTCTTTGTGTTGTGGTCTATTTTGTTATTGATTGTCTTTGTGTTGTGGTCTATTTTGTTATTGTACATTAGAATGTCTTTGTATTGTGGTCTATTTTGTTATTGTACATTAGATTGTCTTTGTGTTGTGGTCTATTTTGTTATTGTACATTAGATTGTCTTTGTGTTGTGGTCTATTTTGTTATTGTACATTAGATTGGATATGTGTTGAGGTCTATTATGTTATTATCCTTCAAAGTTGTTATTTTCTGCTGTTATTTTTGTGTGTGTGTGTTCTAATTTAAAAGCAATGGCTGTTTAGTTTGAAAAATGTGTGTTCTGTTTCCTAGTTGTTTATGTCTTCATTCTGGTTCTCACTTGTTTACGTATGGTTGTTTGTATGTCGTTGTGTGCACTGGTCCATAGTTACTATTACTATGGCTTATCTGCATGTTGCTGCACTGGTTCCCATTTGTTTATTCTAAGGCTGTTTATTATGTCAGTAGTAGCAAAAACTCATGCATTAAAATCAACATGATTCCACTCAGGATACTAAGAACATGGCCCCCATGATACTAACCACCCATTCCATGAAAATAAAAACAGTTTATGATTCTAATAATACTATAATATGAAACTAAAACATGCAATCACTTTAAAAAAAAATAATTCTCTGACGCTAAATCCACCTTTTCTTTGATACTAAACCCCCAATTTTATGATTCTAAAAACTAACTCTATGATACTAAAACCTTCGATACGCTCAATTTATGATAGTGAAAACACCCATTCTATGATGCTAAAACACATCATTCCATAACACTTTTGTTGAAGTCGTTCATCGCGCTATTATGTCAAAACAACACTTTTCACTGGATTATTTCCCTTTACCTTTCTATTGAATTGTAAGCTAAAAGATATTGTAGTTTAAATATTGTTGTCTAATTTTAATACTATAATGTTTAGTTAATTTTGTTACGTAGGATTTGTAAAGTTTCTACATATTTTAGCAAATAGGAACATAAATATATATAATACTCTAATATTATTGATATCATTACCTTTGTAAGTGTAAGTCATATTGTTTTTGGTCAGTTCAGTTTGTATTTCAAGTTAACTAAAGAATTTTAAAAGTATTATTTTATAAGTAATTTTTGTCGTCGCGCCAAAGCGCGATAAATGAACGTGAAAGATAGTTTTATTTTTTCGCTGTCTCTTTACAGAGGATGGTGGAAATTTTTTTATCTGTGATATTATCTGCTTTGGTGGTCCTTTGGAGAAACTCTCCTCACTTGTTTCTGGAGAGAGTGAGGGTGACTGCTTGGAAGTGGTTGGAAAGCGGGTGCAGGAGCTTGGTGGTGTAGACTCATGGAGAAGTGGCTTGATGATGAGTGCTGGAGGAATTTTTTTTTTAATAGGTAAAGCCTACCTCTTGTTGGGGGAGGGAGTGTTGGTTGCGGGTGAGTGTGTATTGTAATCAAATGAGAATTTGCTGAGTGATATCTGGTTGATTTGATTCGGTTTGTAATTTCTGTTTTCCTATCTGTTTCTGCGGCTATATTTGTTCTGAAGGTGTGTTTGTTAATTTTAAAAATTTTTTTTAAAATAAGTGTGGGTGGATAAAGGTATGGAAAAAGAACGAAAAAATAAAAATGTGATAGTGTGTGGGACTGTTTTCTACCCTGTCGGTGTTTGCGGTCATATTGGTTTGAATGTGTGATTGTAGTAATTTTAAAAAATGTTTATAATAGGTGTGATTGGATAAAGGTATAGAAAAAAAATAAAAATAAAAATTATGTGATAGTGTGTGTGTGGGGAGGGGAGGACTGTTTTCTACCCTCTCTGTGTGGTGGAGTGTTATTAGATTGTTTTAGGAATTGAATGAGCGCTGATTGTGCAAATTCCGCGAGTTTTGGCGGATATGCAGATGCTGTAAACGTTTTCTTTCTTCCTCACCGTTAAGGCAAACATTTTCCGTCAGACAATATTTCCATATGTGGAAAAACTATTAAAGAACACGAACCCATCTTTAATCTATATTTAGCAAGCCCCCCCCCCCCCCACAATTTCTTCTCCAACATAAGGTTATTAAGAAGGTCAATAAGAAGGTCAATAAATGTAAATCAACAATGAAATATACAAACGACAAATACAATGAAATAGATTACTTGACATTGATATTTCCATGATCCCTTGTTCAGATAATTTTATGTTTACACAGTTACTGATTCAGTTCATTGTAAATGGAGAATCCTTCCTTGATTGGCTTGATTGAAAGCAAATGAAAACACACTCAGTGATAATAAAAAAAAATTTATATGATGTTAAAAAAAAAACCCCACCAACAGTCTTTGATACTAAAACACCCATTCTATGATACTAAAAACTAATTCTATGATACTGAAAACTTGCATACACTCTTTCCTTAAAATTGAAAACACCCATTCTACAATGCTAAAAACACCTTCCATCAGATTTCATTTTGAACCAGATATCAACAATAAGCTGTTCACTGGGCGTTGATTTTATTGCATTATGTAGACAGTGAGTTGTAAAACAAATATATCTACTGAAACATTGGCGATGCTGTTAAAAGCAGCATTTTAATATTTTTTGTGCAATTAAAAAAAAAATCACGTCATTGCTGTGTGTGTGTGTGTGTGTGTGTGTGTGTGTGTGTGTGTGTGTGTGTGTGTGTGTGTGTGTGTGTGTGTGTGTGTGTATGTTTTACGATAGCAATTTAACGACACTACTGGAGCTTGAGTTGATCATTTCATCAGACTATCTAATCTAGAGTGCCCCAGTAGGCATTGTGGAGAGAACCAAAAACTGTTCAGTGGATTATTTCCCTTGTCTTCAACTATTGATTTATAAGGTATGATATAATCGTAATTATGAAAAGTCTTAAAACCGTTGATACTATAATTATTAGTTAATAGTTGCACCAAGAAATTTTAATATTCTTTAGCATATCTTTATTGAAATGAAGAATATATATATGTTTACTAATAGTAAACATAATTATATCTTTGTAAGTGTGGTTCCTAATTTGTCTGGCCAGTTCAGTTTCACTAAAAGTTTATTCTTTTGCGTCCTAAAAGGACGCTAGGCATATAAAGTTTTTGTTTTGTTTTGTTTTTTTTGTCATCGCGCCAACGCGCGATAAATGACCGAAAGCGATATATCCCTTCTACATATGTATTTTATATCAAAGAAGACTTATTTCTTGCATATTGTGACGCCAACGCCACCTAGTTAATCATCATAGATTATTATTATTAATTAATCATCCATACTAATTACAGAGAATCTTAATTTATGTTATTAATAATTCTTCAGAAGACACCTCTCGTCTCTCTCACTTGGCAGATATGTGGTGTTGTAAATGTTTTCTCTCTTCCACATCAAAGATAAACATTTACTGTCATACAATATTTCCGTAGGTAGAAACCCTTAATCTATAGCCCCAATCCACCCACTGTTTTCCAAAAATATGATTATCAATATTTGTGAGGTCAATAAATTTAACAGTAAATTTATTAAATCAACAATAAAATATAAATATAATCAAAGAATGTTGACATTTACATCACTCACAACAATTTTCGATAACGATGGACAGTCATTCAGTTTACCTTGCATAGACATAAGCAGTCAATAACATAAATGTATAATCAAGTTCATGGACATCATCACAGAAATGAGGGTAGAGTTTAAGAGAAATAATTAAAGTCAATGCACATAATCTGTTCAAAGATGGCAGTTGTCACAGGCACATGTTTCACAATAACATGGTTTGGAACAAGTAACTGCTTTTCACATCTAGGCGAGGCTCCACGTGTCCCTCCTAGAGGCAGGTTACACGACTGTTCCAGAATCTTTGATGCGATCTCCAAGCACACGATAGAGAATTGTCCTAAATTTCACATGTGCTATCAAGCACAAGGAATATTCTTGAATTTTACGAGGAACATTTAAAAGAATCTTCATGAATTCTTGAGACCATACTCAAGCCACGATTTCCACTGCATTGGCACTGGAATGAAATTTACAGGAATCCACTTACAGCAACACATTTTACTGAAAAGTTGATGACAATGCTGGATGCACACACCAACATGATGAAATAGAGTACAGTGGTCACTGTAGCATGAAGTGACAAGGCTTGCTCTGCTCTGCAAAAGTCAAATTAAGGCAGCACTAAATTTCAGGCATATTTCTCTAAACTTCTTTCTCTTAAAAGTAGTTTCTTTTCATTTCCTGTGCAATTAAAAAAATGCAATTGTTTTAGACGTCCGTCATCGCACTATATTTAGAGAAAACCCAAACACTTTTTTAATGGATTATTTCTCTTTAAATGTTTTAAAGAAATATAATGATATAATAAATTGTAATTTTGAAAGGATTTGTAGTCCGTTAATACTATAATATTTATTTGATATGTTTACGGAGATTATTATAGAATTTAGAATATATATTTTAGTATTAAAGAATATATATGTATATACGAATATTATTTATATTTTTACCTTTGTAAATGTAGATAATAATCATTTTGCTCAGTCCAGTTTTAATAGAAAGTTAACTAAGCAATTTAATAGAGGAATTTTTGTCATCGCGCCAGTGCGCGATAAGTGAACGTAAATGACATTAATTTGTATGTACGTAGCCCTGCCAAGGAAAATGTATTTATTGCATGTGATCTTATGCAAGTTCTGGATCATAGTGCTATGAGCTAAAGTTGCTAAACAGATCTCGCCTACGCGAACGAACCGTAAAACAACAATTAGAAAATTACTAAACAATTTTGAGTGACAGAATTAAAATTAAGCATACGTACACGCAGTGGTAAAGCGAAATTTGTGAAAAGTTATTTTTTTCTATGGAGTACACGCATGCTGAAGTGCCGTTGTTTAGAACTATGTAAGTAACAACTACTAAGTGTATCAAGCTTTTTGTCACGTGACTTGTACAGGTCTAAACATAAAGTGTCACGAAGGAAGAGGGGAAGAAAAGATACTCGATTTGAAATTTTTTGACGTCCATGCTTTTGAAGTCTGTTTATTTACTGTTCGACAAAAATTAATTAGGCACATAAGGAGTTAACATGTGACAGTTTAGTGGTTAGGAAATAATGTGACAAAAATTAATTAGGCACATAAGGAGTTAAGGTAAATAAGTTTAGTGGTTAGAAAATAATGTGACAGTTAAGTATATAGATATAAGATAATTGTGTGAAAATTGTAAATGTGGTGACATTTGTGTATCAGAGAAAGGTGTAACAGTTATATACTAGATAAATGTGTGACACTAATGTACTAGAAAAAATATGTGACGGTTTTGTACAAGATGAATGTGTGACACCTATGTACAAGATAAATGTGTGTGACAGCTATATACTAGATAAATGTGTTACTTTTATGTACTAGATATATGTGTGACTTTTATGTACTAGATACATGTGTGACCTTTATGTACTAGATACATGTGTGACCTTTATGTACTAGATACATGTGTGACCTTTATGTACTAGATACATGTGTGACCTTTATGTACTTGTGTTTATGTTTCCCTCAATTATTGTTTCCTTTATCTATACTTTCCTCAGTTTTCTTTCATGTGGTTATAATTTTGTCACATTTTTGTTACATACTAATACTGTGATTTATGCCAAACCCATTAATTTATGGATACATACTATTGCTGTGACTTATGTCAAACCCATTAGTGCATGGCTATATCTTGAACTTTCATTCTTCTATTCTACGCTATCTATCATTCATCTTTGTAATAGGTGTGGCCAGCCAGAAGGTATGTTTTGGGGATTAGCATAAGGTTACAGGCAGCCTGGGGTGGTGGAGAATTAACATCCTGCCCATCTCCCATCAAAAACGTCACACTAACTATAATCACTACATAAAACTTTAATGAGTAACTGATACAAACCAGACGAGTTCATGTAAAAAATCCAATTTTTATGCACGCCGCAGGATTTGTAATGCTATCCACAGGGTCTTTCAGTGGGACAAACAAAAATAAACACGGAACAGATATTGTTTACACACCAAATCAGTTGATGTGGAACAAATAATAATAATAATAAACATGCAGTTTCAATTGGAACAAACAATGTTAAACACAACAAGCAGGTTAATGTGGAACAAATAATGGTAAATACACCAAAATAGGTTTACATGGCACCGATACTTAAACACACCAAACAGGTTTGTACGGGACAATGTTAAACTAAACGAACAGGTTCGTGTGTAAAAAAATTAATAATAAACACACAAAACATCACAGGACATACAAAGAAGCCAACATGAATGCTTCACTCAACAGCATCCTCATTTATTTAGATTTAAGCAATATAAAGAACATCTTAAATCAGTCTGGAATATAAAGAACATCTTAAATCAGTCTGGAATATAAAGAACATCTTAAATCAGTCTGAAATACACATCAATATTTTTTCACACTAACTGCTAATACACAATTCAGGATTTCAAACTTCTTTAAATAATTACAAATAATTAAAATCAGACTAAAGTTTGCATCTGTTGTTAATCCAACATAATACTGACCGGACAGATGACTACATACATCACACTTAATCACGCATGACAGCAAACCTATTCATCACTTTCACATCTACTTCCTGTAAGCATGAGAAAAAACTAGCAGCTAGCAATAAAGTCCGCTTTTTTTTTACAAACTTGTATTACTCAACAACAACACTAAGTTTACTTATCAGGAATCACCCTACTGTGCTCGTTTTTAAATTTGGGTAGTTGAATAGATTCTAAATAAAGAACAGTCATGTGATCATGTGACCAACTTATTCGAAAGCTTTCCTTTTGGCAAACTTTACATTCGCAGACGATCTTATTCATCTTTGAACAGCTCAACAATAAAAGAAAAGACCCGGCCAAGTAAGACGCCATTTTGTGTTGCGCGGTGAACTACCTCCGAGAGCCGTTTGCAAACAAAACGTTATCAGGAAACGGGTCGTTCAATAGCGGATTGTTCGAGTTCCATTCTGAGTTAGATGATGTGAGACCGGCTTGGACACGATCCAGACATATTTATAACATGAAACCAGATTTCGAATTGGGGAGTAGGCCAAATTAAGCCACTGTATAAAAAAAGGACTGAACATCCTACATAAGACAAAACTGAGCACAAGATAATCAACATCCCACTCAGAAACGGGGACAGGCAGGAAATCGTGAGTGCCTTCAACATCATCTGTCTTGTGGTAAGTTTATATTTAGATTGAATACTATTAATAATACTGTGAATTGTTTTGATAAAAGCGTGTTTATTCTTGAATGAATTTTAAAAACGCTAAATAAGAAAATTACTAAAAACATACTTACTGCTCTTAACTAGAACATAAAAGGACCTAGGTTGTGGGAAAGACAGAGATATATAATAACCGTGGTAAATACAAGAAGAATGGAGGAAGATTGGAACGAAAGTATAATACCGGAAGACAAAAAGAGACGAGTACAGACAAAAATACATAGAAGGTGTGTGTGTGTGTGGGGGGGGATAGTGCAAGCTTTTGTTGGTGGCTGAATGAAAAGTATAGGAGTGAGAGAGTCCATGACATCGAACAAAGTAGTGAAAACTGTAGCAAAATTAAGAAAAGTAGGGAAAGGAATTTTTAATGATGATAGGAAAATGCGGGCTACGGTATCAACATAGTGGGGAGAATAGCATCATAAAAAAATCTCAGGAAAAATTGCACTTTCAGTAACATGGATAAGTTAGAGAGGAATGATATCCTTAAATATCACTTACAGTTACTCTGGACCAGGCCATATACACGGAGGACACAGTCAGACTAGATTAGAGTAGCATACGACAACTCGCCTTTTCTGCAGAAACTTGTTAAAATGACAAACATAGATCACTCTGCCCAAGATAGCAATATACATTGGGATAGTCTACAGACTCCAGACGTGGAAATCATATTAACACAAAAATTGACAAGTCGGAATCAGATGAATGTGATAAACTGAATGTATTAAGAGCAGAAGTGCATACTATACGCATGAAGAATGCTGTATTACAAACACAAATAGCACAATACAACTTCACAAATGGTACGACATTGCTAATGTTTGGACTGCCTAGTAGTAATACTCGTAAACAGTCCTAGAAAATGCTAAGTCTTAATCTCGATTGCGAATACATACAGCCAGTTTAAGCCACCAACATTTAGTGAGACAACAGTGGGTTGATCAAGAAAGGAGTTGCTTTAAGGCGGCTTCGACCCCCCACCCCCGACGGAGGGCGGTTTAGGGTGTGCGCCAAATAGATGCTACCTGTTTCACCCCCTTCCGCCAGCCCTCTTGCCCTCCACCTCAGACGCACCGCGAGGCTGTGGGGCTCCCCCAGAAGCAGACCAAGACTGAGAACATCGTGAAGATGAAAGGTCTATTGCGGCTTCTGGGGTGAGTGTGAGCGGAACAACAATCTTCTTGAGCTACACGACAGGTGGAAGTTTGATACGTTGCCGATCGGTAGCGAAAAAAAAAAAAGTAAGACTCTCACAGCCTTTGTTCCCTGACAATACTCTTTCACTCACGGAATCAATATCTATGAGGGCAAAGGGAATATATAGTTGACAAAGGAATATGACTATAGGCTACACAATAAAAATATATATGTAATATTTAATATACAGGTATAGAGGCAAAACTCATACCTTCAACAGTTATACAGAACGAATAATTGTCCTGTTCCTTAATTTTAACCAGCATAAAAGAGTGGATAGTTCGTAACCAGAACTTGCCCAACCTTACTTAAAATATAATGTTAAGGTCCGTGATATTTTTAAATCCTCAAACTTTATGTGGTCAGATTCTAGTGTTGTAAATTTCTTACTGAAAAAATATATTCGTTTTAAGCTGTTCATTGGAGGTCAGTAAATTTTAAAATCTGTAACGCCAATACCACTTAGTTAGTGGCTATTATTATTATTAATTAATTAATCATCCATAACTAATTATAAGTGATGATAATCTTATTTTATGTTATTAATAATCCTCCAGCAGATACCACTCGTCTCTCTCACTTGGCAGAAATGCAGGTGCTGTAAACGTTTTCTCTCTTTTACAATATTCAAGACAAACATTTATCATCGCACAATATTCCGTAGGTGGAAAACTTTTTACTATAGGAGAAGATAAATCCGTCTTTAATTTATATTTAGAGAGCTCTTTCATCTCCAACATAAGGTTATCAATATGTGTAAGAAGGTCAATAAATTTATTAAATCAACAATCAAATATACATATGAAAACTGAAATGAAAAAGATTAAACTTGACATCAGTATTTCCACGAAGTCACATTGAAATAATTTCTATATTTATATAATCTTACATCCTAAATATAATTCAACAATAGTGTCAATACAAATTGCACGATAGACCCTAACAGAAAACATAAATGGAGTTATTAGAAATAAGCGATAGTAGTTTCTTTCGTAACTTGGTTCAAACGCTGTCTCAAAAGTCTGCTGTGCGCTTTATAACAAAAACACAATTTTATTCCTCACCATTATTACTTCAGTTCCATGTGTTTCTCTCACATGTTTCACTACTATTCTATCAAAGCTAACATGGACGATCATTAACCATACCAGCTCCTTCAAGCAGAATAACAATTTCTTCCCTGTACCAGTAATTGCTCATATAGTCAGCATATATTGGCACTATACATCAGTGGAGTGGGAGTGTATTCTTACACTATTGCTGCTGCCCACCTCTACCATGGTCAGCGGTAGTAGTTTTTAATCAGTAAACCATGAGGTTCAAATCATACAAAGAAAGAAAGGCTTCTTTATCCCCCAAAATATAATCAGGTAGCAAAAGCTGTTTCCAGTTTATTGCTTTATAACTACATTCCTTCATACATTCAAGTCTCAACTTACAGTATTTATTAACCTGATATATGCATACAGCATAAATAGGTTCATAAACGGTTTCACTAGAACAATGTAAAGTATTAGCATACTACATATAAGCATCATAGTTCAAACATTTGTAGAAACAATAGTCTACTCACATAATACATTTTTATGTAAAAAGCAAGTATAACATATCAATAGCAAAAATGCATGAAATATGGATTCTATTTTTTTCAAGCAGTCAGTTAACTCACCATTAAGCTAATGGACACCTTTCTAGACCAGACTTCTTGCCACACTAATTTCAAGTGATTAAACAATAGAATTTTCTACAGGAAGTAAACTTTTTTTTTATCTGACTGGCCTCGTTCTCATAAAGCCTAACCATTAGTTAATAAAACTACTCACCCAGTTGAACTACTTTGCATTACATAAGCATTTTCTAGCATATTCTCAACTCGGGTTGTTTACTTCCAACTCTGACACTTACAAAAATACCATCATAAGGAGTGCCCAAGGTCGGGTCACTTTGACAATTTAACAATTTGTATAATATTTAAGTTTAAAATAGAGATAGGCAAATCTACTCCACCACAGAATCTAAATAATCCAGGTCAGGTAAATTTACATGACTGAATTAAGTGTTGCTTCAACAGTTTTTCACTGGCCTTTCCAACAACATCACAGTGTCAAAATGTCTGCGTGACAGCACTTGTTTCCTGCCTTCCTTAATAGTTTATTTCCTTGGATTCCCTGTGGAACAAAGGGCCTCGACAACAGTTCTCCAGTGCACTTGATTCTGGGCAGCCTTTTCCAGTTCACCCATGACATGTTGCAGCTCTTCATTTACTCCTCACAGTATCGTATGCAGTTGGTCTTAGGGCAAACAAGACCCATCTCTTTCCCTGGGAGTTCCACTGCAAAGCCTGCCGGGTGATGTCCTGCTGGGGTTTCTGCCTGGCAATCTGCTGGTTGATGTGATATTGGTTTGTCTGACACAACAAATTGGTGTTCTTCAGTTTTTCTGTCCACCTGAACTTCAGTATGTTGCGAAGACAGCCGTTGACTTGTTGGTTAGGGTGTTGGTGACTCTCCAGGTCTCTGAGCCATAGAGGAGGACAGACTTAACGTTGCTGTTGAAAATTCGTAGTTTGTTGTGGAGAAACAGGGATGTTGA